>OY730190.1:17696183-18896183 GCA_963422495.1 Polyommatus iphigenia | reverse complement strand
GCATATGAATTAATAACCCATAATATGATTGTGAACCCATACTGGATTTGTGAGCTCTAATTTTGCTGACATTATAGTATAAGACAATATGATAGGGGGTATGCGGTACACCGGAAATAGGATTCAGAGCATAGGAGCTCTTAATAAGACCCTTTTCCCACAACGACTTTCCTGAAGGCGACAAAAACTATGTTTTGAAATATATAGTTTATAGTTACCCCCTATTGCCACAACGATTTGATAGTCAAATACAAAATCTCGATTATTTAGTATTTACTTAGTGAGCCATTCAAGTCTCAAAACCTTATTTCGCATAAATGGGAAGTACTGTTAATTGAGAAGTTTCTCACATTGAAACTCGGAGTATAATATGTATGTAACGATTTAATTAAATAGCGGCGTGATCGCGTTCGTATTTACATACAAATGCTTTCGATCTCGTGGAGCGGTCAAACCGCGCGTTCTCGCCGCCACACATAAAGCCTTATGAGTTAGGGTCAAATCAAACCGCAACGCGACGCGTAGATGCATTTCTTTATTTGTATGGATTTGACTGCACGACGTCTCACGCAATTGAAATCTGTCAAATCCATACAAAATTAGAAATGCATCTATGCGGCACGTTGCCATCTGAATTGACCCTTAGGGTTGATACAGACCGCAACGCGACGCGTACATGCATTTCTAAAGTACTGAATTGACAGATTGGCATGTCGCCTCGCGCAATTGAAATCTGTCAAATCCATACAAAATGCCGCGCCGCGCCTCGCCTCGCCTCGTCGCGTTGCGGTCTGAATTGAGTATTGACATTTGACCCTTATGCATCGCCCTCGCGTATAGTTCTGCACCGGCTCTTATTAATGAAAAGGTCACGCAGTCGGCGGGCAACGTCACGCGGTGTCACGCGGCCTTCGCGCGGTGAGTCCCCGAGCCCTGCGCGTGACGTCGCGACACCGGTGACACGTCACAGTACGTGCCTCCGCGCGGGGAAAGTGACACGGTAACGACTAACGAGGTAAACGCGCTAAGTACTCAACGTTCTGCGGCGCGGATTTTTGCTCGACAGGTAACTAGGGATTTTCGTATCTGCGGCCTTGTTTAAAACATATTCAAAACATAACAAACTGTTACCCTCTATAAAAAAAATAATTTTAATTTTGTTTGCCTGAAACTCGAGAACACTGAAAATACAAATTATTACACACTTTTCCTAGAAACTTGAGGGCTATAACGCTACGGAACTTTCAATCTGTACTTCCGGACTTATTATGACAGTCGTAGCCTTATAAATTCATCTTACGCACCTCACACATAAAATATTCCACACACACAATACGAGTAAATATTAACATAATCTGTCAAATTATTATGATATTATACAAAATATATATATTTGTAACACCATAACGAGATACAGCACGTGTAAGATTAGCGCGCGTCACGAGGTTATATAAAAATACAGTTAGCGATACAAAGCCCATGCAGATCAAAGGTTTGCTTACATTGTTAAAAATTAAAAACCTTAAGGCTCAGTTCACGCTGGGGTAGAGACTAGAGTCGAAGCGACACGTCATGTATTTCGCCAAAGCATATTCGTCTCTATTGTTCTGCTGTTTAAGTACTTTTTGTTATGAAAATATGGAAGCGTCTAGTAGCAAATGGGCGCGACGATGTGACGCTTCCACTCTACCCTAGTGTGAGTTGACCCTTAAGGTACACTTGGCGTGACGTAAACGTCACGACGAAACTCGGCGGAAGTTCCAAGCACGTCGTAGTAGACTCTACTAAATAGTACGTAAGTAGTACTAAGTAGGGCTCATTGACGGCTGTACCCGCTTCACCTACGCGGCCACGTCATGACGCTATTGTAAGGGCACTGTTATTATAAGTTTCTTAAGTATACAGTTCTATCTTCTTAAGTCATTTAAAGATTTGGCAGCACTTAACGTCCATTATAAGGACACTTAAGTACAATATACGTCAATGTGTAGTAAAAATATTTATACAGATATTATTTTACTTTATTAGATGGAATATATCTTTCTTCTTATATATAAAATTCTCGTGTCACAATGTTAGTTACCGTACTCCTCCGAAACGGCTTTACTGATTTTTAGCAAATTTTATGTGCATATTCAGTAGGTCTGAGAATCGGCTACTGGCTACTTTTTATATTGATAAGTGCATTAATTGTTGAATAAATAATAGTAAATTATTACAACTCGAGACTGACGGCGACCATTGTTTGTGCGACGGGATAGCGATGGACGTTGCCATGGTGCCATACTTATTTAGTCACTTCAATAAAATAATATGGGCGAAATAGGTACTTTATATGGCAAAGCAACGTTTGCCGGGACAGCTAGTTTAAAACAGAAAATCTTGTGAAAACTTGCAGTAACTTACGTTGTATTATAGTATTTTCGGCTTGCTATCAACCCTAAGAACCTGTAGAGTCTAGTTATAGACAAGAAGATAACTTGTACTGCTACGAATAATAAAAACTATGTACTGTCACTAAGAGAGAATGTAGACGAAGTAGAGCTGTGTAGTGTGTACTGATGTGAAAGTCTATGTAACCGATACCTTCTTTAGAGACCCATGCCACAGATATTACTTAATATACCTAGTTACTACCCCATGCTCTTTGGTGGGAAGTAGTCACTAGCGAGAGCATTCTGTAGAAAATTCTTTTTCAGAGGAAATCCTTTACAGCAGAGCGTTCGCCTCGGAAACTTTATCGTGCCGTTATTGGTCAATGTCTAGCGCGGCGAGCGTCTAGGATGTCGTTCGATGTTTCCGAATCTGAGTCGAATTGCGCATTGTGAATCAGGGCCCAGATAGCATAGTTAAGGCCGTCCTCCGAGCAAACGACCTTGACCATACATTTGCCGCGTTACCGAGATCGCACAAAAACCCTATTTTTTTAACTTATCTTAGTTCAAAATTTTCCTATAAAATTAAAACGGGGAATATGTAGTTTATGATATTGTCAATCGACAATAGATCTATTGGCGTGTGTTTCAAATAAAAGTAATTTGTAAACACTAAGGAGATGCTGAATGTATGCTTGAATTTTAATAAATTGGTTTTACTTTGGAAGCTGATATCATGAGTATAATAAACAAAAACAGAAAATTTAAAACGGGGAAAGGAATGTTGATATACTGAAGATTAGTGCTGTATTTTTGACGTGATAACGTCTTATAATTCGATATGGGGTGCGCGCCCGAAAAACATGACAGTTCATGCGGCGTTACTTCGCTGACAGCTCTGAGGCGTTCCATTTACACTCTCAGGTCTCTCAACAACCGTAAGGCCCACCTGGGCCGCGCTCTTTGTTTCGATTATATTACGTATTTCGATGACTTAGAGAATACTTTTGTATGAAGAAGTTTGGTTAGTTATGACCTTTGATACATTGACCACACTCTGAATGAAAAATAAATAAACTATCTGTGAGCTATTAGTATTATTTCGGCTATTCAAAATTGTGCTCTATTTCCTACGTGTCAAGGTATGACTTAATATATGAAGAAAAAAGTATTCGTTTATTTCTTCTGAACAAGTCACTAATTATAGTTTCGAAAGTTTATAATTGAGAAACTAATATCACATCGGACTAAATACTATATTATGATGGCTTGATAGATAGAAAATTTAACATACATTATAATGTAGTTCACACAAACATAAAATATGGATTGTATGTAAGGATATTACATTAATTTTACAAAGAGGGTAGGCCGGGCGCCATTTTTTTTTGTACATTGACCTGCCAACTTTTTTGCATAGATTTTTCCCGGAACTGAGGGGTTAAGGCTATGACGTTGTCCCGTTCAACTATCGTCAGTAAACTGACTTTACAGACAACCGATTTTTATTATAACTTTATAGCTTTCAAATTATGAATTTATAAGGCTTTAAATACGGTAAATTACGGAATCTCCGTAGGGAAGGCCCTTAAGGATTTAGATGTCAAGTTTCAAAGAGTGAGAGGTAAGTAAAGATAAAAATCTTGTTATTGTGACCCCACGTCACTGCGAAACAGCTCAGTAATTACTATTCTACTCGTATCTCCGTGATATGGGTAATTCGTGCAAGCCTAGCGGGGTATTTTCTGGTGTCACAACTATGTGATGCGTATGCCGGTCACGGGCGGGTCACTGTGACTCGCCGTGTGACGTGTCGGGCCCACTGGCTTTGTAGATCTCGTACTTCCCGGTTTTGCTGATGGTGCAAACTCCGAGGAAATAATTGCCGGAATTTAGGATGGATTAATTAGAACAACATCACAAATACATGCATAGAAAATTAGGGTGAGTTCTCATTATCATAAATTGCTCTATTTTTGTCACTCAGAAATCAGAATTGATCAACATTGACAAAATCAGAATTGTCGCTCATGAAAAATCAGAATGAAACGATCTCAATCATCGTTCCAACAAACGAGTAGTCACGTTAAGGCTATGCTATCGTTTAGCAATTCCATCCACGAGCGTGAATCTTAAGATGTGACGCGTCAACGGGTACTATGTAGAGCCCGTGCCATGTAGAGCAGCTTGCGGGGGGCTGCGAGGGTTGTGACGTCATAGGGCCGTACGTGCGGCGGGCCACGTGCCGCTCCGTTATCGATACAATTAGCTGATGCTCGAGCTCGCGCCGTGATCGTGTGAAACGGAACGTAGGAAGTGCGTGTCAGGCGGAGCGCGGGCGCACCGTCTTGATATAGGGAGAGAGTTAGTACTCTCATCTTGTCATACAGAAACACGAGCGTCGAGCACACTGTACAATTGTATATTATGTGTCAACAACAAAAGTTTGGGCTACTCCTCAGAACAATCCAGAGGTTAATTAAGTTATGTTTCTAAACAACATCGTGAGCATTTGTTTTCTAAAACAACCAATATGATAGAGGACTATCATATTGGTTGTTTTAGAAAACAAATGCTCACGATGTTGTTTAAAAATATAACTTAATTAACCTCTGGATTATTCTTCAGGAACCCCGATTCATTACGAATCTGTTGTCAAAACTCGAAACTAATCTTATTCGTGTCTGTCACCGACAACATTCGAATATTTGCAATTTGCAAAATCGTTCCAACACGGTCATCGGGCGCACCTTGGAACAAAAGTACTGTAAACTTAATAAAAACTTTAGTACATAAATAAAGCATAATGATCACTAGAGACCGGACTATATGCAACATAAAAAGCTTGTTATATGCATGCAAATATGCATGAAAAATGCTTGAAATATGCACGAAAATTTACAGAATATGCAAAATTAAATGACAATATGCAAATTCAAAATCTGCATACAATTAGTAAATTATTATTTTTTGATAGGCGATAATAGGTACAGTAACATTATAATATGACATTAACATTAAAAAAAAATTGTAAACGTAATTTAGAAAATATTTTTCTAAATTTTCAGTGCTAAGATTGTGTCTACGATCATTTAGAATATTTTTGTAAATAGAAAAGGTTCGCTCCACATTCACTGAGGAAACTGGACAGAATTTGAACATGGGTGCTTTGTTAACACTTAGGTACAGTTTCTGGGAAAAGTTCTGCCATCCCATTAGTTTGTAGTTGGCAAGCGCGACGTTCTTCTGGCTCTGGCTCTTTCATTTTAGTATCGTAACTGTCAAAACAAAAGACGCGCACGGCTACTGACTGCATTCGAAATGCAGTAAAAATTACAACTATTACTCAATAGCCCATATTATGTTTTTGTTATTACTGTTAACTGTTATTTTTATTAAATTTGATCGCATTTCGTAGCGCAGGGTTAGTGAAAAATGTTGTAAATGTACCGAAAACATGCATCATAACTAGATCTTAGGTAAAATATGCTATTACCGCTGAGAATGGCTAAAATATGCAAATG
Organism: Polyommatus iphigenia; assembly: GCA_963422495.1. NCBI lineage: Eukaryota > Metazoa > Arthropoda > Insecta > Lepidoptera > Lycaenidae > Polyommatus > Polyommatus iphigenia. The sequence continues at coordinate 18,890,284 of OY730190.1, read as the reverse complement.
CATATGCAGATATGCAAATGCATATAATCCGGTCTCTAATGATCACAATCGGGGCCGACGGGATCAAAGTCCCCGCGAAAGTGATGACGCACGCCCCATATACCCGCACCGCCGCCACATTCCGCGATGCAAAAACTACGCAGGCGACGCCGGCCCTTTGACCACAGAATAATTAGAGACAGAATCAAGTTATATTTTGTGCGTATGATGCTGCACGTAGTATTTGGTACCCATATTCTATATTTGATGTTTTAAAATACTAGTACTATGTAAAAGCATATTCGGATATATTCAAATGAACATGCGAGTTAATTCTGTCTAATGTCACCACAAGAGCGTCATAACGTATCGTATTTAATGGACAAATTCTTGCACGTTACTCACAATTTGCAAGCAGCTTATAATTTATAGGCTAAACAAGAAAAATCTAAGGCAACTTTGGCAAAAACAGGCATTGTGATCTACCCACCCCTTTGTTTACATAACTACCTAAACGCAACTGTTTTATTTTTCAATTATAGGTATGCACATACCACGTACGCAACGCCCAAAATTAAGAATTTATCTTCTGTGTCCCTATATCGTGTGTATCAACAGGCATTCCCCGCCAGTTAGTCAATGGGAGGCTGCAGGTTGTACGCGAGCTGAGTGAGTGAGTGAGTGAGCTCGTCTGATCCACTTTTTGTGTGAGTCGTACGAGATACCTGTGTGAATACTCACTCATTCATTAACCTCCTGGGAAGTATTCAACCACGTCCATTTTATACATTTTACGGAGCCCTTATTATTTATTTTAAAACTCTACTAGATAGGTCTGGATTAAAAAAATGTTTAGTCCTTCCTATTAATTTTTAAAAGCACAATATTTTACTTATTCGATCGACACTATCTAAAGCCAAACATTTAATTAACTAAGTATTGAGTATGTGGTGAATGAAGTATCATTAACCAGTAGGTTAAAACTATGAACGTTTTTTTTTTATTAAATAAGGGGGCAAACGAGCAAACGTGTCACCTGATGGTAAGCAACTACCGTCGCCCATGGACACTCGCAACATCAGAAGAGCTGCAGGTGCGTTGCCGGCCTTTTAAGAGGGAATACGCTCTTTTCTTGAAGGTTTGCAGGTCGTATAGGTCCGGAAATACTGCTGGTGACAGTTCGTTCCAGAGTTTTACAGTGCGCGGCAGAAAGTTACGCGAAAAACGCACTGTGGAAGACTGCCACTCATCAAGGTGATGAGGATGGTATGTTTTTCGCGTGGGACGATGGCGAAAAGTTGCCGGTGGTATGATTCCGAACAATTCCTCAGAGCACTCCCCGTGATACAACCGATAGAGGATGCAGAGTGAAGCTACATCCCGGCGTAATTCCAAGGGGTCCAAGCTGTTTGAAACACTATGGCAGTCAACAATTCGAGCGGCCTTTCGTTGGATACGATCCAGAGGGAGCAGTTGGTATTTAGGCGCCCCTGCCCAGAGATGAGAACAATATCCCATATGAGGCCGAACCTGCGCCGTATATAGCTGCTATACGTAAATTGTATAGCAGCTATATAATGAAAATATGAAACTTTAGGCCTTCTGGCTTTCATTATTATTTTTTATAATTTATTTATATCTCATCACACTTTAGAATCATTCGTTTAGATACTAGTACTGTGAAAAAAAAACATATTTTATTAAGTCATAGACTGCCAAACTAATTCTCTTCTCTATTATTTTACCGCAGTCGGGTAGACGACAGATAAAGCCTACGGTCGTAGGCGGCGGCGGTGCGGCGTAGCGGTGCGGCGCGACGTAGCGGTGCGGCGCGACGTAGCGGTGCGGCGCGGCGTAGCGGTGCGGCGCCGTAGTTCCGACATCAACGCGAGCGATGCTCTTCCTTCATACCTCAAACACCTGTTATTATTTTATATCTTTAAAAGTTTAAACGAGCAATTCTTGTATATATGTATATATATGATTGGAATTTCGGAATCGGCTCCAACGATTTTCGTGAAATTTAGTACCTATATGGTTTCGGGGGCGATAAATCGATCTAGCTAGGAATCATTTTTAGAAAATGTCATTTTATTCGTGTTTTATCGAATACCGAGTAAAGCTCGGTCAAATAGCTATAATATATAATAAAAGCAAATAGCTAGTTTTGTTTCTAAACGCTATGTATACAATGATGATTTAGTAGTTAACAATAATACATATTCAAAATATAATCTTATTTATGTAAATACACATGCCGTTTTATCGCTCTTTTATTAGCATTTCCTGTTTAGATGGTTCATTTAATTATTTTTTCTTCACTATTTAACCGCTGTACCGATTTATATAAAACGTAATCTTGAGAGCTAAAAAAGGTTACAGGACAGTTTTTATCCCGAAAAATTTACACGTCATGAGACAAACTAACAGCAACATCTAGTTACTTAGTTATTTTGCAAAAAAACTACAATATCCTATTTATGAATTGTGTGGTTTTGATAACTATTAAGAGGTTGTTGAATCTGGCTACAACAACCACTCGGCGGCCGCGACAGTTTTTGCCGCGACCGCGAGCGCGACGCGGAGGTCAGTTCGCACGCAAATTCGGACCTCGCACTCAAGTGGACTATTTTTAGCCACAATCTTTAATTAACTTTGATTGTATCTGACAGTTTGTCGTCATATATTTTTTATTTACAATACAATTGAAATACAATATATGCGATAATACAACGTCCTCAGTATTATCGCATATATTGTATTTCAATTTAATATTTTTGTTGTTGGATGACGAAAATACCTTATACATAAAATGCACGTGCGTGTGTGCGTGATTTTCTTTTTGAGATAATATTTTTTGACACCGGAAATCACCGAAAAATTAAAGCAAATTTATAATAACTGACGGAACCGGTTTATTTACTATCACTATTTTATATTTAACTTTCGTGTGTATACTTGTAACAATTATCATATCTACACTAATGTTATAAACCTAAAGAGTTTGTTTATTTGATGGCGCTAAACTCAGGAACTAGTAATTGAAATTGAAAATTTCGTTTTGTGTTGGATGACCCTTTTATGAAAAAAGAGTTTAGGTTAGATAGCGCACTAATAGGTGTGAGGAATCAGTGATAAATGTGAAATAAAAGGCGAAAATTATTCATATTTGTTATTATGTTTTACTTCTATCATTGCCATACCACAAGTACAACTTAGCATAATAATGGGATTAGACGACGTGATGTACTGCCTACTTTGTACTATCAGAGAAGTTGATTTCTAGGCAGATGAGGGACTTACGTGGTTTGGTCGCGTTACGTCAAACCCAGACACCAATAACTACAATAATTAACATTAAATTGACATGTTCCGACCAAATGACGTTGGCTTGTCAACTCAATCAATTTCCTCGATGGTACTATTGTATTATTATGCGTGTACATTGTATACCTAAATATTGTATTAATATTATAAATGCGAACCGCGTGTCTGTATGTCTGTCTGTTACCTCTTCACGCCCAAACCGCTGCTTGGTATAGAGATACTTTGAGTCCCGGGAAAGGACATAGGATACTTTTTATCCCGAAAAAATTTACCGTTCCCGCGCGATATTCGAATTTTGGCGCAATGGAGTTGCAGGCGTCATCTAAATAGTATTGTATAAATAATAAAAAACTTTAATTTCAATTATGCGTTTACTCGGACGAAGTCGTTTACAGTAATTAGTTGTTAATACTTTGTGGATGGCGACTAATTATGATGGTACTACGGTTTTAGGCTCCTAGAAAGCAAAGCAGACGATCTCCTACTCCTGTTTATAGACCTAGCGTGTTGTACCGGACCTATGCGTCAGTACTCGCGTCAGCACAGTACCGGGACCGGACCAACTCGTTAATCCTGTGTTTACATAACACATTACTGTTTGTGCAATGACTGTGAAGGCGTATATCCCGGACACTGACTTGAATAACGCATATGTGACGTCACCGATAACTTTTTTTCGCTAACTGTACCGCTTACTACCTGTGACATCACGCTGCACCTGCAGGCAACGATGTCAATACTTGGATATGGCATACGCCATCAAAACTGTAGCAATGTTTTACTAATTAAATCTTAGTAATTACGTGTGAATACCTTTGGCTTTATTTGTATTCCTCGTGTCTGAAGACACAAGACGGCATTCCGGAGCGAAATGTAGCGTAAAACAACGCGGTAATCAATAAATTAAACACGTGTCCGACTGTCACCGCGTCCTAAGGCACACTGCTCTCAGATTAGTGAGCTCACTCATTTCGAGGATGACACATTTTCGCGCTGACGATTGTATGGAATGCCTCTTCTAAATGTTATAATTCTATGCCTGCAGGACGCTGCGAATCACACGCGCCTGTATGACAACAGCTATACGGTCAGTCTGGTATCAGTTTGGTCAGGAATACGAGAGAATGATCGTCTAATCGGTTAATGGAATCAGGCGTTACTTTGCGGAAATCCATAGCTTAAAATTTAGTTTGTTATTATTTTTAGCAATATTCCGCGAAATAAACTTCCACCTTTAAGTAAATGAGTGAGTGTACGCATAGGCATGCGTACAGCACCTCCCTCCTCCCATACTGCCTATGCGTACACTCGCATGCAAGAACTTGCAAACACCACCACCACACAAGCAATAATGTTGGCAAATCCGTGCAAGGCCCCTCACCACCATGCAGGTTGAAAACCTCGACGCGCGTTTCGCTCCAACACCGGAGCATCCTCAGGATGTGGACTCTACGAACAACGTCCGTCAAGTGCCGCCACCGGCCAAAACACCGCCTTTTATACCCTATCGAGCCCCGCTACTACCCCCACTACCCTCACCAGTACCCCCGAACTTATTAATAAGCGGTGACGTAGTCAAGCAAGTTTGGTCATTCAACAATGCAAATCTGTTATTTTTCTTTTCTTTTATGATCTCTAATTGTTCCAACACGCTCAGCCGAAAGCCTTTATCGCATTTATGTAAAACTTTATAGGAATGGCCATCGGGCACGGTATGATTACTATCTAAAAGATGTTTAGCAAAATGTGACTTATCAGGATGACCATTCCTATAAGCCGCGATATGTTCTTTATACCGAGTCTCAAAGCTGCGTCCAGTTTGACCCACATATACACTATCGCATTCAGGACAATCGATCTTATAGACACCGGACTGATATTTTTCATCAATCCGGTCTTTGTTGTGACATAAATGATGTTTTAAAGTATTATTTGTCCTGAATGCGACATGCATATCGTTGTTTTTCATTATTTTGGATAAGCGTGCAGATACCTCTCCCATGTAGGTCAAACTGGACTTATATCTAACTACCTCCTTATCAATAGGACCTGCGTACAAAAACTTAACCAGTTCTTTCTTGTTTTTATTTTTCAAAATATTATTAATAATTTTTGGACTATATCCGTTGGATATCGCAATTTGGAAAATGATATTAAGCTCATTTTGATAATTATCTTTACTAAGAGGGATCGATAATAATCTATGAATGTAACTATGAAAGGCCGCGAGTTTGTGTTGCCAAGGATGACATGACGATGCATGAATAGTAGTATTAGTATATGTCGGCTTGCGAAAGATTCCAAAACTGTGTTTATCATTAACTCTAGTAATAGATAAATCGAGAAAATTTAGGGTGTTATTATCTTCACATTCTAATTTGAATTTAATTTTAATATGTTTTTTATTTAGTTCTTTAACAAATACGTCCAGTTGTCTCTGTGTACCCGTCCAACAAAGAAAACAATCATCTACGTATCTAAAGTAATATAAAATACTTTTATTAACGACGATATTTCTTTGTTCAAAGTCGTCCATAAATATTTCGGCCATCAAAGGACTTAAAGGTGAACCCATAGCTAGACCGTCGTCTTGAACAAAGAATTCGCCGTTAAATCGAAAGTAGTTTTGTTCCATGCAGGTTTTAGTAAGAGTAAGCAATTCATTACTTTCACCAGGAGGTAAACGTTTTTCTAATGCATTCCTTAAAATACCCAATGTTTCCTTACGTGGAACATTAGTGAATAAACTATCGACATCAAGTGAAACTAATTTGCAACGAGGTGGCAAAGTCACATCTTTAATTTTGTTGACTAATTGTAGACTATTTTTTATGGCATAAGGTGGCCGAAATGAGAGCTTTTCTTTTATTATGAAATTAAGTGACTTTGCCAGCTCGTATGCTGGTGCACCTATGTATGAGACAACTGGACGCATGGGAATATCAGTTTTGTGAGTCTTTGGCAAGCCGTACAGTGATGGTGCGCGAGGATTCATTGGGATGAGTTTTTTCTTTGATGATTCAGTTTGAAAGAAATATTGATTATTGTTAATTGCTAATTTAAGCTTAGCTAAAAACTTTTTTGTTGGGTCAGAAGGAACCCTTAGAAATTGTTCACCCTGAATCACGTCATTAACTCTGTCCAAATAATCGTCGCGCTCCATCACTACTACTGTGTTACCCTTATCCGCTTTCGATATTACTAAGTTATTATTATCTATTGTTTGTTTTAATGACCTCAAAGCCACTCTTTCGGGGTTAAGAGAGGAACCGGAAGGAGTACCTTTGATTTCGTTGGCTAGTAGGCCCTTAACCATGTTATCTTTCTTATTAACTACGGCAGTTATTTCCGAATCCACCGCAAGCATTTCCAAAGCATTCTGATTAATATTAGGAGTAATATTATATTTAAGACCCTTTTCCAAAAGTGTCATCTCATCCTTGGCAAATTGTACGCTGGTTAAGTTTTTGACGCGAGGGTGGAAGGAAAAAGGTTCAGACCTGGATTCTGTATGTGATTGGACAATCCTGTTTTTATTTACCAAAGTCTGAAGCTTTTTCTTTTGACTTAAATATTTAGCGTGCACTTCGATTGCTGCGAAATGGCGTGCCTTTTCGTCTAAGCGATCGAATTCGATATTATGTAATTTAAAAGAGAGCTCGGTATAAAGAACTTTGAGATGTAATTTTAAATTATCCCTAACGGTAAACCAATGACGTGTCTCTTCGTTAAGCCAGATAGTCTCGGCTTTTTTGATAGCAATATTGGAGGCTCGGCTGTGCGTGTTGGTTCTTACATTAATATAATTAGGAACGACATTTAGACGTTTGCATTGTTGATTGAACCAAACATTTTGGGCGGCTATACGATGTAATTTTGTTAACTTAATGTAGAGTCGTGCCTGATCGGTCATGCTCACCGATTTTAAATAGTTAATGGAATCAGGCGTTACTTTGCGGAAATCCATAGCTTAAAATTTAGTTTGTTATTATTTTTAGCAATATTCCGCGAAATAAACTTCCACCTTTAAGTAAATGAGTGAGTGTACGCATGCCTATGCGTACACTCACTCATTTACTTAAAGGTGGAAGTTTATTTCGCGGAATATTGCTAAAAATAATAACAAACTAAATTTTAAGTCTAATCGGTTAATTGATTGTATGGAATGCCTCTTCTAAATGTTATAATTCTATGCCTGCAGGACGCTGCGAATCACACGCGCCTGTATGACAACAGCTATACGGTCAGTCTGGTATCAGTGTGGTCAGGAATACGAGAGAATGATCGTCTAATCGGTTAATTGATTGTATGGAATGCCTCTTCTAAATGTTATAATTCTATGCCTGCATGACGCTGCGAATCACACGCGCCTGTATGACAACAGCTATACGGTCAGTCTGGTATCAGTTTGGTCAGGAATACGAGAGAATGATCGTCTAATCGGTTAATTGATTGTATGGAATGCCTCTTCTAAATGTTATAATTCTATGCCTGCAGGACGCTGCGAATCACACGCGCCTGTATGACAACAGCTATACGGTCAGTCTGGTATCAGTTTGGTCAGGAATACGAGAGAATGATCGTCTAATCGGTTAATTGATTGTATGGAATGCCTCTTCTAAATGTTATAATTCTATGCCTGCAGGACGCTGCGAATCACACGCGCCTGTATGACAACAGCTATACGGTCAGTCTGGTATCAGTGTGGTCAGGAATACGAGAGAATGATCGTCTAATCGGTCAATTGATGGACTGATCATTTGCTTATTAGGTTTATTTACATTGTACACTGTACAGCCATCATTCTAGCGTCAGTCTCAGATTGATGGACTGAACTGATTTCAGACTGAGCGTGTAACCGTTGTCTAAGAGCTGCAGCTGTGCGCCGAAACCCATACTTCCATACTAATATTATGAAATATGTGAAATTGTGGCTGTCTGCCTACCCGTTACCTCTTCACGCCTAAACCGTTGTATCCCCGGGAGGAGTTTGAGTCCCAAGAAAGGACATAATATGAAACCATTTATTCTGTAAAAATGTACGGCCATCTTAGGGTCACATTAGAGCGAGACATAGCGAGACGAATCCATACTATAAATTGTGTAGCAGGTAGCCCTTTCACGGTGTCAACAACCTAACCAAACAAAACTGCTTATAAAATAGTTTTAAAAAATGTCAATTTTGTAATGTTTCTACTTCACAATAATTTTTATTATATTAAAATAAAACCATTAAAATAGATACCTACTCACGAAATAAAGTATTTATTTGCGAGCCCACATGTTATTTCTGTCTCGGAAATTCCGTCCATTAGGACCACACACATGTGGACACACACACAGGAGCAGATACATGTGTACATACACACACACACACATGGGAACACATCGCCTGTGACGTCACGGGGCAGCCCGTGTTGATAGCACAAACATAAAGAGGCCATCTGTTTGCGAACAAATCTATACTATATATTTAATATTATAAAGCGGAAGAGTTTGTTTGTTTGTTTGAACGCGCTAATCTCAGGAACTACTGGTCCGATTTGAATAATTCTTACAGTGTTAGATATCCCATTTATCGAGGAAGGCTATAGGCTATATTTTATCACGCTAAGACTAATAAGAGCGAAGAAATAGAGGAAAATATGGAAAAAACGGGGACAATTATATGAAATGCTTATTTAGTAATAGTTTGAACGCGCTAATCTCAGGAACTACTGGTCCGATTTGAAAAATTCTTTCAGTGTTAAATAGTCCATTAATAAGGAAGGCTATAGGCTATATTTTATCACGTTAAAACGTATAAGAGCGAAGAAATAGAGGAAAATGTGGAAAAAACGGGGGAAATTATGTGAAAGGGCTTATTTGAACGCGCTAACCTCAGGAACTACTGATCCGATTTTAAAAATTCTTTCAATTTTAGATAGCTCATTTATCAAAGAAGGCTAAAGGCTATATTTTATCACGCTAAGACTTATAAAAGCGAAGAAATAGAGGAAAATGTGGAAAAAGGAAATTATGTGAAAGGGCTTATTTGAACGCGCTAATCTCAGGAACTACTGATCCCATTTGAAAAATCCTCTCAGTGTTAGATAGCCCATTTATTGAGAAAGGTTATAGGCTATATTTTATTATGCTTAGATTTATAAGAGCGAAGAAATAAATAAAAATGTGGAAAAAACGGGGGAAATTATGTGAAAGGGCTTATTTGAACGCGCTAATCTCAGGAACTACTGGTCCGATTTGAAAAATTCTTTCAGTGTTAGATAGCCCATTTATCGAGAAAGGCTATAAGCTATAATTTATTGCGCTAAGACTTATAGGAGCGGAGAAATAGAGGAAAATGTGGAAAAAACGGGGAAAATTATATGAAATGCTTATTTAGTAATAGTTTGAACGCGCAAATCTCAGGAACTACTGGTCCGATTTGAAAAATTCTTTCAGTGTTAGTCAATTCTGTACATTGAATATTTTTGTACAATAATAATACTTGGGATGTGATCTACTATGCTAACGCGGACGAAGTCGCGGGCAACAGCTAGTATTTAATACTTTTTATACAATACATATATTGTTGTATTCAATGTTGTATAATAATACGTTATGGGGTTAAATTAGGACAGATCACAGAGGTAAGGTAGTGGAGGAACTTTTAAGTTGCGTTTCGACTTTAAGCAGCAGAGCAATAACATTGGACAACAGTGTCTGTGCTGCCGCAAGGCATTACTGGAACATGCCGCGCTACGGACCGCTACGAAAACCAAACAATCCAATATGTAGTGACTACATAATGTTTTTAGAGTTCATCAAATAGTACGAGAACCTGAAGTCAAATTGGATTCAGTTAGTTTGGATAGTAAAGTTAGAAATTGGCCACGCTATGACTGGACTCTTAGATCGTTAAATTAAAAGCCCATTTTTATTACTAACTTTGCTATTTAAATTGTTGTATTATTCTACTGTATAGTAATAATAATAATTTCCGCACCGTTTCGGTGACGGTGGCCGGTTTCATCGAAACCAGGTCAGTTACTCAGGAGTAATTTTATAGTGCCCAAGTATGCGCGCTGAACTCAAGAGCACTCTCTCTTTCTACTCTCATAACCCAGTGGGACGGACGACCGACACAACTGTCGAGAGATCAGGCGCAGGACTGGCTTTTTACAAGACCATCCGACGCATGGATCATCTTACCTACTTGTCAGACAATCAGGTGATCAGCCTGCATTGTCCTAACCAAACTTGGAAGTAATATAATTATTATGTTTCTAACGTGAAAATCGAACACACGACCCCCCAGTCAAGAGACACGCTCTAAACCACTGGACCATAGAGGCGTTGTAAATTATCGTGTGCAAGGAGATCTGGATCTGTATACAGCAGCCTTAAACCCCCGAAACTGATATCAATCTGATATCAGATTTTTGACACTTTAGACATCTAAAATTGCTCGTAAGGCTGCTGGTTTTCCAAATAATATGAATTTTAAATATCACATAATATACAACTGCTACTAAACAGTAGTGCGGGTGGTGAAAATGTGGTTAACCCCAGCTGCGCGGGCGCCGCCGGGAAACCCGCGCGCGGCCGTTCACGTTCGTTAATCGTTTGTTTACGTTTTTTTACTAACAAGGGTTTTTAGACGATGGACATTATTAATTACATAATAAACCCACAACACACTTAAATAGACTGACACTAGCCGGTTGACAAGCGATTAGCGTGACTATAAATAGTTGAATATTAAACTATTTAAATGTATTTACATATTTTATATTTAATATGCTACTATTTATTGCGTATTTTATGCTACGTTCACACGCGCGCCGTGCAGTCCGGCGGGCTGCCTGACAGGCTGCACGGCATGCAGCCCGTCCCGGGCCGGCGGAAATTCAAGCTGTTCACACGTACGCCGTCGTGTCAGTCAGTGCCAGCATGGCGGGCAGCGAGGATCTCGGTGTTGTTGCTGCCATATCCTTTGGCTTAACTTATTTTTATTGGAAAAATAAACAAAATGATGAACGACGGAGAAAAGGACTGTAAATAATATAGTAATATTCCAGGAACGTCAAAATTGTCTCGTTTGACCATTCCGCCATGTTGTAATCTCCGATCGTAGCGACTTTCTTAGCAACGTTGAAGATCCACTCGTCGCGAAAGCGCGGGTGAGACCACAGGGTGAGACTGACTGCCCGCGCGCGTTTAAACAGTCACCGGGCGCCCGCACATTCATCCTTTGAACTTTGCCAAAAAACCGACACTCGTCCGATTCGCGGCATTCACGTTCACAGGCGCGTTCACGGGCTCGGGCGTACCGTTTACACGCTCGTGAATGTGAATGTGCACGTTGAATGTCGAGTTAAACGCGTGCGTGTGAACGTACCATTAGACGTGTCAATTTGGGTCAAACCATCCATCAGCTCGTTTTATGTAATTAAACGACTGTGCCAAGGAGGGTTATGTTTTTCGGAAGTATGTATGTATGTCTACGAATAATAATGGTGCTTTAGGCTGGATTGTATGTATGTAATTGATTGTACTGTCGGTTTTTGGTGGAAATTCATTTTATACACAAATAAAACACAGTATTACTTGCACTTTTTCCACTGTGTTCATTAATTAGGTACAATTTAAACACGACCGGTTTCGAAATAAATACACCTGTGGTGATTTATTTCGAAACCGGTAACGATTTTTTTAAATAGTGGCGCAGTCGCGCTGTCATTAACATACAATTGCTTGTTATCTCGTTATGAAGCCGCCAAACCGCGCGTTCGCCGTTCGGGCGGACGCATGCAAATCGAGCCTTTTGCGAAGCCTCACCCGAGTACCCCCTCTAAAAAAAAGACGGGTTGCACTCCGGAAGTGCCGGCAGAAGTGAAAACTTGATGCATTATTTTGAACGTTGTGCATTATTTTTTTAACCCATTTTTTATGAAAATCGATTAAAAAAAAAAGACGGGTTGCACTCCGGGAGTGCCGGCAGAAGTAAAAACTTGATTATTAACGTTGTGCATTTTTTTAAACCATTTTTAAGTAATCGAAACCCTTACAATCGATTTAAAAAAAAAATCGACAATCGAAAAAAAAACCAATCGATTGTTCGATTAATCAATTTCGATTAAAATTAATTTTAATCATTACTTAATTTTATTCATTACTTAATTTTAATCATTATTTAATTTTAATAATTACTTAATTTTAATAATTACTTAATTTTAATCATTACTTAATTTTAATTAATACTTAATTTTAATCATTACTGAATTTTAATCATTACTTTATTTTAATTATAACTTAATTTTAATCATTACTTAATTTTAATCAATACTTAATTTTAACCATTACTTAATTTAAATCATTACTTAATTTTAATTATTACTTAATTTTAATCATTACTTAATTATTTTAATTATTATTACTTAATTTTAATCATTACTTAATTTTAATCATTACTTAATTTTAACTATTACTTAATTTTAATCATTACTTAATTTTAATTATTACTTAATTTTAATTATTACTTTGTTTTAAGTATCATTTAATTTTAATTATTATTTAATTTTATTTAATCCATATTTATTTTTAAATATTATTCAATTTCAATCCATATTTAATTTTAAATGTTACTTAATTAGTATAATTATTACTAATTATAATTGTTATTTAATTTTAATTATTATTTAATTTTAATTATTACTTAATTTTAATTATCATTTAATTTTAATTTCGATGTTACAACACTACTCTCCAACCGTTTTACGGTCTTACGCGTTTTGCATGGTTTTTTGATCAACACGAAAATCTGGCGCGAGTTTCACAGTTTTTACCCATCCCATAAAAGTGCTCAACGCCGCTAAAGAAGTTTTCACTTCAAAAATAAAAAAATAAAAAAAACGATCGTTTTAATTATTTAATCGAAACCCTTACAATCGATTAAAAAATATCGACAATCGAAAAAAAAAGCTGCTGTCAGACAGACTGTCAGACACTTCTCGCGACAGTTGTCTTGCAGGTGGAAACACGGCCTTAATCAGCGCGTCTGCTAAAGAACTCATTTCCCCGACTGTACATTTCTGCTAAACAACTCATTTCCCCTACTGTACATTGCGTTCGAGTTCGAGTTCGAGTTCGACACAAAATACTACTCTCCAACCGTCTTACGCGTTTTGTATGGTTTTTCGATCAACACGAAAATCTGACGCGAGTTTTACAGTTTTTACCCCTCCCACAAAAGTGCTCAAAGCCGCTAAAGAATTTTTCACTACAAAAATACCCCCTCCCGAACAACATTAATAATAACATTCATCGAAGCTCGCGCGCGGGTCATGCGCACAGCGCAGCGTCTATTCCCGTAAAAAAAAGATACAGTATTGGAGGTCCGTTGTGTAGCCTCCTTAGAGTCATTACAGATACCGCAACGTAATAATTATGCGGTCTGTATGTTTGTACACTACTCGCCGACCTCCGAGAGCTATTAAACGCTTTTGTACGATCCACTATAATTTAATCAGAATTCGGTGGTTCTAGGGTTCCGCAAAGATAATCTTATGAGTAATAATTTCTGATTCTGCAGCGCATCTGTGGGGGTTGTATCATGTTGTTTGATCCTTATGAAATATTTTCCCCGTTTTCTTTATGATTAGTCCCACTCTACATTTTTTTCAGAGTCATTATACTCAGTATTTCTCCATGAGAGATTCATATTTCATGATTCAGTGCACCGTGCAGGTATTACGACCCCCTTTGCTTTCTTATCATGTATGTTCTGTTTATGTAGTCCTAGGATCTATCGGTGTCGATGGGTGATGCGCACAATTTCAATCATCGATTTCAGTATCCACGGCTGAATACATAGTATTTTCGTGGTCTAGTGGTATAGAGCGCGGCTCTTGACTGGGAGGTCGTAGGTTCGATTCCCGCGTGTTATTTCCAAGTTTGGTTAGGATAATGCAGGCTGATCACCTGATTGTCTGACAAGTAAGATGATCCATGCGTCGGATGGGCATGTAAAAAAGTCGGTCCTGCTCCTGATCTCTCGCCAGTCGTGTCGGTCGTCCGTTCCACTGGGTTATGAGAGTAAAGGAATAGAGAGTGCTCTTGTGTACTGCGCACACACTTGGGCATTATGAAATTACTCCTGCGTAGCTGGCCTGGTTTCAATGAAACCGGCCACCGTCACCGAAAGCGGTGTGGGAGCTATTATTATTATTTTCGTGTGATAGGCCTTCAAGCTAGAACTACCTAGTCCATCGCTGGAGTTAAAGTGTTTGGTTAACGCAGTAGAAAGTGAGACTGCTAGATTAATATTCCAGATCTGGTGCGGACGTCACATCCGGGTGTGCGACCTCTGCCCGCAGTAACCGCGGCCTGCTGGTTGCGGTTTTAATAATTATTGTTGCTTAATGATTTACCGCCGAATGTTACGGCCGATCGCAGCTCTTAATTTTTATGTAATATCAATTTGCGGTGAGCATTGTGTGTTAAACGTTTATTATCTAACGATTTTGACCGCGAGTAATCTCTTAGTTTCTCTGTACACGTTAAATGATTTTAGATTTATAAATAGACTTTGCGGTCTGCGAACTTTAAGCACATCCAAGACCGAAAGTATGCAATTTATCGAGGTGTTTAACCGACGTTCAAAAAGAAGGGGATTTTCAATTCATCTGGGCGTTTTGATAATTAATATAAAAAAGTTTCTTTGAAAATAGCTTATGTCAAGAAAATATGCAGTCGACATAAAAATACTGGAAAACATTTACTCTACACATAAGAGCACCTATAATATCACGAATGAGACGCTAAGGTAGATACATAATTTCAGGATAGTGCGGAGGGCATATAAGGGGAGTTCGATCGGATTCGGTCAGACTGTCACAAGCCAACCTGACCTGACGTTTTATACATTCGTATGTTACATGGCCAATGACCATATACTGAGGAGAATAGAAATAAGACAGGTGGAG
Organism: Polyommatus iphigenia; assembly: GCA_963422495.1. Classification (NCBI taxonomy): domain Eukaryota; kingdom Metazoa; phylum Arthropoda; class Insecta; order Lepidoptera; family Lycaenidae; genus Polyommatus; species Polyommatus iphigenia. The sequence continues at coordinate 18,875,009 of OY730190.1, read as the reverse complement.
TACCTAAAACAACTTTGATTGATGTCCAAGAAATGAAAAAAGGAAGGGGGGAAGACAATTTAAGAGCTGGACAGATGTGATAATACATGTAGCTGGTAGCACCTGGACTAGACTGGAGAGAAACAGGGAAAGGTGGAAAGCCCTGGAGGAGGTCTTTTGCCTAAAATAAAAAGCAACAAACAAACAAAAAGAAAGGAAAACTGTAGCTTGAAAGAAAAGCTAAAATAAAATGTAACATGTAGTATGTCAGGTCAGCACCAGCTGACCTACGATCAATTCGATCGAATTCAATCAGACTCCCCATATTTTGGGTCTGTCACTGTTGATCTAAAAGGCGATGTTTATTTGTACTGAAGCCCACTCGAACGGCGGTCGTCGCGGACGTCAACACATTGTCGGCGGTTTTTGTCGCGCGCCACTTGTCGGCTGACGTCCGACCGACTCGCTTTGTCCGACTTTTTGTCGGCTCGAGTGGTGCGGCTTATGAAAGAGTTTTCCCCGTGGCGTCCTCGTCGACTCCGTATAAACCTACTTCCCTATATTTCGGTTACTGTTACTAACTGTTTGGTCGTCGGAATCGTGTTAAGAAGATTACGGTATCGTCAAATAACCGTATTGAATAACACTGTACGTCTTATCTGTATAACATAGTTTCAGATTGAAGCGTTATAACACAGAGATATAACTTTCAATAAGACACGATAACTTATTATCTGCAACATATTTTTTTATATTTATTAAAGAAAACTCGACAATTAAGGTGGTTCGTTTCCCATACAAAAAAACAATCGACATTAATTAGCTAATTTCATACTATTACCACATAAATTTATATGCACATCTATTAATTTTGCAATACCATTCCCGCGAAATATATTTAAAATACTTTATTTCACACAGAAGTCACATTTTTATTAATTTTTTTATAAAAAGTGACATTTGTGGCTTATGTAACTTAGGTAAATAATAAATGCTTAAAAAACCCCTTTGTTCATGTGTATGAATAATATATATAATTAAACATAAATACTAAGTATTAAAGATTTTTTAAATAATCAAATTATTTTATAATTTTTTATTTTACTATAGCTACGGCGCTCTACGCGCTGCGTAGCGCGCTACGGTCGCCCGCTGCCGCCCTGCGTAGACTAGGCGTAGACATTATAATATAGCCCAGTAGGGTTAGTTCAGCCTTGTATGGGAATCTGAAATTAATTATAGTCAGAATTTTTTTTGCACCTGTGTTTAGGTCATGAATAGCGTAAATTCAAAAACTCGACCAACCCCGACGTGTGCGTTAGCCGCCATATTGGTTTGAAGATCAAATCTTTTTTTAGACATATCTCCTTTATTTTATTTTTTTTACGAAAATGATAAGCACTAAATTTGTTGTAAATTTAATTTTCTACATTTTGAGTTGTTATAATTTTCATTGTAAAATCAATATTTACGGAGATAAATGCAAAAAACAAGTCAAAGTATAATTTCGCTTGTATGTCAATTATTATCAAATTTAGCGAAAATAATCGTAGAAACAAAGTTGTAGGTGGTAGGTCATTAAATTTCCTACAAATTTGATCCTTATGAATTTTTTTAGAAATCACAACCTACACCTGAATAATTATTGAAAAATGGCCAAGTGCGAGTCGGACTCGCTCATGAGGGTTCCGTACATACCGTTATAAGGCAGAGATAGACAAAATTTTGTGCTTTTTGTATGGGAGCCCCCACTAAATATTTATTTAATTTTAATTTTATTATTAATTATTAAAGTACAAATACAATTAAATATTTTATGCATATTTTAACTGTCTTAGTGCTGCTATTTTTGATAAAAAGCAAAAAAGGCGACTAAAATCCTGTTTGTTATATGGGAGCCCCATCAAATATTAAATAATATAATATGTTTTTAGTACTTTTTGTTATAGAGGGAAACAAAATACATAATATCTGAAAATTTCAAGTCTCTACCTATCACCGTTCTTGAAGCCTGGAGACAGACAGACGGACAGACAGCGAATTCTTAATTTTAATTGTGGTTAATGTAAAGGGCTACAAGTTTATTTCTGTTTTTTTCTGTATTTGACAATAATCGCGATACAGGTCGAACAGGTCGAAATTATCCTTTTTTGCAGTTTTTTCCTTAAATATTGATTTTACAATAAAAATTATAAGGACTAAAGTTGTAGAAAATCAAATTTTCGACAAATTTGATCCTTATCATTTTCTTGAAAAAATAAAAAATAAAGGAGATATAGCTAAAAAAAGATTGGACCTTCAAACCAATATGGCGGCTAACGCACACGTCGTGGCTGGTCGAGTTTTTGAATTTAAGCTATTTGTGACTTCCTCTAAACACTGGTGCAAAAAAAATTCTGACCATAATTAATTTCAAAAAAATCTAACTCTACTGGGGTAATAATATTATGCATCAGTTTCCTAATTCTCATCCCTTTTTAACGTTATTTTTACCCCTATATAAATAAATATCATAAATTGCATCCCTTCTTAACGTATACACAACTATTAGAAATCGTTTATCAAATAAACGGATTTAGTGGAGGCAATGAAGGTTTTCACCTCCGATTTCGTTGAACCTCCATCGATTTTCATGAAAATTGGTGAGTAGGTGGGGGATACCCTAAGAAACAAAAGTGACATAGTGTCAACTTGCGCTTTTGCCCTGGGGGTGGATGCCAAACCTTCTCGGGGGGTGAATTTTTTTAAATAAAAATAACTACAGGAATCAATAGACACACAAATTCTAAGCAAAATTTGTTATATTAAGTTTTTTGAATAAATCAATACTTTCGGAGTTATTAAAGATCAAAGATCATGTTTTTGCATGAGAAAAATACATGTCTTAAAGCGGTTTTTTATAATTAAATAAGAAACTATAGGTTTTTACGAAAAATGTGTGATTACCAAAATTAAAGCCAATAAAAAAACAAACTAATTTATACCCTGGAATACCTTCCTATATTCATTCAAAGTGAGCTATAGGTGATTGTATATATTTTTCCTTTCGGCGAGTACCTAAGTCTAAGCATTCAAACTTAAATAACGGTAAACCGATGCATTTTATGACATGTACTTCCTCAAGACCTTTTAAAGTGCTTAAAATTACCTTTTTAATAAACATTTTAAAAAGTTAATAGCATCAAAATTGAACAAGTTATGATAAAAATAAGATGACCCTCACAAATTTTTTTGGAAAAATCGAAAAATAAAACGTTGACCATTTCTACAATAATTCAAATTTATGGTTATCCCCAAAGGCTTTTCTTTATTTTAGCATAAGTAATGACCTCAAAAAATTTTCTTGGTTTGGAATTCTTAGTTTTGAAAAAAATAATGATTTAGTAAAATCGAAATTATTAATTTTTTTCTAAATATCATTTTGTTTTGAACATAACTTCAAAAATATTGAACCTTCGTAAAAATTATAAAGATCAAAATTTGTGTCCATTTTTTAAGAAATCTTTTGATTTTCTTTTGATTTTTATGGGATAAAAAACAACGAAGATAGAGACGTTTAAAGTCTAACTTTTACCGCGAGAACCATGAAACCGGGACCTTTTAATCCAATTTTTTTTAAAAACAAGGGCTTTAAAAAGTATTTTTCAAATTGAAGTTATTTTAGTTTTAGTAAGTTATTAGTGTTTTTGTCTACCTGTTACCTCTTAACACCCAAACGATTCAACCGATTTTGCTAAAATTTAGTATGAAAATACTTTGAGTCTCGTGACTGGATACTTTTATCCCGAAAAAATGTACGGTTCCAGCGCGATTGCAGGCGTCATCTAATCCATACTAAATATACATTAATATTTTCAAGTCTTTCAATATTCAGAAAGTAAACGAAACTGTAAATATCTATTAGATAAGAGAGGGGCTTTTTATTATGATGTGCGTCTATTAAATATTTCAGTCTAGCAGATTCAGCCTTTGCGCCAATTTTTTGCACAGAGGGTAGTTTGAAATCGTTGTTTGAATATTTTGGACTAAATAATATCAATGTTTGAAATATATTACTGAAATTTATCTTAACTATGAAAAAATATTCGAACTCATTAAAGCTGATAAAAAACTTAAAATAAAAACTTAAAGCTTATTATTCAAACATTGGGTAGTTTACAGGGGTGAAAAAATTTCGCAAAAAAAAACTTAATAAGAAATTAATACTAAGTAAAGAAACTGAAAAACTTGGCTGAAAAAACCCCAATTTTTACCGTTATTCCGCAATAAAGGGGTACTTTTACGGGTTTTTATTTCAGTCTTATCCAAAAATTATATCATAAATATTAAACAATCTCTTTATGTAATGTAAATATACGATTTTAAAGCAAAGATATACAAAAAATGATTTCTTCACGATTAAAGGGATGGTTGCTAAAAGGATTGAAAACTTAATTATAATATAATCATAAATCATGAATAAAACATTAAAAACGTTTATTTTATCAAATTAAACACAATTAGTTAAGCCAGAATGATTTAATCTGCATTTTTTCTATTTTCAACAAAAGGGGTGGATTTCACCCCTAAAATAAAAAAAGCGCGATACGAGCGTATGTCACTTTTAAAGTAGAGGGCTTAACGTACTTGATCCCAAATTTTCATCCAAATCGATGGAGGTTCAACGAAATCGGAGGTTGCACCTGATTTTTGCCTTCAATTACTGTACTAATTATGATTTATGTAATATAAGGTTGTGGTTTCGGCAGACATATGAAAGTGTTGTCACTCTCGTCCGACCGCAGACCGCAGGCCGCAGCGCTAACAGCGTGAGTAAACTGAATACATTTCTATTCTAATTATACAATGAAATCCCTAGACGTTGGCGAGACTGCATACATTACGCACCTAGGGCAGGAAAGTAAGGAATATCTCAGATCACATGTAATGATCACAAACATGTGATCTGAGGCTTTCTTATTTACTGCCCATGGTGCGTATACTATTTTTCTCATCGACGGAGGCGGAAAACGGCAACATCGGTAAGCGCAGCGGGAAGAAAGTTGACGTTTTCCGCCCGGAGGCGAGAAAATGAATCAATAACTAGCTGTCCCGGTGAACTTCGTGTCACTTTAAAACCTTCCCTGGACTTTTACGAATATTTTAAGACTAAAATCAGCCCAATCCGTTCAGCCGTTTTCGAGTTTTTGCGCGACTAACACATTTGAAAATCCATTTTTATATATAAGAAGAAGATAAGTCATAAGTAGGTAAATAAACTTATTATTGACTAGTCATTATAAACGATTTTGTTTACAGATTTTTTGTGGCGATAAGACTGCACGGTGTATTGTGCAGTTGTGTGAACGTTTTTTTTTAGTGTTTGAAACTAACAGAATAGGTCAGCTTGCAAAATATTTCCTACTATGTATTTTGAACATGGTTTTCGTGCATAAGACACCGACTTCATCGTATCCATGATAATGAAATTCACTATGAGCTTCCAATATATTTATAATTTATGAAATATGCCTATACAATGTGTCCCGATACTTCATAAGAAAATCGTTATAACTTCTAAACTATCTGACTTAGAGCATAGAAGTTAAAAGGAATTTATTTAAGATGAAAACCTCTTCTATCTTGTTAAAATAAAAAAAAAACACTTTAATGCGCTAGTTTTTCATAAAAAGCCATTAATTAAAAAATTCACAATATTTTTTCTTTAAGCTTTGGTTTTTCTATGTTTAATTCCACGAAATTTATAAAATATTGCCTGTGTAAGCGTAGTCCACAAGTTTAGCTATCAAATGATATCTTTTTTATCTTCGTAGGATATTTATATGAGAAGTATTGGTCAGATTAGTGTGAAAGCCCGAGAAAAACTAAAATGGCTGCCATTTTACAACCGTGAGAGAGAGAGAAAATTTGAGAACCAATTTGTCGTTAAAATATGCCATAAATTAAAGGATCATTAAAGGATTGAGTACCGGTGTCGGGACACAATGTATAATATCGTCTCAGACACTCCTTTTACCATCGGTGTGTCGTTTCTATTTGCCAGTGCATAAGCACCCGACCGCGGTGAACAACCTTAGTTACCTCTGACCCTGCCCCAACAGTGAAAGGTGATATTACGTTCGCCAGTAAATATCCTTCTCAATAAAAAAAATTACAGTTTAAAAAGACTAAAAAACACGGGTTTTTTTACAAAAAACCTAACAAACTATTGCATTGTCATTGCCCCTAATACGTATGCAAAGTTTCGTATTAATTAGACTACTGGACGTAAGTAAAAATCGTGCTCAAAGATTCCGTTATATACGTACTGCAGGCCTACTAGCTAATAAAAACGTGTTAAAACACCAAAAAGATGTCGCCCAGTCAAATTTTGCTGTCGAGGGTTCAACTACGGGACCACCGAAAACATAAAATAAAATACAACCTGTCAATCGAATATGACTTCTCTTAGTGAAAATACTATGTAACATTCAATTCATCTCTATCTCTATAAATAAAGTCATCTAAGTACTTAGTTTACGAAAACACAAAAGCTAAGTCCACACTTAAGAACGCTAAATGACACACTTAGCATTCCGGGCTTTTCCACTGTCCAAGTTCTAGTTTTAGATTTAAAAGGCTTTAGGTGCCTTTACCTAAGTGAGTTATCTTACAAAATTCCCTTGCTTTTGTTTGAATATAATTGAGATAAACATGATTAAAGCGTCTTTTTTACACAAAACATAAAAACATGGTAATCCCTGATTTTTTAGGCCATGATAAAGCTTATGGCGTTGAAAGTTAAGAAAATTAGATTGTAGGTAGCTCTCAAACAGTTAGGGTACGTTTCCACTGAAGCGGAGCGGAGCTTAGCGGTGCCCGAATTGACCAATCGTGCTATTCCAGCGGAATGACAGCGAAGCGAAGCGAAGATTTCGAGCATGGTGATTGGTCAATTCGGCACCGCCAAGCTCCGCTCCGCTCCGCTCTGCATCAGTGGAAACACGGCCTAAAACTAGGTTCCCAATAAGTTTTAGGAATACAACGCTCATAAGTTATATCAAAGTTAAAACACTTCTTAATTATTGTGTTGTTAAAAATCTTGATATCAGATGACTACGTCAGATCATTTCATAATGTTATACCAACGATTATGTGTATTATTATTATGTTAGGATGACTATGGAAGCGGTGATGTGGTATAATGACGAACCACGACTGCACAGTTTACACGTCTTCATTTTATCTTTCATCTTTATTCACAACTATATGATGCCCGCAACTCCGTTGCGCCAAAATTAGATCAGCGCGCGGGAACCGTACATTTTCCGGGATAAAAGTATCCTATATGTCGTTTCCCGGGAATTAAAGCATCTAAATACCTTTCAGCAAAGTCGGTTCAGCGGTTCGGGCGTGAAGAGGTAACAGACAGACCAACAGACACTCTTTCACATTTATAATATTATATAATATATAATAGTTTGGATGGTCTCGAGTAGCTAATAAGTTTTATTATGAAGTATCTCTATACTAGATTTTATCAAAATCGCTATAAAGGTTTAAGTGTGACGAGACAACACAGACAGACAGGCAGACACACTTTTGCATTTATAATATTAGTATGAATAAGTCTAAACGATGTAGACACGTGGCGCTACTAACATCGTGATTCACCGAACGAGATGGAGATTTACCCGTTTGTGTGTTATCTAACTTTATTATTATTGAGTTGTGATTCAAATTATGCTAATGCGTAATAAAAACAAAATAAAAGTGAACCGAACTGGTTCCGATGATGTGGGACCGCTGCGTCATACACTAAACATTTTGGACGGTAATGTTGTGAAAATATGTTGCATCGTATTTCACACTAAGGCCTAAGCCCTAAGTCAATACAGTGTACTCATTGGGCCAACGCACTGAGCCAGCGCATTGGGCCAACGAGTACACTGTAGAGTCCTACAGCTTGCTGCTTGTCAAAAAAGAGTAGACTCCGAACATAAATTTTAAATCACATAAAAAGTACAAAAACCTTATTTAAAGTGTACGTTAATAACGTTCTCTGTGAAAATACAACGCGCAAAAACTACCATTTGATCGTGTTTATGTTTGGAAAATTTATTCCAGCGTTTCAGCAGTCTAACTCTTTCTTGACAGACTGTACGTGGCCACAAACTGGGCCACGTACTCTACACGTTGGCCCAATGCGCTGGCTCAATGCGTTGGTCCAACGTATACAGCGGGCATTACTTCATTAGTTTTAATCAGTAGCGTGAGGTCAATGATCTGTTGAATTTTGAGTAATTATTCCATTTCAGTTTCAAGTTTGTATTTATTTGAGTTCATTTTCCTGGTAAATGTTATAATAGACGATGAATGTATAACAAATGTTTAGGACTTCCTTCAATATTTAAGATGATTCACAATTTGCAAAGCTTTTAATGAAAAGATTACGTAGATCATATATATTTTAAGTCAGATCATATTATATTACAATTTACAGTTTATGCTGAAACTGTGGTATGCGTGTGAGTGTAACTGTAACGCATACCGGTATATTATGTGGGCGCGGGGGGGAGAGGGGGATACGTGTGAGTAACTCTGGGATACCCCACTGACTCACTCACATATGACGAGCACTTGTGAAACTCGATAGCTGAAAACAAACAGTACTATCTGATTGCAACTTGACCTCCTTAGGTCAGCGTAAGCAGGGCTGGCAAGTTTCTAACGCTAAATAACGTAAAAATAGCCTTGGGTGTCAAAACGCGACTAAATTCTCGACGATATCCGATGAGTTTACAAATATGAGCCCCATTTTTGATCTCCGTCAATTTTGTAAAAAAAAATCCATCAAACATATTTAACAAACAAATTGTTAGTTAAATAGTCTGTTAATTAAATACGGTTAGCCTGGCTAGCATTGTGCCAACCCTGGAGATGAGTAATTTCACGTAGACGTCAGAGCACGCGCTCCGGCCTTGCTCCGGCACGCTTTTATTGTTTTCATCGGGCAAAGGGCATGATTAGAGATGTGCCAATGACGACTCCAGTTAACTCGAATTGAAATTCTAACTCGGATTGTGTTACACAACACGAGTTTGTAGAAAATAAACTGAAAATTGGATTTGCAATAAAATTACTTTTCTACACACTTCTTGCATCTAATAGTTATGATAATTTAACAAACTTCATAATAATATTACACAGTAGATCATTTGGTCGATAAAATAAAAAGAAGGCGCTGTGGAACTAATTACTAACGCATTACGCTTTGGATCTTTTATATTTTATCGCCACGTAATCGTCGAACCTCGTGTTCGACAAAACGTAAGGACAAAAACTCGAGTCAATTTAAACCAAGTACAACTCGAGTCAATTCGGATTTAGCACAAATCGAGTGAACTCGAATGTAGTACAACTCTAGTAATTGGGACTTTATTGACTCATCTCTATAATGACTCGACGTCAGTGTCAACTGGATTGAAAGCGCACTATAATTTCATCAATTAACGCGAATGCACACATTCGTTTTTTAGTAAAAAAAAAAACATTTTTATGAGGTGTTAAAAAATATAAACTCGCCAGACTTTGACGCTAAAGGCGATAACTTTACACCTTAATTTGTGCGTGTTATATTAATTTTAGATTCACTTTAGAACGAGGTATCCAACTATCCTTTTCAAACTTCAAAGTTAGGCGATTTATTTTATTAATTCGTATCGCAGATTATAATATTATTAATCTGTGTCGACTTAAACTTGTGCTGAGAGATTTGGTGTAGTTAAAAGTAGAATTATGTGTTATTTTTAGGGAAAATCATAGTATAATAATTATAATTGTACATTTGGTCCAGTTTAGTTCAGTTGCCAATATTTCGACGTGCTTATCATCAATTGTTGGTAAGTACTCTTGTAAGTTTTTTTTTCATTATTGGTTCGTATCACTTTAGCCACAATAGACTTATTTAGACAACGTTAACAAACGTTTTGTTTAGTTGTAAATCGAAAACGCAACGATATGACAAGTTTATACTTTATGCAAAATAATTTTTATGTGTCTGTGTCTATAAACAAGTCCTACGGTCGCACTCAAAGATATTTAAGAATTACTTAACTATAATGTAATTAACTTGGCAGTAAACATATAGAGCTAATGTTGAAACCTTTATGAAATTACAGCAAAGCAGTAATTAAAACTCTCTGAATTAAGCCGTTAGAGATATGACCAAACTAATTTTGCAACTACAGTACCTACATGTTACAGTATAATAATATTATGTACTTACTTGGGTGGGTCACGTTGGCCGCATGCATTTGGCAAGGATCTCAACAGAGTGGGCACCCGAAGACGGACGCCGCCGCCGAGGCCGGCCTGGAAAAAGATGGCGTGATGAGCTGAAGGCCAGACAGGCTGGCCAGCGGTGGCGCAGGAGAGAGAAACATTTGCCTAGCAGAGGAAATGTTTAGGCTTATAATAATAATATTATGTACTGCGTATATCTCGTTTACATGATACGTCTTCTGACTCATGAGTCATATGAACTGACTAGTAATTGAGACAAATGAAAAGCGAGTGATTCAGGCGGTACCGCGAACGCCGCCCGTAACCTCATGTTCATACGACAATGCCGTCATATAGCCACCGTAAAATAACGGTAATTGGTGAATCCAAGTTTTCTTTGAAACGGTCAATGTTAACATCTATCTCTTAACTAATAAATAATTATAATATTTATACGGCGAATAGCTACTTATACAAGGTATGTGCATGTCTTTGTCTGACACATTAAAAAGTCACATGACAGAGGAGGACAGCGAACTTTGAATATGCGCTTCTCTGACGACCTCTGTGGCTCAGTTGGTGGGCTGTTGGTACCTCAAGCCGGGGGTCGCGGGCTCGAATCCCGCCGACGGAACAAAAAATTTTTCAAAGTTCCTGGGTCATGAATGTGTAACAAATATATGTGTGTCATATAATAAAAATCTTAAATATATACGTATAGTATAAGACTATTAATTCATCAATCCCCAAGCGGCCACATCGCCCGAACGTCATATGAAGCGTAATCTGTAATCATGACTCTTGATTATTCCTAAGGAGGAACTTATATCATATTTGGTCTGTCTAACTAAACTTCTAAAGCAATTAGCAGCGAGCGAAATATCGAGCGGAAACGCCGAAAAGGGCTGTTTGTACACCGCGGCTTAACAATTGCTGTGTTGTCAGTTTACACATGGATGTGATAATATGTTGACGTTGTCACATGCAAATGTGACAACGTCAACATATTATCACATCCATGTGTAAACTGACAACGGCTGCCGTAAGCCATATGTCAACTGGAGCACAATGGCCCCTTAAAAAGTGGGGAAGCCACACGCCATAAACCACACATCGGTCGCCATTCCCACGGCGAGAGTGACGTGATTCGCGCCTGGCCGCCTCAAACAGTGCTGTGGTTAGCGGCTTCCATTTCAGGAGTGCGAGGGCGACCGGCCTTGGGGTGTCCTGAACGTGAGAACCCCGGCGTAGGCAAGCTACTCGAATGGCAACTCATCATGAAGAAGCATAATTTGAATAGGTACTATCGAGGAAATTAATTCCTAGGCAACTGCCTAGGAATTAGTTTGAATTTGAATGACGTAGGTCCGTCAACTGACGGACCTACGTCATTCGGTTGGGTTATGTCAAATCAATACTAGTGATCTGACGGCTAGGTTTGACGTAACCGACCAAATTATGTACTCGTAGGTCCGCCATCTGCCTAGGAATCAACTTCTCTGAATCATGGACGTATAAAAGAAGTCTGAATATATTATTACATGTTGCTGTTGAATACGAGAAGCTAATTTCATCACAGAGGACTTATAGGCTTAAAAGCTACTTTTTGCATAAAATATAGAGATTCGCCAAGATTCCCTTTTGCGTCCAAATTCATAATGTTCTGTAAGTTTGCAATTAAATGAAATAAAAAATGTTATTTCCAAATTTAAGGCTGAAGTCTCAAAACCAGCGGGCAGTGGGGAGGCGGGAAATTCATAGGTTGTGACGCGCCGCTCCCGCTCCGCTGCCCGCTGGTTTCGAGACTTCAACACTAATTGTAGATATATATCGTCTGTAAATTAGGTCTAATTCCAGTGAAAAAAAACAATAATGAAAATGAAAATTGACTTTGATAGCTAACGCCAGGTATCTGATGCTAGACTTGAATAAAACATGTCTTTTCAGTTGCTGGACATATTTAATTGTCACGGGGCTGATCCAACCTTAGAATCTAGTAAATATAATGAGTGGTCAGCAATTATTACTCTATACCTAGTAATATGTAGTAACTGTTAACTAATCAATGTAATTGTCGTGATAAATTATATAAGCTCGTTTGTTTATGTTTCGCAAATGACATCAATAATTATATGCAATTACAGGTGGCACGTGCGGCCATTTTCGTCGGCGGGACGAACGGCGGCGGCGCGGCGGTGGACGGTCACGTTACTGCCAGAATGCGGAAGGTCCAAGGGTAAGGTTAAGGAGGCATTATAGACTTTATAGTTTAGTCTTTACACCATGGGTCGTTGATGGCTCAAGGTTGCACCTCTTATATTTCAAGCGACGTCAAGTCAAGGGCAAGTTTTTCGTAAAATTGACTATACTGTACTCGGTGAAACATGGCGATAGTGGTCATTGACTCCCTGTCAAAACTTGTCATTTTTAGGGTTCCGTAGCCAAAATAGCAAAAAACGGAACCCTTATAGATTCGTCATGTCTGTCTCTCTGTCTGTCTGTCTGTCTGTCTGTCCGTCCGTCCGTATGTTACAGCCACTTTTCTCCGAAACTATAAGAGCTATACTATTGAAACTTGGTAAGTAGATGTAGTCTGTGAACCGCATTAAGATTTTGATACAAAAATGGAAAAATTATTAAAAATTTTAGGGGTCCCCATAGGTACAACTGAAACAATTTTTTTTTTTCATCTGGCCTATGCGTGTGGGGTATCTATGGATAGGTCTTCAAAAATCATACTGAGGTTTCTAATATCATTTTTTTCTAACCTGAATAGTTTGCGAGAGAGACTCTTCCAAAATGGCAAAATGTGTGCCCCCCCCCCTCTAACTTCTAAAGTAGGGGCATGATAATTAAAAAAAAAATATGATGTACATTACTATAAAAACTGCCAACGAAAATTGGTTTGAACGAGATCTAGCCAGTAGTTTTTTTTATACGTCATAAATGATAAACCTTAATTTAACTTTCATTATATCAAAAATGAAATATTAAAATAAATCAAAAACCTTATAATTTCATAGAAATAATTCTTATTGCTGCTGCGGAACCCTTCATGGGCGAGTCCAACTCGCACTTGGCCGGTTTTTATTATATAAACCGCGATTGACAATGAAGTGTCAGATTTTATCAGCCCCGGATCTAGGGGGGGGGCAAGCCGGGGCCTATGCCCCAGGCGGCAAATTCAGGGGGCGGCCAAATTCACACTTCACGGACCAATGGACAACTCATCATTTATTTAACTTTGACCACGGAATAAATAATAGCACAAGTACAGCAATTTCATGGCCATATCAACTTGACCGATACCCTGAGCGCGGAGTGAGACGTGCTGCACGAACATTTATTATTCGCGAGGCGCGTAGGCATAGTTCAATTTCAAAATACGCGCCCGGCTCCGAAATTAAAAAGAGATTTGATTGTGCTACCATGCTGAGTTTAAATTTTGCTTTTCTTAATGGTACTAACATTTTGAAAATGTCAAATGAAGAACTGCAAAAGTATGGAGCAGATTTGACTCGAAAATACGAGTGAGATTTAAGTGCCGTTGAATTCTGCCAGGAATTTCATGTTTTTAGGCCCGTATTTTTGGTCAGTACTCAAGATGCATCTCGGTCTCAAGACACGGTTCAGGCTCTATGATTGGTTAATGATTGGCTGTCAAAATTTGGACCAATCACAGAGCCGAACCGCGTCTTGAGACCGGGTCGCATCTCAAGTACAGACCAAAAATACGGGCCTTAAAGAGCCAGCCCTGTTTTATTTGGTGATATAGAAAAGGCTAATATTTTTTATCTCTTGCAACAGATCTATGCGCAAGATTTGCAGGATGCTTTTCGTAATATTTGTATTGCTCTGCGAATTTACTCTACGCTTCCTACTACGTCCACAAGCTGCGAGCGAAGTTTTAGCAAACTAAAACTGATTAAAAATTATTTGCGATCTTCTATGAGCCAGGAAAGCTTGATCTTGCAATCTTAGCGATAGAAAATCGTATTGCACACGAGTTAAATTATTATGACAAGGCTATAGATTTATTTGCTGAACAAAAAGCTCGAAGAGTAAAATTGTAATTTCAATTCACAAATTTAATAATATACTTGATTTTTATTGGTATTAAGCATATTTATTTTTATTTTAAACCCTACCCTGTTAAATATACAGTCAGAGTTTCCCCATACAAAAGTGAAAAAAATTTTTGGTCTTTCAGCGCTGCTACTTTCAAAGTGAATTATCTACAGGGAACACGTACACACCCTAAAGTATTATCACTTGTTTTTGTTACATTCTGTATACCCTACATATTGATAGCTGAAATTATATGGATGATAAAGGTGAAAATAAACATACCTAAGTAACCTACTTAGGCCTACCTAGGCGGGGCGGCATTTTTCAGTTTTTGCCTCGCCTAAAAAAATTGAAGATCCGGGGCTGGTTTTTGTCAATCACGGCTTTGTATAGAAAATGACAAGTTTTTGACAGGGAGTCAATGACCGCTACCGCCATGTTTCGCAGAGTACAGTATACGATACGAGCAGTTCGCCTGATTCTGGTCCTTGTGGACATACTGGAAGCTCTCGCTGTTCAATAAAATCAAAAGTTACATTTTCATTCCAAGCACACAAATTCTTTACAGTCTTTCAACCTTGAGTCGTGATGCCTTACCACTTGCGTTTCGGGAACCGTCCCAGCCAAAAGCGTAAAATATCTTCTCGCACGTTTATTACTAAAATTAAGGAGTAACTAAGCTCAAATAGTTTTAAGAAATATGTACCCTCGAGGAAATTGATTCCTAGGCAGTTGACAAACCCACGTCATTTGGTCGGCTTATGTCAATTCAATGTTGGGTTTGACATAATGTGACCAAATTATTTAGGTCCTCCATCTACTCTGATAAGTGATAGTGCATTGAATATTAATATTTATGAGCCACCGGATTCACATGAACCCGGCACTCCTCCGAGTTGTTCGTGCTTCGTGCGTGCGGTCACATGACCGCGGTCACGAAGCTCGGGGCGCCCCGGTAGCCGTAGCCGTAGTAATGAGCGCTAATGATTTGCCGTAGATTACCGTGACGCCGGCGATTACGCGGGCACGCGCGCCGCGCCGCCGCGCGCTGTTATTGCCGGTGTTGCCAACATTTACATAAAATACGCATTCATCAACAGCTGTACAATGTACCATCGAAAAAATATCGACTTCTCTGATAGTAAATGTACTGAATGTATATTTTTTATGAGTATAGGCTACTTTAATTCCCGGCGCCCGGCGCCCCATGTACGAAATCTGCCGGCCCCCCTAGGGCGCTGCCGCCCTTACGCCGCGACCGAAAACGCTGGAACGAACTGTCGCCAGCAGTATTTCCGGAACATTTCTTTCTGCAAGCCTTCAATAAGAGAGCGTCTTCCCTCTTAAAAGGCCGGCAACGCACCTGCAACTCTTCTGATATTGCAAATGTCCAGTCCGACGGAAGTTGTTTTCCATCAAAAAAATCTAAGCGTTATCGCAGACGGTGACATTTAAGTATTTCGTGGTTGTGTTATAGTAATTTGAAGGTAATGAAGTCATATGAACACCTTATATATTTCTTGTTGTCTTTTTTCAGTTTTCATCAATGTCGAGGAGTCGGTGGACAAACATTGATGCAGCCACTCGGCTCGGCCGCGATTGGCAGATCCGCGCCCGAGCGCGCTCATTGGTCACCTCGCTAAGTATGTTAAACGCTTCCGAAATTAAACACACTATATACTAAAAGGGGTAAGTTCATGTTTTTGGCCGGTAACAGAAAATCAAATCTTAACACAATAGACATGAGAATTTTAGATGAAAAGGTTTGAGCCGTTTGAACCCCATAAGAGAGACACATAAATTTTTGTGAAAAACTCGTCGAAGTACCTAGATCCCGGAGGTTGACGCAAATTAAAAAAACGGTTGTCTGTAAAGTCGGTTTACTGACGATAGTTGAACGTGACAACGTGCCTCTTTGTCGCTCGTTCCGCGCTCTCGCTTGCACTTCAAGCCTTAAATGGAACGCCTCAGAGCGAGTCATGTTTTTTCGTGCGTGCAGCCGGCTCCATCGAATTATAAGACGTTGTCACGTCAAAACTCATTTCCCCGACTGTACGTTTCTGCTAAGCAACTCATTTCCCCGACTGTACATTTCTGCTTAGCACAATTTTCCCCGACTATACATTTCTGCTAAACAACTCATTTCCCCGACTGTACATTTCTGCTTAGCACAATTTTCCCCGACTGTACATTTCTGCTAAACAACTCATTTCCCCGACTGTACATTTCTGCTAAACAACTCATTTCCCCGACTGTACATTTCTGCTTAGCACAATTTTCCCCGACTGTACATTTCTGCTAAACAACTCATTTCCCCGACTGTACATTTCTGCTTAGCACAATTTTCCCCGACTGTACATTTCTGCTAAATAACTAATTTCCCCGACTGTACATTTCTGCTTAGCACAATTTTCCCCGACTGTACATTTCTGCTTAGCACAATTTTCCCCGACTGTACATTTCTGCTAAACAACTCTTTTCCCCGACTGTACATTTCTGCTAAACAACTCATTTCCCCGACTGTACATTTCTGCTTAGCACAATTTTCCCCGACTATACACTTCTGCTAAACAACTCATTTCCCCGACTGTACATTTCTGCCTAGCACATTTTTCCCCAACTGTACATTTCTGCTAAGCAACTCATTTCCCCGACTGTACATTTCTGCTAAACAACTCATTTCCCCGACTGTACATTTCTGCTAAACAACTCATTTCCCCGACTGTACATTTTTGCTTAGCACAACGCCTCAGAGCGAGGTAACGCCGCATATTGCGTCATGTTTTTTCGTGCGCGCAGCCCATATCGAATTATAAGACGTTGTCACGTCAAAAGTTGTAATGTTGATATTTTGACGTTCATACTTTTTAAATTGACATTTAATAAGCTTAAACGACGAAATTGTGACCTTATGCAATGAAGTTCATGTTCATCAGAGTCAAGGGGCCGAAGGACCTTCCGGGTGCTCCGCCCCGCGGTGGAGACGACCCGGGAGATAATTTGTTTTTGCAGTTTATTAGATCTATTTGTGTCGCCCCATCTCAATGTGCCGCCCTATTTATTTTACATTTTTTGTAAAATTAATATCTCGGGTACACAGCTATCGGTGTACGTTTCGTAAGAGGTTTAGGCTTACTTCTTAATTTAGGTTTACTTCATAACTAGTAAAATTAATAAAAAATCATTTACTATTTAAATCCGAAAATAATTCATAAAAATAGACATATTCTCGAAAAATTAAGCGGGAAATATGAAAAATATGAGTACTCGATATCTCACAATAATTTTACGCCTCAAAATTGAAATTGAAAATATTCATCTCGCACTAGATGGATTTCGTACGGTCTATCTGGGGCGAAACGGGGAATTCGGCGCGCCGGCGCTCGGAGTATAAATAGTGCGGGGGGCGGCGCGCGGCCAACCATGCGGCTGCGTCTCCTGGCGGGCACGCTGGCGTTGGCGCTGACCCTGACGGCCGCGGCGAGGGTCCGGCAACTGTACACGCTGGACTGGCAGAACCAGACCATCTGCCCGTACCGCGTGTACACGGACCACGACCCGGACCGCATACCGGCGAACATCCGCATCACGGTGTGCTCGGACGAGCCGCTGGAGCACTGCCGGTCGGGGCGCGTGCCGGCGGAAGAGTGCTGCGACCTCTACCGCGGCGACCGCTACTTCGAGTGCGTGGAGCTGCGCGAGACGGTGCTGGTGGGGTACAAGGGGCGCGACACCCGCTCCACATACGAGGTGCCGGTCGGCTGCGCCTGCCTCATCGGCCAGGTGTTCCCCGCCGGCGAGCTGCCCTCCGGCCCCGGCGGCCGCCGCGGCGCGCTCACACGTCATGTCTAACGTCGTCAATAAACTTCTTTCTAAACGTATTCCTAATTATGGCTGTTTGGTACCATAATAATTACAAAATATAGAATCGTTTAAAAATATTCATATAATGTATGTTTGTTAATTAAATAAAATAAAGTCCTCGATCGATGCGTTTCAGTTTATGAGATTTATCCGGATTCAGGTCTATGCTGGCCCGATGTTATTAGGTTACAGACGAGAGTTGTTTTGCGTTTCGAATATTCCCTAGATGTAGGTTTTAATAATTTTCAATAATTATTCATGTAGAATTTTATTCGTTGTTGACTGTCGTCCGTTATCGAGAAACTCAAACATAAATTTTAAATTTTGTTATAATATTAAACCGTAAACAAAGGGTAAAACGGGACGCTATTACTAAGACTTCGTTGTCTATCCGTCTGTCTGTCTGTGTGTCTCCAGGCCGTAACTCGAAAACCGCTATAGCTAGACTTCTGAAATTTTCACAGATTGTGTTTAACTGTTGCCGCTATAGCAATATATACTAAAAACAAAATAAAGTTAATATTTAAGGGTGGCTCCCATACAAGAAACGTGATTTTTTGGCCTTTTTTGCTCTAAGGGCCGATTTTTCAATCCTGAGATAAAAGGTCGGATAGTTAACTATATAATATATATTAATCTATAATGACAACAGCTGCTAGGCACTAGAAAGTTAGAAACATTCATAATATCCTTAATTATATTTGTACTTTAAAAAACAAAATAAAATAATTTAATAATTATTAATACAATTTAAATACAATAAATATTTAAGAAGGGTTCCCGTACAAAAAACACAATTTTTGGCCTATTTTCGGTACGAAAAACGAGAGTTTGACTCGCACTTGGCCGATTTTTATTTACGTTTTACGTTTCCTTTGAATAAGTCTCGGTCTCGCAAAAAAGAAAATTGGTCGGCGAAAATTTTTATTAACATCGATTGCATATTATATTTTACTTTTATTCAACACGGGCCCGACCGCGACTCACGCACGGTTTCGGAGCTTTTTACATAAGTTTATCTAGTCAACGGCGCCGGTCGACAGCGTCATATCGACGAGCGCCGGGGATAGACGAACCCTCGGAGGGTGGTCGTCAGAGCGACACGGGGCCCGGTAGGCCGGCGCGGCGCCGGCCGTCCGGGCCGGAGGGCAGGTCGCCGGCGGGGGTGGTGGAGTACACGCCGCACACGCAGCCCACCGGCAAGTCCAGGGTTTTCCACTCGTACCGCACGATGTCCAGCTCCTTGATCTGGTACGCGACCGTGGTGGTGTCGAACAGCTCCACGCACTCGAACGCCAGCTCGCGGTGGTAGTGGTGGCAGCACAGGTTGTCGGGCACGTTGACGGCGCGGCAGTAGGCGCGCGAGTCGGCGGCGCACTTCCACGTCATGATGCGGCGCGGCAGCCGGTTCTCGTTCTCGTCGACGACGGGCACGATGGGGCAGACGGTGCGGTTGTAGGCCTCGTTGACGGCGATCGTGCGGCGCCGCTTCAGCGCCAGCGCCGGCCGCAGCGCCGCCAGCGCCGCGAGGGTCGCCAGCACGTACGCCGCGGTCCGCATGTTTGCCGAATGCCGCCGCGCGCGCCGCCTTCGCTTTATAACCGCACCGAATCTACGCGCCGGCGTCGATTTTTCGCGATCTGCATCAATTTTTATGCAAACGAGTGGCATGAAATTACTTCGTAATTTCAACGTGCTCGCGGATTCGATACCGCCATACGATAATATGTGAACGTAACACCTCGATTTCGCTCCTCGAACCTTCAACTGCTATCGTTCTCGAAAGTAGACCTTCCCCTGGGCGTGGATAGCTTACATAAACTTTGGACAACTTTGAAAGACAGAGTTCTATAGAAAATGAAGTGTCGCGTCGTGACTCGTGTCGTGTCGCATAGTGCGCGGTTTCGCCTTAACCACTCACCCTAAAGGTACAAGTTGGAAGCCGGCTACATGAAGCGGCAGCAGACGACGTGTCGTCGCGACACTACTGCAGGTTTCTATGTATTTCTATGAATAAAAGTACAAGTTGGAAGCCGGCTACATGAAGCGGCAGCAGACGACGTGTCGTCGCGACACTACTGCAGGTTTCTATGTATTTCTATGAATAAAAGTACAAGTTAAAAGTCGGCTACATGAAGCAGCAGCAGACGACGTTTCGTCGCGACACTACTAATTTCTATGAAATACCCTCCGACACGAAGCTAGCGACACTTTTCATATAAAGAAATACATAGAAATTAGAAACCAATAGTGTCGCGACGACACGTCGTCTGCTGCAACTTCATGTAGCCAGCTTCCAACTTGTACCTTTAGTGTCGCTAGCTGCGGAGGGTATTTCATAGAAATAGATACAAACCAGTGGTGTCGCCTGGAGTTGCTTCATGTCGCCCGCTGCCAACCGGCACCTTTAACTGTGAAACAGTCAGAGTTTTCAAATCATAGAAATTACCAATAATTTCTATGATTTGAAAACTTTGACTGATTAATTCCGAGCATCACGGAACAGTATTTTTTTAACTCTGTACAATGTAGACTCTAGACTCTAGAGTGTAGAGTCTAGAATGTAATGTAGAGAGTTCAAAAGACATAATTTATACTTAGAAGTTAGATTATTACTATTGATTGTAGTGATAATCGTTTAATCGGCCTCCTTTCGGCCAAAAATTAACCCTCGGTCTCACGGGTTGTAGACTTGACAGGGCTTCTCCGCTACACATAATCATAATCATTTTTTGCGAATTTATATACATAATACAAGTATGTGTACAATACATCTATACAAGTATATTTTCCAAGTTATAATTTTTTCCTACCTAGAATAGTTTAGACTTTAGCACATTATTTATTGTACGTTTACAATTTACGCATATGCACGTTAAAATATAATGCGCCCAAACAGTTTACATAATGGTTTTTACCGACGTATGAATGATGTCAACAGAGTTCTCACACTCGCGGACTTTAACGACTGACACCACATGGCAATTTCGGCTGCCTATGGCGACTTACACTGACGTTGTACCTACACAGTACACTACACGTGCTCAACCAGACTTGACACTATACAGCTGTGAATTCCATTAATATTGATTCTATTTCTGTTCCATAACATTGGGTGTTGGAAAATGTCGCGAAATCACGAAAACCGCTGGAGTCTGGACATGTGGACTGTGGAGCAGCCGAGACATAGCAAATCAAGGTAGATAATTTTTCCAAATTACCTTTAGTAATTAAAAAAGTAGGAATAACGAAAATACTAGGAATAGATTTACATAACTACGCCAACGGACAGAGGCAAAAAACAACTTGAGATTTTGTGGAAAGTTCGCACTTTAGGCTGAGTGTCAACAGATATTGTAAGAGTTCACTCTACAAAAACAATAAAGGCCTGCAAGTAGGGCTATACAAACTAAATAAGCTCAATCAATCCGTGCTTTCAGCAGGCTAAAGTTGAGCTTAAGTTATACATGACTCTACGTAGAGAGCCCTCTGCGCCAGCCGGGCAGAACGCGTCCAAACATGCTCGACACTACTTAACATTAACTGAGCCAATTACACTTGCCGATTGCATTAAGTATGCATACCACTGAAATACGTACTGTTGAAGACAAATCCAGCAGACCACATTTGAATCTTACTGTTTTTGAGTGTCCATGTCCCTTCAATAGAGCTTAGGGCATGTAGGAGCATTGAATAAAGTCATTTTAGAGTTTTATGTTTCTGTAAGAAGCTCCATAAACTTGACCATGCAATAATTTCTAAACAAAGTTCAAAATAGTCTATTTCTATAATGTTAGCCACATTTTCACAGTGAACTCTACCAATTAAGTACACTTAAAATGCTATCACTCATTTATTTTACACGCTGTATAAAATAAAATTTTAATGCAAACACTGAAACATAATAAAAATACATATTTTTAATTTTACTCCATCTTTTACTTTGTTTATAATTTTTCAGTCCTAGAGATAGCTCCGGCCTACGAGAATGCAGGCGATGCTCCGAACTTCCCGCGCGGTGCAAACGAAGTTGCGTAACTATCTTAGGTATGCCACAGCTTTACAACTTGCGAACATGCACCGAATACGCGAAACGGCTGGCCTCTCACGGCCCGGAATATTCGAGGCCTGCCTAGAATTTTCTGGAAAGCGCAAATGAAAAGAAACTCCGCAGCGGCAGTTTCACTCGGTGACTGGAGGACGAGATGACGAGTATAATGCATTATTTTTTGAAGGAAATGTGACACTAATGCTACTCGGTCATATTTTTGGTATCAGGGGTCCCGACCGGGTCTCCTGAATCCTAATTCATAAAATCTTAAAAAATCCTTTCATCCCGAGCGCGGGCAGACGTGTGCCGTGCGCGCGTCGGCGGCGCGGGTGTGTGCGTGCGCGGCGCCGGACGTATTTAAGGCGCGCGCCGGGGCGCCCACCGCCACTCGCAATCCGACAAGCCCCGCTCAGACATGTCTCCCGCATACGCCATACTCGCGCTGGCCCTGTTCGCGCTGGGGGCGCTCGCGCTGCCCCACGAGCGCCGCATCCGCACGGTGGACCTGGCCCAGGTGGTGAACCGCACCGTATGCCCCATCGAGGTGGTCATCGACGAGGACCCGGCGCGCCTGCCGCGCAAGATCAAGATGATGAAGTGCGCCCAGAACTCGCTGCACTGGTGCCGCGCGCAGGGCGTGCCCGAGCACGAGTGCTGCGCCCACTACCACGGCAGCCACTACATGGACTGCGTGGAGATGCGCGACACGGTGGTCGTGTTCTACGAGGGCCGCGCCGAGCCCGCCACCTACGAGGTGTCGGTCGGCTGCACCTGCATGATCGGCGACACGACGACGGCGCCCGACCTGCCGTCCGGCCCGACGTGACCGGCCCGCCGCCCGCCCGTTGTTACTAATTTATTTGTTATCTACTCGTCGTAGTTTATCGAGTACGAGTGTAGTGTAGTGCCGGTGCCGACCGAAACACGGACTCCGCTAGTGAGGTTGGAAGCTTTAATGTTAGACTAGACGTTCCAGTATTCTGTACTTAAAGTATTATGTCGTAAGCTAGGAATTAGGACGTAGAAGACGATGTTGTGAGTACTCGTTGTTGCCTTTTTGTAGTTTTTATTTATTAATTTATTACTAGGTAGGAGCAATTCTAGGGACCTCTGAAGTATTTTAGTTTGTAAGAGTGAAGAGAATTATTTAATTCAATTAATGAATTTAAGATATTTGTATATACTTGATGTATGTAGATTGTAGGTGCGGACAGAGTGTAAAATGTTTAATTAGGCGCATATAATGCGATTGTAAAACATTCCAGAGTGAAATTCGTGGACTTGTAGTGTTAGGTGATAGTAGGCAGCTCATCATAATATTATGTATTTAATTCCTCTCAGTTTAATTTAATTTAACGAAATATTCTTTGATATATCAATGAATGGTTAAAGTTCGTTAATCTCAGTGATTTCTGGTTCGCCTAAACCTCAAAAATCAAATGCATAATTTTTGGGTTTAGTCGATATACTGAATTAAGGTTTTGTTATCATATTTTCAGTGATTAATATTTAAAATCAAATATTTCACCTAAATTAATACTTATATTATTAACTTCGGATATCTTTTCTGATAATAATTCAAATTACAAACTATTAATTTGTATTTTAACAACCTTTGAGAAGAAATATCATTACAATTTCAAAGTTTTATCTTTATCTTTCTTCTACTTTACAAATGTAAGAATTATAACAACATGTTATTATGTACATTTTACAAAAACTAAGCTTAAAACGCAAAGGCAGCTAAATTAATTGTATTGATTTATATTTTATTTCTGTTGAATGTTGATGTGTACGACATTTTTGAATACTCATTTGTAAGTTATGCAAAAAGACAATTTTATACAAATTAATTTTATAATAAAAAATATTGCCAACATACTAACGTATTTCCTTTCTTAGACCAAATTTTTATAGTCTTTAAACTAAGTATATGTATTATGTATATAGCAACCCAAAATCAAAGTTAGAATAATTATATTATTATTCTGCATTAAATCTCAACATTTTTGTTCTCGTAAAAAATATTAATTGCAGAATTCCAAACTCCTCAAAAGAACGCAGTATTTCACTAAAATCATTGCTGGGTTTTAACGAGGAACAAGCTAAGCAAAATTATTTAAGAAGTAAAGATTTCCTTAATCCTTAATACCAAAAGTCGCAGAAATTTTTTTTTCGCTACTAATAAAGTAGCTAAGTGTTTTTATTATTACTAGAATTACTTTATAAGTAATAAATGAGTGATAAATCGAGACCGATAAGTACCTAACTAAATAATATTATGTAACGGCTTAGTATTATATATAACCACAAATTACGCGAGGTGTTTTTTTTAATTGTTTGACCCCCCCTCCCCCCTGGTGAGATTTCGTGAGATTTTAATCTATCCCCCCTCCCCCCTCCCAAATCTCACGTGAGATTTTACAAAATGTGGGTTTCTACTTTCTTACATAAACGTTTGGTTTGACAGTCATTAGATTTTCTTTCGAACGAATTTGTGAATGATCTTAATCGTGTAAAGATTAAATCTTATGCATACGTACAACCATAGAGGTACAACCTAGATGAAATGGACCAAAAAAGTATTATTTTGTTGAGAAAAAATTAGGTGAGATTTGCCGAGACCCCCCCTCTCCCCAACGTGAGATTACATGAGATTTGACTCGACCCCCTCCCCCCCCCCCCCTAAACACCTCACGTAATTTGTGGACGCCCCCTAAGCAAGACCCACCTACTCAGACCACCCAATACAATAGGCGTGGCTTGTGCTGTGCTACGTAGATACGTGCTACGAACGTCGTAGCACAGTAGAGCGGGACAGCATGAAAAACGCACCTGATCGGAAAAGGCCTAAGGCTCACGTTCTACCTACAGAGTACATAATATTATTATAACATCTAATATATAAAATTCTCGTGTCACAATGTTAGATAGCGTACTCCTCCGAAACGGCTTTACTGATTTAAACCAAATTTTATATGCATATTCAGTGGGTCTGAGAATCGGCTACTGGGTACTTTTTATATTGATAAGTGCATTTGTGCGGCAAGCAACGTTTGTCGGGACAGCTAGTGTATTATAAAATATATGAAGTCCGTTTGTTTGTTTTTATCCCGTAAAATTTACATAGATGTACCAAACTTTGACATTTTACTTTATTAAACTATATTACAATAAATTATAATTATCAACTAATCATTATAAATAATTTTAACTGAATATATCATACATAATAACTCTATGGAATATATTGACTTGAACTATATCATAGAGATCTGCAGCTAACTAAATTTAATATTTAAGCTTATTGTTTCAAAGTCTTTGCACGTCGTAGAACCTATTTTTATCCGACAAGATAATACCTATTATGAAGGATGCTTTTTAGGGTTCCGTACCCAAAGGGTGCAAACGGGATCCTATTAGATACGGTCTACTAAGACTTCGAAGTCTGTCTGTCTGTGTCCAGGTTGTATTTCGAGAACGGAGCTAGAGAGTTGAAATTTTTACAGATTATGTATTTCTGTTGCCGCTATAATAACAAATACTAAAAACAAAATAAATAAAAAAAAAATAGGGGGGCTCTCATACAACAAACGTAATATTTAATAGCAACACTCTTTTGACATTTAACCCTTTGTTGTATCAATACTCTATGACATCAAATTTACAAAACAAAGATTTTCAATTTGCTTAATTAAATTTAGTTTCACAATATGTAAAGTACAGTAGTAGCAGGTAATTAAGCATTTGTTTTATAAATTCTGTTTGTTAATTTTATTGTATAATGCAATTTTAAGTAGCCTGAGTAAGTATTATGTGGTATAATAAAACAACAATTTTACATAAACCTTATGCTTACGTAAACAATGAACTGTCAAAGAAATCTATAATATAACGCGCCTAACAATGATTGATACTTTGACTTAGGTGCTTTGCGTAATTATGTATCTTAGATGTATATAAAATTCTTCATTCGTGTCACAGTGTATGTGCTTAACTCCTATAACACTTTGATGCAGCGTAATATAAGATTATAATTAAGTATTACGTTTTATGTTTGCAGTTAGCAGAAAAAGCGTTTAACGAAATAACCGAAATGACTGGGAGAATTTATGCTATCATTTTGAAAAAAAAACACTGGAAATAAATACAAGGAGTGGGAATTAACCCTTTATTAGGATATTGAAGAGCTGATTATTGAAGATGAAAGTGCCTCTTCACTGTGACACCACTGCTGTAACTACCTACTTGGACCTAGAAAGTGGCGATGATTCTGTTTCCGGCTGCATTGTAGAATATTATTTGGATGATCATATTTTATTAAAATAACAAAACCCTGTTTTTTATTTATTTATTTTTTGTATTTTTTAAATAAGTAGTTCCTTAATAAAACAGGAATGAGCTTCTCTCAGCTCTCACTGGTCTTAAAAGTAGCTCTGCACCTCTCAGGGAGAGGGTACTTAAATAACAGGTGTTATAAATTCATAATATGTAATACTAGTGACTAGCTGATGTCCCGGTGAACTTCGTGTCACTTATAAACCTTCCCTGGACTTCCAGGAATATTTTAAGACTAAAATTAGCCACATCGGTTCAACCGTTTAATCGAGTTATTGCATTTTTTATATAGTCCGTCAAGAAAGTGAAGAAATTAAAAAGTGGCAACATCGTAGTGTCATCCCTTTTTTCTTAGATTGATTTGAAAGGGATGATACCACGATGTTGCCACTTTTTAATTTCTTCACTTTCTTGACAGACTATGATATATACAAACAAACAAACAAATCTTTATTTCCCTTAAAAAATAATTTTACATGTTAAGTATCTTAAACAAAACACTGCTCCCCACACTAGGATTCCCTGTGTCGTGGAGAGCAGTCTCTTCCATCATGCACATAGATACATACAATTAATTTTAACCAGCTAATGACATATTTGTGATAACTAACATAAAGTTACATGTTCTAAGTCTTTTTAACAGAACCAATAATGTATTTGTAAGTAAACAGGCAATATATTTTTTAAAAGTAGGTGATGCTTTTATAATATGATACAAAATACACATAACAGCATTACAAGATCATTACAGTGCCACCGAAACCAGCAACAGTACGTGTAAGTTATGTGATGAAGTGAGTTATACAAAGATTATAATACTTTACATACATTAGATTGTTTCTTGTAATATAACTATAACTACATCATAATTATTTCAAATTTTCTTAACTACATAATATAATATTATATAAATCACAATATTTACAACGTATTTTTTAAACTGTATTTAATATAAAGTATCAAAATCTTTTATAGTGACTGGATACAGTGTGGCCATAAGAGGCCACACCGGAAACAAGTGGCGACTCTATTAATGTCGTGACTTTTTTGACGGACTATACTCATTAAATTTGTATTTTTTTTATATAATATATATTTTTAGGTGTTAAACAAATGTAGGTACATCTGTAAAATAAAATATTTCCTAAAAATAGTCTACACCCCTAAAAATTATTATTGCTGGGTATCTAGATTCTAGACACGCGGCAGCGTTTCAAGCCAAGTTCCAGCTTATCAGAACTGGCGAACAGCACCGTGTGTAACACGAACCATTTGCAGCTACTTTTGACCCCCTCAGTCCTCAGAAACTATTTCACATAAACGTTTCAAATTTGGCTCTTGTAAAAAGACTTGCGAGTTAAATATAATATGATCTAAATTTCATAAACACAGCTCAAACGGTTATTAAGATAATATTAACGTCCGAAAATCTACATTTTTATCGCTGACTGACTAACCCAGGGGTCGGCAGACCGCGGCTCGCGAGCCGCATGCGGCTCTTCCATAGGATTAATATGGCTCTTCTTTCACTCACTGCCTAAGCCCTAACTGTATAACTGTAGCGCGTTAACATAAATAAAACACCTAAACAATATGAAGCAACTGAATTCTCCGTCAACTTGCGCGCTCGCCCTCTGTTTACTGTAAATTGGCTCATCTGATTGGTAAGTCTGCCGACCCCTGGACTAACTTATAGAATATAGATCAAAATTCTAACCCAGTTCCAGATGACCTAGAAGGCTGAAATTTGGAATCCAGGTCGGTAATTGTGTGTAAACGTAGGAAAAAATCAAAAAACAAAAATAAATCGGTCAAGTGCGAGTCGGACAGAGCGAAAGAATCCTATCTAATCTAGTTTAAGATCTAACATTGTTTAAATAACATCAATAATTGTTATACAGTGTGTAACAAAAATAAGTGATAATACTTTAGGGTGTGTACGTGTTCCTTGTAGAGAGTTCACTGTGAAAGTAGCAGCTCTGAAAGACGAATTTTTTTTTCACTTTTGTATGGGCAAGGGCGCGAGCGTCACGAGTTTCCCCATACAAAAGTGAAAAAAAAAAATTGGTCTTTCAGCGCTGCTACTTTCACAGTGAACTCTCTACAAGGAACACGTACACACCTTAAGTATTATCACTTATTTTTGTTACACTCTGTAGATATTCAATAAAGCAAATAAAATATAAATAGACTGTATTATATTTTGTTCATAATGTTATTTGGTATCCTACACAATATACATATTTCAATTTTCCATAGAACTTGGCACTCATTTATATCTCCATCCTTTTTACTTAATTAATAATAATGTTTGATTTTTGAATGAAACTTGGCTGTCCATTTTTACATTAATTATGTTTTTGGTGAGATTATTATAATAATTAGGGCCTGTTTCACCACTTCCTGATAAGTGGCGAATAGGCTATCCACCACTTAACTTGACAGTTAACCCATTAACCGCCAAAATGAAACCAATAGTATTTTTTTAACAAAACTCGCATTTATCTGCAGTTTATATGTTAAATAAACGAAAAATACAAGAAAAATTAAAAAATTGTTGAAATCCTCCCCTTTATCTGTACTGTTATACCTAGTTGTACCCAGATAGGTACAACGGCGTGTTATGTGCAACTTAAATGTGATAAGGTTTCCAAGTATGTAACTTCTTTGATAATTACTTTTTTATTACGTTTTTTGCACTGACAACGAACTCCTGTATGATGTTTTACATTTTGAAACTATTTGCAAACATTTTTGGGGTAGTGATCGATACAATCTTCAGGTAAACTAGAGACTGACGAGGAGGATAACCTCGTTTTTCATGATATTTTCTGACACAAGTAAAATGTTACGATGTTTCGTCGAAACAGAATATAAATCATGCTATCATCAAGAGTCGTAAGTGGTAAATGCAAACGCTAATTATTGACAATACCAAAAGAATTCAAATAAGTAAATAAAATCTATCATCATCTTTACCCAAAGAGGTGATTTGCGTTCCGTCTTTTCTCGTAATTAGTAGTAGTATCTGTAGCTGAAGCTAGTAAACTTTTGTCCTTGATATCCACTTATAGGTATAAGAAATAAAAAGTATACAGGATGATTTCTGGAGTCATATATTTCTTACTTTCGAAGGAGTGTCTATATTAGCTTATGTTACCATAACACTTTGCAAGTGACAAATTTTGTAGTATTATAATATATATTCTAGTTGATACTTGCTTCATTGTTACTGACAAGATAGATTCATCTTACAAGGTTTAGCTACTGTCAAATCTTTTAACTGCTATTTTACTTGCGTTTTTCTGTCTACAACGTCTGTAATTTCCATAAAGTTAATATACCTATCGGAATAGAGAAACAAAGGCCTGAGCAAGCGAGATGTCACTACCAGTAACACTGCGTGGTAGAAAGAGAAGCGTGATTTGAGGTTGCATAGCTTTTTTTTCATCTGTTTGACAGTCTGTCTGCCCTGAGCCGATCGTTGTCAATTAGGGCTCTCAGAAAAATTGTGATTTTAAGTTAAATAATGAATAATTTTTAGAAATACCGCTCTAGAAACATGGTTAAATGTTTGTGGAATTATTGTGGATCCACACATCGAAAAAACCCGGACAAATTTTCATTTCACAGGTAAATTATTCTACATCGACAGGACCTAGTTTTAAGTTTATTTTTGCCAATTCCCCACGAGTTATTAGTATTGATTTTCATAATTCACTTCTTTAAATGTTTATTTATATGGAAAACATAACTTGACTAGCCATGGTGCACAATTTAAGGATATTTTGTGTAAACAATTTTCATCTATTTTACACTAGGGCTGCATCAAGTTATCGATAAGTAGTATCGATATGAAAATATTTTTAGTTAAGTATACTACTAATTATCTACGAATCTTGAAATGATAACATACTCATCCGTAGTTTATAATTAGTTTAAGTATAATATTGGATTAATATACTATCATACATAATTTATCGTTTTTAAAGGGTCCGCACCCAAAGGGTAAAACGTCCTAGTAGTCGGGTCCCGCTCTACTACTAAGACTTCGTTGCCTGTCCGTCTGTCCATCCCTCCGTCCGTCTGTCTGTCTCCAGGCTGTATAACAAGAACCGCTATAGTAATAGACTTCTGAAATTTCCACAGATGTAACGTCATTCTACATCCAATATGGCTGCTCATCCAAGATAGGGGAATAGTTTTAAAAAGCACTTCTGCAAGATGGGCATCAAATAAAAGGGCTCATTAAGAGTGAATTGAAAATTAATAGGGTCTAGTGAAGTCGTGTCGTGTCGTGTACTGATGTGACGTGACGTGACGTGACGTAACCTGTCGTGTCGAATCGTGTCATGACATGTCGTGTCGTATCGTGCCGGGTTTTAGAAAATGCCCGGTTGAAACCGGTCACCCTTCATGCGCGAGTCCGACTCACACTTGGCCAATTTTTCGGATTTCCTGCTGACCTGGATACCAGAAATTCATGGCTTAAAATAATTAACCGTCCAAACTGGACTCCGAAGAAAAATTCATGCATACTTATTACTTAATTATGCAGCAAGCATTTTGAGGAAAAGTCATATTTTACTTCAAAATTACAATTTTATTATACCTATCTATGCAGTTTTATTTTATCCCATTCTGTTTTTACAATTTTCATGATCGATATTTTGTCGAATTACAAGATGTTTGTAGTTTTGTACATCACTGACACGCACACGTAAACATATTCGTATACACAGATGTAAATCAAATTTTGGTTAAGGTTGACAGCTCGGGATTGTTTCTCTATTCCGATAGGTATATTACCTTTATGGTAATTTCAGGACAAAGTGTGATGTGAGTTTTCTGGATGAATATGATAGCTTTTATTTATAAAAGGAGCACAAAATAGCTTTCCTTTAGTATTCA
This sequence comes from Polyommatus iphigenia, assembly GCA_963422495.1. Taxonomy (NCBI): domain Eukaryota; kingdom Metazoa; phylum Arthropoda; class Insecta; order Lepidoptera; family Lycaenidae; genus Polyommatus; species Polyommatus iphigenia. The sequence continues at coordinate 18,843,535 of OY730190.1, read as the reverse complement.
TAACGATATAAGATGTTAAAATTAATCAAACTCAATATTTAAAAATTCTGAAAAAAGGAACATTTTGCTAGTGGATTCGGCCGTTGTACCCAACTAGGTACAGTAGTGTATGAATCACAATTTTTCCGTCTATTTCAACAATCTACCACTAACTTGTTATTTATTATATAGATAACAACGTATTGAATAAAAAAAACAAACACATAAAGTGGCTGAATATTATGCGATTAAAATAAAGAAAGAATTTATTAGCTTACTCCTGCAGTTCGCAAAACTGTAAGTTTCAAACCTACCTTATGACTAAAAATATTGGTTGCCAGTATAAATTTGCTAAAAATGTTGAAGCTTTATCTTTAATCAAATATATAAAATAGAAAACTGAGATGTGATACCACAAAATTTTGAACTATCCTTAATTTTATATGTGTACCCAATTGGGTACAGCGGCGGTAAATGGGTTAAAGTATGGAGAATCTGTCAAAAAAGCCACTTTATCAGAAAGCTTGGACTGAGGGTAGCAGATATCATTCTATTGCATATTTAAAAAGAGAGGTAAAGGAGGCATCCTTTACCTCTCTTTTTAAAAAAGTTATTATGTCAAGTCAAAAAAGACAATATCCCATCAGTCGTGGCAAAACGAGACACAATAGCTTTTTCATTGTTATCGCGGCCGGATGTGGCCGCTTGGGGCTTCATGAAATATAGGAGTTTTGGCAGGCATGTGAAAGAGTGCTGTTGTGTTTTTGTATTATTTTCCTAAAATTGTGTTAGCTGGGTTTTTAATGTGTAATATTGGTAGAATATTAACCATTAGATATTCGTGTTCATTCACAAGTGTAGGAAAGTGATGTAATATCCAGAAACGTGCTATTTTGTGTTCCCTCCAAAACTCCATCGAAAGTTTCAGTAAAGCGTCTACCACTTTACTGAATCGGCCGACTTGACTCCTGTGACTGTATTGACTTTTACTTAGACTTTGACTAGACTTTAGACCTGACGATACATGAAAACGATGATGAAAATTATAATAGAAGGAATATGGTTTTCCCGCCATATTCCTTACCTTTTTACATTGTCTGTGGCACAACATTAACATCCTTTGTGTCAAGTTGCCAAAAAAAGAAGAAAAAAAAAAAAAGACAATATATAAACGTCAAGTGATGTTTTCAAAACATGTCAACAACACACCGTCTTATTGCATTTTACGAAGTTCTAACAGGAAAATATACATAAAATCGTGTTTTGCTGTATTACTGTTGATTGAATGCATTTAAATGTACACGTCCAATATTATTTATGTGTATTATGACAAATTCGCTGAAGAAAAGTTTTTCGGAGGACGTGTCTTACAACACGTCTAAAGCTCCTGCGTAAGTCTTATATGTGTTCATATTTTATTGGAGAACCTTCCTCATTCCATTAAACGGCAAATCTGCCAAAACCTGTTATTAACCCACTGCTTTAGAAAAATATATTTAACGAACAGCGGTTTAAAAAACTGCGCACTTGCACTAGAAACCTTTTACACCACAGTATATCACTACTCTTTGAAGTTTGAACTATTAAACTAATCCCCAAATTAACTTCTAGATTTAGTCATTATTGTAACGAAAACCTTTAGTTACAGCGTCAAATATGCGTTTCAGATCTCAATGGCTTTATAATTAAACGTGCGCGAATGTTGTGAGCATGGCGCCCGCAGCTCGCAGGGAGTGGCTCGAGACATTCATAGAGTTGTACAAGTCGGAGCCGTGCCTGTGGAAAACCAAGTCCACGGAGTACTACGACAGGAGCAAGAAAGACGCAGCTTACGAGAAGCTAGTGAAGAAGCTCCAGGAAATAGAACCAATGGCGACAAGGGAGAGTGTCATTAGAAAAATTAATAATATTCGCTGCACATACAAGAAGGAGTACAACAAGGTGGTAGCGTCCATGACTCAATCAAATGGTTCTGTGTACGAGCCGCGACTGTGGTACTACAATCTGTTGAGCTTCCTCGACAACCAGGATTCAATAAAAATATCACCCTCAGACTCCGACAACACTAATGAGGTAAAACTTCCTATTACTACAAATATCTTTTATCAAATACTTTTGATATAAAATGATTTAGCTACGCAATGCCAATGACTTAAGATTTTATGGTCTTAGGTCTGTGCAAGAAGTTTGATTAAAAACAATTCTTTTTATGTTTTAGAGTACTCAACAAATGTTATACAATAGTTTGGGATGGGTGACAGACACTGAACAGAAAGTGACCGAAGTAGACTGGAACCTGAAGTATCTCGCTCTTCATGGAGGCCGGGAATCAGTGGATACACTTTTCACTACAGACAATTCATTAATATGTAGCACTCCGGAGTGTACCCCCGGGCCAGCTAGTGACCCGTGTGCTACTCCTCAGCAGTTCACTCCGAAGTGTACCCCCGGGCCATCTAGTGGCCTGTGTGCTACTTCTCAACAGTTCACTCCAGTGAAGGAGGAGAGATCCGATGTTGTGGGCAAACTTGTGGCACTTAAACTAAAGGATTTGAGTAGGGACCAAGCACTGCTAGCCGAGAAGATTATAAACGAGACATTGTTTGAGGCAGAGCTGGGGCGGCTGACCACCGAGCACCGGGTGCACGCTCAGTCTCAAATGACCACCTACTGCTCGTTATGCAACTCAGAGCTGCTCGACCTGCCCGTGCCCGTGCTGGAGTACAGCATCTCTGACTTCAACCTGGACAACACCTAGTCCGTGTTTTATAGACTTTAACACCTGCATCGTGGGTATTGCAGACACAATAGATTTTCAATTGTTATGCGGCAGCCGGCTGCCACTTGAGGATTGATGGGTTAACTATAATAAAGTCTACAAAACAGATGACTTTTTTTATGTCCAAACAAATAATATGATGTTTGGACTTAAAAATAGCGTAGGAAATAATTATGTGCCATTATTATATTTTCGTCTTATTAATATCAAATAAAAAATCAGAAATGACTCCTTAGAAAAAGAGAAAAAATTGATTCTAATAGGAATCAAAAAGCTATTAAATAATTCTTATTTATTAGCTTTTTGAGTCCTATTATAATACCAGTATAAATATAAACTTGTTAAATACATCTTTTTGGTGTAAAAAAGGGAACTACAAGTTATGTATTATTTTATTTTATTTGCAAACTTTAAGATGTTATCAATTATATTTATAAGTATACTAGCTGTTGCCCGCGACTTCGTCCGCGTGGACTTCAGTTTATAGCGCGCGGTGTCAACTAAATTGGTGTCAAATTTAAAAGCTTTTTAAAACCCTGGTACCCCTTAAATTAAAATACCTAAAAACAGCTGTGCAGTGTGCACATAATATTTCATTTTTTAAATTAAGTAAACTTTAATAATACCAAATTTAAAGCTTATTTAGCCCCCCATTACACAACTTTAGCTTTACCCATAAACTATTAATTATCATTGGTAGGTTTAAGGTTACGTCACTGCATAGATAAAGTACTGAGTAGTGAGTTATTTAATGACGTGAATAACAATCGAAATCCCGAACTCGATATGGTGCCACCTCTTATAGAAAGACTTATGAGCAAGCGATAGCGAGATGTAGGCGACTCTTAGCGTCATCTGTTATGAATTTTTGGAACTAACTTAATTTGAACAAATTTACGCATTTTCACCCCCTTACAACCCCTTTTTCCAGTTAAAATTTAGCCTATGTCCTTTCTCAGGCTTTAGACTATCTGTGTACAAAATTTCATTACAATCGGTTCAGTAGTTTTGGCGTGAAAGCGAGACAGACAGACAGACAGAGATACTTTCGCATTTATAATATTAGTATAGATTTTTTGTCATAATGTTTTTAATGAATAATTATTAATTTTATTATATGTACATGCTATTATTGACTAGTATTACATGTTATTGCATGTAAAAGGCTGCCTTAGATTTAGTAAGTACTTATTGGATTTTTACTGTTAAACAGTGATTTTGAAATTATATTTTATAAATATTAATATTTTATAAAAATTATATTTTATAAATTATAAACGGTCTATATTTTACGATATACCTATCCCTCTTACCAATTAGTTTTCACTTTTCACACACTTTTCTCCTTAATGTTTTACCCTTGTCCGATACGTTGGAAAAGTTGTTTAGGAGACGAGGACAAAACATGTCATGACTTATTCATTATGTAACTACTGTTTTGGTTGAACTTAAGGACACACTAGTTTTAGGCTAAAAGAAGTGTTACATACTTAAGTTCAACCAGCTAAAAGTTTTAGCTGCTTTACTTTAACTATTGGATTATTTTTGAGTGCCGAACATTAACAAGGTGACACTTGACTAAATTAGGTTTGGTTATGATGGGATGGAATGATATACATATAAACTGAGTGTAAAACCGTGAAGGCTTTTTAGAGCCTCTAACGATTCCTGTAAATAATTCTGTGAAGCCTTCAAGATACTGCAACACCCATACAAGCTACACACGTCAGTCCGCCCGCGCCAAAACTCGTTTGGCGATGTTAGTTCACAACTGACCACAACAATAACATTAAGTATATTTATATTACAACAATTGAGCTCCCAACCAAGCTATAGTGTGACGTCAGACGTCTTCAAGTATTTACATATGGATGATTTACACTAGTAACTTATTTGGGAGCCAATATTACGCAATTTACAGACGCGAAAAAGCCTTCGTTTCACTTTTTGACCTCAATTGTTACACCTAGGCCCACGCCTCTCGTAGCCTAGCTACTATGAGGGGAGTTTGCTCAAGACTCAAGAGTCAAGCCTAATAAAAAGTTACAAAGTCTACATTTTTTTTATTAAATAAGGGGGCAAACGAGCAAACGGGTCACCTGATGGTAAGCAACTACCGTCGCCCATGGACACTCGCAACATCAGAAGAGCTGCAGGCGCGTTGCCGGCCTTTTAAGGCGCTGACAACTGCCAATGACCTTGATCTCGCATCACTCTCGCACCACTGTCGATTTTCATGCCAGAGAGACAGAGATGTGAAGTGTTCACTCGGTAGCGTGGATACATTTTTCGTTTTTTAGAGGAAAAAATAAATATTATGGGAAATCTAGATGTCAGAACCGAAAATTAAATCGGGCAATCTTTGGATTTTTGTAAAAGGTATCAAATAAACAAATTTTTAAAGCATAGATTGTATTATTACTTTAGTTAGAACTGTTTAAAGTTCCTGAAAGATGTGACTTTGGTTTTTTTTTTTCATCCAGTAGGAGTACATTATTTTATTATTTAAATTGGACAAGCTTTTGCAAATATAATCAAAAATCACATATATTTTTTTTGTGCCAGTCAATGAAATACATACGTCTAGAAAACTGCACAAAGATGTCGAATTGGCAGCTGTCTTCGCCTTAAGAAGGAATACGCTCTCTTCTTGAAGGTTTGCAGGTCGTATAGGTCCGGAAATACTGCTAAATACATGAACTACAGCTCTACATAGAAAGTATGGGTGTCCACTGTCCATAAATTACGTTAGAACTACATATCTTGAATAGGTCATCTTTGTAGGCACCTAAATAAACTGTATAGTTTTAGTGCGCTGTAATGTCTAGTATAATTTATTTTTTACAAAGCTAAATTAAAAAATAATTTTTGATAATATTAAGATATTCTTTCTACACTTGTCATATTTGAAACAAATGTGTATGTCACCGGCTACACGGTCAATTTTTCATCAATCTGATTCATCAATCTGGTACGGATTGACGAAAATTTGATCGTGTACGCCACTGATTGATGGATTGATCGTATTTTTAATATGAAATTTTTATAACCGTCAATATTCCGTCAATCAGATTGATGGATCAGATTGATGAAAATTTGACCGTGTAGCCTGTGACTATGCTTATACTTTAGAGTTTAGGGTTTATATTAGGGGTAAACTTATTCATGACACGCGGCAGTGTCGTAAACGAACTCGTAGCGCGAGCGGTGCTAGTTCTTGTGAGTATAGTATTAGTTGTGCAGTGTGCACCTATGTGAAGTTAGCAACCGAGTTCAAGGTAAATGGTTTTTATATATGCCATTCGATTGTACCCGGAGTGTACCCGATTGTACCGCAATTAAAATCGTTTGTACCTCAATAGGGTAGAAATGGGGGGGTGGTAAAATTTGCTTAGCAACCGACAAAGATACCGGAATTTCAATGATGCCATCTGAAAGAGTATCGTACCCGTATAGATTGTACCCGTTTTTAAAGTTTTTTTTTTATTATTTTACAAAAAAAACCAAAAAAAAAATTTTCTCTAAAAAAAAGGCTTTGTATGTAGTAGAAGGAAAGAAAGTATATAAAGCAGTACAAATGAGTAAAATAAGTTATTTTTTTTAAATTACTACACAATTATTAAACACAAACGATATTGAAAGAAGAAATAATGATCGAGAACCGATTCGGTCTTGATGAAACTTCCTACACTTTGCTATAAAACTCGGAGTTAAATTTTGCAACTTTTATCGTTTGCACCTCTCCAAAACAGAAAGATTATTAAAGAAGATACTATTCACTTTATATTCACATAAATTTTTTTAAGGTACAAACGATTTTTCATATAGTAACAACGTCAGAGATTCGATCTGTCTTGACGAATTTTCCTATATCTTACTATACAACTCGGAGTTTAATTTTGCAACTTTTATCGTTTGTACCTCGCCAAAACAGAAAGATTATTAAAGAAGATACTATTCACTTTATATTCACACAAAATTTTTCGAGGTACAAACGATTTTTCACATAGTAACAACGTCGGAGATTCGATCGGTCTTGACGAATATTTCTATATCTTACTATAAAATTCGGAGTTGAATTTTGCAACTTTTATCGTTTGTACCTCTCCAAATCACAAAGATTATTAAAGAATATATATTCACTTCATATTCACTCAAAATTTTACGAGGTATAAACGATTTTTCACATAGTAACAACGTCGGAGATTCGATCGGTCTTGAAGAATATTCCTATATCTTACTATGCAATCCGGAGTTAAATTTTGCAACTTTTATCGTTTGTACCTCTCCAAATCACAAAGATTATTAAAAAATATACTATTTACTTCATATTCACACAAAATTTTACGAGGTATAAACGATTTTTCACATAGTAACAACGTCGGAGATTCGATCGGTCTTGAAAAATATTCCTATATCTTACTATGAAATCCGAAATTAAATTTTGCAACTTTTATCGTTTGTACCTCTCCAAAACAGAAAGATTATCAAAGAAGATACTATTTACTTTATATTTACTCAAAATTTTTCGAGGTACAAACGATTTTTCATATAGTAAGAACGTCGGAGATTCGATCTGTCTTGACGAATTTTCCTATATCTTGCTATACAACTCGGAGTTTAATTTTGCAACTTGAATCGTTTGTACCTCGCCAAAACAGAAAGATTATTAAAGAAGATACTATTCACTTTATAATTACACAAAATTTTTCGAGGTACAAACGATTTTTCATATAGTAACAACGTCGGAGATTCGATCTGTCTTGACGAATATTCCTATATCTAACTATAAAATTCGGAGTTAAATTTTGCAACTTTTATCGTTTGTACCTCTCCAAAACAGAAAGATTATCAAAGAAGATACTAATTACTTTATATTTACTCAAAATTTTTCGAGGTACAAACGATTTTTCATATAGTAACAACGTCGGAGATTCGATCTGTCTTGACGAATTTTCCTATATCTTACTATACAACTCGGAGTTCAATTTTGCAACTTTAATCGTTTGTACCTCGCCAAAACAGAAAAATTATTAAAGAAGATACTATTCACTTCAAATTAACTTAAAAATTCATGAGGTACAAACGATTTTTCACATAGTAACAACGTCGGAGATTCGATCGGTCTTGATGAATATTCTTATATCTTACTATGAAATCCGGAGTTAAATTTTGCAACTTTTATCGTTTGTACCTGTCCAAATCACAAATATTATTAAAGAATATATATTCACTTCATATTCACTCAAAATTTTACGAGGTATAAACGATTTTTCACATAGTAACAACGTCGGAGATTCGATCGGTCTTGAAGAATATTCCTATATCTTACTATGCAATCCGGAGTTAAATTTTGCAACTTTTATCGTTTGTACCTCTCCAAATCACAAAGATTATTAAAAAATATACTATTCACTTCATATTCACACAAAATTTTACGAGGTATAAACGATTTTTCACATAGTAACAACGTTGGAGATTCGATCGGTCTTGAAAAATATTCCTATATCTTACTATGAAATCCGAAATTAAATTTTGCAACTTTTATCGTTTGTACCTCTCCAAAACAGAAAGATTATCAAAGAAGATACTATTTACTTTATATTTACTCAAAATTTTTCGAGGTACAAACGATTTTTCATATAGTAAGAACGTCGGAGATTCGATCTGTCTTGACGAATTTTCCTATATCTTGCTATACAACTCGGAGTTTAATTTTGCAACTTGAATCGTTTGTACCTCGCCAAAACAGAAAGATTATTAAAGAAGATACTATTCACTTTATAATTACACAAAATTTTTCGAGGTACAAACGATTTTTCATATAGTAACAACGTCGGAGATTCGATCTGTCTTGACGAATATTCCTATATCTAACTATAAAATTCGGAGTTAAATTTTGCTACTTTTATCGTTTGTACCTCTCCAAAACAGAAAGATTATTAAAGAAGATACTATTTACTTTATATTTACTCAAAATTTTTCGAGGTACAAACGATTTTTCATATAGTAACAACGTCGGAGATTCGATCTGTCTTGACGAATTTTCCTATATCTTACTATACAACTCGGAGTTTAATTTTGCAACTTTAATCGTTTGTACCTCGCCAAAACAGAAAAATTATTAAAGAAGATACTATTCACATTATATTCACACAAAAATTTTCGAGGTACAAACGATTTTTCATATAGTAACAACGTCGGAGATTCGATCGGTCTTGACGAATATTTCTATATCTTACTATGAAATTCGGAGTTAAATTTTGCATTTTTTATCGTTTGTACCTCGCCGAAACAGAAAGATTATTAAAGAAGATACTATTCACTTCAAATTAACTTAAAAATTCATGAGGTACAAACGATTTTTCACATAGTAACAACGTCGGAGATTCGATCGGTCTTGATGAATATTCTTATATCTTACTATAAAAATCCGGAGTTAAATTTTGCAACTTTTATCGTTTGTACCTGTCCAAATCAGAAATATTATTAAAGAAGATATATATTATATATATATCTTATATATAATATCTCACTTTATATTCGCACAAAATTTTTTGAGGTACAAACGATTTTTCATATAGTAACAACGTCGGAGATTCGATCGGTCTTGAAGAATATTTATATATCTTACTATGAAATCCGGAGTTAAATTTTGCAACTTTTATCGTTTGTACCTCTCCAAATCACAAAGATGATTAAAGAATATACTATTCACTTTATATTCACTCAAAATTTTACGAGGTGCAAACGATTTTTCACATGGTAACAACGTCGGAGATTCGATTGGTCTTGACGAATATTTCTATATCTTACTATGAAATTCGGAGTTAAATTTTGCAAGTTTTATCATATGAACCTCTCCAAATCACAAAGATTATTAAAGAATATACTATTCACTTTATACTTACACAAAATTTTACGAGGTACAAACGATTTTTCACATAGTAACAACGTCGGAGATTCGATCGGTCTTGAAGAATATTCCTATATATTACTATACATCTCGGAGTTTAATTTTGCAACTTTTATCGTTTGTACCTCTCCAAATCACAAAGATTATTAAAGAATATACTATTCACTTTATATTCACATAAAACTTTACGAGGTACAAACGATTTTTCATATAGTAGCAACGTCGGAGATTCGATCTGTTTTGACGAATTTTCCTATATCTTACTATACAACTCGGAATATTCGTCAAGACCGATCGAATCTCTAAAGTTGTTACTAAATGAAAAATCGTTTGTACCTCGTAAAATTTTGTGTGAATATAAAGTTAATAGTATCTTCTTTAATAATCTTTCTGTTTTGGAGACGTACAAACGATAAAAGTTGCAAAATTTAACTCCGAGTTGTATAGTAAGATATAGGAAAATTCGTCAAAACAGATCGAATCTCCGACGTTGTTACTATATGAAAAATCGTTTGTACCTCGTAAAATTTTATGTGAATATAAAGTGAATAGTATTTTCTTTAATAATCTTTCTGTTTTGGAGAGGTACAAACGATAAATGTTTCAAAATTTAACTCCGAGTTGTATAGTAAGATATAGGAAAATTCGTCAAAACAGATCGAATCTCCGACGTTGTTACTATATGAAAAATCGTTTGTACCTCGTAAAGTTTTATGTGAATATAAAGTGAATAGTATCTTCTTTAATAATCTTTCTGTTTTGGAGAGGTAGAAACGATAAAAAATGCAAAAATTAACTCCGAGTTCCATAGTTAGATATAGGAAAATTCGTCAAGACAGATCGAATCTCCGATGTTGTTACTATATAAAAATCGTTTGTACCTCGTAAAATTTTGTGTGAATATAAAGTGAATATTATCTTCTTTAATAATCTTTCTGATTTGGAGAGGTACAAACGATAAAAGATACAAAATTTAACTCCGAGTTTCATAGTTAGATATGTGAAAATTCGTCAAGACCGATCGAATCTCTGACGTTGTTGCTATATGAAAAATCGTTTGTACCTCGTGAATTTTTAAGTGATTATAAAGAAAATAGTATCTTCTTAAATATTCTTTTTGTTTTGGAGAGGTACAAACGATAAAACATACAAAATTTTTTTCGGCGTTTCATAGTTAGATATGAGAAAATTCATCAAGACCGATCGAATCTCTAACGTTGTTATCGTTTGTACCTCATGAATTTTTAAGTTATTATAAAGAAAATAGTATCTTCTTTAATATTATTTATGTTTTGGAGAGGTACAAACGATAAAACATGCAAAATTTTACTCGGAGTTTCATAGTTAGATATGAGAAAATTCATCAAGACCGATCGAATCTCTGACGTTGTTACTATATGAAAAATCGTTTGTACCCCATGAATTTTTAAGTTGTTATAAAGAAAATAGTATCTTCTTTAATATTGTTTTTGTTTTGGAGAGGTACAAACGACAAAAGTTGCAAAATTAAACTCCGAGTTGTATAGTAAGATATAGGAAAATTCGTCAAAACAGATCGAATCTCTGACGTTTTTACTATATGAAAAAACGTTTGTACCTCATAAATTTTTAAGTTAATATAAAGATAATCGTATCTTTTTTTATAATCTTTTTGTTTTGGAGAGGCACAAACGACAAAAGATACAAAATTTAACTCCGAGTTTCATAGTTAGATATGAGAAAATTCATCAAGACCGATCGAATCTCTGACGTTGTTACTATATGAAAAATCGTTTGTACCTCGTGAATTTTTAAGTTAATATAAAGTAAATAGTATCTTGTTTAGTAATCATTTTGTTTTGGAGAGGTACAAACGATAAAAGATACAAAATTTAACTCCGAGTTTCATAGTTAGATATGAGAAAATTCATCAAGACCGACCGAATCTCTGACGTTGTTGCTTTATGAAAAATCGTTTGTACCTCGTGAATTTTTAAGTGTATTTAAAGAAAATAGTATCTTCTTTAATATTCTTTTTGTTTTGGAGAGGTACAAACGATAAAACATACAAAATTTTTCTCGGAGTTTCATAGTTAGATATGAGAAAATTCATCAAGACCGATCGAATCTCTGACGTTGTTACTATATGAAAAATCATTTGTACCTCATGAATTTTTAAGTAATTATAAAGAAAATAGTATCTTCTTTAATATTATTTATGTTTTGGAGAGGTACAAACGATAAAACATGCAAAATTTTACTCGGAGTTTCATAGTTAGATATGAGAAAATTCATCAAGACCGATCGAATCTCTGACGTTGTTACTATATGAAAAATTGTTTGTGCCTCATGAATTTTGAAGTAGTTATAAAGAAAATAGTATCTTCTTTAATATTGTTTTTGGTTTGGAGAGGTACAAATGACAAAAGTTGCAAAATTAAACTCCGAGTTGTATAGTTAGATATGGGAAAATTCATCAAGACCGATCGAATCTCTGACGTTGTTACTATATGAAAAATCGTTTGTACCTCATGAATTTTTAAGTTAATATAAAGTAAATAGTATCTTGTTTAGTAACTTGCCCGTACTTTGTCGACCTATTTATGGCTTACTAGATGACGCTCGCAACTCCGTTGTGCCCAAACTCGTTTATCGCGCGGGAACCGTAGATTTTTACGGGATAAAAAGTATCCTATGTCCTTTCCCGGGACTCAAAGTATTACCATACCAAATTTCAGCAAAATCGGTTCAGCGGTTGGGGCATTTTTTTTTAATGAAATAAGGGGCCAAACGAGCAAACGGGGATTGGGCCTCCGGTAAACTCACTCACTCGGCGAAACACAGCGCAAGCGCTGTTTCACGCCGGTTTTCTGTGAGAACGTGGTATTTCTCCGGTCAAGCCGGCCCATTCGTGCCGAAGCATGGCTCTCCCACGTATGAAGAGGTAACAGACAGACAGACAGATAGACACACTTTCGCATTTATAATATTAGTATGGATGAGCTCTTTACTCGGAAACCTGCAAATCATCAGTGCGAGCGAAGCGACCCCTAGTATATCCAACAACTTGAGCACTTTTGTGGTACACTTTACGAAAAAACTATTACGCCTAATGATTTGTGTTTTATCATAATATTATTATAGTAATTTTCATATTTTATATACACGGTGCAATTAAACCTTCCTGCCAAATTTTGATATAATGATCCTTGTTAAAAATAAAAATACACGTATTTTTTCTTTTATAATCACTCAGTACTAAAATGTTGAATTTCTCAACAGATGTTATGTCTTATAGATGTGTTACCATCGGTCATTCAAGGTTTGGTTACTAAATATTAAAAAAAAAACTGCCTTATAGATTAACACCACACAGAAAAACGACGCGAGTCCTCACAAAGCTCAGCTTTTAGCTAGTAATATTTACATGGCTACTTATTTATAAAGGCATACTTCTGTTAAAGTAACAGAAGCAAAAACTCATATCCAAATAATATTCAAATTACGTTAAGGTGGTTTTAAGACTGGAGTTTGAAACTAGCAGTCCGCGGGGCGGGAGCGGCGCGGCGCGTGGCTATATATTATTATTGTATAGATTTATGTATATTATGGACAGGCCCCGAAAGTTAAAAAAGCGCTCGCATGTTTGAAATTAAAAAATATTAAAACGAAAACATGTTTACAATATTATACAATGATTAGTTTATGCCTACGTGTTGATGCCTACGTAATCGCTTCTGAATACTTCAATTGATTATTCTATGGCACGCGACTATCTGTCCTTATCTCGCTACAGTTGTCGTCCGTATTCTTTATCCTTTTTCAGTATAAAATAAAACATTAAATATTTTTTCAAAAATTTTGGAAAATATTCATTTTTAATATAAATTACTAGATGTTTTCATGTAATTCCGTGTGGTTCGGAACTTTTTCATCCTTTTTTACCTTTGTATTATAATTTTTGCATATTCTAAATACACGATTTGGCATTTTTAATCAAAAACATCACACGTCGTCACTCGCTCGCTGCCAACATGCAACTAATTCGTAAAGACACTAATTAGGTTAATTTGCCTGCCCCAGATTCTACGCGCTAGTGCGATATCTACCTTTTTTTTATAATATTATATCATAGTTTGTACCTCATAAATTTTTAAGTTAATATAAAGACAATCGTATCTTTTTTAATAATCTTTTTGTTTTGGAGAGGCACAAACGATAAAAGATACAATATTTAACTCCGAGTTTCATAGTTAGATATGAGAAAATTCATCAAGACCGATCGAATCTCTGACGTTGTTACTATATGAAAAATCGTTTGTACCTCATGAATTTTTAAGTAATTATAAAGAAAATAGTATCTTCTTTAATCTTCTTTTTGTTTTGGAGAGGTACAAACGATAAAAAATACAAAATTTTACTCGGAGCTTCATAGTAATTTTTTTTTGTTTTGTTGGTTTTTTTTTTTTGTAAAATAAAAAAAATTAAACTTTAAAAACGGGTACAATCCGGTACAAACGATACTCTTTCAGATGGCATCATTGAAATTCCGGTATCTTTATGTCGGTTGCTAAGCAAACTTTACCACCCCCCCCCATTTCTAACCTATTGAGGTACAAACGATTTTAATTGCGGTACAATCGGGTACACTCCGGGTACAATCGAATGGCATATATAAAAACCATTTACCTTGAACTCGGTTGCTAACTTCACATAGGTGCAGTGTGCTAGTTGCTAACTTGCTACGATACAGGCACATCTGTCTACTCTGATACAGGCGTGTTCTGCATAAGGCATGTAATATCGGATGATGTTCGATTCCGGAACTGAGTTACGATACTACAGGTTCAATTCCGGAATTCCGGAATCAGTTCCGGAATTAGAGAATACTAAAAAAACAATAAATCAGAATTCAAAATGTTTTATTTAATGAAATCTTAATGAGAAACAAGAGATCAACAAAAATCTTACCTGACAGATCAATTAAACAGTCTTTTTATAAAAAATAATCAACTTTTAAATAATATTTTAGTAAAATCAACATGACAATGTCTTTTTTATCTAAGATAAATAAAATAAAAAATAAAAAGCCTTTTATTTCTTACAAACTACAAAAAGTTACATAAAAGAGAAAATAAAATATTGTATCTATTAAAGTAAGAACCCCCTCATTCGAAGGTGAAGGCCTCCTCCAGAGTTTGCCAAGTGTCTCTATCATGAGCTTTTTTGAACCATTGTTTCCCGGCCACTTGTACAACGTCGTCTGACCAACGTGTTGCTGGTCGACCTCTTTTTCTGGTACCTGGTGGTCCGCTCCATGATGTTAGTTTGTGAGTCCATCTGCCGTCTGTTAGTCTAGCCACGTGACCCGCCTAACGCCGTTTGAGTTTTTTACAGAAGGTCAGAGCGTCGGTTAATTTTGTTCTCTGTCTTATAATTCTATGGGGGATCTTCTGTATTTTTTTACTTTAAGTATGCTTCGTTCCATGCTTCTTTGGCAGGTTTTTATTTTTGACTTTATGTGGTAAGTGAATGGCCATGTTTCATGGGCGTGCAGTCTTTGTAGGCAAAAAGGCAGTGCTTGCCATTCACAGATAACAGATATTTTAATTTAACTTTCGTACTTTTTAAATGACTCATGACGTTAATTTTTTAATAATAATAGTAAAAAATATAGTAAAAAAATAAATAATACACATTTAAAACGCCTCAATTTATAAAATAGCAACATGTAATCAGGTACACGCGCGAACGGGTTCACGAGAGGTCAAGATAGGCTCAGTGTTGAGGTGCCTGCCTTGCGCGTATGTGTGAGTGTGTCCGTGCACAGCCGAAAACGCACACAACCATGAATATCGAATGCGATTATTGTACTGCAAGCTCTGCGGCAGACCCCAGCAGTGTTGCCAACTATGGGGATATCCCACTTTTAGTAGGGAAAAATTAAATATATAGTGCGTATTTTAGGGAGTAAAAATATTATATTATATTCATGGGCGTGAAATTTTTTAAGCAAAAATGTATATTTATTTAGTTTTTATTACTGTTTTTATATAAATAATGACATCATGAGTGACGTTTTTGCCGCAAACAATAATTGCGGTCGGCTGAAGTAGTATTTTCAGCGTTTCGATCTCTCAGTGGAAAGTACCCCAAGTAATAAATAATATATTCAAATAATAGTTGGGGAGTTCTGGTTGAAATTCAATGGCATCACTGGCGCCGCGGCCGGCGCGGGCGCCCGCGCCATCCATGCCGACGGCGATCGGAACTACTCGTGAATAGTCGTGAGCAATCGGATATAATCCGAGTAAAATGAATAGACGCAAATCTAACTAATTACGTATAATATGTACATTATGCATTTTTGTTTTGTGAGGTTTATAATATTTGTTTACATTTTACATAGCTGAAATTTTTTGTGTTTTGGGAGGCCATTTGCTTTTTTCATGTGATCGAGCACTGTTAGTACTATATTATATTATTATTTTTGGTTTTATAGTTTTCTAAGAATATTTTAGGTTTTAATATTTGAAAGTTTGTATAATATTTAATATATACAGTATATAATATATACAATATATACAATATATAATATTTAATATATACAATATTTAATAAATACAGTTTAACATTAATAATTGCGTACATTCATAACTATCACTCACTTGGATAAGATAATTTGTGGTGGCCAAAATTTTGCATTTATTTACATCGGATTATGGATCGGATCTCAAGTAACCGGAACCTTGATTATGTGAAAAGACAAAAATTAAGCTGATTAGGTGAGTACTTAAAATATACTAGATATAAAAATGAAAAAGTTGTAAAAGAAAAAGTTTTTGTTTTGTTTTGTTTCACGCCAAAACTAATGAACCGATTGTAATAAAATTTTGTACACAGTTAGTCTAGAGCCTGAGAGAGCCATAGGCTACATTTTGATGAGGCAAAAATATATTATCTAATTTCCATGGAAATATCGATGAAAATAAATTCACATTGTATTTCTAATACGTAACAATAGATGGCGTTTTTATTTATTTTAGCTTAGCGCACAATATTATGTTGTATGGTAATTGGTATATTTCCATGGGTTTCGATGAAATAAACTCTCATTGTAGTTCCAACGCGTGACAACAGATGGCGTCTTTTTTATTTCTTCATAACAGAACGTAATTATACTAATAGTTTAGAAAACATAGTTTTTAATTTATATCCACACTATTATTATAATTTATGCGAAAATATATCTTTTTGTCCGTTTGTCTGTCTGTTTTGCTTTCACACGAAAACTACTGAACCGATATCGCTGCATTACCAGTGTCAAAATCTTCTGCACGCCGCTGCCATGTTTGACTAGCGTATGTTAGTGAAGGGAGAATGCACGAGTCCATTATTTTTTGTTTAATTTCTATCGGCATGTCGCTCTTTAATATTTCTTTTAAGCTCCAAAATTTCTTCCAGGCTATTGTACTTCTTCTCTCCACTTCTTGTTCATTTCTTTCTTTGTGAAAAGAGATAAGCTTTCCCAGATATACATAGGAATCGACATAGTCCAGCGCTTCGTTTCGAATGTATATTGACTTTCTGGTAGAGTTGGTCATTATACAAGTTTTATTGCGGTTTATTTCAAGACCTTACTTACTTTCTGTAGGCGCGTAGCATTGTATTATACTGGTTTCGAAGTTGTTGATTTTCAACTGGAGTAATGACACTCGTTCAGAAATACCTTTAAAACATACCTACAATGTTTTTCTTGAGGTGTTTGTTTACTAGGAAACTTACTCCGTATAAGCCTGGCGTTTGACCTATGTAATATAATATAAAGTTTTCGTGTTCTTCTATGGTATTTCCCGTTCGTCTTACTTCACAAAGGCCGATTATATCGTACTTAATATTTGTTAAAGCTGCTTCTAATTCTAGTAGGCGGGAGTAGGAAGATAATGTCCTTACATTGTATGTTGCGATGTAGAGTAGGTGGTTTTTGTCGTCGTCGTATGTTTTCTCTGGAGGGTTTTGGTCTACGTCTCCCACGGTGACCGGCCGTGTTGGGAGAGAAAAATGTAGAGGGGCGCAGCTTAATTTTTTGAAGGGTCCTCGTGAGCAGGGCTGATAGAGGTATTAGTACTATGTTGGCTCAGTACAGAGGGACGCAGGTAGCTCGTAATATTTTGAGGTTTATTTTTCTTAGGCATTTGTTTTGTCTGGTCGTCTCTACTATTTGTGATGTTTTTATCACTTACTTCAGGGGACTCCGATAGAAGTCTCTTATTGGTGTTCTCTCGTGACGTTTTCTGTTTTCGGTTTTTGGGTGTTATTTCTAGAATCTTGTCATAGCGAAGTATTACATTTTCTCCATTAAGTCGTCTCTTTTGAAGTTCTTCCTGAAGTTCCTTACGTTTTTGTAAAATGGATGGTGAGTAATCTTCTTTAATATAAATGCCAGAGTTTTCTAATGTTTTCCGGGTTTTTTATATTTAAATTTTTCTACTTAGAGTTGTGGTCGTCACCACAACAGGTCTCGTTGTGCCTTTATTTTTTCCCAGCCTTTTTACTGACTCTATTTCCCATTTTGAACATGATATCTTCATTTTGTTGTTAAACGTATAACAAAGACGGCGGGCGCTTCTTTTGGAGCGTGTTGTTTTCTTTGTTTCAATCGACGAACGAACGTGTAGGTACTTTGTAGGTACTGCTACAGTCTCAATAATTATGTTAAGTAACTCTTCATAATTTTTCTCCACTTCTTGGATTCCGAAAAAGAGTATGTTCTTCTTTCTAAGCTGCTTGTCTAGAAAGTCAATAGTTCTTTGTTGAGACTGGATTTTTGACTCTAGTTCTTTTGTTTTTTCTTCAATGCGGCCAAATTTGTCATCGATATTGTTATTGATAGTAATTTTTATATTCTCTTCCATCTCTTTCATATATTGTTTTTGTTGAGCTAAGTCTTTTTGGATTCCTTGTAAAACTTTCATTATTTCGCACATCCGGTGCAAGAATGACACAATTGCAGTTTTTTGAAAATTTGAATTAAGTATGCCAAAAGTCTTGAAAATGTATTTTATATCCGGTGCAAAAACGACAGAACTCTAGTTCAACTGCTTACCAGCAGAGGGTAATTGTGCCATTCGGGAATCCCGCCAATTTCGCGAGTGGTGGTGACAATAACGCCCTATTGGTCAGTCGCGTGCGGGGAGCCGCCGAGAACGCTTGTGTCTGGAGCCTTATCGACGTAAAGGTAATTATGACAAAATATTTGTATTTTTATGGCGCAACAACGACGCAACTGTTATTTCTGTCGTTTTTGCATCATGTTACTGTTATTTAATACAGTGCAACAATGACATAAGTGACCATTGCGTTTATTTTGTACCTATGCCTATGCACCCTACGACGCAAATGACCTTCGTGTCGTTGTTTTCTTATACTTATTGCCAATTTTACGTACTTACCTACATCTTATTTTACATAAAATGACGTTGCTTATTTCTTGAAATGAAATGTTATTGCCTTTCAGCTTAGAATGACGAGCCGTGCACAGCGATTAGCTCTATTAGGCAAGCAAGGTTATGTAGCTCCACTATTTTCACAATGTGATGCCGAAAACATCCCGCCGATAGATGATGAAACTCATAAAAATGGTAAGTCGAGTTAAGTTTTCATACTAACGTTAACGTTATTACACATACAAATAAACATAGTATTCATAACTTAGTAAAGTCTTAGTGCGGGTCGGGTTATCTAGAAGTTAGCAAATCTAAATCCTCCCAAATTTCGCAAACAACTTTGGCATGTTATTTTACTAAAATAACGAAGTAATTGCAATACCACCATGTACTTACACAAAATATATAATAATAGTACTACCCAATTGATTATATGATTTCGGCCTAACCTACTTTTATATTATTTTAGACTTACAGACAGCGAAGCCGAAACCACAGAACTTCCCATCGACAGACGGCTCTTTGGAACCAACTGTGTCAAATACATCTGTACACTTTAGTGTTGAAAACGGACTAAACCCGGCAGTAGTTTTACAAAATAGCGAATCGTTTCTTGAGCTTGTTAATATGGAGCCAATAGCACCACTTGCAAGGCAGAAAAATCCTTTACAAGACTGTTCTGGAAATTATGATGGTATATACCTAACACTGAACAATATAGCATTTCTTTTATTTTTCATAAACACTCGCTCATCCCACAGCCATTCATCCATCACTTAAACTTTATTTATTTTTATTATTATTACTTTAGTGGGTACCTAATCCTTTGATTAGGTTAGCCATCGCAATAAGTTTTAGGAGAGTGATATTTACAACTTCTAAACATTCTTTATTTATGTTTTAGGTTTAAGTTTAGGAAATATATCTCCATCAATGCTACAAGATACTAATGAATTTCCATTTGATATGGATACCGCCACTAGTAATATTTTACTTGATAAAGATGGTTCTGTTCAGGATGATTTTTCGCCAAATGAAAGTGGTGATGAATATAAACCTGTAGTAAGAAAACGCAGACGCCTAATATCATCAAGCTCAAACTCATCATCAAGCTCAAGCTCATCCTCTAGCACCAATAAATCAACTACTCAATGCAATGGACCAAACAGAAATGACAGAATCACTTCTGAAAATAGTCAACAAATTGAGACAAATAATAGTAACACTGATACTAATATAGAATTGACATCACCAGTAAAAACAGGAAAAAAGAAGGCAAGAAATCCACATCTTTGGAAGAGAAATCAAAAGAAGGTGCTGAAAAATACAGGCAATGAGTATGAATCCAGTTCTGGCAAGACTGTTAATGCTAAAAGTATGAAACCACCGTGCACAGATAAATGCAGACTTTCTTGTTCTAAAAAAATCTCTGAAGAATCAAGACTTCAAATATTTAAGTCTTATTGGGACTTAGGATGTTTACAAAGACAGAGAGATTTTTTAAGCTCTTGCATCACACCTTTGATACCTGCTTGCCGACGTATAAGGACCGATGCAGTGAGACCAAGAAAAGCCAATTGTGGGTTCTATTTTATTAAAGATGGTAAGAGTATACGTGTGTGCAAGATGTTCCTTTTGAACACTTTAGGAATTGCAGAAAGAACTGTACGTACAGTTATTGACGCCAAAGTAAGCGATGTAGGAATTATTCCACAGGATAAAAGAGGCAAACACGGCAAACAAACTAAGATGGATGATGAGATTAAAGAATCGGTTCGTTTGCACATTAATTCTATTTCAAGAGTGGAAAGCCACTACCTAAGAGCAAACACTTCTCGAGAATTCATCGATGGTGGTTTAACTATTGCTCAACTTCATCGTCTGTACAAGGAGCAGCGGGCATCTGCAAATAAAGAAGCAGCCACTTACGATACATACGCTCGTATATTTAATACTGAGTTCAATATTTCTTTTTTCTGTCCAAAGAAAGACCAATGCGATCTTTGTGAGTCGTATAAAAATGCCGATGAGGAAGGTAAAAAAAAAGTAGAGCAGAACTTCCAAGAACATTTAAAACAAAAAAGTCTAAGCCGGAAAGAGAAGTCAGATGATATAAGATTGTGTACGGAAACAGGAAGTAATGTAGTAGTCGCAATTTATGACTTGCAAGCAGTTATGCCAGTGCCGATAGGAGAATCTTCAGCATTCTTTTACAGATCTAAGCTCAATTGCTATAATTTCACGGTACCTAATTCAAATTCAAATTCTTTATTTACACACACATAAAATATATACCTACAGACATTATTGATACATAATTAAATAATATATACCACGTCGATCTAATCCCGTGCTAAGTATACACTTCCTGCATTCGTCCTTGGCGAGTCGAAGATGTTCAGCCTTGCTTTAACTTTAAAGGTAGTTTAGGTTTTATGTTCATAGTTTAGTTTACTTACGTTCATTTCTTTTTAATTTTCAGATAACAGACATGAAAAGTAAGACCACATCGTGTTATTTTTGGCATGAAGGACTAGGTAATAGAGGCGCCATCGAAATTGGGACTTGCTTATATAAATTCCTCCAAAACTTAGCCCAAAATAACCCAAATTGTGATGTTATATTTTATTCGGAAAACTGTTGTGGGCAAAAAAAGAACCGGTAAGCATTTAGAGATTAGAAAGTACTTTATAAATACTCTGCAGTAAAGCCTTTTTGTAGAACTATACAGGCTCGGGCTTAGGCAATCTCCTTCACTGCTTTTTCTCATCTGTGTCTTCTTACATACACCATACTATCATGACTAAAAGAAGCAATAATTTTTGTTTCATTATTGATTGTGTAAAATTTTTAGGTTCTTGATGGCCATGTATTACTTTGTAGTCAACACACTGCCAATAAAGTCGATAACGCACAAATTTTTAATACGTGGCCACACCCAAAATGAGGGCGACAGTGCCCATTCTATAATTGAAAAGTCAATCAAAAGGGCTAAGAAATCTGGTCCGATATATACGCCAGATCACTACGTACAGTTAATAAGATACGCAAAAAAGACCGGAAAACCTTTTATTGTGCACGAACTTAATTATAGCGATTTCTTTGATCTGAAAGCACTGTCCGAAGAAATAGGGTTAAACACAGCAACGATAAAATTATCAGAGGTCAAACTTATTCAGTTTACCAAAGCTGACTTTTATACGTATAAGATGCGTTACGACGAAGATTGGACTCAAGTCGATTGCAAAATCGTAAAAGGGCGATTTTCTAATAAGAGGAGTTCAATTTTGATGAATCAAATCACTTTGAAACCAGCATACACTTCGAAGATCAGTGTAGCTGAGCGAAAGAAGAAAGATTTGCTGCATTTGGTGGAAACTAACATAGTTCCCAAGTTCTACGAAGGATTTTTTAAGAGCCTACTTTAATTAAGTATATTTAAGTGAGGTTGACCTTAGTTCTATTTTAGTTAAAGGTATAGTGATTTAAAAGCAAGATCTCGTAATTAATTAGTACTATTTTTAAAAATGTGATTTAAAGACCAAAGTTACTATTAAAATAAATGAGCCATAAAAATATTGGTTTTAATGTTTCTATCCATAACTGGCTGCTGCCCGCGGCTTCGCACTCCCTTATCCAGGATAAAAAGGATAGCCTATGTTTGATTCCAGGTCTAGTACATAGCTAGCTACATCTATGCAATATTTCAGTTCAATCGGTTCAGTAGTATTGGCGTTAAAAAGGGAAAAACATCTATCCATCTATCCATCCATTCATCTATGTATCCATTCTAATAACTTTCGCATTTATAATATTAGTGTGATAGTGTGACTAGACACATCTAGACTAGTGTCTAGACATGTGTCATAACTGACTAACAATCAAAATCTTAGCACAATAACGACGCAAATTACCGCGGCAATTTTTTTAATCGTATTTTTTGGTATTATTAACACTAATATTTGACACTTTATCCAATTCATTAACAAGCGTATGATCCAAATCATCATTTAATCAACAAAAATAATAAAGATATTCAAGCAAAATAAAAATATTACTGTTCAAATCTTTATTTGCCTCTCCTGAAAAACCATGTTTACTACAATAACGTCATTCTTGCACCGGATGTGCGATTTCATCCATTGCTTATGATTTATTGGTCGCTAGCGCCCTCTGCTGGCGAGTAGTCGAACTGTTAAGTCGAGTGGTATACCTTTTTCTTGGTGTTTTCTTAGTTCCTCGGTAGATGGCGCTGGACAGGCCTTTGGATGAAAATGACTTGGACAAATTAATCTTTTGAGGTTATCCAAATAGTAAAATTTTTTCTTGATGTATTTCGGCTATTTGCACTTTTGTAGTAGCTGGAACTAACCTTATAAAGCGTGTTTTTCAATAGATGCAACCTCGATTATGTGTCCTTTTCGTAATATTTGCACTTTGTTTTACTAATTTTACACCAGTAGTTCGAAAGTTTAATGCTAGATAACACTTCACGTAGAGTTTTTCACTTTTATTTATAGTTCTAAGCAACTTTATCAGTTTAATAGACACTATTACTATTTTTATTATTTAAAAATATTACGGAGCCGATATTGACGTTTGCGCAGTGGCGCCACCCTCCTTGGACTCCTATCTAATCTATCTAAGATATAGATACCTTATTCAATAACTACAAGTCTCAATAATCTAAACCAGTTATCCCCTTTGAGATCATGAATGACACAAAAAAAATTATCAAAAATATTAAAAATATCAATAATGGCAACCAGTAGGCACGTTAATATTTTCCATTGATTGATTATATGTTTACTTCAATAATTAATAATAATATTAAAAAAAATTAAAGGGGGCTCCCAAGTCCCAACCCATAAAAAAACACAATTTTATCTAATTTTGCTCTATAAACGGTACGGAGCCCTCCATACAACTCACACTTGGCCGATTATTTTGTTAATCGTAGTGATTTATTTGGACAGAAATATTGCATTGATTTGCTCACAAGAATTTGGCGATAATTGACTATATTTGGTGATCATTTGCTATATTTGGCGGTCATTTACTATATTTGGTGATCATTTACTATATTTGGTGATCATTTACTATATTTGGTGATCATTTACTATATTTGGTGATCATTTACTATATTTGGTGTTCGATTACAATTTGAAGTGTTGTTATGACTAAAATAGCTGGTAGTATTGCAATTTTAGACTTTATTTTATTGGTGTTCAATATCTTTTTTTGGTAAACAAGTTTAGGGTGCAGTGCATTTTTGGTGGTCATTATATTTGTTCCCGTAAAAATAAGCAAATTCTGTTTCTGTTTGGTATTTTTCTTAGTAAGTAATAATGAATAATTAAATGAATATCGGATTGCGATATTATCTTCAATTCCGGAATTGTAATATCGAAAAAAACATTCCAAAATTCCGGAGTTACGAAATCTCGGAATTCCGGGATCCATGCCCTAGTGCTGCAGAGGGGCGCGGCGCTGCTAAGTGCTAGCCCCGCGCCCCCGCCCACTGCGACCTTATTGAATTTACTTACATTAATTATTATCTTTTAAATTATTTTAATATATTTTTTTAATTTTATGATCAAAACGACTCATCTCAAAAATGTGGGTTGAAGTATTTGGTGGAAGTGGGGAAGTGGACGTTTTTTTTACACGTAACCAACGTAACTTTCTTTGAAGCCAAGTTCGAAAAGTTTACAGGAGAAAGTAATGTCAAAAAATCATATTTTTAAAGAAATAATTCTAATTGAAACATTAAATAAAAAATTAAATGAAATATGGTGAATGGTAAAGCAAAATGCGTCTTAGACGTCTTTTTGGCGATGTTTTTCAGCTAAATTAAAGATCGGGAAATACAGAAGTTTTGTGTAATTAGAAAGTGTATCTTGAAATATATTGTAGTGAACGATATTTTTGGTGATCTTTATTCAGTTATCAGAAAATACATTTTTAAAGTGCTATAACTCGCGTAAGATGTAAATTTTAGGATGGATTTTTTGTTGGTTTAGCTAATCCGTTTATAATGAATCTTTGCATACATGTTTCTTTACTTTTTATCTTGTTGATCGCGACCCATTTGTGACAAACAGTATTGCAAAATAGAAGTTAAATATCATAAAACTCTTTGGCGCCTACTGTAAATCGAACTCCACTAATAAAATGTAGTAAAGTATTTGCTCATAAAATGTAACAGGCGTAAAATATTAATTACGGAAAGCAACGCGAGGTTGCCCGTTGCCAGTTCGCGCTGCGAAGGCTGCGGCCTGCGGCTGCGCCGAACGGCAACGCCGCGCGCGCTCGTTTGATATTATATTTTTGTAATTACTCTCAAGTTATTGCGCACGTGTATTGTACCATCGAGGAAATTGATTCCTAGGCAGTTGACAGACCGACGTCATTTGGTCGGAACTCGGATCATCTCAATTCAATGTTAATTGTGATCTGTCGGCTGGGTTTGACGTAACTCGATCAAACTACGTAGGTCCCCCATTTGCCTAGGAATCAACTTCCCTGATAGTAGGTACATATTGTGTGATTAGTGATTACGGTTCGATTTTGAAACGAAAAGAAAAATATATTTATTATTTCTTCTTTTGGTGACCTTGAATAAATACTTAGTACTAATTAATTAGTATTGTTTAGGATTAATTATATATTCCCTCATCCTTGCAACGAATGTTGGATCATTTTGTATCTCCCCGGATTTTAACACTAGAAAGACTGGAGCGGTGAAATGACCGCGTTTTCATCTTTAATTTCCGATATTTTGGAACGGAGTTCCTTATCGCGCGTTGCGAAAGGAGGCTGGACCAAAAAAGTCAACTAGATAGCGTTTTTTGAGAATAAACAGCGACTCGTTGTTAGTATTCCTGGGCGTCAATAGTTGGCGTTTTTTTAAATATTTTTTTTTATATTATAATACAGATTTTTGAACATAAGAAGTAACTTCGTTCCGTTCGGGTGCCCCTTGAAACCTCTCAAGTTTTTGTTACCATTGCATGAAATTCATTTTCCTTTTGAGGCATTTAATAATTTTTGATTGTTTAAATTGTTATTACATATTTTTAATGATAGCTCAATAATTAAGTATAAGTTTTTAATAATAACCTACCTAGAAAGAACGCAGCGGTCCATTGACCGCTTCAATTTTAAAAGAAAATGGGGTTTTCTTGCAAGTTTTATTCTTTCAAATGTTTTATTATTATTAATACTTTGTGTATTATATATATGAAACTAGCTGTTGCCCGCGACTTCGTCCGCGTGGACTTAGTTTATTTAAAACCCTCTGGTACCCCTCAAATCAAAATACCCAAAACAGGTGTGCAGTGTGCACATAATATATATATTTTTTTAAATTAAACTTTTTTATACCAAATTTTTAGTGATGGGCCGAATGTGCTTTGAACCGAATACGAACTTCGGCCAAACATTCGGTAAAAATGAAAAATTCGGCCAAAGTTCGGCCGAACTTCGGTTCAATTTCGCCGCCCTTTCTCGTGTTGTGACTTGTTTACGCACTTGCTGCAAATATTGCTAGATATGTCCCGCCCGCACTCCGCGCTTCATTTGTAAAGTAAAGCTAGTCATTTGTAAAGTAAAAGTAAAGTCAAAAATTTTGTTTTTTGATTAAGTAAGAGAGATTTCTTAGGTTGGGTTGCACCAACTAACTTTAACTATAACTGCAACTTTAACTATAACTTTAACTATAACTATTGTGCAAAATGTCAAATCTTTGGTTAAAGTTAAATATGGCGTCCACGGACGCCATATTTAACCATAACCGCTCATACATATATCTAAATTTTTCGTGAAAATTTACTATGTTTTACAGTGTTTTATTTTTCCTGTCGATTTTTACGGATAATTCATTTTTTTGTACCCTCGATCCCGTTACCTGTAGCTTCAATAAAAAAAATAAACGTAACAGACATCTGTGAATTTCTCCGGTTAAAGTTAAGGTTAAAGTTAAAGCTACAGGACGCCATATTTAACTATAACCATAACTTTAACTTTAACCACGCCTCTGGTGCACTGTGCAACCCACCCTTAGACTTGTTGAGAAGGGCAGTAAAATTTTGTTTTTTGATTAAGTAAGAAAGATTTCTAAGGCTGGTTTGGTTAGTAAGAAGAGCGGTTTAATTTTGTGTTTTGTTTAAGTAACCAAAGATTTTTGAGACTGGTCGTTGAAAAGACCAATTTAAGTTTTTTGTTTATCACGTATGATTACTTTTTCTAATTCAAATAAGTAAAGACTATGAATGAGTATAGTTCTTGTATCAGACTTATTTTATTTCACTGCTACTACAGATATTTTGTTTTTTTTTTCATTAATTTCTAATATGATAGTGCAAGTATATTTAGTACCGAATGTTCGGCATTTTAACCGAAATTCGGCCGAATGACGAAGTTCGGTTCAAGCTGCCGAAGTTCGGTTAAACCGAATGTAAAACGAATTTCGGCCCACCCCTACAAGTTTTACATTACACAGCTTTAGCTTTACCCATAAACTATTTACTATTTATCATTGGTAGGCTGTTGTTTCTGCTATCTATGTTGGTAGGTGAATTATTTAATAACGTGTATACTGTATAACAATCGAAAGAATCCAAGAAACCCTATTCTACATGGTACCACCTCTTATAGAAATACGCATGAGCAAGCGATAGCGCGATCTAGGCGAAACTTGGCGCCATCTGTTATGAGTTTTTAGAACTTATTTAATTTGAACAAATTTACACAAACACCCCCTTACAGCCCCTTTTTCCAGTTAAAAAGTAGCCTATGTCCTTTCTCAGGCTTTAGACTATCTGTGTACAAAATTTCATTACAATCGGTTCAGTACTTTTGGCGTGAAAGCGAGACAGACAGATAGACAGACAGACAGAAAGACAGAAAGACAGAAAGACAGAAAGACAGAAAGACAGACAGACAGACAGACAGACAGACAGACAGACAGACAGACAGACAAAGATACTTTCGCATTTATAATATTAGTATAGATTTGATTTAAAATTTATAAAAAACTCCACTGAAATTAGGGTTGCCAACATTTCTCCGGCGAAATATAGTATTTTTCAAAATAAACTATAAAAAATATAGTACACTTCTAAAAAATATAGTATTTTATGGAAAAACTAAAAAAAATTCAATGAAATAGGTACATAAGTATTATTTATTTTTATAAAAACTGTTTTTTGCACTTCTTGCATTTTTCGACAATGTTTTGTCTAAAATAAAAGTGTCATATGATTTATTACATTCAATTTTAAGATTAATGTAAATTAAAAGCTCATTTTTTATTAATGAGAAGGTCTACCAGAATCTGATGGCAAAAAGTGAGAAAATAAATTGACTCTAGCAATACCGGGGTAATTGGAATAAAACATTTTGATCCTTTTTTAATTTTTTCCTTACAGCGGTTGATTCTATGTGTGAAACATGCAAATATATAAATTTATCCAATGATCAAGGATATTTTTTGAAAATCTGCTGTCAAAATTTGCCATCAGATTCTGGTAGACCTATACTTCTGTTTCTCTCTTCCCGCCATTTCAAATTCATAACCGAAACTACCCTTTCTGTGAATGCCGAAGTGGCGGGAATAGAGAGCAGGAATGAGATAATTTTAGTGTTAAAAATATAGTATTTTTGCGTACTATATCATAGTTCAACAGTATATAGTACGCAGGCTCGAAATATAGTACAATACTATATATTATAGTACGGTTGGCAACCCTAACTGAAATAGACTTGGGAATGACTCATAGGATAAAAAGTGGGATAAATACTTTTATTTACGTAAATGGTCTAAAATTTCACATTTTGATATGTAAACATAATGGAAATACATAAAATATTTGCATATTTCTAAAACGTGTACAAATAAAATCTTTTGCCTTTCCTGTTTTGATATTGTAACGTATTTCAAGTTTTTTTCCTAGTGAAACTCTGCTTATTGAAAACCATCAGCGTTATTAGTTATTACAAATATCAGTGTAGATTTTCGTAGTATTGTTGCCTGAGTTGGCCTAACACAGCCAGGGTTTATTAGTAGTTCGAATTGAAACTAAATATTTACGCTGAGTTTATTTTATTTTTTGTTTTACCTACACAAACGAAGCAAATAACAAACTAAAGGTTACGAATTGTAGTTCTATTTTAAGTATATTTTATTTCTATAGCGTATTTTATACTTTTTTTAGCTTTAGTGATAGAAGATTTTATGATGTGACCAAAAATACGATACGAAAAAATAATATTTTTCACCTCCAATAGGGTATTTTCACTAAGATACTCATGGCTTCTTGACATGATTTACTGTACATTCAAGTAACTTTACCATTCTATGCTAAAATGAGAAAATATAAAATGGGAAAAAACTGTGTTTTATGTTCAATTACAGAAACAAAACCAATAGTCTTGTGGAGTCATTATTTTCGTATCGTATTTTTGGTCACATCATAAAAAACTTTTATCACTAAAGCTTAAAAAAGTATAAAAATATGCTATAAAAGTAAAAACATGTACTTAAAATTAGCATAAATATAACAACTTTTATCGTATTTTCATAGAAGTACAATTCGTAACCTTTAGTTAGCTGTTTGCTTCGTTGGTGTAGGTAAAACAAAAAATAAAATGAACTCAGCATAAATATTTTAGACAAGGCAAAAGGTTTTACTTGTGCACATTATACATAATTTGTAAAATATAAATTCCCATTATTTTTACATATTATAAAAATGTTAAATTTTAGACCATTTACGTCCGTTTCCGTCAGTTTTTGTCCTATGAGTAATTCACAAGTCTATTTCAGTCGAGTTTTTTATAAATTTTTGATCAAATTTCATATTATACAATACACAAACAAAACGTTATAATAATAAAACGGGAGTGCCTCCACTGCCGGCGCCGGCTTCCAAAAATATCAGTAATGGGAGCCGGCAGCCGAGATTTAAAACAAAGGCTGCCGGCGTTGGCACTCAAAATGGGAACCGGTGATAATGCGTAAAACGCTAGGTTCCAGTGCCCGATACACAAATTTTAAAAAGAAATAATTATAATCTCAAATATTCGACTTCTTAACCGACTTCCAAAGGTGAAGGTTATATTATGTTCGGCTATGTATATTTTAGTTTTTTTGTGATGCATTTTCATCTAAGTACCTTAGCTTTACCTTAGCTACCTTTTTTCAGCTACCAAAAAGTAAGATTTTGCACCACAGTTACAAACCCCGTGGTATACTTCCGAAGGTACTAAACAAAACTTCAGACTCCTTAATCCTTATAAGTACATGTTAGAGAGTTTCAGCGTTGTTCAAAGAAGCAAAGGTAGATATTATGCTACTATGCAGATCACATTTATCAACATCATCATCACCACCATTAAAATATACATCCTTACATTATGACCTTATTATTTGTACTTTTCATAGTCCTTTAGCTCAAGACTGATGTTTTTGATCATTATTCTTTAATTTGACAAGCGATGTTTGCCGAATAGGCGCGGGCAGCCTATTCGGCAAACATCGCGTGACTTCGGCAAACTTCAAAAAACGGCGCCGGCAGCCATTTCGGCAACCGTTGCCGGCAGCGGAGGCACTCCCTAATAAAACATTTGAAAGAAAAATAAAACTTGCAACGAAAACCCATTTTATTTAGAAATTTTATCCAAACGGTCAATTGACCGCGGCGGTCTTTTTAGGTAGGTTGTTATTTAAAACCTATAATAGGCTATTTGACATATGGAAATTTTTGTGATTATTTGCTTTAAATGCAAAAAATTAGGATTCTTTATGTGATTTTAAATATCGAAAATCACAAAAATATGTGTGGCTTTTTGTTTCTCGCGCCACTTTTTGGGAAACGATCCGGATTGGCTAGTGTCGGTTTGCACGCTCGAGACGTCACTTACAAGGCGCGACACGTTCAATGCTGAATAAAGCGTTTCGGCGGCTTATTTGAATTTTTAATTTTTATATGCATGTTTCTTACGAAATATGTATTTTAAAATAAAAATAAAATACTTTCGGTGAACTTCTTAATCGCTACCAAGTAATTCAAGATAGAAATTAAAAATCTGTCAAATACCCTATTATCGGGCCATTATAAAAAAACGTTATCACAATTTAATCGATCGACAATTATTAAATGTCACGAGAGGAAAACGAATTTCATGTAACGGTAACAAAAATATCGCAAATTTAAAACGAAAATGCGGTCATTTGACCGCTCCGATCTTTCTAGTGTTACCAAAATAAAGCGTAATATAAAAGTGAATTTATTTTATTTAATCTATCCACGACCTCACAGTCTAAGACTAAAAATAATAAATAAATAATTTTAAATATATACTTTTTTAACAGCCTGTATTAGGGCTGTTGATATTTTTTAAAATATCGGATTTTCGATATATCGATATTTTTAAATATAACAATATCGGAGTTTGATATATTATCGAAAAAAATATCGATATTTCGATATATCGGCTTAATTAAAAAAAATCGTAAGTCAGCTCAAAAATGATTACACAGTTTATAGTCCAGTATATTAATTACCTGCAAAATGAGGGTCATAACTTCCTCTCGGGAATTTGGTAGCTGATTCTAGAATGCGCTGATTACGAATGTGTACTTAGTTTTTCTCCATCACCTCCAGGTTTTTTCAAAAAAGGTACAGATACTATGGGAAAAATAACACAAGTTGTCACATTAAAAAGTACATAATTAAAAAGATACATTATTATTAACTTAAAAAACTACTAAAATATAATAACAACTTATTATTGGACTAAATTACATGTAAATTTTATTTGTGGAACCTGGTCCTTTTTTTCTGGAAGCTTCGGTTGTGCGATTTTCGTTTTAACTTCTGGTTTGGATCAAATGCTCATATTACAACCCAATACATCAAAATTTGTAATCAGTTTGGCCACTATTTCTTTATATAGTCGGTAGGCGAAACGATTATGAAACTATTTTTCTGTCCTTTTGACCACTTGCGAAGTTCTAATAAACAAGTCGTACAAATTTTATGACGTGTCCAAGTTTTGTCTTAGTTACTTAATCCGTCGATCACCAATTCCTGGAAATCTTTTGTCATCGCGGCCCATATTACGGGGCTTGATGGATTAAATCGTATCCAAAATACCTTTTGTAAATATTTTTCACAAAGTCTGTAATGCTGTTTCGTTGTTATATTATCATATATTTCCCGCAAATATTACAAAAACAAGACAGGAGACTTTAAACAACTTCGCGATGACATTCTAAAGTTTATGTTGCAAGATGCGCACTTCAACCGTTAATTTTCTAAATCAGTGCGGGTGCTTAGGTATACAAAAACCCTTTGCTTTATCTTTATTAGACCCTTTTCTTAATATTTACAACAATTAGGTAGGTAATATTACCTAATCATTATGTATTAATGAGCTCACTATTACAGAATTAAGTCAAATGAACCGTTTTCGACATAGTTAATGCGAATTACTTATACTTATTTTGTAGTTATTAACAAATTAGTGATTTGAATTAATTTCTAAGTCCTTTTACTTTAATTAAATGGAATAAAAATTAAGCTGAAGTATTTTAATGACGTTTTATACATTTTAAAATGTAGGTGCTCAGACATTTTTCAGCAAAATCTTAAATGTTCAATATCAAAAAATCCTGACGTGATGGATTTTTTTTTTATTATTTTTCTCTTAATCAGCACATCAAAAACTATAGAAAACGTTACTCAGATTGCAAGGAGGAAAACCATTGCAGACCTGTGTTATTAAACAAATTAAATTATGAATGTACATATAGTTCTTAATAATTATTTTTTAAATTTAAATCAGACAATTATGTATTATACCAATATTTTTAGTAAGAGTTTTTAAAATAAATACATACTTAAGTACTCTTTGTTTTATTATATTATGTTCAGCTGTTTGGCTAATTAGTACGATTGTTAGGCAGTAGGCACTAAAAGTAAAAAATATTAGTAATAAATATCGATATTTCGATATATCGATATTTTATCAACAGCCCTAGCCTGTATAAATCATCGATAAAAAAAAAATCCCTGTGAATATTATTGTAAAAAACTTAAAATTTTAAATATAAATTAATATTGGTATTTGTATGAGCCGTATTCGAGATACATAATATTATAATACGGGACATACATAATACGGGTTAAACGGGGATAAAATAAAAAAGTATTCTATGTAATATGTATTATTTATTTGTTTATGCGAAACGCGCACTCTAGCGGAAGGATTTAATAGCTTCTCCGCTCTACTACCGCTACATTGTTTCATAAACAGATGCCGCTCCGCGTCAAACGTCCAAGGTCATTTGGTTAGATATATTCGTCTTGAAAAAGAAATGAA
Organism: Polyommatus iphigenia; assembly: GCA_963422495.1. NCBI lineage: Eukaryota > Metazoa > Arthropoda > Insecta > Lepidoptera > Lycaenidae > Polyommatus > Polyommatus iphigenia. Next base: position 18,810,048 of record OY730190.1, on the reverse strand, counting down.
ATTGCTTTAAGGAAATACGAAGTTTTCGTCTCTCCTGAAAACTTTACAAATTTGACTTTAACGATAATATTATCAATGATAGGTATTAAGTACTTACTTATATGAAAAACTCAAAGGATATTATGCAAATTTTAGTGGTTAATTTAAAACTTAAAAGAATAATTATATTAAAATATCATTAAAATATATTATAATACCACAGAGTACTATAATACTGGGATAATACCATAATAATATCTATTCGACACGATATAACCGAAGGCTACATCGTGACACCTGGTGGCAAATAGAATTTCAACAACCCTCATTAATATTTCTAAAATATTCAGTATTCAGTATTCTCAAAGAACTATGTACTTTGAGTAAGTACAGATTTCCCTTCATAAAATTCCCGGATCAAGAAAATCGATTGTTCAATATACATAATCATTGTAATTTGTACGGATCTATTTTTTGTGCTTGAAAATCAGTGATGTAATCTACTAACGAGTAGAAAAATTCAGTATATGGGTGCAAATAAATTTTGGTTACCAGTTCAGTGAAATATGACCATCTGTCGGCAAATAGAAGAATTAGATTTTTTAAAAATCACAACAGACATCTATTGCAGTAGCCCGCAAACGATCAAACATCAAACACGTCAAACATGTCAAATACGTACAAACTACGTGTTTGACGTGTTTGAAGAAAATTTGGATTACTACGTGTTTGACGTGTTTGATGTTTGATCGTTTGCGGGAGCCATAAGAAACTCCATAGATGATGTCGCTACCAGTTCGATTTTTTTATAATTTTGTATATGTTTACCCAACTTTATAATAAAGAAATAGCATAATGTATATCATAAAACATATAATAATTATAATATAAATTTTATAGAATAAAATCTTTTTTTTTTTGCAAATGCCTGAACGAGGAACTTAAGAAATAGTTATACGTTGTCAAACGGCGAACAAAACTTTGTCTGTGCTGGTGCTGCCGTCTAGCGTGAAAACATTGCAGTAATATAAATTATATCCTACAGACGTATTTTGGTTTGCTGATAAAAAAATTAAGTTAGTTATTTTATCGCATGTTCAAATAAAAGAATTAAATATGAAATATAATTTATTTAAAAATATATACTTTTAGGTCCAGTCCTTTCTATTCTCCAACACCTGCACAGTTTCGTTTTAACAAATTGTCCTTCAGTACATTATATAATACTTTTATACTATACATATTATATACTTTGTATACCTTATTAAACGATAGCAGAGAAGCCCAAGAGGGGATTGTTGAAGTTACAACGCGGCCACATACTTGACGCATGGTTTGATGACGTCATCATGAAGCGGGCAGGTTATTGCATTCCAGCGGTGCGTCAAGTTAATTTGACCGTGTTTAAATACTAAAGCGCGTTAACTTTAAATGCTATTGTATAAGTACTTACATGTAGTACTACAAAAATGCTCACATTTCCATTTCATCATAGCGCTCGAGTAGCTACTCATTCGCATCGTGAAATCTCTATGAAAAAAGGGGACATAGTGTTTTGGCTTTTTACTATGGAATAAACTCCATGGGTACGCTTATATCTAATCAGAGAATATAATAATTATGTATATATTGCATCTGAATTACATCGATATACGAAATACGATACAAACGATAGTATAACGATTATAATAATAATCAAGACTTTGAAAACACAAACTCCAGACAGACATATTTTATGTACAGACGACACTGTAATTATAAAATTAATTCTCTGTTTAGACTCGAAAATAGCATGAAAATAATATACGTTATCAACATAATAATATCTTCCAATGTAATATACTTAATAAGGATATTGTGTTTTGAAACCTAACACACAATTACATATTTTTAAATACACACATTCATACACACAAATTCTGTACAGATGTTGGAGTTTATCAACAAATATAACAATTACACGGTACACATTAATATTAACATAACCAAAATATAAAACTTTAGGCAATAGGATTTGTACCCTGGGTGTGAGTTTCTTTACTAGCGAATAAGACGCCTGCTTGTAGTTTTATGGGAAAAAGTACCCAAAGATTTGCATTGTACCATCGAGGAAATTGATTCCTATGCAGTTGATAGATCAACGTTATTTGGTCAAATATGTCAATTCAATGTTAATTGTGATCTGTCGGCTGTGTTTGACGTAAGGCAACCAAACTACGTAGGTCCCCGATCTGCATAGGAATCAACTTCTCTGATAATACATCACAATATTATATCATCTATGGACGCTTCACACCACGTCAATCTGGCCCCGTGTTAAGTACCTAAAGGACTTGTGTTGCAGGGACAAGACAACGGAAATATATTTAATACTCTCATGCTATACATATATTTAAGATTTTTATTACATCATACACATATTTAATGCACGTCCATGACCCAAGAACATTGAAAAATGTTTGTTCCGTCGGCGGGATACGAACACGCGACCCCCCGCTGACCACGCGTCACTGAGCCACAGGGGTCGTCATATTAGCGAAACATCAACACAGTAGTAAATAAACTCACACCGATACTCTGATTTATAATACCTATTAGTAAAACATATTTTATAATATTATATTTGTGCACGTCATTTCTATTTGCATCGTTATCAGTCAGCAGCCTAACTAACAAAGAAGAAAAAGTAGGTCTGCATTATTCTTTGTTTGATTCAGCTGTATCGATCCGACTTTTGCATTAAAATAAATGTTACATAGTAACAAACAGTACTATTCAAATTAAATGTTGTACCATCGAGGAAATTGATTCCTATGCAGTTGAGAGACCAACGTCATTTGGTTGATCATGTCAATTCAATGTTAATTGCTACGAATAATAAAAACTAAGGAAGAGTAACTCCGTCAAAAAAAGTGCACCAAAAGGCTACAAAATGTGACCCGAATACATGCACATTTATGCATGTGTTCGGTACACATTTTTCGTGTATATATACTCGAGTGACGTTCAACCAGGTTGACATGATAATTATTGTCAAACTCATTTTACAGTTTGTTTACTTACTTTTTACGTACTAGCTTTTTACAATATTTTTATTGTTAAAATGTCTAAATGCCATGTGAAATGGTGTAGAAGTCATACAGATACGACTTTTAAAACAGGAATAACCTTTTATTTGTAAGTGAATTTTTTAAAATTACTTAAGTATGCTTAAATATGGCTTAAATTTCTTGTATTTTTTCCGACCCAAAAATATGGTTTATTTAAGTTGGATGCTAGGGTATTTTCATAAAATTAAGCTGGTCTATTTGTGTTTGTCTTATTAAGTTTACATGTTATTGTAAAAGTGCAATAATCAAAAAATAATATAATTACAAAATTTTTACAAAGTCGCCATGGACAGTGTTATGCAAGATGTAACAATTTAATTATAAACTAAATTTTAGGGTCTGGCTGACATTAGTATTATTTCCTAAGATCCTAAGAATGCAATGCAAGGAAAAAAGTGAATAACTGCCGTTCGTTTAGAAAGAAACGAACCGAATTGGATGCCGAGCCAGATTAGGGCGATTCCATTAGCGAGGTGCAACAGTTTGACACACTTAAAGCTTCCTTCAGGCAAAATGAAGCATTATATTTATTAATAAAATATCCCTTGAAGGGATACATTTTGACTAGTTTAACAATGATGTATAAATGAAAACCTTCATCAAATGTATGAAGGGCCACAAAACAGGCCGAAGTGCCATCGCGGGTGTAACCAATTTGACCCTCCATTAAGAACTGTGATGAGTTCATATGTGAATACTGGCTATTGCGAAACTTTTACAAAATAACTTGCCTGTTACTAGATAAAAGTAATTATAGTAATAAGTACTAGAAATTATTAACCATTTCTACGATCGCGGGCGCAACATCAAAATTCTCAAATCTCTTATAGGTGAATTAAATCGCAATTCTCTAACAAATTTTAAAATTTTCAATATGGAATATATAATTATACTAGTAAGTTTGTAATAAAACTGTACCAAATTGTTGTTTTTTTTTTAATTTTCAGTTATTTATTAGCCTGACAAAATTAATCGTCTAAATCACTAAAAACGATTGAATAGTGTAATTTATACAAAAGATTTCGACGTATTACTGTACAACTATACTACAATTCTAAACATTAATTTAAAATAATTGCTATTTTAATTTAAAAATATGGGAAAAAATATCGCGGCCCTTAGATGATATTGCTTAAAAACGCTCTAAATTATTCGAATTCGATTTTTTACCGATAAAAGTTGTTTTGTTAGTAAATACACATCTTCTTACGTATATTCCAATTGAAAAATGTAACTAATGCCGCATTTTAAAAATTCTCGTTAAGGGCCGTCTGTAGCGGAATGGCCCATTACTCGTTTATGTAGCATAACTTTAATAGTCATGATAATATTTGTATGAGTAATGGCCGAAAATTTAAGAGATTATGAAAATCTACATTGCCTATTTGCACCGTAAGTTTTTTATTTCAATTCTGTAATAATTAAGCACATAGATTTTTGTAATCTGAAAACGTCTTCTCTAGGTGCTCTGGACAGTTTTAGATTCGTCCGAGTCGTACAAGGTTTGTTCAAAATTATTATATATTATTATTATCGATGACTTTAGGATCAGAGGAAAATGTTTGATTTTAAAATAATAATAATTAAGCGCTCCTTTCTTCGTATTAGTAGCTGATGCGCTTGGTGTATACTGCATAATACTATCCGCTTTTGAGAATTATTGTCAACGGCTTTGTTTCATAACTTTGACAATGACAATAACCGCGCAGGCTGTCGCCCGGCGCGCAATATTATGATACGTTACCTGGGATACGACCTTGGCGAAAATCTGAATTGTCATATTTTAGTTTGCGAAAAGGTGCCAAATTTAAAACGGTTGAAGTATGGGAGTTAGGTTTCCTTAGTTTTTATTATTCGTAGGTTAATTGTGATCTGTCGGCTGGGTTTGACGTAATGCGACCAAACTACGTAGGTCCCCCATCTGCATAGGAATCAACTTCTCTGATAGTACAAGTCAGCCTCAGTAGAATAATAATGATATTTGTTTTGTCATGTTACTAACAAAATAAATCAGAGTATATGGGTACTAATAGTATGTACAGTCGTTTGTTGTTGCGGTCCCTGTCATGCGTGTAATCGCCCGCTCACGGATTGTATGAGTCTCAAAACGGTTTCGTGGTACGGCCCCTGATCCGCATGAAAGTTGCCTGCATCTTATCATTTCATAGATGTTTTTCCTGTCATACTCTCAAGACGCATGATATGCATGCGGATCAGATCCGCGCGCGGGCGATAACACGCATGACAGGGACCGATGTGCGGGCAGTACGCTCGAGGTGCGAGCGCGACGTACTAGATGCGTGTGCGGCGCGGACGCAACGTGCGCGGCGCTCATCCCGCGTGCTCGGGGTCGGACTCCACGTTGTCATCTCCTTCTTCCTCATCGTTTTGGCCACCTGCGGACACGTTGGTGATGTGAGGAACAATAATTATTATTTCATTGCACTTATATCACAAAAACACAATAATTTACAAATCACTTTAGTGGCACTGCATCAAAAATATTACTAATTTCATTATAAACGTGCGTGAATAGTGTAGCCCCAAAATTATTCCTGCATTGTATGTTGTACCTTCGAAAAGATGGCAGTTCGCATTCTCGTGCGAAAAACTTTTTGTAAAATCTAGATTTCGACCGGTATTAGTCATACAGAAACGACACTTTCTTATTAGGTCTTAAAATTAGTTTTGCAGTTATTGCGTACTTAACTTTTAACAGGCAGTATTTTGCGTGTTTAGCTTCTAACAAGGCTCTAAACATGTGCCTTCGGTCACAAAATTTTGCGTGTTTATTGTTAACTACGATAATTGCTCATCGTGTGTAACTTACGGTTTCGCCTGGCGTAGTGTCGCCTGGCGGGGGGCGGGCGCTCATCTGGGGCGTCGGCGAGCAGGGCGGCGCGGTAGGCGGCGAGCGGCCCCCACTCCTCCCCCCACTGCATGCTCGCCGCGCCCAGCCGGGACTCCGCGAACTTCAGCACCTGGACACATTACAATTTTTTTAGTAAATAGCTACGAATAATAAAAACTAAGGAAACGTAACTCCCATACTATTACCGTTTTAAATTTTGTTGCGGTTTTCTTTAATAGATAGAGTGATTCAAGAGGAAGGTTTATAAGTATAATAACACTCATTAAATAATGTAGAAATACTGTTATTTTTGGGGTTTCCTGTCGTATGTGATGTCGTAAATAACTAAAAAAAATCCGCTTACATTGCAAACGCAGGCTGAACCCTACAAGGTTTATCAAAATAATGTACCAAGTATTGTACACATTGAAAAGGTCTACAGAAAACTCCACGATGGTATAATATGTCTATCTCTTATGGATATCCCACAATAAAAAAAATTGTCATTTACTTTTTACGACAAATAATGGCTAATTTTCGAAGCAAACTTAATAAATACAGCATTAATCCTTTTCCAATTAAATACCTTAAATACATTGTTGATTTAAAGTAGATCTATATGGCCCTTTACAGCATAATATAATGAATATTTTCGAAAATATTACTTATCTAAAAATTACGAGACGTAGCTTTTGCGGCGGTACCCACCAATGCGGGCCACGGGTAGTTATAATGAATATAAATCAAAACTGCTCAATCGATTTTAATCATTTTTTTCAGTGGCTATATAATAATAAATATTTTACACCCGTGCGAAGCCGGGGCGGGTCGCTAGTAAATAATATAAAGAGTCTAATAGGGGTACGAATAAGTAATTTAGATTTTAGAGTATTAGCGTCAGAGCTGAGCTTGGACATACCTGTCGTTTGTCCTGTCGCAGCAGCTTCCCGCAGAACTCGGTGAGCGGCTCCAGGAACAGCAGGCGCGGGGGCGGCGCGTGGGGCGTGGCGTCGAGCGCCGCGAACGCCACGCCCGCGCGGTGCAGCGCCGTCAGCGCCTCGCGGTTCTTACATACCTGTCGTTTGTCCTGTCGCAGCAGCTTTCCGCAGAACTCGGTGAGCGGCTCCAGGAACAGCAGGCGCGGGGGCGGCGCGTGGGGCGTGGCGTCAAGCGCCGCGAACGCCACGCCCGCGCGGTGCAGCGCCGTCAGCGCCTCGCGGTTCTTACATACCTGTCGTTTGTCCTGTCGCAGCAGCTTCCCGCAGAACTCGGTGAGCGGCTCCAGGAACAGCAGGCGCGGGGGCGGCGCGTGGGGCGTGACGTCGAGCGCCGCGAACGCCACGCCCGCGCGGTGCAGAGCCGTCAGCGCCTCGCGGTTCTTCACCGCGTCCAACCCGAACATCACAGCGAAACGCTTCGCCAACTCCTGAGATATAGTAGTTATTTTAGTGTTGAATATATCACTCGTTAAGAGCCTACTGTGAAAACGCTAGCCCCGCCTACACACAACGCTATCCTCCAATCGTAATACAATAATTCCATGAATCATGCTGCCGGGCAATGTGCTTTAGGCTGTATCTAATAGTGAACAATATCGCGTGACAACGGTTCCCGCATTATAGCACGAAAGTAAAGGTCGTAAGTCCAAAAACTGTTTTTTGATGATTACTTAAAAACTAAATACAATACTAATATTTCCTTTAACTATTACATTATAAAGTGTGTGATTGTAATTTGTAGTAGTGCAAGTTATTTAATGATAGTAACTCAATAAGTGTAACAGATATTTGTTGAAATGCCCAAAAAGATTTATAATTTCGAAAAATAAAACTATCGAGTCAAAATAAGCGAATCGTGTTTTCCGTTAGCTAAATATCAGATAAATATACAATGATTAAATAAATCTCAATTTCATTTGAGTCAATCGTCTTCCGGGATCGTAATGCTTATTAGAAAACACAGCAAAATTGCACACCCCGCTCTTAATAAATATTGATGGTTCATGAAAAGACAAATTACAATCTGACAAAAATATTCAGCTCCAAACAGCGTATAATCTCGCCGAACCGACTTTTATATGGCTTGGAGATACTTTTTTCATTCAAAAAAAATAATGGGAACAAATATAATGACCACCAAAAATGCACTGATACCCTAAACTTGTTTACCAAAAAAAGATATTGAACACCAAAAAAATAAAGTCTAAAATTGCAACACTACCAGCTATTTTAGTCATGACAACACTTCAAATTGTAATCGAACACCAAATATAGTAAATGATCACCAAATATAGTAAATGATCACCAAATATAGTAAATGATCACCAAATATAGTAAATTATCACCAAATATAGTAAATGACCACCAAATATAGTAAATGACCGCCAAATATAGTAAATGACCGCCAAATATAGTAAATTATCACCAAATCCTTGTGAGCAAATCAATGCAATATTTCTGTCCAAATAAATCACTACGATTGACAAAAAATGTAAGCATATTATTAACAAAATTATCGGCCAAGTGTGAGTCGTATGGAGGGTTCCGTGCCGTTTATAGAGCAAAATTAGACCTAAAATTGTGTTTTTGTATGGGTTGGGACTTGGGAGCCCCCCTTAATATTATTATTAATTATTGAAGTAAACATATAATCAAGGCCTTTGCGAAAATATCAACGTGCCTACTGGTTGCCATTATTGATATCGAGCAAAAAAGGCCAAAAAAATCACGTTTGTTGTATGGGAGCCCCTCTTAAATAATAATTTTATTTTGTTTTTAGTACTTGTTGTTATAGCGGCAACAGATATACACAATCTGTTAAATTTTCAGAAGTCTAGCTGGAGCGGTTCTTGATATACAGCCTAGAGAAAGACAGACGGACGGACAGACGGACAGACATCGAAGTCTCAGTAATAGTGTCCCATTTTTAGGGTTCCGCGCCCACAGGGTACAAACGGGACTTTTTTACTAAGACTTGCTATTGCTAAATAAAAATATATTTGGTTATAATTTTACATTAAAATGCTAACGCATAATGTTGGTGATCATTTACTAATTTTGGTGATCGTTTACTACTTTTGGTTTAACAATGATTTATTTGTAGTCATTTTGCATAAATAGGATCCCACCAAAACATGAAATGTAAAAGGAGCCAAGCAAAATATTGCATAGCTATTCAATACTTCTGTCGTAAAAAGTTTTCAGATCACATTCAAGCCAAGCCTTCAACTTATTTTGTAATTTAAATCAACATTCAGTTAATGTATCAATAGATTTCTTTATTTTATAATTATTATAGTGGCTTGGCAATGAGCACTAGAGAAATAATCAGCTACTAATTGGATTTATTGGGTACCATCGGCCACATGCGTCGTTACATATTAAAACACTTTAATGCTTGCCGTCTGTGTAAGTATGAACTCCTCCCAATATGCAGTTTTATATTTGTTTCTATTGTGCTCATTGCCAAGCCACTATAATAATTATAAAATAAAGAAATCTATTGATACATTTACTGAATGTTGATTTAAATTACAAAATAAGTTGAAGGCTTGGCTTGAATGTGATCTGAAAACTTTTTACGACAGAAGTATTGAAAAGCTATGCAATATTTTGCTTGGCTCCTTTTACATTTCATGTTTTGGTGGGATTTCATTTCTTTTTTGAAGGTTTTTTTTCTTTTCTTTTCAGGTCACGTTATAACTTTTCTGTACTTAGCTTAGCACCCATTCTCTATCTCCTTTATATTTTTTCTTTGAGGCTTCGTTAGTTCTATAGGTGGACAACGTAACGTAAATACTTCTGAGTTCTGAGTCGATTATTATATTCATATTATATAATTGACTCTTAAGCTAATACTTGAAGGTGGTCATTTTTAGCATTACTGTTGAATACATAGCAGCACTGTTGTAAGCGTCTCGACCTTCCTCGCAGGAAAGGAGCACACCTTATTTCGTGTGATAACTTAAAACTCCCATATTATATCGAGCAAGTAAGGCGTGTATATCTCAGTATTGATTAGTGATTACATTTATATTTAAATCGAATTTAATTGTTTCATTATTAACGTTGTTAATATTATTTTTAAAGCCTTTTGTACGTCAAACATTTATGCAGTCGAAACTCATACTGTTCTTGCAAAGTTACAAACATAAAAATCTTTTATTTTATAAAAAAAAGTATTATTTTATTATTATATTATGTTTCAATTTCAGTTTTTAGGTTTCCCTGCCCAAAGGATGAAAACGGGGCCCTATTATTAATAAGTCTTCGCTGTCTGTCCGTCGTACATCCGTATGTCACCACTCACCAGGCTGGATCTCGAGAACCGCAATAGCTAGATAGTTGCGATTTTCACAAATTATGTATTTCTGGTGTCGTTACAAAAGCTAATAGTCCAATCAAAATAAAATAAATTATTAAAGGGGGGCCTCATACAACAAACACGATTTTTTCCCTTTTTTGCTCTATATCCATAATGGTAACACTAAGGTTTTTCAAAATTTCAGAAAACGCTCAATTGTATGTTAACTTTAATAATTAATAATAAAAATTAAATAAACTTTTTATTTAAGGGGGCCTCCCATACAAATTTACGGTACGGAACCCTATGTACGCCAGTCCGACTCGCACTTGGCCGGTTTCATAATTTTTCCTTTCATTGTAAATAAAGACCTATCCGGGTACCAAATTTCAAGGTTCTAAGTCTGCTCTAAGTACCTTAGAATTTTGATGATCTGTCAGTCAGTGAGTGACAAAATGTAGTAACTTTGACCATCCGTAACTACTAAACTATTTATCGAAATTTCATGTAATTTGGAGGCTAAGCTAGTTTTAATACTTGCTCCTAGTGACCGAAATTTTAAATCCCTAGCTTTATTAACATCGAAGATAAAGGGGATGTGAAATAGCCGCGAACCGCTTCGAGAAAAGTATGGTACGGCCGTGCCTTTGCTAAAAAGCTTGGCTGGGGCACTGCCGTGCCCCCAGATAGCGAGATAATAAATCTTTGGTGATCGTTTTACATTAAAATGCTAGTATAATGTTGGTAATCATTTACTAATTTTGGTGATCATTTTACATTAAAACGCTAGTATAATGTTGGTGATCATTTACTTATTTTGGTGATCATTTACTATTTTTGGTTTTAAGATGTTAAATCTTTGGTTATCATTTTACATTAAAATGGTGGTCTGTATTTTGGTGATCGTTTACTATTTTTGTCTGTGAAATGTTACTATTTCTGGTGATCAGTTAATTATAAGCCAAAAATAATTAGCCGCGCTTTATTCCGTGGGATAGTTGAAACATCTTCCCTTTGCAATCTTCGATGCTTATTTTGTACGCGGTTTATACGAGTAGACAGTGTGTAAACGTGTACCTTGAGCTCAGCGAATTCCGGCAGCGCGCGGTGCGGCGGCGGGCGCTTGAGCAGGTCGGTGAACAGCGCCTGCATAGCGAGCTGCATGGTCAGCGCGCAGTTCAGTTTGTTCAGCTCGCGCGCCTTGCTCAGCGTCGCCTTTATTATGTCGCCGTAGTCGTTGTAGCACTGCCCACACACAACATCATCTTTGTCACCAACAGAATAAACATACTTTTGGATGAAGAGGCTATATACTATTGCGATGACTAAAGTACTATCAGAGAAGTTGATTCATAGGCAAATGGCGGACCTAAGTAATTTGGTCGCGTTAAGTCAAACCCTCAGGTCAAAAACCCAACCGACCGATCACAGATAACATTGAATTGACATAAGCCAACCACATGACGTAGGTCCGTCAACGGCCTAGGAATCAATTTCCTCGATGGTACAATTATTGTGGAGCAGAATATTCGAACACTAGCGACCCGCCCCGGCGTCGCACGGGTATAAAATATATAGCCACAGAAAAAATGATTAAAATCGATAGCCTATCACGATCCTTCATGTGGTCTACTTCTTATCTGTGCCAAATAACATCAAAATTGCTCCAGTAGTTCGCGAGATAAACCCTTTCAAATAATTTCCCCCGTTTTTTTCACATTCTCTTATTAGTCTTAGCGTGATAAAATATAGCCTATAGCCTTCCTCAATAAATGGGCTATCTAAGACTGAAAGAATTTTTCAAATCGGACCAGTAGTTCCTGAGATTAGCGCGTTCAAGGTAGCCCTTTCAAATAATTTTCCCCGTTTTTTTCACATTTTCCTCTATTTCTTCGCTTCTATTAATCTTAGCGTGATAAAATATAGCCTATAACCTTCCTCGATAAATGGGCTATCTAACACTGAAAGAATCATCAAAATCCGTTGCGTAGTTTTGAAGATTAAAGGGAACAAAGGGACATGAGGGAAAAAAAAGTGACTTTGTTTTATAATAAGTATAGATTGACACGTCGCTAGTCCGTTTCACTCCGTTGTAGTGGTACATATTTCAGTTTCATTTCCACAGAGAAGATACAACAATGATTTCAGGAACCAGTGAAAGCGACAAGGCAAGGGACGAATATAACACAACATTTAATAGTCTATATACATATAGTCTCTGCCTTGTTTTTTGACCACGCTGTACACAATAACATCCAGAATGTTTACTTACCTTGATGTAATGTTTGAAGACGTCGGCGGCGCGTCGCACGGGCGCTACGTTGTACACGATGAGCTTGCAGTACGCCGCCAGGAAGTTGCGCCGCTTGTGCAACTCCTCGATGCGTCTCTCGTCTTGACCGTCTGCGCACAAATCATGAGTTACTGTTGTGTGCCCGGTGACGTCACTCACGCGACACCGGAGCGTGGCTGTTTGCACACCGACGTGGCCCGCGAAAAGACAGAGCGAGACGCAACATAACGTAATGACGTTTGATGTGTGAGACAGTAGATCAGCTGCTCTCGTTTTGCGCCGGCGGTGTGCAAACATTGTCCTACACTTTTGGACGTTTTTTCTTAACTTTGATTCGTCCGTACGTCCAAAAGTCGGACACGGCCCAGTGTTTCGGACTAAGCACAATGAGGTCTGCATGCGAGCTACGTTAGTGCAGGAGCGAGAAAATTATCAGACTAGTACAGCGGGCAGCAAATTAAATAATCGAAATAATAACGAGGTGCGATACATAACGCAACAGAAGAACATGCGATACTAGGCAACGGCTCGAGGATAACAGATGTAACGCGGGCTCGAAGCGTCGCGCCGAGCGGGGTTGCCAGGCTTAGCTCGTCTAAGTGTTTGCAGTTTTAATAAATAGTCTGACTTTATAAAAATGATACCTCCAGACGCTCGCGACGCTCTTCGATCATTTTCTTATCCGCCCGATTTTCACTAAAACCAGTTACCTAAGTCCTGGCAACCCCTGTGTGGTCTAGCTACAGCGGAGGGGCGGGGCGCGGGCGGCCCCGGGACAAAATATGCATTACGGCGGCCACCCGCCCCCGCCGGCCGCGCGACACTTACCGCGGGGGCCGCCGCCGAGCGCCACATGCAACATAACAACACGTTACGCTCGATGTAATGCATATTTTGTCTCCCTCCCTCCCCCCTAAGTTTCAAAGGGAACTTATTCTCCCCCGCCCGCCTATGCCCATCGATTCCAGATGTTCGTATATGAGTTGTAATTTTGAATCTGTCCGCATTTATTTTTCATTGTTGATTCGCGAGTGTCGACCAACAAAGCCTACACGAAATATGTCAATAAATTATTATTATTATATTATACGTACATGTTATGTAAATCTATTTGTATACTTTTTTTAATGTTACAAACTTCAAATTTTTAGCTTATAGTAGAAGACCCATTTGCAAAAAAAGTCTTCAAATAACGATTTTCGTTCAACTCATCTCCGCAATACGAATTATTGGTATGTACTTATTAGGCATATTTTCTTGAACACGAAAAGTGCGGTAGTCACTTCCTAAGTGTATGGAGGGGGTAGCTATGACGTCACAAAGATGGCCGCCGGGCCTATTCTATTCTGCGGATTATTTAATATCTACTGAACCGATTTACTTAAGTAGGGTGTCAAATGAAAGGTTATTAAATAAGCTTCATTTTATTCCTTAAAACTATCAATGTGAATTAAGTACCAAGGGAAATATTTCGAAAAACAAATATTTCAAAAAAAAATTTTTCTTTCATAAGTAAACACACCGGCAAAATTAGAGGAACATAACATTTTTTTTTTTGGAAAATTATTAGCTGTTTTTTATATATTTATTTATTAATTTAATAATTGATGATTAAAAAATAAAACTTATATAAATTTAGAGCATAAAAACGTGTAAAATACAAAAAATCTGCAAAAATCAAAAAAGAAAAATCTTTGAAATTTCAGTAGTAAGTTTTTAAGTTAAATTCTTCATTTTTACTTAAGAAATGCCATGTTAAAAGCGTGTTATGCCTTCTATGGATCTCAAGAGAGTCTGGATACGCCATTCCATGCTTGCATTTTGATTGTCAATCATTTCCTGTGGGATATACTTCTACTCCTCCAGTAGCGCCAACTCGAGCTCCTGAACACATTTTGGAGCTGGAGTTTTAACTCGTACCGTTCACCCATTGATGTGCGGCACGTCCTCAATCGGATCCACATCCGTACACCTTGCTGACCTCTCCACCTGGGCTATATATCATTTAGGTAATAATGCCCGATTTTTTACTCTATGGACGCGCATAAAATTAAAGTTACTGCCTAAAACTGTGTAAAAGGCACTACATGCAGTTCTAGGATGTCTGTGCTATAGCCCTGTACTGTCAAAGTACCATCATTAACAATCATCAGCTCTGTGCGGGCTCCAAATCATATGCCACCCCAAACCATTACGAAGCCTGCATGATAGACCACTGTTTCCGTTAAGTTTGATGGTCTATAGCGTTCCTTACGATTTATCCACATTCTTTATCGCCTGTCAACAAAATTTACACAGAATTTGCTCCCATCACTGTACAGCACACGATTTCACTCACTTGTCAAAGAAGACTGGTCACGGACCATACAAAATTTACCCATGCCCGACACGAAAGAAACGTATCCCATTGTTTTCGTCATGTTATGGGTATCCAAGATATGTAATTATTATATTCAATATCAGTGGCTTACATGTTATTTTATTGCTTTCTTTTTTCTTCAGGCGCAGTATGAAAAGTGCAAATATTAATCTTTCAGGCCCCGCGCGAGCACCGGTGATCGCGAGAACAAAAGAATACAATGGGAATTCCTAGAACCTCCGATCGAAGGATTAAAGCCACTTTATTCAATATCATTGGCTAACATGTAAATGCACTTATTAGATGTAAAATGCAATCACATGTTTCTTCAAAAACGTATAATATATAAATACTAGCGACCCGCCCCGGCGTCGCACGGGTATAAAATATATAGCCACTGAAAAAATGATTAAAATCGATAGCCTATCATCCTTCCCGTTGTCTACTTCTTATCTGTGCCAAATAACATAAAAATTGCTCCAGTAGTTTGCGAGATAAGCCCTTTCAAATAATTTCTCCCACATTCTAATTTTAGTCTTAGCGTGATAAAATATAGCCTATAGCCTTCCTCAATAAATGGGCTATCTAACACTGAAAGAATCATCAAAGTCCGTTGCGTAGTTTTAAAGATTAAAGGGAACAAAGGGACATGAGGGAAAAAAAGCGACTTTGTTTTATAATAAGTATAGATAAAACATAGTAATGTACCATCGAGGAAATTGATTCCTAGGCAGTTGTCGGATCAACGTCATTTGGTCGGCTTAATATGTCAATTCACTGTTAGCTGTGATCTGTCGGCTCGGTTTGACGCAACGCGACCAAACTACGTAGGACTCTCATCTGCCTAGGAATCAACTTCTCTGATAGTACAATCCCACCATTGATGCAAGATTTTTTATTAATGAATATTACTGACATACATGTTATCATGGAACGCGAACATTAGGAAGTTGTGCACACGTGATAAGGGCTATTATTATAGCCTAGGATGGGCTAGAAATCTCGTTTTCATGTTCATTAGCTAAAGAAAAACTTATGTAGGTATCTATATAGATTTATCTCGCCCTCAGTGTTATAATTATCACGCGTGATAAAATATAACATGCTTGAAACATACTAGAAGGTAGTGAAAAAAAATATTTTTTAAATTGTACCTACCTAGGTAAACAAAATAAAATTTATTATGGTTTTGTGTTTTTATATAATATATTTCTAAGTGTTCCACTGATATTGAATATAATTACATGCAAATAACGATTCTTATTTTTCGTTTTAGCACTTTTCATACTGCGCCTGAAGAAAAAAAGAAAGCAATAAAATAACATGTTAGCCATTGATTTTGAATATAAAAATTACATATCTTGGATACCCACCATACAACGAAAAAAATGGTATATGTCTCGTTTCTGTCGGGCCTGGGTCACAAATGACCCGTCGCCTTTTGATGTTCACGCGCAAATCTTAGCCTGGCTCTTTGCTGTCCTGCCTCAAGTTTTGGTGCCCTTGCTGGCACCTTTGAGTTTAATTTAACTTCTTTGAGTCTTCTTCTTACTGTACAATCACTTACACGTACATCTCGGACCTGTTCCGATAGGTTTCGTCTCTCCAAAGCAGTTTGAGGTCGATTTCTTAAGGCTTGTACCCTTACAAAACGGTCATCCTGAACCATTGCCACCCGATATCTGCCTTGTTCTCGTCTCCGAACGTAAGATCCAGTCTCTCTGTAGCGTTGAAAGTTACGATGGACCACGAAAGCCGACTCACCTAAGGCCTGACTGACCGAACGGTAGGTGTGACCTTTCTCTATCGTGGTTACAGCTCTAGCTGTCGTAGATGCTGGAATATTTTTGTATCTAAGCAATGTGTTCTTTTAAAAACCAAACAATCAAATGAGCTGGCATACCTTGCACTCCGCTAAAAACGCCATTCTTATCAGAGTAACTTACAATGTCTATCATCGAAAAACACTTAGTAGGGCATAATTGCAATAAAAATCTGTCAACTTGCCAGTTTTGTTCAATATTTTATTTCTTTATGAAATAAATATGAGCTTAGAAACTATAAAAAAGGATTTCACACAGCCCGACCCACTTGAATTCAAGTTGTGGCCCTTTTTACCTATGTTCCGCTAATTTTGCCAGTGTGTGTATATAACTGGGTAACCGTCAGGATAATAGAAATATAGGTTATTATAAAATATTTGGCTACTTTTATCAGCTTTCTAACGAACTTTAAATCATTACAATAAAGCAATAAACAACGGAACTGCAGCCGTTTGTATCAGCCTCGGTAGCGCTGAACCCATAGCGGTAGCTAAGCTACTGGGCTGGTTTTTGGTGGATTTTGGATAAAAAACATGAACTTTAGTAATAAAAATATTATGTAAAAGTATGCTGGTACTTATTCATAGGTTGTACTTACAGATTTTTAATGTGACATGCATAATAATAGGTTATACTCAGGTTATAGGTAGGTATGTGTTGTACTAAAGTTACTGATAAAATTATTAAAAAATATTCAAAAAAATTGTATCAAATTAATGTCCTAAATCTGATCTTCTGAATAATTATACCGATTATAACATTTGTAACCGACATGACACATCCACAACGGGATGAACGGGAACCAGCTTTATATATGACATAATATTACAAGTTCGAGATCTTTCAATGAGATTGAATTTATGGATGAAATAACTGGCAATCAATAAATGATTGGTATACTCAATCTTTCAGCCACAGTTCAAAGCCTATGGGTTCAGAAAGCGCGGGCTTTGCTACGTGGGCGTTAAGCTCGATCTTAACGGATGCTGTCGAAAGGCTAGTCGTGTCGGCGGTAACTTTTAAAGTTGTGTCAAGTTTTAAAGCTTGAAAAACAATTTATTTTAATAGGAAATCGGAGAAACTTTCTTAAAGTATAAGACGTTAAGTCGAGTGTCTGGCAGTGGGACCTGTCAAAAATGTCCGGCACTGGAAGACGAGATTCCTCCACTTACCGCGAAGAATATAAGCAAAAAATTGAGCTGTACTCTTTCTCGAAGATCAAAGTGGCCCTTCAGAACTGGAAACCTCCTTAAGTAACCACGACAGAACTCCATAGCTGCTGGTCGTTTTTACCTCTTTAATGGTCACAAACATATAAACTTTCAGCTTTTCTAAAAGGAGGAAAGTCTGGCCGTCGCAGGCTCTTGGTCCAAAAGTGTTTCATGTTGTTTTCTCAAAAGAAGTTACTATTTAAGCATCAAAACTTCACACGATACAGAAACTTTTTACTTCAGGTGGATATTCGGACGAAGAACATGATATGTAGTTCTAATATACAAAGAAACGTGGATCATTTGAGAAGTACTCAAGAAGAAGCTGATACCCAAAGTGATACCCGTTTCATACTACATGTGATAGTGAATTGTCGCGAAACTGTAGTGCACTCGTTATGCACTTCTCTGAGAAACTACCAAGTGTTGTGTGGATGAAATCTGGCACTACCAAAAAACAAACAACCGATAAGAGAAAATCATTGCTGGCTTATCACACCCTAACTGGGTTATCCACTACTTTGTCAGGTCACACAAAAAATCAAGCTGGCCGATATTCCAACAACATTATCAACTCCATTCAAATTTTGGTGTTAGCTCAGTCAGAAGAAAGATTTTGTAACGCTGAAAGATTTGTCACTCTTATGTATACAAACAAGACTGCGGATTCAAAGAACTAGATAACCTAGGCAACTTAAGAGCAGCAATGTTCCAGAACATCAAAGAACTTGATAAGTTACCGCCGCGCCGACACGACAAGCCTTTCGACAGCATGCGCTAAGATCGAACTACCTGACGTTATGTTGGCAGAACGCCCAAGTAGCAAAGCCCACGCTTCCTGAACCCATAGGCTGTGGCTGAAATATCGAGGATACCAATCATTTATTGATTGCCAGTTATTTCATCCGTATATTCAATCTCATTGAAAGATCCCTAACTTGTAATATCATGTCAATGTAAAGCTGGTTCCCGTTCATCCCATTGTGGATGTGTCATGTCGGTCAAATGTTATAATCGGTATAATTATTCAGAAGATCAGATTTAGGACATTAATTAGATACATTTTTTTTAATATTTTTTAATAATTTTATCAGTAACTTACTAACTAAACCTATAAACCTATTATTATGCATGTCACATTAAAAAAACTGTAAGTACAACCTATGAGTAAGTACCAGCATACTTTTACATAATATTTTTATTACCAACGTTCATGTTTTTTGTTCAAAATTCACCAAAAACCAGCCCAGTAGCTTAGCTACCGCTATGGGTTCAGTGCCACCGAGGCTGATTCAAACGGCTGCATTTCTGTTGTTTATTGCTTTATTGTAATGATTTAAAGTTCATTAGAAAGCTGATAAAAGTAGCCAAATATTTTATAATATCCTATATTTCCATTATCCTGATGGTTACCAAGTTATATGCATAAGAAAGAAAAATATTTTTTTGAAATTTTGTTTTTCCAAAATTAGGTTGTAATTCCAAAAGGTACTTAATTCACATTGATAGTTCTAAGGAATAAAATGAAGCTTATTTAATAACCTTTCATTTGACACCCTACTTAAGTAAATCGGTTCAGTAGATATTAAATAATCATCATAAAGGCCCGGCAGCCATCTTTGTGACGTCATAGCTACCATCATAGCTTAGGAAGTGACTTCCGCACTTTTCGTGTTCAGGAAAATATTATGCCTAATAAGTACATACCAATAATTCGTATGGCGGAAATGAGTTGAACGGAAGTTGACTTTTTTGGTATTGGGGACCGTACTATTAATCAAATACCTCATTTCAAAGAGTGCTCATTCAGTCTTTAATGCCGCCTCCCCACATAGGCAAGCGCATTCACCAACGCGCTGGCGGTGCGCTTGCCAACGCGCTTGTGAGTAATCCACACGCTTGCGACAAGTGTCCTTTGATGCTACCGACACCGCGCGGCAAGCTCACAAGCGCGCCGGCCAACGTTCAAATACCCACCGCCAATACGCCAACGACCGTTCTACATAATTCAAGACGTGAGTGGAAGAATAAGGTAAGTAACATGAAAAAACTTCCCGTTTTTTTGCTTAAATGGAGGCTTTAGAGCCGGAAAAATAATTTGAAATAGAAAAACTGTAGATTATATGTGAAGCCAGATATATAAGCTAGGTTATGACATAGGTAAGTTACAAGTTTTATGAAAGTAATAAGGGAAAAAATTAGATATTGTCTGTATGTAACATAATGTTACTTGTTCGATTCTTCCACTCACATCTTCAATTATTGAGCCAGGTGACTGGGCGCTCGCCAACGCGCTTGCCTATGTAGAGTGCCAGCATAAAATAAAAGTTACATAATATTTAACACTACAGATCTGTCCGGGACGAAGCGTCAGTCGTGGTGTTGGGGACGTACCGTAGTTATGGTGCACGAACACGACCTCCTGGATGAAGTCGTTGAGCAGGTCGCACAGCTGGCCGTCCGCCTCCAGCACGGGGCGGTCCGGCGGGGCGGGGGCGGCGGGGGCCCCGGCCGGAGGCGCGAACAGCAGCAGCAGGTCGCACAGCGACACGTAGGCCTCCTCGCGCAGCTCGGGCGCGCCGCCCGCCACCAGCGCCCGGCACGCGGCCGCGTACGCCGCCAGCCGCTCCGCCACGCCCGCCCCGCCGCGCGCCTCCGCCGCCTGCGCCGACCACAGCAGCGAGTAGAAGCACGCGCGCACCGCGTACACCAGCGCCCCGGCCGGCAGCTGCGCCCCGCCCCCCTCCGCCGCGCGCGGCAGGTCCTCGAACAGCGAGTCCCAGATGTTGGTGTCGTTGAGGTCGTGGCACTGGTACATGATGGACACCTTGCGCATCGAGTTGACCAGGCTGAAGGTCTCGTCGGCGTCGGGCGTCTCGCCGCCCTCGAGCAGGCTGCGGTAGTCGTCGACGGCCTCGCGGTAGCGCGCCACCACGGCGTCGGTGGTGGTCGCGCGCGCCACGTTGCACCGCGAGTACACCGCGGAATGCTCCGCGCACAGCGCCTCCAGCGTGCGCCCGCACTGCTCGAGCACCTCGGCCTCCGTGTGCGCGGCCACGATGTCGCGCAGCTTGGCCAGCAGCAGCGCGAGGTTGGCCTCCTGCCGCTGCGCGGTGTACAGCTCGAGGTCGAAGTACTGCGGCACGGCGACGAGGTTGGTCAGCTTCTCGGGGTCGGCGCCGAACTTGTCGAGCAGGGCCGGCAGCGCGACCACGAAGTGCGCCGTCATGCGCGCACGGTCGTCGCTCACCAGCTTGGCCTGCTCCTTGCTTAGCGCGGGGGCCTGCCGGCGCGCGGCGCCGCGGCCGACGGGCGGCTCGCCGGTGCTCGCTTGGCGCACGCAGCACACCATCAGCTCGATGAGCGAGGACTCCTGGCGGTTGTCGAGCGCCTCCTCGCCGGGGCCGGGCTCCTCGAGCAGCAGGTCGGTCATGCACTCCCAGTCCTTCATCATGGGGTTGGAGTCGATGAGCGAGTCGACGAGGTAGGCGCCGTGCTCGTGCAGCTCCGACTCGATGAAGAACTGAACCAGGTCGCGCAGCAGCGGCGTGTTGGGCAGGCGCGTCTTGCCGCGGCGCGTGCGCGCGGGCGTCGGCGCGGGCGCGGGCGCGTCGCAGCGGAACAGGCGCACGTTGAGGAATTCGCCGGCGGCGGCGGCGACGCTGCGCCAGGAGGAGTACACCAGCTCGTACACGTTCTCGCAGTCCTTGTCGGTAAGCACGTCGGGGTGCATCTTGAGGATGGCGATCACGAGGCGCACGGCGTTGACGGCCACCTCGGTCTCCTTGTCCAGCGTCATGGACACGATGCGGTCCTTGAACTTGGACGTGAACAGCTCCAGCTTGCCCTTGAGCTCGTCGCACTCGTAGAGCGGCTGCAGCGCGCGCAGGCAGCGCAGGCGCACCTCGCCCACCTTGTCGTGCAGCGTCCAGCCGACGTACTTGAGGTAGAGGTCGTCGAGGAAGTGCGAGGGGAACTTCTCCATCCAGATGCCGATCTCGGCCATGGTGATGGCGCGGATGTCGGGCAGCGTGTCGCGGTAGCGGTGCACGAACACGGACTTGAACATGTACGAGAGCATGTTCTTGATCTCCTCCATGTTCTCCTCCAGCTCCTGGCGCTTAGCCACCAGCACCTCCAGGCGGTCGCTGGCGCGCTTGTCCCGCGCCTTCAGCCGCTCGGCCTCGTACTGGCGCAGACAGTTGTCGCAGTTCACGCTCGTCAGCAGTGCCACGTCCACCAGCGCCGTCATCAGCTTCATCACTGCGGGAGGAGGACATGTTTATAAATTACAACAATCAAATATAATCAATTATTAGCTCATGCAATAAAAAGTTAAGCACTAATTTAGTTCTGCATTAATTAATGAATGGTACTTTAAGCTTGTCTATATAGATCAGAGGTTCCCATCCTTTTCTTTTCTCATAGACAACTTTAAATATTTTGCTTTGCTGGATCCGGTGGACCCCCTACAGAAAAAACCCAAAAAAGTATAATATGTTTATGGCAACCTGTGTTGTGACTTGTGTTGTCTGCTGTATGCTGTTTTTCAATCAACTATGAGTTAAAAGTTTTCAATAAAAAATTTGAGAATTTATATTACTTTAATCCTTCGATCATGGATTCTTGGAAATCTATTCTATTGTGTCTCGCTAACCGGTGAGCTTATGGGGTTTGATAGGTTAATTATAATCAAAGTGCTATGCTGTGAGTGGATGTCATTTAAGGTAACTTTGAAGGCCAGTCTAAAAAGCGTATTCATCCAACAGTTGGATTCCTACTTTACTCTTTTGTGTATTCTAAGTTTGACTCACAGTACAAGAAACCAATTAACTCTCACTTCAGAGTGGTAAAAAGTAAAAACAAATATTTTCTTGTTTTATAGCTATTAATTCAAACACAAAAATTTGATTAACCAATCCACATAAGGCCCAAGTGGGCTGCAACAACAAAAGATTTCCAAGAATTGGCAATCGAAGGATTAAAAATGATAAATTACCACACTTTTCATTGTTGTTATAACAATCATACTAGAATGAAAATTTAACATCCAAACTCATCATGATTTTTATTTTAAAAACACTCTTTCTGAATATGGAATATGCAAGTTCTTACAAAAACAATTTCTGAGCTTCTTATGATATTGTCTGCCTATATTTATAGGAGAAGTCAAGTCAGGTCACTTAATATATTTTTATAGACCCCCGTTAATGACTTTTGGACCCCCATTTTTTTCCATGCAAGTGTAGCTGCCGTGGACCCCTGGGGGTCCACTTGGACCACTTTGGGTCTAATGATTAAGATGTTTGTATGTGTCAGATCTTCATTTATGTAAGTTCCGAGTGTTGCAAGACAGAAATATCTTATACTTTACTTTTATTATTTTATTTAGGTAACAGCATGAACGTAGAAAAAAAGGTGGACGGAGTCTTGTATATACAAAATTGTGTCTTCACTTTTCTTCTGAGTCGGCCACGCACACATTCTGACGCCTGTCAAATGGTATGGACTAGCGCAAGAATGTGTGCGTGCAGACCGTGTACATACAGCCAGCTGGCCGACTCTGAACGACACAGTTTTGTGTATGGTGGGTCTCCGTCCGCCTTTTTTTATACGTCCATGAGTAACAGACAGACATTAGATGTATCTTCTTACAAATAAGTTAACAAATGAGGCGAGGACAGAAATATTATGATAAATATTTATCATTTTTAATCCACACTAATATTACAAACGCGAAAGAGTGTCTGCCAGTCTATCAGTTTGTCTGTCTGTCTGACCAAAACCGCTAAACAGATTTTGTTGAAATTTTGTATGGAGATACTTTGAGTCCCAGGAAAGGATATTTTTTATTCTGGAAAATGTATGGTTCCCGCGCTATAAACTAACTGTATTTAGTTACTAATATTTTCAACTCACCAGCTAAGGTGGCAGTGTGCCTGAAAGCTCTGACTTGAGAGTCGGAGAGCCCTGTCAACAGGGAGATGATGTTGTCCATCAGGTACTGATCATAGATGATGGAGTACTGACACATCTTCACCAGGGTCTGAATGAACTCACAGAAGTTGGAGCGGAACTTCTTCCATGTTTGCCCTGACATGATGAGAGGATATTCACCACTTTCCTGAAAATTATTATATTACATACTTCACTGAACAACCACTCATAAAGGTAATATATTAAATGTATCAAAAATTATAGCTACCTCATCAAACTCCTGGGTCATCTTCTTAATGATGAGTGTGTGGTCCATCTGTGCCATGTCAGGAGTGACCTTGCCACGGCAGCCCGATGAGTTGATGAAGAACTGCATGAGCTGCACCAGTGCACTCTCCCGGTTCGTCTTGTACTCCTCTATCCACAAGTCTACTACTTGCTGTAACATCATTTAGTGTGAAAACAGACTATTCTTATAAAATCAAATTGCAACAAAGTTTTGAAAAAATACAAATGAAATAATCATTTTTTCTTGTATAGGCCCTTAGCTGGTGAGTAAATATCAATAAAGACTGGCCCAGAATATGACCTATAAAATTAACTAATAGTTTGGCATGCTCAACTCACACTTATATCAGTCTTATTAAACCGAAGTATGTTGTAAAGGCTATTCTCATCGTCTCCAGGCAGCAGCACCGGGGGCGGCGAGTAGGCAGGTGGGGGTGCAGCGCCTCGCCCGCGGCCGCGGCCCCGGCCTCCGCGACCTCGCCTGCGCAGTGGTGGCGGCGGTGGGGACTCCGCCAGGCGACCTACGTATCCGCCGTCGCCGCCTCTGCCCCTGCTGCGCGTAACCCGCTTCGTGGGGGCCGGCGACGGAGTCCGCGGGTCGTCTTCGGGGTGCTCCTCAGGCTCCTCGCGGGGAGGCTCCACCATCGTGGAGTTGACGACCGCCCCGACGTTGAACCCGGAGTAGTTGACGTTGGGGATTTCGGGCTCGTGAACCGATTGGCCGCCGTAGTCCGTCATGGGCGTCGCCGGAGTCATCGGGTTCACGTACTCCGGTGGAGGATCATCCATTCGGATACGTTTCCCGCCACGACGATGCATTGTGGCCGATTTATACGAACTCTGACGTAAGCAAAAATTACACTGCTTCACCACAGCTTAACTTTACATTTTTATTGCAGTATTTAAGAAAGTGCACGTAGAATTAATTTAGCTATCGTCAATCGATCAATAAAATAAATTTTCGGACACAAATGTATGCAAACGACAGTCGACGCGCATCTGAACTCTGAAGTGTTGCCAATAAATTAAAATGTCTATACTCTTATTACTCTATGACTATTGAAATAGTATGTACCTCATTGATTGAAGCTTAGAGTATCAATAACTACTTACAGTAAGTAGTTATTGATACTCTAAGGATTGTATAAGTATTAACTATTATCTAAAAGGGTCCATTCACTATCCTGCATTGCAGTCCGCCGTGCAGGCCTGCAACACCATTCACTATCCTGCATAAGCCGGCGGACTGCACGACGGCTTAAGCGCTTATTCCACTTATCCTAGCTAGGTTCCTAGCCTAGCTAGGATCCTAAATCGTTTCCGATTTAGTCAAGTGGAATAACATTTAGAAAGCTAGTATCCTAAATCGTTTCCGATTTAGTCAAGTGGAATAACATTTAAAAAGCTAGGTTCCTAGCTAGAATCCTACCTAGGAAACTAGCTAGGATAAGTGGAATAAGCGCTTTAGTGAAATGGAATAAGCACGTCTTAAATGTTATTTCACTTGACTAAATTTAGTCACTTAATCATTTAGAACTTCTAAATTTAGTGAAATGGAATAAGCGCTTTTAACAATGTTTCTTTCTATGGAAGAATAGACAAATTGACAGTTAAACAAGACAAAGTGACAGTAAGACAATGGAAATCCGCCATTTTATCGATAAAATCTGTCAGTATATACGTAGTATCCCTAAGTAGTCTGTGGTCAGTATGTCGATTCTTTCCCATGTTGACTGTTGTTAAAAGCCCTGGCACTGATCCTGTCGCGCTAGCACGGCGACCAGCGGAAATGCGAAAGTATGGACAAACTGTGGAAATAAACCTAAGGTGCCGTTCCGATCTTTTTTCGTTCCGAAAAATTCAATTAAAATGCCATTTTATGACAGACTATAGTTACAAACTGTGGAGATAAACTTAAGGTGCCGTTCCGGTCTTTTTTAGTTCCGAAAAATTCAATTAAAATGCCACTTTATGACAGACTATAGTCCTAAAAATTTAAATAATATCCTACAGTATGACATATACCGTAAACGACCAGTCATTGGACAGCTAAGAATTTATTTTACAGAAAAAGCTCTAAAACATTGAATACTTCGCATGAAATAGAAATAGACATCATATTTGTGTTCATAAATTATCTAACTTGTGATATGCAAACATAAAAATGCGATGGTTTTTCAGTTTATATTGATTTTTTGGTAAAAACTGAATGGTAGGTAAAACACAGTCATGGGACGGAATTACAGTAGTTGGGACACCTAAAACCAGTAGTTGGACAAGCAAAGTTTGATTGAAATTTGGTTAAAATTGGTATTGTAAGTAGGAAACATTATAAATAATTGTTGTTTTCACATATATTTTTATTATTTATTGTAAAATAAGGTGTTTTAATCAAATAATTAACAAAAAATATCTTCAAAAAATTAAAATTCTTACCAATATTACATAGTACTATTGTAACAACTAATATTATAACTTTATAAGTATGAAAGTATGTTCGTCTGTCTGTCAATTACTTCTTCACGCTCAAACCACTGAACGGATTTTGCAAAAATTTGGTATGGAGACACTGAGTCCCGGGAAAGGAAAAATAGTACTTTTGGTCCCGGGAAAATGTACGGTATCCACCCGATAAACGGACTTTGACGCAATGGAGTTACGGCCGCCATCTATTAATATTAAAGATGTGAAAGGATGTCAGTCTCTTTATCTGTACGTCTGTATATTACATTGTTCAGGTAAAACGTAACTCAAATAGTTAGAGATTTCAGATTGTCCTCATCGAGCCAATCGGCATACTCAGACAATATTTCAATATGGAGCACAATGCATAGCAGCTCATTTGCCTGTCACTGTAGCCGTAGTCCGTACTGTACTTTCAGGAGGAAGTTGGGCTTGTCTAATAGATCCCACAGCCCACAGGTTGCACATGTTCTTGAGTCTGGATTATACTATACTGATGGGTAGCAAAAATTGTATGGCATTTGTTTAATTTAATTCATTATACACAAAGTCGAGGGATTTCATGAAAATAATTATATAAACTAAAGGCTTGCCATTTGCCTACTTCAGCGACAAAAATAATACGAACGTACTACACAATCCAGGGATTTCCTAATAAACATTAAAACATAAGCAAAAAGGGTAGCTGATTTTAAAAATTCTTATTCCTCTATAAAACCGAAAAAAATTAACGCGTTGCTTAAATATCAGCCCTTGTGCAACGCACCGTAGCATTTTAAAAGGCCCCCAAATTGCGTTACGTTCCCTTATATTCATTCCATACAATACAACTAACGGCAACAAGTATTCAGAAGACACAAGTCAGCTGCAAATTAACTTTCGTATTGAATAATACTCTCATCTTTCGAATATTATATATCAAGTAGATCAGTATTATACTCGTATTTTCGTCTAATAACGTCCAATAACTGTTTTTCAGCACTTTTACAATACCAGTAGTAGGACAGGCCAAAAAAACCTATAAATGAGATTAAAGGTTATTAAGAATGTACAAAAAATACATAATAGATTGTTATTTATACAATAACACGTTTATAATAACATACACAATGTGTATCATAAAAAATATTATTAAAAACTTTAGCATGTTTCTAAATTTTTTCTTTTCATTTGCAAAACCAAGGCGCACGTGATGACCATGGCGACAAAAAAAATGTTTTATTTTGGTTACACCGCAACCTGATAAAAAATACTCTATTTTTATTGTAGCGTGAATGTCCCTCAATATTAATTCCATTATTATTTACATCGTATAAAAACCACAAACTTTTATTTTTACGATCAAAGTGTCAAGTGCCCCTCTACTGAAAAATTCTAATGACTCGTAATTTACCCTACGTCTTTACCTTTATGTCTGTCATAAAGTGGCATTTTAATTAAATTTTTGTCGGTCGCGATTAGCCGCGGTAAAAATCGGAACGGCACCTTAGTTTTATTTCCACAGTTTGTCCATACTTTCACATTTCCGCTGGTCGCCGTGCTAGTGCTACTGGTCAAAGATCTCCTGGTCCTGGTAGACCTGGTAGGTATTGGACTTTTATTCAATGTTGCCATGTAATTTATTTACATACTCTGTGGCTTTGATTGACAAGACAAGACAATATTTTATTAGGAGTTTTGGCGGGCATGTGAAAGAGTGCTGTTGTGTTTTTGTATTATTTTCCTAAAATTGTGTTAACTGGGTTTTTAATGTGTAATATTGATAGAATATTAACCATTAGATATTCGTGTTCATGCACAAGTGTAGGAAAGTGATGTAATATCCAGAAACGTGCTATTTTGTGTTCCCTCCAAAACTCCATCGAAAGTTTCAGTAAAGCGTCTACCACTTTACTAAATCGACCGACTTGACTCCTGTGACTGTATTGACTTTTACTTAGACTTTGACTAGACTTTAGACCTGACGATACATGAAAACGATGATGAAAATTATAATAGGAGGAATATGGTTTTCCCGCCATATTCCTTACCTTTTTACCTTGTCTGTGGCACAACATACACATCCTTTGTGTCAAGTTGCCAAAAAAGAAGAAAAAGAAAGAAGAATATTTTATTAGGAGTTTTGCCGGGAATGTAAAAGGGTGCTGTTGTGTTTTTATATTATTTTCCTAAAATTGTGTAAACTGGGTTTTTAGTGTGTAATATTGGTAGAATATTAACCATTAGATATTCGTGTTCATGCACAAGTGTAGGAAAATGATGTAATATCCAGAAACGTGCTATTTTGTGTTCCCTCCAAAACTCCATCGAAAGTTTCAGTAAAGCGTCTACCACTTTACTGAATCGACCGACTTGACTCCTGTGACTGTATTGACTTTTGCTTAGACTTTGACTAGACTTTAGACCTGACGATACATGAAAACGATGATGAAAATTATAATAGGAGGAATATGGTTTTCCCGCCATATTCCTTACCTTTTTACCTTGTCTGTGGCACAACATACACATCCTTTGTGTCAAGTTGCCAAAAAAGAAGAAAAAAAAATATTTTATTAGCCAAACTTAAAAAATCTATAATCTTTACAGACTCTCTAAGTTCTATTCAAGCTCATAACAAGAATCCATTTAAAATTAAACAACAACATCCTGTTTATATTTTATATATATATATATATATATATATATATATATATATATATATATATATATATATATATATTATATATTTATATATATATATATATATTATTATATTTGATATATATATATATATATATATATATATATATATATATATATATATATATATATATATATATATATATATATATATATATATATATATATATATATATATATATATATATATATATATATATATATATATATATATATATATATATATATATATATATATATATATATATATATATATATATATATATATATATATATATATTATATATTGATATATATATATATATATATTATATTTGTGATATATATATATATATATATATATATATATATATATATATATATATATATATATATATATATATATATATATATATATCAAATATAAACAGGATGTTGTTGTTTAATATTAAATGGATTCTTGTTATGAGCTTGAATAGAACTTAGAGAGTCTGTAAAGATTATAGATTTTTTAAGTTTGGCTAATAATGTATATAATTGTATATTTGATATAAGACAGTTATTAACAGATTTTACCAAGAAAGGAACTTCAGTTTCATAATTCATTTGCTTGGATCCCTAGTCATTGTGGAATAAAGGAAACGTTAGAGCGGATTCTCTTGTTAATGAGGCATTAGCGTGTGGCGATTTAAATCCATACAAAATCTTCTACCCCGATTTATTAACTTTACCCAAAATTCATTTAGAGACGTCATGGAAATCGTCATTTGATCAAAGTCATAAACAAAAAGGAGCACATTTCTATAGTATTCAATCCGAAATAGTATCAAAACCATGGTTTTATAGTATGAATTTCAATAGAAAATGCAGTAGTATCATATCCCGATAGACTTGGTCACACGTGTTCACCAGACCATCTTGCTAGACTTAATATAATTAACAGTTGTTGTAAGTTGTAATTCTTGTAAGTTGTACCTGTGGTGCTGAGGTTGGGGATGTCAACCATATATTCTTCACTTGTCCTCTTTACAACCGTTCCCATTTCTTTTCTTTCTTTCTTTTTCTTCTTTTTTGGCAACTTGACACAAAGGATGTGTATGTTGTGCCACAGACAAGGTAAAAAGGTAAGGAATATGGCGGGAAAACCATATTCCTCCTATTATAATTTTCATCATCGTTTTCATGTATCGTCAGGTCTAAAGTCTAGTCAAAGTCTAAGCAAAAGTCAATACAGTCACAGGAGTCAAGTCGGTCGATTCAGTAAAGTGGTAGACGCTTTACTGAAACTTTCGATGGAGTTTTGGAGGGAACACAAAATAGCACGTTTCTGGATATTACATCACTTTCCTACACTTGTGCATGAACACGAATATCTAATGGTTAATATTCTACCAATATTACACATTAAAAACCCAGCTAACACAATTTTAGGAAAATAATACAAAAACACAAAAGCACTCTTTCACATGCCCCCCAAAACTCCGTTCCCATTTCCTTGATTCATTGTTAAAGAATAGTATTCCTTTTCCTACTTCAATAATTTGTTTATTACATTCTAGAAAATATATCTATACTTATAAAATTACATGTCGTGACTGACTGACTGACTGACTGACTGATTCATCATCGCTGAGCAAAAACTGTTCAAGTTACAGCCACAAAATTTGGTGAGTATGGTTGTTTTATTAAGTAGACACCCACTAAGGAAGGAATTTTGAAAATTTTATCCCGAAGGGGGTGAAATAGGGGTTGAAAGTTTGAATGAAAGTCCGTCATTTCTTGAGTAAGAAACATGAAACTTTATTTTTGGGTTACCGATTAAAAATGAATGGATACGTATTTAAGCGTTTTTGGAAATTCTACCCCCAAGGGGGTGAAATTGGGGTTGAAAGTTTGAATGAAAGTCCGTCATTTCTTGAGTTAGAAACATGAAACTTTATTTTTGTGCGTTTGCGTTCGACGTTTGCTTAAATAGGGTCCTGTTTTTACCCTTTGTGTAAGGAACCACAAAAAGGGGAAAACTATCCATCTTTGTTATTATACTATGTTAACGCGGACGAAGTCGCGGGCAACAGCTAGTTATTTATAAGATATTAGTTGATTTTATATTACTTAATAATATTGAGATTTGATATTCTATTCTATATAATTTTAAGTATTCTTTTGTAAATATATATTTTTCCTGATCCTGTCCTGAAGTCCTTTTTCCAAATTCCTCGTTTTTCGTCATAATTTAATTTTTTAACATTGTTTTTCCCGTTCGTCATTGGCAATGTACTAAGTGCATGCCATAAAAAAAAAAAGACAAGACAGTCATCTACTTTTGTCTTTGCTTGTGACTGTGACATTTTGATCGTATCGTAATTCGTAATTTTGATAAAAATTGTTTTTTTGCACACAAATTTATAAAATGGCCAAGAAAACTTACGATTTATTGTTCAAGCTGCTGCTAATCGGTGACTCTGGAGTAGGAAAGACGTGTATACTGTTCCGATTTTCAGATAATCACTTTACGACAACGTTTATATCTACCATCGGTAGGACTCCTATTTTTAATGTATTTACTGTGTCGAGGCTCACGGCATACGCTTACGTCCATCTACATACCAAAGCTTACAATATTCATAATCGTGTCGATCGACCGAGTAAAAATCTCAGCATTTCTGCATCCCATCATAAAGTCACTTCTAATTTGGAGTGAATCATGGTACTTTTTCAGGCATCGACTTCAAGATAAAGACTGTGGAGCTGCGGGGCAAGAAGATCAAGCTGCAGATATGGGACACGGCGGGCCAGGAGCGCTTCCACACGATCACCACGTCGTACTACCGCGGCGCGATGGGCATCATGCTTGTGTATGACATCACGAACGAGAAGACATTCGACGACATCGTCAAGTGGCTGCGGAACATAGACGAGGTGGGTGGGCTGTGTGTTTTATACACGTGAGATGCTGAGCCGTATGATAGGTGTGGCTCAGCAAGAATGAAAGCTCCCACTTGAGTCAAACGGAACGGTGTATTACTATTTTGATAACCCATCAAGCCCCGTAAGGCCCAAGTGGGCCGCGATAACAAAAGATTTCCAGGAACTGGCGATCGACGGATTAATAAAAAACGGCGCAAGTGGGTGTGGGCGCTCCTACCAATTTTGATATATTTTCTACTTAAACTAACCACTTATAAAAACACACAAACCATTGATTAGTTATTCAGTGTCCTTGACCTTATGTGTCAAATGATTTTCCAACACGAGGCAAAGTCGACAACAAGAGTTAATAATTGATGATATAAATATTTTTACTTGAAAGGGTTTTAGAAATTGAAGTTCACTCTACAAATAGGTCACATTGGGTCTGGTTGGTGAGCATAATTTTGGAATAGACACCTTAGATCAATGAGCTATTCTTACAAGTGTAAATTGATTACTCATCAATTACCAATCATGTTACTTCATGTAGATTTGTTTGTATTCACTATTCATAATTCAGGCTATTACAGCCTATTAACTAGTCCTTACAAATATGTTAATTATGTTTTGTCTAAAGGTACTTTCATTAAAATATATTTTGTTTAATGTTTCAACTCCCGTAAGACCCAAGTGGGCCGCGAGAACAAAAGATTTCCGAGAATCCGCAATCGAAGGATTAAATAGTTACATACTATATATCTTTATATTTACTCTTACTTCTTAGAATTTAAATATATTGAGATGTTATCCTCGTTACTAATAAAAATATCTACACTTGTAGTTATAGTACAATGTTTGTCCTAGTCTGTCAATGCAGTTTTCCAATGTTTCAGACATGGACAGTGACTATTTAAGTATTGCATACTTATTCAACTTCTTCATGAATATTTTTGTTAATAAAGGGATATAATTCTAAAAATTATGCATACTAGTAGAATGTGTAAGTGATAAATTATTGTATTATCCTTCTAATTTGAGTCCAAACTCAATGTCACTTAAAGTCACAATCACCAAAACATTCGTTTTCAATACTTGCCTTACAATTTTCAGCATGCAAATGAAGATGTGGAGAAGATGATTTTGGGGAACAAGTGTGACATGGAGGAGAAAAGAGTTGTCAGCAAAGAGAGGGGTGAAGCTGTGAGTAATATACAATAATTATTAGTAAGAAAAATAATAAGAAGACCGAAAACAATATATTTGATGTTAGACGACGCCCGCATCTCCGTTACGCCAAAATTCGTTTATCGCGCGGGAACCGTACGTTTTTCCAGTATAAAAAATGTCCTATGTCCTTTCCCGGGACTCAAACTATCTCCATACTAAATCGGTTTAGCGGTTTGGGCGTGAAGAGGTAACATACTGACTAAAAGACAGACACAATTCACATTTATAATATTAGTATGGATAAGAAACCTTCTGTACTTTAGAATGTTGTTGTTTGTTCGCCTAAAATAGTATTTAGCATATTTTGTGCTAACGCCCAACTCCCAAGCAAAAGCACTTTTGTACGAAAGAGCTTATTTAAATCTATGTTAGTTTATTGGCTGGCCTTGACCCAACCCAGCCTTTGCTTAAGGCCACTAGCTATGAATTTGTTTCATAATACATATTTTACTCCTATTTTGTACCCATGTTCCATTACACAGTATTTATGCTACAATGTAAAGCTCGAATGAGAACTGAGTCTCGATTCTCCATCTCGAATCTTGGCCAAAAATCTGGCCGTGAATTCTCAGATCAAAGCGGCCAATCTCGATGAGCCCTACTTTACAAAATGAACATGGCAGTCTTCCACTGTGCGTTTTTCGCGTAACTTTCTGCCGTGCACTGTAAAACTCTGGAACGAACTGTCACCAGCAGTATTTCCGGACCTATACGACCTGCAAACCTTCAAGAAGAGAGCGTGTTCCTTCTTAAGGTGACGCAGCGTTAAAGTAAGAAACCGTGTTGGATATGTTTTAGATTGCTTGTTTTCTATGAGAGGCCGGCCCGGCCTATCATAGAAAACAAGCAATGGAACAGCAAAAAATGGAAAGGGCGTAAGCGACAAAATGGTTTTTGTCGCATAATTTAAAAACCATAAATACATTTCATATAAGCTATGCACAAATTAAAGTTTACGTACAAATTTTGGAACCTTAAATCACTCTCCTCTGTTGGAAAAATAGGAATCCCTTTTTTTACAGAGGTCTTTTCGATTGATTATTCTGTGCTATAAAAGTTATCCAATCGTGTTATGCTATGGGCAATTCAAAGACAAAGACATGATGAATACTGACAATGAACTTCAATTTCTTGGCTTTAGTCATTGCTGAGAAAAATCGGCATCGCTACAGCCAAATTATCAAGGCGTCGTCTTAAAAGGCCGGCAACGCGCCTGCAGCTCTTCTGATGTTGCGAGTGTCCATGGGCGACGGTAGTTGCTTACCATCAGGTGACCCGTTTGCTCGTTTGCCCCCTTAAATTAAATGCCCCTATAATAAAAATAAAAAAAATCGATGTTTGTAGATTGCGCGCGAGCACGGCATCCGCTTCATGGAGACGTCGGCGAAGTCGAACATCAACATCGAGCGCGCGTTCTCGGAGCTGGCGGAGGCCATCCTCGACAAGAGCGGCGGCCGCGAGGCCGACGCAGACCACGCGCGCATCGCCGTCGAGCGCCGCCCCTCCCGCGCGCCCCCCGCGCGCGCCTGCTGCTCCTAGACCTTTACACCATCAGGAGCCCAGGAGGAGTAATGCTGGCTTCTCACCGCGCGTAATATCACGAGCCGCTCGAGCCGCGCCTTTGAAGTTACCGACTTCAATCGGATCGGACGCGCCTACTCGAGCCACCCCCTTCACACGCCGCGTGGCTCGGGCTGGCGCGGCGCGGCACGTGACATTACGCGTCTTGAGAAGCCAGCAATACACTTCTCACCGTGACAACGAAGATTTGTATGGTATCGAATTAGTTACTCTTGTTTTCCACTAGGGGCATTCTGATCTCATACAAATTAAAGTCGTCACGGTGAGAAGTGGCTCACACTCAGCCCTTAGAGTTATTTTACCTAATTGACAAGACCCTTGTTAAGTAAGGGTTAGAAAATCCCAGGTCAAATAACTCTAAATGAACTGTACACTGTAGCCGAGACGTGGAAAACTTGATATCACTATGACACCATGAGCTTGCGTCATGGTGTCATAGTGAAGGAGGAGTCTAGGGTAAGGTTACACGACACAAGACCTAATATTTTATAAGTTTAAAAAGTTCAACTTCACACATGTATCTACATCAAAAATATTATGAGTATAAACTAGCTGTCAAAACGGAATTTTGCCGAAAATTTAAATTATTCTTTGATAATATTGAACGCCCTGGTATTCCCTGTAACAATTTCGATTCTCATGTCGACATTGCGTGTCGGTGTCGTGTATCCTCACCTTAACAATTAGGTTTTAATTAATGTATATTATATTATGCATATATCCACGTCGTCGGCCGATATTCTCCTCATAACTTACGTCTTATTTATAATTGTACGGAGTGGAAAGAGAAAACGGTTTTATATTTCGATAGTAAAAAAATGTAAACGCCATAATATAAGTTTTTACGAACACATTTAACAACCTATTATTAATCTGTATGTAACAAAATTACCATCGAGTACACTTCTTATTTGTTATAGCTGTGAACGATCCTAGTCTAAATTTAAAATGGCGCTCGGTTAAAATGAAATCCCACACCTCCAGATGTATATTTAAGGTGTAGTCGTAGACGAGAGGACGCGAGTTTTCAATATGGAGAATTACTTTTATATAGGTAGGTGGTCTCTTAATAATTTTGTATGGAAACTGGATGCTTACTGTTATTTGCGTAAATTGCGTATAGCTGCCTCAATTACTTATACATATCGCGTTACTTAATACGTGCGAGTGTTGCCGCGAGGGTTCGCGGGTGGCGGCGCTGTAATTACATGTAGCTTTGATTTGGTTCAAATTGGCTAAAATCAAGCTCTAAATATATTTCTAGGACCGGTGGCTAACGATAAGATCTGATTATGTAAAACATAATGATTGTGCTCTGTGTCCAAAAGAATGTAAAATTGAGCACCTCTGCCTGGCAACCCTAGCGACATTAGGTGTAAGATGTTATGTTCCTGTTGCCCGCTCCTGAGTTTGTCCACTTATGTTGCGACTTGCTAGTGTTATAATATTTTACATTAAAACATGCAGGATATGAGGCAATAGAAGCCAATATTATCCTTCTACTAACGTTAGGCTTGTCTCATCCTTATGTAGGGATGTACCTGTCTCATCCCTACACCCTTGTAGATGTAGGGAGGTGACAGGTATAGTTTACATAAGGATTAAAATATTATTATTCTCGACTGTGGTTTTTTTTATAGAAGAAAAGTTCTTGGGTGCAGGCAACAAGACTTGTATGTGCAATAACTATCAACGAGATAATGTTACAGAGCGATTGTTGTACACGACTTGGAAGATACTAATGCTTTGTACGTCTCGACTTTATATTATTAGCTTATGTAAAACGATGATTTCGCGCGCTGCATTTTCGGTACGTAAATTCCCGAATCGATTATTTTATACTGTAACAATCCTATAATATTATCTAGATTTTTGTATATTTTTATGGAATATTTAGTAACGAAATGATTTTATGAAATTAAAGTGTACTTACATCACAGCAGAGTCTCTTTCTAAATGTCAACGCTCGACGCCTCCTGAGTCCTGCTGCAACTGCTTTTTGAAATGTGCAGAGAAATTGACGAAGATGTAACTATAAAATAATAAGTCTTGGTGTAATTATTTGAAGTACATTTAGTAAGTAGCGAGCTGAGTGTTACTAGCTTATATAAGGACGGGGAGTGATACAAATGTAATATTATATAATTTGTTTTAATCCCTCTCTTTATATAAGCGAGTACCGTATGGAGTACGTCGATGTAAATGTTAGTTCGTCCGGTGTATGTCGCGATTTTTACCCGCTTTTATAAATAAACGGCATTGTATATTATGTTCATAATAAACGACCCAAAGTAATCGTGATTTTATTTACAAACCTACAAGAAAATATTGCTCATGAACACGTACGAAACACTTTCGAGACTTGGAAGATTTTGCCATAAAGCTAAATATAGTGATTAAAAATCCTTAGGAATGCCAAATTATAAATACCTACTTGAAAAATATACAATTATTGTCGGTCGGTCTGTCTGTCTGTCACTTCTTCACGCTTAAGCCGCTGGGCCGATTTTGATGAAATTTGGTATAAAGAGCAGGCGAGACACAGATAAGCTTGAGATCAAGCAAGCCCCGCTCGTTGGGCAGTGGCCTCAGTCCCCGAGCGCTGTGTATCGCGGGTCGCGACCCGGCGTTATCTGCCCGCAGTATCGTGCGAGACTCAGCCCAGACACCACACAACTTACACCATATTTTGAAGAATATACAACAATGCTGCGAGCGCTGCTGTTGCTGTGCTACCTGCAGTCCGCGCTACTCAAAGATGTTGAAGACCGTAAGCTATGCAACATTCTCTTTGTATGCAACAATTACAATAAGGCCTACTACAAGTTACAGAAAAATTGCGTCGCATTGTTTTCCTTATATCTTTTTAAAATAGGTCACTTGTTGTGCTTGTTGGTAAATGATAAATACTTACAATAATATTAAATTAAAATTGGCCCCAATACCTACAGAGTTCTTGTCGACCTGCACCAAGGATTGATGGATTAACAAGAAAGTATATTTTGTAGGTAGTGGTTAACATTTTTTTAGTAAATAATGTATGTAAACAGTAGATGGCGGGCTCTTTCTGTTTATTGCACGTTTAGTCGATTGCCAGTAGATCTTGGGGTGTAACAGTATCTTGCATGGCCATCGCACTGTCGGGCCGGCGGGACTGGGAACGTATCCTCTATTTGCTTGTTCAGCTTCGTGGTGCGTGATCGAGTTGAGCTGCGCGGAGTGCACGCCCGACAACATGCCGCTGGTGACGTCCGCGCGCGCCGCCGATGGCACCGTCCGCGCGGCGC
The DNA here is from genome assembly GCA_963422495.1 of Polyommatus iphigenia. Taxonomy (NCBI): domain Eukaryota; kingdom Metazoa; phylum Arthropoda; class Insecta; order Lepidoptera; family Lycaenidae; genus Polyommatus; species Polyommatus iphigenia. The sequence continues at coordinate 18,771,769 of OY730190.1, read as the reverse complement.
CCGGCGACGAGCTCGCGCTGTCGTGCGGCGCCGGCCGCTTCGCCGCCTACCCGCTGCGCGCCGACCTCACCGTGCGCTGCGACGCCGGCCGATACCGCGTCGCGCACGACGCCGCCCTGCTGTCGCTGCTCGACCTCGGCTGCCAGGAGAACGTCTACGAGGACGTGCAGCACTCGGTGAGTACCGCCCGCCCGCCCCCTCGGCCCACCCGCTAGTCGGAGTGACGTGTCTACAGAGTCCGCTCTCAGGTGGAGCACTGCGGGCCGCCGCTGCAGGGCCGCTCGTACCAGCTGCGCGCGGGCGGCGGCGCGCGGCACCTGGCGGCGATGTGCTACGACGCGGACCGCGCGCTGCCCGTGTTCGCGCGCGTCAGCAGCGCCGGCTCGCTCCAGCTGGCGCCGCACGCGGACGCGCGCGCGCCGCTGTCGCTGCTCGGCAACTTCGACCAGATGTTCGACGCCGGCACGCGCCACGCCGCCGAGCGGCTGTTCGCCGACGACGCGGGTCTGGCGCGCCGCCTGCGCGAGATCATGCGCCCGGAGCGGTTTAACTTCGCCGGGCAGGGGCTCACGGCGGGCCGGCTGCTGAGCCCGCTCTACTTCGACGACCAGGACGTGCGCGCAGCGGAGTTCGCTTCCAACAAGGTGGCGGTGTGGCGCAGCGTCGCGGAGGGCAACCTGGCGCACCTGCAGGCGGACGTGGCGGCGCTGCTGCGCGGCGCGCGGCGGGCGGGGCGCGCGGTGGACGTGTACGCGGGCACGAGCGGGCCGGGTGCGCTACGGGCGGCGGGCGGGCGGCGCGCGCTGCGGCTGCGGGGGGCACGGTTCCCGGTACCGCGCTACGTGTGGGCGGTGGCGGTGGAGCGGGGGGCGGGGCGGGCGCTGGCGGTGGCGGTGCTCAACGACCCGTTCGTGGCGGTGAGCGAGGTGCGGGAGACGGTGTTCTGCGACAGCGTGTGCGGGCGCGTGGGCTGGCTGCGCGAGCTGCGGCGGCTGCGCGGGTTCGAGGTGCCGCTGTACGGGCTGGCGTTCTGCTGCGAGCTGCACAACTTCACGATACCGGAGCTGCCGCGCGGCCTGCTGCAGCACGTGCGCCCCGGGGCCGAGGGACTCCTCACTGACTCCTACACGTAAATCCTAGTAAAGTTTGTTCTTTCCCTAAGCCAATTAAAATAAATCTTCTATAGATGAATAAATGTATCGTTTGTTGTATAAATATTATGTATAATCTTTTAATGTTTTAGAATAATAAAAAATACAACTTTTATATTCTTCATGATTTGCGTTGTTTGATATAAAAACGAGTAGTACATTTTATAAATATTTTTATTAAAATGATACATAATAATAATTCACTCTCTTAATCCTTCTCAGCGATTGCAGTAAGATGTCTGTCAATTTCACTCTCTGATAGCACTCTGAAAAGAAAACAATGATGTTTAATATTTCTTGTGTAGTTAGAAACATACAAAGAGTCACATAATGTAAATATGTTGCTTTTGAAGCAAAAAATAGTATGTTGTCATTGCTACAAAAAAAACGGTTGTCTGTAAAGTCGAGTTACTGACGATAGTTGAACGTGACAACGTGCCTCTTTGTCGCTCGTTCCGCGCTCTCGCTTGCACTTCAAGCCTTAAATAGAACGCCTCAGAGCGAGGTAACGTCGCATGAGTCATGTTTTTTCGTGCGTGCAGCCGGCTCCATCGAATTATAAGACGTTGTCACGTCAAAACTCATTTCCCCGATTGTACATTTCTGCTTAGCACAATTTTCCACGACTGTACGTTTCTGCTAAACAACTCATTTCCCCGACTGTACATTTCTGCTTAGCACAATTTTGCCCGACTGTACATTTCTGCTAAACAACTCATTTTCCCGACTGTACATTTCTGCTAAACAACTCATTTCCCCGACTAAACATTTCTGCTTAGCACAATTTTCCCCGACTGTACATTTCTGCTAAACAACTCATTTCCCCGACTGTACATTTCTGCTTAGCACAATTTTCCCCGACTGTACATTTCTGCTAAACAACTCATTTCCCCGACTGTACATTTCTGCTAAACAACTGATTTCCCCGACTGTACATTTCTGCTTAGCACAATTTTCCCCGACTGTACATTTCTGCTAAACAACTCATTTCCCCGACTGTACATTTCTACTTAGCACAATTTTCCCCGACTGTACATTTCTGCTAAACAACTCATTTCCCCGACTACATTTCTGCTAAACAACTCATTTCCCCGACTGTACATTTCTGCTTAGCACAATTTTCCCCGACTGTACATTTCTGCTAAACAACTCATTTCCCCGACTGTATATTCTTGCTAAACAACTCATTTCCCCGACTGTACATTTCTGCTTAGCACAATTTTCCCCGACTGTACATTTCTGCTAAACAGCTCATTTCCCCGACTGTACATTTCTGCTTAGCACAATTTTCCCCGACTGTACATTTCTGCTAAACAACTCATTTCCCCGACTGTACATTTCTGCTAAACAATTCATTTCCCCGACTGTACATTCCTGCTAAACAACTCATTTCCCCGACTGTACATTTCTGCTAAACAACTCATTTCCCCGACTGTACATTTCTACTTAGCACAATTTTCCCCGACTGCACATTTCTGCTAAACAACCCATTTCCCCGACTGTACATTTCTGCTAAACAACTCATTTCCACGACTGTACATTTCTGCTAAACAACTCATTTCCCCGACTGTACATTTCCGCTTAGCACAATTTTCCCTAACTGTACATTTCTGCTAAACAACTCATTTCCCCGACTGTACATTTCTGCTTAGCACAATTTTCCCCGTCTGTACATTTCTGCTAAACAACTCATTTCCCCAACTGTACATTTCTGCTAAACAACTCATTTCCCCGACTGTACATTTCTGCCTAGCACAATTTTCCCCAACTGTACATTTCTGCTAAACAACTCATTTCCCCGACTGTACATTTCTGCTAAACAACTCATTTCCCTGACTGTACATTTCTGCTTAGCACAATTTTCCCCGACTGTACATTTCTGCTAAACAACTCATTTCCCCGACTGTACATTTCTGCTTAGCACAATTTTCCCCGACCGTATATTTCTGCTAAACAACTCATTTCCCCGACTGTACATTTCTGCTAAACAACTCATTTCCCCAACTGTACATTTCTGCTTAGCACAATTTTCCCCGACTGTACATTTATGCTAAACAACTCATTTCCCCGACTGTACATTTCTGCTTAGCACAATTTTCCCCGACTGTACATTTCTGCTAAACAACTAATTTCCCCGACTGTACATTTCTGCTAAACAATTCATTTCCCCGACTGTACATTTCTGCTAAACAACTCATTTCCCCGACTATACATTTCTGCTTAGCACAATTTTCCCCGACTGTATATTTCTGCTTAACAACTCATTTTCCCGACTGTACATTTCTGCTTAGCACAATTTTCCCCGACTGTACATTTCTGCTAAACAACTCATTTCCCCGACTGTACATATCTGCTAAACAACTCATTTCCCCGACTGTACATTTCTGCTAAACAACTCAAATGGAACGCCTCAGAGCGAGGTAACGCCGCATATTGCGTCATGTTTTTTTGTGCGCGCAGCCCATATCGAATTATAAGACGTTGTCACGTCAAAAACAATAGAATAACTTCTGTATTATTACGAATAATATGAATATATATCAACCTGAACTGTGGGTCATCCTTGCTGACCACTCCAACCTCAATTTCGGAAGATTTGAAGTCAACAGAGAGGACCTGCGAGAGACAGGCGACGGCCAGCTGGATGGCGTCGTCGGTGGACAGGTCCGAGCGCTTCTTGAGTTTCTTCTCCAGATAAGCGTTGGCATCTGTGGCCTTGGAGCCCGCAGCCACGGCCTTGTATGAGCAGTAGTAGCCCGACGGGTCCGTCTTGTACACACAGGGGCCACTTTCATCATCATAGGCGATCAGCATCATGCCTAGAAATATTTAATGTCAAATTGTATAATCCACGAATATAGCATTAACGCTTCAACTCCTGTAGGGCCCAAGTGGGCCGCGATAACAATTGAAAGGCTATTGTGTCTCGTTTTTCCACAATCGAAGGATTAAAATGGTAAAGGATTGTTGAAGAATAACAAACACAGTAGAATTACAAATTCCTGGTACTTCTATACATCTATATCTATCTATACTTATTATGCAACAAAGTCGCTTTTTTTTCCCTCATGTCCCTTTGTTCCCTTTAACCCATCAGTCGTGGCAAAACGAGACACAATAGCTTTTTCATTGTTATCGCGGCCGGATGTGGCCGCTTGGGGCTTCATGAATTAATCTTTAAAACTATGTCCGATTTGAAAAATTCTTTCAGTGTTAGATAGCCCACTTTTTGAGGAAGGCTATATGCTATATTTTGCTATATTTAAAACGCGAGCTACTGGAGCAATTTTTATGTTATTTGGCACAGATAAGAAGTAGACCACGTGAAGGATCATAGGCTACCGATTTTGATCATTTTTTAGTGGCTATTTATTATATTTTACACCCGTGCGACGCTGGGGTGGGTCGCTAGTAAGTGATAAAATAATACATATATGAAATTGTTACAATTACAGTATTATATATATATATATAAATATACTAACTGCATCCAAGAGGGCGCATCTCAGCATTCTGTGTGTACACCTGCGAGATGTCAGCGATGCGGCGGCAGAGGATGTGCACGGGGATGTCAGTGCCATACTTGTACTTCCAGTTGGCGGCCTCATACCTCGCACGTTGAACCTGCGACTTGCTGTCCGCTGAAACATCATATTTCAAATTGCATAACATCAAATGGAAATGCTAATAGTAAGAGAAAATATGTTTATCAACCAATTTATGTAAGTAAACTAGTGGCCTAAATGTTGACAATATTATATGCACATACAAATCAAAGTACACTTTTCGCAAACTAGACATAGCTCAAAGCATAAGGACTACAAACATTTATGGTTGCTTTAAAATTGAAAGCTAAAAAAATAAAATAATCAAAGACTAAATAAATGCATTATAAATTATAATTTACCTGTCATGCCAGTCATAACGCAGCCGATGCGGTCGGTGAGGCTGAACAGGTGTGTGACGGAGGTGGGGTCCAACAGACGGTCGGGGACCTTGCGCTGGGCAGCCACCACCGACGCTTCAGCCCCGCGCAACGCCACCGATGTCAAACCACCCTGGTTTATCGCTTTTAACGCATACTCTGTAAACAATTTGCATAGACTTTAGAGTTTAGACACTGGGCACATATTATAATGCAAAGTTAATTCAAAAAGAAAGGGCTCATGTATCGAAGCCTGTATGTATATGCGTTATTGGCTCATGATGACTGCATTTGTCCCAACTCCTCTCTTTATATTTGCGTGCTATGGGCTTAAAAGTTAAAGCTAGATGTGGATAACTTTTGTCTGCGACTTACCGACTTGGTAGAGCCGGCCCTCCGGAGAGAAGATCGTGATATGCCTATCAAAACCAGCACTGCTTTCACGAGCCATTCTTTATTTGAATGAAATTTGCGTTTAGAAACAATTTAACTAAAAACTTGTAAAAAAAATTGCGTTTGCATTAGTGAATTTGACAGCCGGATGATGATTGACAGAAATGCTTCAAATTTCAACAATCATGGCCCTGTTGTGAGTTGCCGGCTTACAAAATTTAAAAATAAAAATATTTTATTTTATCCACGTTTGTTACAAACATAAAGTTAATATACCTATCGGAATAGAGAAACAAAGGCCTGAGTAAGCGAGATGTCACTATCAGTAATACTTCGTGGTAGAAAGAGAAGCGTGGTTTGAGGTTGCATAGCTTTTTTTTCATCTGTTTGACAGTCTGTCTGCCCCTGAGCCGATCGTTTGTCAATTTGGGCTCTCAGAAAAATTGTGATTTTAAGTTAAATAATGAATAATTTTTAGAAATACTGCTCTAGAAACATGGTTAAATGTTTGTGGAATGATTGTGGATCCACACATCGAAAAAAATATTCATTTCACAGGTGAATTATTCTACATCGACAGGACCTAGTTTTAAGTTTATTTTTGCCGATTCCCTACGAGTTATTGGTATTGATTTTCACAATTCACTTCTTTAAATATTTATTTATATGGAAAACATAACTTGACTAGCCATGGTGCACAATTTAAGGATATTTTGTGTAAACAATTTTCATCTATTTTACACTAGGGCTGCATCAAGTTATCGATAAGTAGTATCGATATGAAAATATTTTTAGTTAAGTATACCACTAATTATCTACGAATGTTGAAATTATAACATACTCATCCGTAGTTTATAATTAGTTTAAGTATAATATTGGATTAATCTTTCAGGCCCCGCGCGAGCACCGGTGATCGCGAGAACAAAAGAATACAATGGGAATTCCTAGAACCTCCGATCGAAGGATTAATATACTATCATACATAATTTATCGTTTTTAAAGGGTCCGCACCCAAAGGGTAAAAAACGTCCTAGTAGTCGGGTCCCGCTCTACTACTAAGACTTCGTTGCCTGTCCGTCTGTCCATCCGTCCGTCCGTCTGTCTGTCTCCAGGCTGTATAACAAGAACCGCTATAGTAATAGACTTCTGAAATTTCCACAGATGTAATGTCATTCTACATCCAATATGGCTGCTCATCCAAGATAGGGGAATAGTTTTAAAAAGCACTTCTGCAAGATGGGCATCAAATAAAAGGGCTCATTAAGAGTGAATTGAAAATTAATAGGGTCTAGTGAAGTCGTGTCGTGTCGTGTACTGATGTGACGTGACGTGACGTGACGTAACCTGTCGTGTCGAATCGTGTCATGACATGTCGTGTCGTATCGTGCCGGGTTTTAGAAAATGCCCGGTTGAAACCGGTCACCCTTCATGCGCGAGTCCGACTCACACTTGGCCAATTTTTCAGATTTCCTGCTGACCTGGATACCAGAAATTCATGGCTTAAAATAATTAACCGTCCAAACTGGACTCCGAAGAAAAATTCATGCATACTTATTACTTAATTATGCAGCAAGCATTTTGAGGAAAAGTCATATTTTACTTCAAAATTACAATTTTATTATACCTATCTATGCAGTTTTATTTTATCCCATTCTGTTTTTACAATCTTACAATTATTATTCCATGATCGATATTTTGTCGAATTACAAGATGTTTGTACATCACTGACACGCACACGTAAACTTAATTGTATACACAGATGTAAATAAAATTTTGGTTAAGCTTGACAGCTCGGGATTGTTTCTCTATTCCGATAGGTATATTACCTTTATGGTTACAAATTACAATAAAGTAAAGAAGTAATGACTAAATAGTAAATACTTATATTTCAATTATTATTAAAATACCTGTATTACTATGTAATTAATTGTATATTATTATATATTTTATCCAAATAAATAAAAAAATATGGACCTAAATCCTAATGTCAGTATTCAGACGTGAGACGAGTCAACTTACAAAATAAAAAAGTTAGTAGTTTTCTGTTTGTTGTTGTGAGAGGTTGTGTGGTTTCAAATTTTTTTGTTTCGAGACAATTTTATTTTTCGGGTTTACTTCATTTTATGAGTAAAACATAATTTTTAGTAACGTTAACATTAATAAGCACAATTTTTTCTGTATATCATAATAACATTGCGACTCTAATTACATTTTTAAATTATAAAAATGCAAGAAACCGTTACAAGTACAAACGAAAGAAAATCCCTATTTTCTTCATTTTTGGAAGTCCTCGAAGCCCGGGAAAAGCAGGCTCAGGCTGACAGAGAACTTCAGGAAGAGAAATACCAGAGACGGACCCAAAAAATTTACGATTTTCACGGTAAGTAGAATATTGTAAACATAACCAAACTTCGTTGGTTAAATTCCAATTAAATTCAAATACCCTACAAGTAAATTAATCGTTTATATTTTGAACGTGTAAATTTATATTTTTAAATTGCTTACCTAGTAGTCCCAAACATTATTTAAATGATTACTTACCCAAAATATTTTAAATAATACCTAAGTGTGGGTTGAGTTGGTGTTATAATAACTTGATTTGATTATTTAAATGCTGGTGTTGTGATTTAATTTTACTTACTACCCGATAATACATACAAGGTGTAAAAATACATATTATTACACGTAAGTACTCAGCACCAGTTTAGATTTAAACAAGAATATTGTTAAAACACTCTTGGCAATGCGATTGAAATCATCATTTTTGTACTAAAGTCCCTTTAAACTAATAAAGTTAAAAAAAATCTCCTGAAAAAAAAATTATCCTATCAACCCCATAAGGACACCGTTGGGACACCGGCAACCGCAACAACAATTTAGAATAACAATAGATTTCTAAGAATCTGCGATTGAAGGATTTAAGTACTTGTAATTATATTTATAATTTATTATAATATGTATAGAATATAGATAATTATTGTAATGCAAATAAATGTTACACTGTTATTATTCTTCATTAAAATTTAAATGTATTTCCATCTAAAGCATTATCTTAAATTTCCAATCTTTATCATCACATTTTATTGAAGAGAACTAATATTTGGGACACATTTTAGCATTTCTAGGTCACTTGATAATATAATCAGTATACTTAAAATATCAAAAGGCAGCACTGGAGGTATGATCATTGATACATCTATACTTATTATAAAACAAAGTCGCTTTTTTTTCCCTCATGTCCCTTTGTTCCCTTTAATATTTAAAACTACACAACGGATTATGATGATTCTTTCAGTGTTAGATAGCCCATTTATCGAGGAAGGTTATAGGCTATATTTTATCACGCTAAGATTAATAGAAGCGAAGAAATAGAGGAAAATGTGGAAAAAACGAGGAAAATTATTTTAAACGGCTAACTTGAACGCGCTAATCTCAGGAACTACTGGTCCGATTTGAAAAATTCTTTCAGTGTTAGATAGCCCATTTACTGAGGAAGGCTATAGGCTATATTTTATCATGCTAAGACTAATAGGAGAATGTGGAAAAAACGGGGGAAATTATTTGAAAGGGTTTATCTCGCAAACTACTGGAGCAATTTTTATGTTATTTGGCACAGATAAGAAGTAGACCACATGAAGGATCGTGATAGGCTATCGATTTAAATCATTTTTTCAGTGGCTATATATTTTATACCCGTGCGACGCCGGGGCGGGTCGCTAGTAATATTATAGTCTGTTGTTTATTAAAGACTGTTAATGTTGTACAACTAAATCTAAAGAACATTATTACATTTGCCATTATTAACTTTAAATGTTTTGCAGCAATGCAGCTAAGCAATTTGGTTTGTTGTGAAGTAGTCATAGGTTGCTTGTTATAAGAGACAAAAGAAGATAATCATTTACAAAAAAATTAGACAATGGGGATGTTAGCTCTCTGTGTAATACCTCGATCGTGGGAATCGCAGACACAACAGACTTTCAATTGTTATGTGACAGCTGGGTGCCACTTGGGTATTGATGGGTTAATCTTTTGACAATAAGGACAAAATTCACACAACATTTTATTTAATTTAAGGTTTTTAAATGTGTAAGGAAAAAATATATTTATGTATAAGCTTTTTTGAAAAATTACCTACCAATTCCTAATGCTGCAAGATCTATGCTATGTATGGCAGTAAAAAGGGTTGAGTCAAAAAAAAGGGTTGTCATAATATTATATGTATATCAGTATTTGCAGTGCCAGTATTTGCAGTTTTAGGATGGAGCTAGATAGGATTATGGCGCCTTCTTGCTTGCTTAAGGGCCGATTCACACCGGAATGGCAGCGGCCGGCAGAGGCGCGGCGAGGCCGGCAGAGGCGGCTCGCGTCGCCGCGGGCGGACGCTCGTGGCCGCTTGTGGATGCTCGTGGCCGCTGGCGGCCGCGCGCCACCTCCAGAGCATGCGTGCCTTTCAGTTTAGATTCTACATTCGGCAAGGAAACTCGTGTCGTGTGTTTGCAGCAACATGATGGAATTGGTTATTATTGCACTTATTTCCGAAGAAGAAAAAAAGAAAGAAGAAAAAAAAGAAAAGAAAAAAATTAAAAGAGATTTATGTGGGTCCATGACTTATGGAAGAAACGACGACACTTTGGAGAATTTCAAACATTTTGTACAAACTTGCACTCGTACCCAGACATAATATTTACATACTTATAACTACTAGTAGCGCTTGAAAACTTCAAAAAGGGCTCGAGGTGCCGCGGGCGGCCGCGCGGCACCTCGCGGCGCCCGACGCGCGCGGACGCGGGCAGCCGCGAGCACTTTCCGCCGACGGACGCGCGGCGCCTCGCGGCGCCGCGGGCGGCCGCGCGACCTTTTAGAAGTTTTTAAGCGATACTAGTAGTTATAAGTATGTAAATAAAGTTTAAAATTATTTCACACTAAAAGTGCTCTTCGCGCCGCTGCCGGCCGCTGCCGGCCGCTGCCATTCCGGTGTGAATCGGCCCTAAATGGGTCATGTTTGGCCACCGAGGTACCCTGTGCGAGCTGGCATCTCGAGCGGCTCGTCAGTTCTTTATATGATAGGGCTGGCCCTGATTATTAGTGATTGTGTGCAGAGCGGCAACAGCGCGAGGCGGCGGAGCTGCGGCGCTGCTTGGAGTACGTGTCGCAGCACGCGCGCGTGTTGGAGACGGTGCTGCGGAGTGCCGCCGACGGCGCGCCGCTCGCCGCGGGGCTGCTGCGCCAGGCGGCCGCGCTGCAGCGCTGCATGGCGCAGTGCGTCGCCAACGCCGCCCGCATCAGGCACCTGCTCGCCGCCGCCCACCAGCCCCAGATGGACGCCATGCTCGCTAAGATGGTGAGTACTGCATAATATACCAGCAGCTAGTATGCTTAGCATGCCCAACATAGGAAGGAAAGAATAGACAAAGCAAAAGATTGACGAGGGTAAGCTGGAATTCGGTCTCTCGATCATTTTCTCTAGATCCCATAAACGGAAAAGATTATTTATTTCGCGTTTATACTATTATTGCGTCCATGCTAAGCTTACTAATGACAACCACCACTCTGCAACCGTAATCAATCGTAGAAACGTTACGAGATTTGAAATAGGGAACTGTGTTTTCAGTCTCTAGAATCCATGTGTCACTAATCTGCGATACTCTCTTTGAGAAAAGTAATTATTATATAACCAAATTAAATAACAACACTAGGTAATTTCCTTTTTCCGATATCGACCAATATTGGATGAGTTGTGCGAGCACAATGGGGATAGCTGCTCTTTGGTAATATTCTTCCGTGGTACCTACATCTAGTGACTGTCGACGAGGGCTGCTCGCTAATCCGCTGCAGGGCTTCCTTCCGATGTGTCAGAGCGGGGCTTTGACCGGCGCGGCGCCCGCAGAATGTAGAGTAAGCACCCAAGGCGCAGTTGCATAAGCTGTTGAGAGTTAAGTCTAACCGCGGCGACTCTCGACAGACGTTACAACTTACACGTACGAACAACTTCGCTCGTTATCAATTTATTAAGACATAGACTGAAAATTGATAACTCATTAAGTCACTGGCCACTGCACACTGCGTTTGCAGCAGTTAGATATCTTGTGTATCAAACAAGCATAAAACGCAAGCATCTATATCTATACTTATTCTATACTTATTATAAAACAAAGTCACTTTTTTCCCTCATGTCCCTTTGTTCCCTTTAATCTTTAAAACTACGCAACGGATTTTGATGATTCTTTCAGTGTTAGATAGCCCATTTATCGAGGAAGGTTATAGGCTATATTTTATCACGCTAAGATTAATAGAAGCGAAGAAATAGAGGAAAATGTGGAAAAAACGGGAAAAATATTTTGAAACGGCTAACTTGAACGCGCTAATCTCAGGAACTACTGGTCCGATTTGAAAAATTCTTTCAGTGTGTTAGATAGCCCTGAGGAAGGCTATAATATATATAATATATAATATATATCACGCTAAGGCTAATAGGAGAATGTGGAAAAAAACGGGGGAAATTATTTGAAAGTTTATCTCGCGAACTACTGGAGGGTAAGGCCGAGTAACTTTGCCGGTAACACGGTAACACAAGCCAAACAAAGTAACACAAGGTAACACAACGAAATTGTAAAGCTAAGCTCACAGGAGTTTACTTTGAACAAAAATAGACTTTTTATGTTTACCATCATAAATAATAAAGAATGTTTGGAAATTTTAAAAATAATAAGCAATAAGTACCTATATAAATAAAAACGCTAAAATTTTATCATAGATTTTTTATTTATATAAATATTACAATTTTCATATATATTTATAATTATATAATAATATTTAAATTACTTACTTAAAAAAAGACGGGTTGCACTCCGGGAGTGCCGGCAGAAGTGAAAACTTGATTGTGAGTGAACGTTGTGCATTTTTTTTAACCCATTTTTTATGAAAAACGATTTAAAAAAAATCGATTTTTTTAATTACTTAATCGAAACCCTTACAATCGATTAAATTTTTAACCCATTTTTTATGAAAATCGATTTTTTTAATTAATCGAAACCCTTACAATCGATAAAAAAAATTCTTTTTATTTCTTCAAATGTATCCGGATTATTTAATTTAAGTCTCTCTCTGTACCTCCGTTGTTTCTCAGCAGGTGTTAAAGGCATCTAAAATAAAATAAAAGCAACTTTAGAAACACTTAAATATTAAGTACATTTAAAATAAAATATACATAAGGATAAAGTAGTGTTAAATTTTACATATCTAATAAATATAAAACGCCTAAAAGTAATATAATAATAATATAAACATACCTAAATACTTTTTTTTTACGTTTTAGTGCTCTGTAGTAGTAGACAGGGAAGAATTTGATAAAGAACATAAGTACTAAGTATGTTTTCTTTCATTTTATTTTTAAAGCGTAGGTACTACGTATATAAACACAGCTTTAGGTAACACAAAGTAACACAATCAGTAACACAAGGTAACACAATCAGTTGACTCGCGACAAATATAACCTTATTTCTTGTTCTGTTATGATTTTTGAATATTTTTTGCTTTTATCTCATAAATAGTATTATAACTCACAAAATGAGAGCAAAATTTGATTGAAAATGTACTTACCGTGAAGAAAATAGAGTTCAAAAGTGTAAAAACAAAAGTTTCACGCCGAAAACAAAACTTCCCCTTCACCTCACAACAAAAAAAATGGCCGAATGCAGCAGACGTCAAATGCGTCAAAACGAACAGTGTTGCCGCTTTAAAAAAACTGTTAAATGTTACCATTACCTAAAGTAAAATTTGTCTAAAACGGTAACACAATGTCAAAGTAACACAATACAAAATACCGGAGACATTAATTTTGTAGTGGTCATTTATACGATTTTGATATTAATAATACCTAACCCAAGAATTGGGGTACCCTACATGTATCATACTTCTACAAAAACACTTCTTTTTGTAAATGATCATCATGGTATTTAAGTAAATTACCATTAATGAATGTAAGGCGACGAGGGGACACTCTAATTTTGTATGGAGCCAAAACTCTGTGATTTAATTTAAAAATGGAAATAATAATGTTAAAACGTCAATTCATAGGTTTTTATTGCATTTTATAACACCGAAATACTTAATGATTATAATTTAAAATGCTTTTAATAATTCATCGTCATCGTTTTACTGTAACATTAATATAAAGTTGGGGACATAGCCATTTATTTGTAAGCGGCAAAGTTACTCGGCTTTACCCTGGAGCAATTTTTATGTTATTTGGCACAGATAAGAAGTAGATCACATGAAGAATCGTGATAGGCTATCGATTTTAATCATTTTTTCAGTGGCTATATATTTTATACCCGTGCGACGCCGGGGCGGGTCGCTAGTATTATATCAAACTGTGTAAGAAAAGTTGACAGACAAGGACAAAACAACGTAGTATGCAGTGGGGATCTTTTTATTATTACAAGGATATAAAACAAATAAGTTATTACCCCTTCCAAGGGGTAATAACTTATTTGTTTTTTGCTTTGAACCAGGCATATGAGTTATCACCTGTAGGTACAAACTATGCATGGAAAGAAAGATGATGTGTTTTTCTATTTGTCTGAAAATAGCTACGTCTAGAATTAATTAATGTGAAAATATAATTTCTGAATTAAATTAAAATATAATAACGTTATTCTAGTAATGTTGAGTATTATGAGTTCGTTGACCGGTCCGTCTGTAATTAGTAATTCATTAACCGTCCATCGTGCACTTTCTTTGTGCTAAACTCTATAGTTAATTACTAAATGCTTGTTAATGTAATGAACTGTCAATCCACTTTGTTTCATTGTACTATATTCTATACGCCTCATAGAGTAAAGTAATGCATAATATTATGCAAAAGCTTCACATTGTGGTTATTAAAATTTCATAACCTCTAGCTAAATGCCCTGAACCAGGCAGATTGCAAGAAAATAAGAGACTTAAAAAAAACATTGTGGTTAAACACAATTCATACGTGTTAATACACAGTTAAATCACTACTGCGTTCGTTGCGGTCACTCTCTTCAATATTATGTCGAGGCGTTTTAGTGAAACTTTTAGGAACTTTTCAAGTGGTAACTTTGTCTATGAGAACTTGGGATTTGTTAGAGGCTGCTATCATGATAGTAGAGGTTAGGTTAGTTCGACGCTTGCAGCAAGACCCTATTGCTACACCCAACGAGGGTCAGAGTCGTAAGTCGTAACCCCAGCTAGAACAAGCAATTGCCTAGGGTTGTCTAAAACAACAGTCTGATCCACACAAAATGTTATATAATCTGATAGTCTCTTATATTTTAGATTTGCATTGGATTTTGGAATATACTTGTTACATATCTGTTATGGTAGTTAAGTCTGATGATACAAGATGTTAAGTAAAGTCATTAGCCACTATGTCATATTCAAGTGAATAGTGATCCTATTTTCATTAGAATATAACTATAGAGATTGGTTATATCTGGTCTTTTAACTTTATACTTCTACGAATTTCTTCGTTTGAACGATGATAATGTTTTAATTTAAGTGTTGTTACGTGCAGGCTGTGTTTCATCCCTATTTTCCTAATAACTCTATTAGCCGCGGGCTCACTCGCCGAGATCAAATTACGCGGCTGTACATTGCCTGGTTAGGTCATATCGTGTGCACTCATTGCTCGTAGGTAACCAGCGATGTAATACGCACGGAATGCTACGTAATAGCTGAAAGTAAACTTGTAAAAACTTTAAAAGCTTTATCAGTTCATCAGCTCTGGTAATAATATATGCACAGCCTTTTGTGGTTCCATCAAAATTTGAAAGCTTTAGGGTGTGGAGCGGAGTGGAGTGGAGTGGAGCTTAGCGGTGCCCGGATTGACCAATCGTGCTATTCGAGCGGAATGACAGCGAAGCGGAGCGAAGATTTCGAGCATGGTGATTGGTCAATTCGGCACCGCTAAGCTCCGCTCCGCGTCAGTGGAAACACGGCCTTATGCAACATTATACAGTCCAGTTTCTTTAGTTTGTCCGAAGTATTTACCAATAAGTTAAAGTTAAAAACATCTAACACTTAATCAGTCCGCTTACCGTAACACGGCCGCGAAAATCTCCGGCCAGGTCGGCCAGGTCGGAGGAACGAACTTTAACACTGTTAGCGGCTGACATCACCTCCCTGAGAAAATATTTTATTGTTTGTAAGGAAATATTCTTAAATTATATCTAAATGTATAATGCATGCAAATCGCGATTACGTCAGGCCGTATGCTCGGATGTCGTTCTGTGGCGCTCGGAAGATCACTATCATCTTGGCCACCACCCTTAACATGGTCAGGATTTCTTTCTACAGACGATTGACGAATAGACAAACACGACGATCTCTGTGGCTAAGTGGTTGAGCAAATGGCTCTCGTTGTCTGATAACAAAAGTACTTTAGATACTTAGCACGGGTCCAGACGAACGTGGTGTGGAGCGTCCTTAAAACAAAGTGTCAGATTGACAAACAAAATCTGTAATTTTGTCCCTAAAGTCTGCCAGCTTCTACGGTCATGCCGAGACTGGACCAGATGGTGATGGATCAGATCACAAATCTGATGATGTTGTGATGATGGAAGTGTTGTCACAAGTCACAACACGTGGCCATGCGACCTGTCGGGGCTGCTGCGCCCCTCGTCCGGTCCGCGCTGCACTCGTCCAAACATCCGCTTGTCGTTAACTCATTACGCTAATTCTAAAACAACTGTTATTTAATTTATGTTGTTCTAGTACATTAGTACTATAGAGGCGAATAGGTGAACCAGACTGGTATAATATCGTATTGCAGTTATACAGAACCTGTTAATCCTGTAGTAACCCGAGATACAGGGTAAACTTAGTGCGTGTAGACTGTAGGCCGAAGATCTGCTCTCTAATCCTATTATTTTTATGCAACTTTAAAGCTTCTTCCCTCGTTTGATCCAGTTCATTTCCTACGAATTTACAAAATTGTATTCTCATGAAATGTCAAACCAACGCACAAAAAGTTTGTTTGAAGTTTACTAGAAAGTAGAATTCTATTTTTATTCTATTTTTCTGTTTCATAAGAACGCACGGGAGCGAGCAAGGAAGGAAGCCGCGCTTGTGTTCAATTAAAATATAATCTGGACACTAATACAAAAACATCTCTTGCCTTATAGGGCTGATCTACACTCCGTATAAAGCTATAATATGTGCGAGTAAGTGGCTCACTGGCACAAGCCAGTTTTTCCTGCGCTGTCCCGGTGTGTAGCGGCATTCTGCTGCTCGAAATGGTCAAACCCCTTGTAAAAGTATCAGGAAAAAGTTTGTAGGATGTAGGTCAAAGAAAAATGATGTAGACATATTTACGTTCTGTAAATTGTGATATTATATTATGCTGATCAAAGACGACGGCTCTTACAGAGAGCAATTTAGATTTTAGACCTGATGAGAGGTTTGATGAATCGCGGCTTATACGAGTATGTCATGATTAATTAACAGGCGGGGTCGTCGCCAGTTGTTACTGGTGACACCTAACAGGTGACAAGTGATCTAAGCGGGCCACGATGAATGGCGAATTGTCTCAATGTGCAGACATTAACACACATACGGGTTAGCGCCCCAAACCCGAATTAACGCTGTTAGGCTCAATTGAGCGAGTCTAATGGCATTAGGCAGTAAATCATGCCTACTCTTTTTTTAATGGAATAAGAGCGGTTGATCCGTCGACTGATTACCACCAGGGTCAGGTTGGACATTACCGCCCGTGCAATCGTGCAGCAACTCTGCAGGCTTGGGAACTCCTGATTCCCAAGCCGGTCTTTAAAGTCCCCAACTAAGTGGGAGTCCCATAGTTCCGGTACTTTTAGCGTTATTTCGAGCCTTCTTAACCAATTTAACTTCCAAAAAGATGGTGATTCTATGTTCGGCTGTAGATGTTTTTTTGGTATAATTAGCCGAACTGCTATTTAAATGCATTAATATCAGAAGCAATTTGCATCGGCAATGTTACGCTAAGGACAGCTAAATACCACCGGAGACCTCAAATGGCACGATCACTTCCCCTTGGTAATGACTGCCAGCGATCGCCACTTAAATTGTAGTAATCATTCAAGTATTAAAATCCACTCTGATATCACGTCATCCAAAACATCTCGTCATTGGCCAAGATTGTGTCGATGCTCTTTTAACACCTTAATTCCACCGCCAATTTAAAATTGGATGAGCCAGTTGAAACAGGAGTTTTTGTGTGTGTCGAATATTTTTAATCGTTTATTAACAGCCTCTTATTATGTCTTATTAGTTATTTGGGTGTTAAACAGAGAAAGCCTAGATAACGAGCGAGTTAACCCGAATAGAAGTTGACATAACCGCTTTTACGTGGCGACTGGCGACCTTGTCTGGAACTTTGGACACCGCAAACTAAATATTTAAACAGTTAATTTAATAAAACTACAAATACTGATCATTCAACTCGTTTGTCGCGTGGGAACCGTACATTTTTTCTGCAAAAATTATCCTATATTCTTTCCCGAGAATCAAAGTATCCATACCGAATTTTATCAAAACCGGTTCAGTGGTTTAAGTGTGAAGAGGTAACAGACAGACAGACACTTTCGCATTTAAAATATTAGTATGGAGTAAGACCACCTCTACGTTGTCTTCACTCTGTACAATTCTTAACCATCTAGTCTCACCACTTGCGCCTTTAGGAATCCTAAAGGCAAGGTATACGTAGAGTATAGTCAGAAAGCCTTGGTTAGGGTTATCTCGTTGGTTCACGCTCATAACAGATTTCCATACACAGCCTACAATGAAATCAGCAATCAGATATTGTCCGTTTCATTATCTTTGATTCATAAAAACAATATGTACTGACTAGTAATAACAATCTGAACATCGATTGCCATGATACATATTCATTGAACAGGCTTGATGCTGAAAATAACCGACATGTTTTATGTGATGTAGTCGCCAGTGAATTGTGATCAAATAATTGTACAAAATCTATTTTTATGCAACATTAATGCAGTCTAATTCTTTGTACGACAGTTTCCTGTAATTTCATAAAATGACCAAGTTTCAAGGAACAGTCCCACCTCCAAGGGCACCTCAGCTGAGAACAGTCAGCGTTGTAAATATCGCGGAAACTGGTGTGAGAACCGCAGCGTTTTTTGCCGATCCAAATCTGTTATTGTTAAGTCACAACAATAATAGATACAATTATTATAA
This sequence comes from Polyommatus iphigenia, assembly GCA_963422495.1. Classification (NCBI taxonomy): domain Eukaryota; kingdom Metazoa; phylum Arthropoda; class Insecta; order Lepidoptera; family Lycaenidae; genus Polyommatus; species Polyommatus iphigenia. Next base: position 18,753,097 of record OY730190.1, on the reverse strand, counting down.
TAGAGTAGGAAGCCTGAACAGTTCCGATATACAAAAACTGTACAGATTATTATCTATAACTGTTCTCTACATTAGAACTCTACATTTTTCCAGGAACAAAAAATATCCCATGTCCTTTCCTCACTCAAAGTATTTCCATATCAACATACAAACAGATAGCTGTTAGACACACTTTCGCGTGTGTAATATTAGTATGGATTAGACAGCAGATCCATCTTTCTTTTATAAGCTTTCAATCGAGCAAGCTTTTACCCTTTGTTATGTTGTTATACTAAGGTTTCTTGCTCCTAAGTCCTAAGCTAGCCAGCCAGACTATCTACTAGCTAAAAAATGAAAGGCTTACGAGAGTCTGAAAGGAGCATAATATGTTCAACATTGGAATAGCTGAAGCTATTTGTCAAGTAATGATGCGCCCGGCGTATAAATAGTCGCCGCCAGCGAGTCTGCAGCGGCAGGAAATCTAAACTTAGCTATGAACGTTTTGGACTTATTCGCAGCCAAGTTTACGACGAGCCCCGCCACTTTATGATGTGACGAGCTGCCAGCCTGCCAGACTGCCAGATCGTCTCTCGCTGGAAGACTATAAATAGTGCTGCCAAATCTAAACATATTATATAACAAAGTCGCTTTTTTTCCCTCATGTCCCTTTGTTCCCTTTAATCTTTAAAACTACGCAACGGATTTTGATGACTCTTTCAGTGTTTGATAGCCCATTTATTGAGGAAGGCTATATTTTATCACGCTTAGACTAATAGGAGAATGTGGAAAAAACGGGGGAAATTATTTGAAAGGGCTTATCTCGCGAACTACTGGAGCAATTTTTATGTTATTAATTGTCACAGATAAGAAGTAGACCACGTGAAGGATCATAGGCTATCGATTTTAATCATTTTTTCCGTGGCTATATATTTCATACCCGTGCGACGCCGGGGCGGGTCGCTAGTAAATTGTTATAAGTAAAACTTTATTCTGACATTTTAGGCAATAATTCAATTTTATTTTTACAAAACTTGACATATCCTGTCCTTTTTAACCGCTTTTAAAATGAGACAGGAAGGACATAAAATGCAACTACTCGTTAATCAACAAAGAAAATGCATTTATTAACATATGGAAGAACATCGAGAGATTATTCATCATCAGATTAATTAACAGCAAGGTCCAATTTCCCGAAAATAATTCACGGCTCTTTGTGCAGTTTTTGCACTTTATGCACTGTTTATCTCCGCGGTAGCGCCACAGTAATTGCTATGATTCACGGCAAATTGACCTCTCAAGTTCTTGGAAGTGTGTAATGTGTTTGACCGAGGTGTCGGCGCCGGCTCGCGTGCGGTGCGGCCATTAGCGACTTACCAGTTACGGTCAATTCGTCCTGGCTGTGTGAATTCGCAAATGAGTGCTGATTTAGGAAGATACATGAGCGAGCGCCAGTTCACGTCGTGCTGATCGCAGACCGACCTGACCATAAACCGGAGGACCGGTCCGGTCAGGTCGACCTTTGGTCGATCCCAAACCGCCCTTACATTATGGGAGGCTTTAAAGCACTTAGCCAGTGGTGGTACCAAATGGTACTGTCTCTAGCTACTGCATCTATATCAGCACCCCTGCACCCCGGACACCCTCTCGTACCGCTCAGGCAGTTACCTGGAAATTGGCGCATTTCCGGCGAGATTCAGCAGAAATGAACATCCGTCGCGGCGATGACAGGCCAGCGCTAAACAAACGCGTGTCTAACGCGACCGTACGCAGGTCAATGTACACTCACAGTTTATAAAACGCCATGGATTCATTGGAAACCATTTTATTTCCGTAAACGAAAATAAGTTGAAATGTAAACCTTGTAAGGTAGAGTCCGGAGAAAACGGAAGCGGCAGGCTCCTGCTGCTGTGTGAATAATTACAGTAAATATCAACATGTTTATATTTACTTTGCAATTATAAATCTCGTATAAAATAAAAAGTATTCGCGTAATTGTATAATAATTATCCGATGTGAGTGACCGCGCCGACCTTGCCTGACCTCTCATAGAGCTGCGGCGACAGCCTCCACGGACGGTATAGAAAACCGATGTGAAATAACGGCTTGTGTTGCGCTAATTGAGCAGGATTATTATCCTGCTGGTTGTAGGGTGTGGCTTGGGCCTCTCAAATAAGACACTGTTTTGAAAGTCTACTGTTGAGGACGTCTAATACCCATAACGATGTAGTAGACCACAACTACTATAATAGGGCCCTTTCTTTTTTATTATTCTTCTCTGTGAGATTTTACAAGTCATTTCCTGCTGCGATATAGTTACTGGCTTTATTGTATCTAACTGCTTTTCATAGCAGTTGTATATTTCATTTGTTTCTATCTCCTTGCACTTAACCCTTTATTCATTTAATCGGCTTCTCCCTAACTAGAACAAAGTGTGTGCCAAGTATGAAATTCCCGTATGATATAGAGGGGATTATCGTCATGTATCGGCTCGTCTCTCGCCCGGGGCCGACGCACGTCTAGACGAACTGCAGCTTCAGACGTCATAAACTTACAGGCTACGTCTATAATAGCTGAGATGCACTAGTCGTTGAGATGTTGAAAGTAATGAAAAATGTTTTATTTCCAAAACAGATGACGCCCGCAACTCAGTTGCGCCAATATTCGTTTATCGCGCGGGAGCCGTAGATACATTTTCCCGGAATAAAAAGTATCCTAAGTCAAAGTATCTCCATAATTTATTTATTTAATACTAGCGACTATCTAACACTGAAAGAATTTTTCAAATCGGACCAGTAGTTCCTGAGATTAGCGCGTTCAAGTTAGCCCTTTCAAATAATTTTCCCCGTTTTTTCCACATTTTCCTCTATTTATTCGCTTCTATTAATCTTAGCATGATAAAATATAGCCTATAACCTTCCTCGATAAATGGGCTAGCTAACACTGAAAGAATCATCAAAATCCGTTGCGTAGTTTTAAAGATTAAAGGGAACAAAGGGACATGAGGGAAAAAAAAGTGACTTTGTTTTATAATAAGTATAGATTGGAAAACCAACAGCTTACAATATTACTTAAATAGTTAAATTATAGATAAAACAAGAAGTCAATGACAGGTTTAACATGACAAGCCAACAACAGGTAATAAAACATTTATTATATTAGTATGGATTGCTTACAACGCTTGTAAACATTTCTACGATGGCTACCTCCGGTCCGGGAAGTGGGAACTACAACTACCCCACCCCGGCGAGAAGAGAAGTAATATTTTGATTAATCCTTCGATCGCGGATTTTTGGAAATCTATTGTATTCTATTGTTGTCGCGATCACCGGTGCTCTTATGGAGCTTGAAGGATTAATTTAAATTTTAACACACTTTGTGTTACATAGAGGTAATTTGTAAAGGCTTACAATGCGTAAAAAGACACGCATGTATTAGCTACAAAACACTTAGTAGGTTAATTGTGAGATAATGATACAACAAGTTAATAGGCAATAGCAAATTTATCACCGATTTCACACAAACGCACATCTATTTAACCCAAATGTGTTCAAGAATATTATGTAGTCATATATTTTACCTCTTATAGGACCTAGTCAGATTTTTACCTTTTATAGGACCTTTCTACCTTTGGCATAAGGATTATATTTATATAAGGATGTTTCCGAACGGAGTATAATATAAATCGTAAAGTTTAACACCACATAAAATCTGCTTTACTAAAGTATTATACCTGGAACCGGCACAAAAGTTATAAGGGTCGAGGCGGCTGTAAAAACGTCGATAAGAACCTTAATGTAGAGAACTCTCTTTTATACGCAAAAGATTTCTTTGTTTATAAAATTAGGGGGCAAATTAGCAAACGGAACCTGATGGAAAGCAACTATACCGTCCTTCTTGGGGATCATCAGAAGAGTTGCAAGAAATTAAATAAAAGAATTTCTTTTGAGAAATTTTGTTAATAAGGCATTAGGCAACAGAATTTGTTATATTAATGTTTAAGCACACTTTTTGCAAACCTCTTAATAACGTTATGCGACACTTTTTAGCGCGTCATGTAATAGGAGTATACTTTTATTGTTTGCCGCAGTAATGAAAACCTCTAGTTTTTGTGCCCAGTTACTTCAGCAGTTATCCGTGTGGAAAGTTCACGGGTTTCGTAAACTCTCCTAAAGTTACTTCTCATCTGAGCCAACAGGCTAAAGACAGAGTTAGGTATAAAATTCTTTATTTGTACCCTGAAAGTAACAACTTACACATTACAATTTACAATGTACATAATATTACAAGCAACTGTACAAATAAGCGGACTTACTGCTTGGATTCCTTCAAGCCCCATAAGAGCACAGGTGATCGCGACAACGATAGAATAACAAAAGATTTCCAAGAATTCGCGATCGAAGGATTAAGGCCCAATTCGGCCACGATGGATGGCCATTGCCGTTGATTGTCAACATGATTCTAAGCTGTCGATTGAACAATGTCCCCTATGGCCTATGGGTAATCATACGAATATGCACCTCTACACGTTGTGTATAATCGTTAGCGTGTCCATTATGCGTCAACTCTTAACGTGTAGACCGAGGTGTGCTTTTATAAATGTAATTAAATATCAGCACTTAAATCTTAATGGAATATGGATATCGAGGTCTCTAACGGTCGGCCTCTATGTGCTAGAAGTTTACATTAACTCAAAATAAAGATTAATCGTTTGATCGACGGCGATAGTGGAAAGCCGAGTAATGGGAGGCGTTATACTCGCGACGCAAGAAATTTTGCCTATTCTTTTAGGAGCACGACGTCACATACATAAACATTAAATTTACACCTTTGAAGCTTTTAATACGTATCGTTTTGCGAAGACCGCAGGCCCAGGAAGGCTGAAAATCTAAGTGGTTATACAGGGTGTAAGAAAACTAAGTGATAGGTAATTATTGTAGGGTGTGTGTGGGAGTGGGTTCTCTATGTAGAGTTTACAGTGATAGTAGCAGCGCGAAAAGAGTAACTTTTTTTTTACTTTTGTATAGGCCAGTATCACAGGATCGTGAACTTTGGAAAGAAAAAGGGGAGGCCTTTGCCCAGCAATGGGACACTGTAGCCTGCTAATAATAATAATAGGAAAATCCATACGCTGGAGCGCTTGCCCATATAAATCACAAAAAATGTCTCTTTCAGCGCTGCAACTCCCACAGTGAACTCAATATAAGAGACATACACATTCTAAAGTCACATCACTTTGTTACACCTAGTATATGCATTGCAACTTGCTTCCGAATTCCCAGACCAGACGTGTGCACGCTTGCCTTGGTAGTAATACCTAATCGATGTCAGTAAATCGGTTGTGAACACGTCGTATCTTATCGACTATCTGTACCGGCGACCGACGACCGGCTTCCACCGGCGCCCAAACAAGGTTATCTCTTATCAGTTGTTAGACCATGTAGTGGTTTATTTTGATTCCTGACCAATAACTGAATCGCGTGATGAAAATCGTCTGTCAGAAAAGTTTGCCGCTTGTTTCTTTAGTAGTCTAGGACGCTAGATATATTATGTATATTGACGTCCGTCTCGCCAGACAAGTGGCGCCTGTTGCACCAATTAAAGTGCACAAAGGCGCGCCAGACGAAACGTCCTTCTGAATTTTACTTTGACATTCACTATCCAAGAAACGTTTTTGTATTTTCTTGTACCGAGCAGTTAGATAGCTCGTTTGTTGTGCAACTCTACATAGAGTATTATATTTTTGCGTGCGCGAGTCGCAGCGGGCGGCCCGGGATCATTATAATCCGCGGATTTACATACGCCGGAATCGCGCTTTCTAATGACGGCTTATTACATTGTTCGCGGTGAAAGCGCAGGACAGCGTCACAAAAATTGATATGAAATTATGATGACTATGCCAAGTGCGAGCCTCTGCTGTGCTCGTGTAAACGAAACTGTCGCCTTGATATTGTTTCAGGTGTTCGAAATATAGAGCCCTGCATCCTTATCCTTACTGCGAAATGTTGCTAGTTTTGGTTCATTAACTGAAGTTTTTTTTAGGGTTCCGTACCCAAAGGGTAAAAACGGGACCCTATTACTAAGACTTCGTTATCTGCCGCTCTGTCCGTCTGTCTGTCACCAGGCTGTAACTCGAGAATGGTAATAGCTAGAGAGTTGAAATTTTCACAGAATGTGTAATATGTATATCTGTTGCCGCTATAACAACAAATACAACAAAATAAAATAAATATTTAAGGGTTGCTTCCATACAACAAACGTGATTTTTTGGCCTTTTCTATACAACGTGTCTATACAACGATTACCACACCACTGTTTCGTGGTGCAACCGCTCCAAGTGTTGACCGGTAAACAACGGCGATTAAACTATTAGCTCGGCTGTTATGACATTTTAGCTTTATCTGCTCCGGCCATTAACACCGATTAGCGTGATCGATCGAGCGAGGCTTTCATCAACTCGGAGCCCAAACATCCAATACTCTTAGGTAACCTTCAAAGGTTTATTGGGCGCATAATTTTCTCGTCCGTCCCGAAGTCGGGTAAGCCGTATGAATAATTTAGCGATGCGGATATCAGCGGTGAACCGCCCGCGGTCGAGGTGAAAGTGAAAATTCTGTCCTACAGCGACCACATTTCCGGCCGCCCGTTCGAACTTATGTTAACAGTTGGCCTTGAAAACATACATCTATGAAATTTTCCTTGATTTGTGTGTGTTCCTTAATGAGAGGATTACGGATGTTGTTTTTCACCTGTATGTTTTATTGCTAGGTGCGACCGTTAACTAGACAGCATAGAATTGTAACCTAAACGATATAAAGTATTGATATCGTTGGACTGTAGAGTACAGTGTAGAGACATTCACATCACGAAGGGTGACATGTAAGTGTGTGAGCAGTGCAATATAATCCCTCATGGCTGAAGCTGAGGGAGTCTGACGGACATGTCACATGCCTCACATGGCCCGAGGGACTGTGGTACAACTCTGTATTTAGAACACTCACATAATACCTACGTCCTACGAGGTACCGAAATAAAAATCATCATGTACGAGGGCTGCTATTTATGTATCCGGAACTGGCCACTTACAAGAACAATATTTAAAAAGTAATTACAACATTTGAAAATAGAACTCTTTGCTTGAAGAATACATTTTGTTTCATGTGACTGTCAATTATTTTTCCATTGTGGCGTCATTTTGAAAATTGCTTGTCTTCATTTGCCATGGATTTAACGCGTGAACATTTTCGTGCAATGATTTACTACGATTTTCGGCGTGGGCTAAATCAACAACAGTGCTTTATTCAACTCACCGCAACTTTTGGAGATGAAGCACCATCAAAAACCACTGTTTATCACTGGTACAGTGAGTTTAATCGTGGGCGGTCTATGCTCACGGATGAAAATAAAGAAGGTCGCCCAAAAACAGTTGTCCCACAAAATATAGATGCTGTGCGGGAACTAATAATGCGTGATCGTCATGTTACATATCGCGAGATAGAGGCGTCCTTAGGCATAAGTATGACGAGCATACATAAGATATTACACGAACATTTGGCTGTAAAAAAAATATGTTCGCGTTGGATTCCGCACAACTTGACAATCGATCAAAAACGGGCTCGTGTCGATTGGTGCAAAAAAATTATAAAAAAATACAACCGTGGTACGTCAAAAGCCGTTTATAATATCTACACAGGTGATGAATCTTGGATCTATGCATATGACCCCGAAACTAAACAACAGTCAACGGTGTGGGTGTTCCAAGATGAGCCGAAACCAACAAAAGTTACTCGTGCAAAAAGTACTTTGAAGCAAATGGTCGCCTGTTTTTTTGGAATTAATGGACATGTAGCTACAGTGCCATTAGAGAATCGTAAAACGGTTAATTCTGAATGGTATACGACCATTTGTTTATCAGAAGTCTTTGAAGAAATAAGAAAGGACAACCGACAACGCAGAATCATATTACATCACGACAATGCTAGCTGTCACACCTCAGCTGAAACAACTCAGTTTTTGGAGGGTCAAAAGATCGAATTGACTGGTCATCCGCCGTACAGCCCTGATTTGGCACCTAACGATTTCTTTTTATTTCCATATGCGAAGAACAAATTACGTGGTCAACGTTTTTCGAGCCGCGAAGGAGGCTGTTGATGCGTTCAAAATGCACGTTTTGGAGATACCTCAATCAGAATGGAAAAAGTGCTATGAAAATTGGTTCCAGCGTATGCAAAAGTGTGTCGATCATCGCGGCGAATATTTTGAAAAGCAATAAAACCATATTAAATGATATATGTTTGTTTCTTTTTTTAATTCCGGATACATAAATAGCAGCCCTCGTACAAGCCTTTTGGATAATGTTTACCGACTGAAATTACTTTAATTGGCTTGAAAATATATTCCGGAGTGTTTGATGAAAGCAGGAAAGCAAATTACGAGCGGGGCTAGTGAATTTTTATCGATTCTTATAATAACAGCTTATCAGATGAAGTAAAGGAGGTCGGACAAGGGGTGCCTATCGATTTTACAGCACGGCACGTCCGCGTCCTTCGTGCGTTTCTCCTTCCTTCATGCGTCCTTCGGGAGAAATTACAGGAACGCCTTTCCCTTGTACCTCATGATGGATCGGCTCCGAACCCCCTTAGTCTGCACATTTTCCTCCACTTTCGACCAAATAGTTTTTACTTGTTATCAGCTAAAGTGGATAGAACTCGTGTTTATAGTGTGTGTAAGTGATGCAGTGAGTCGGGCAGCCAAGCGGGACCGCTGGCGCGTGTCATGTGTACACTATAACACGCGACACGAAAATTCGTTGTCCATTGGAAAACCTTAACAATAGTGAAGATCACCTGTCATCATACTTGCTAAGACAAATGGGGGAAAGTTGTTATTGTACTAGCGAGTGCACGCTAAGCTTGACAAGCAAAGATCGCGCCTTCGTCTACTCCAACATAAGCCCTACAGAGCTACTAATACTTTGTAATCCCTTAATAAGGCAAGGCGCCAGGAGAACAAAGATACTTGTATGTTAAGCTGCGCACCCTTCAGAGTACTTCCTTGCTAGCCAAGTTGCTTGCCAAACAGTGTTGCTTGCCAGCAATTAGCGACTGCTTTAGTTTGCGAATTTAGCTCGTTTGGTCTCAGGTCGCGCTAATGGGCTGAATGGCGCGGGTTAGATCCGTCGACCTCGCGGCGTGCGCTCATCGGTGTCACAGGTCAATCACTCGTGTGCCTGATTTTTTGCTCACATTTTGCCTACAGCCTACACCTCTGAGAACTCCGCGACAATTCGAAGATTTCTATTTGACGGCTCATGTCCGCGTCTTTGTCCGCGGAAGATGAATTATTAATGACGATAAGGAAATATTATGAGTCACAAACTTTTTGTAAATAAATAGTAATTAGTAATTTATTATAAGCTTAAAAATATCTCATTAATGATTGGGTTCCCCAAAACTCTCGCTTTTGTGGTATCCTCGCGCTTCGACGCGGAATTAATTATGCATAATACAGGAAATGTTGTAAAATGAACATTAAAAACAAATTAAAAAGTTGTTTTGATTTGTAAATAACGTGGAGCTCAATTAACTTTCACTGGGCTAGCAACGGTAGTGTTTACGTTACGTAGGTGTAGGCGTATAGTGCGGGCGGAGGGTGGCGACCCCGTTACATCTGGCACGAGGCGGCCTGTCACCCACACCCCCGCCCGGGGTGGCCCAAATAACCTCTCATATCGAACAAAAACTGCTCTCCATAATCGATAGCCTTTGATGTTTACATGTAATGTCATGTGGAGTATTCGTACCTACTACATAGTATGTCAAAGTTCAGCGGTGCCGTGCAAAGCGGTCACTTTGTACGCAGTACGGAGCACGCAACCCTTACCGAGCCTATTGTGTGTTGAACTATGGGCCTGGTACTTGTAATGAGCCTCTATTTCTAGGAGACCCTTCGTGTACCGATACAGTATAGGCCAGGTAGTAGTCCCCCATGTAATGGTTCCCTTAGGTGGTACCATCGGTGGTACCCGTTCATGGTGTGTGAAGCTGCGGTCCGGCCGTGACTCGCGGTTCGCTGTTCCTTAACCTTGCCCCGCCACTGACCTATTTTCTGCCGACTCCAGAGCGCCCACGGAAACAGCGATTTGTGTGACATTCCGTCATATTACTTTAGATTAGTACTTGCTTATCTCGGCATTGTAGCGGACGCTAGTATCACTTTCCAGTGTCGGTTATGGCGCCCACCACTAAATACCAGATTTAAAAAAAACAATAGGCAATAGGTGACTTTTAATATTATTATTATATTGAGTCCGTGGTATCATAAAATAAACTGAAAAACGAATGGTGCTCCATTTGACCTGTTTCTATGGTTCAAACCATCTTTAAACGCTACAACGTGTACGATTAAATCCTAAGTGTTCCTCCGCGGGCGTAGTAGGCACACCCCGTATCATCTCGCGCCGCCCGCCCCCGTGCGGTGACGTAACGGAGCGCAGATAAACACAGGATTACAGCCATCGAAGTTATGTTTGATCATAACAGCGGGATAACTTAACAAATAATAGTATTAAGGCCGTCCCCCGAGCAAACGGCTTTGACCATACATTTGCTGCGTTGCCGAGATCGCAAAAACCCAATTTTTTTTACTTATCTTAGTTAAAAATTGTCCTAAAAAAATTAAAACGGGGAATATGTAGTTTATGATATTGTCGATCTATTGGCGTGTGTTTCAAATAAAAGTAATTTGTAAATACTAAAGAGATGCTGAATGTATGCTTGAATTTTAATAAATTGGTTTTACTTTGGAAGCTGATATCATGAGTATAATAAACAAAAATAGAAAATTTTAAACGTGGAAAGGAATGTTGATATACTGAAGATTATTGCTGTATTTTTATTATAAGTTATAACTTTGTAGCTTTCAGATTATGAGTTTATAAGGCTTTAAATACGATAAATTACGGAATGTCCGTAGGGAATGCCCTTAAGTACTGTTGCTTACTGAGACGAAACGCGTTTCAAAACTCTTAAAGATTTTAAGTACTTCCCTTGGTTTAAGGTTCCCCTGATTAATTGTTAATTAAAATATTTGGTTTCACATTGAGGCCACGGTTTAGCACGCTCGCGCTCGCCTCTCGTCTGCTTGTGACCGTGGGCCTAATTAGTGCCAGCGGTTTTTGTAGTATCAAGTAAAAACTATAAACCTACGGCGACTGTAGACAAATACTAGCCACGGATGTTGGAACAAAGCAACTTGCTTAGCCAGTTTTATCAAGTCTGTTACCGTGCGTTCTACTCTGAGCTCTACCCGAGTCCACTACAATTATTCTTTCAGGAGCTATTTGCATATTTATGCCTTTTTCATAGTCGAACAAAATGGTTGTAGAGCTCTTTCGAAAGGGTTGTCTGTTAACGACTCAAGTCCAGCGCTCCGGGTGCGGGGTGGGCTGTGACGAGATATTAATAGCGGAGCACGCGGACTACTGACAAATGTCCCGTTGGAGACAATAACAAACTACATTTGCATACGACTATCTGTCCTCCTGAAACATTTTCTTCTTTCATAAACATTCATTTCAAATTACTAAGAGCTTTCTTAGTTGAGTAATGTCATGTGATCATGCTTTGCACCTTGCTGTATGTTTTTGGGATTACTATGCCATTGGAAGACTTTTTATTGAGTTTTTATTTTTACTTTTTATGGTACATAATAATTAATGACAACGCCTAGACTACTTATTTTCATTTTAGCAATACATAATATTAATATAGTGCTCAACTACGCTCTCATGTCCTAACAATATCTGCCGTATACTTTGATATGTCGCGTGTTCGGCAGACGCTCTGACGTGCGCAATTTTTATCGGTCCCGTTTTTTCCGGCGCGAGGTCCGGCAATGTCACGGCGAGATGTTCCCGGCTGCGCGCGCGCATGACATCAGCCCGGCCGAAATACACTGGCCCTGACCGTCACGGCTATTTATACCGTAGCGGCCCTCGGAGACAGGGGTCATCGCGGAGTCTGCTCTATGGTGTCTGAAACAGGAGGCTGGCCTGAATTCAGAGACGAGACGATACTTGGTAGAAGATTGCGGAGATTATGATCATGCTACGATAAGTACAGTTAGCGGACATCTCTCAATGTTTGGGGATATTTAAAACGGCTTCCCGCTTCAACTGCTTTAATATCTCGATCGTGGAAATCGCAGACTCAATAGATTTTCAATTATTATGCGACAGCCGGGTGTCGCTTGGGGATTGATGGGTTAAGGACACTGGACAAGACAAGGTTTGTCAACATGAACGAAGAAAACTCGTAGATTCGTGTTGGTACTTGATCTCAGGATCCAGGAAACAATATTACGTGGCCTCTATTACCTAGCGTTTCCCGTTAACAATTCTGACATCGGGACACATTACGCCTACTGCCTCTGACCGCGCTTCACCCAGATTTATGACCTGTTGAATCACACAGCTAATCAAATCTGCTCGGTGCTCTACTCACCCATATTCGTAGTATGTTGCAGACATCAGTCCAATAAATTCAAGTCCACTTGAAAGGCGTATGGATTAGGCAGATTACATGTAAAACATATGGTGTTAGTATCCGACGATCGTGCTCCTAATTGGTAGCGATATTCGACACCGCAACATCGGGACTGGGGGACACTCATGCTTCTACGTAACTTTACTTAATAAGCTTACTTCGTGGGATTAAAGAGAATCGAAATGAATCATCTTAACCAGTCTAACTTTACCTCATCTTACCTTTTATAAACTTTTCCACTAATCTCCAGTAGAAATCATGTATTATTGAACGCAGGATGAGATCATATCGTCATAATATACATTTTAGTAATTTACTGAAAAATAATATTGATTGCGAGCTGCTGCACCCACGTCCATTCCAATTTCCACCACATCTTTAAGCTCAAGTAACCATCCCTAGAATAAGTTTGCTCTTGCAATAATAGCTACCTTCGTGTTATAATGTCAGTACATAATATGTAGGCTTTAATCGGCTGAACGTGTAATGAGCATGTAATAGTATGTAGCTACTAGCAGGTGACCAGGCACATGAATGAGGACGGAGGATTACCCTCAATCGGCAGGAAGCGAAACTCGAGCCGCGCGCTCGTGAGGCTTCTGCGGTTCGATTTGCTACGGTTTATATCCTCCTAGTACATGGGAGCTGCTTGCATTGATTTTATGTCTTAATTAGTAGTTTATATTTGATTAGCTAGCTTATGCAATGAGATAGGCTTACCGTATACAGTAGGTCCGAAAGTTTTATAATCCTAATATGTAGGAACTAGGTATAAGTTAAAAGTGCTACATAACAACTGTATACTGCAGCGGTATGTTATAGAACGTGTGTTACATCTGCAGGTAATTAGGCTATTTTGACTTTGACCACTCCGTCCTTCCTTGTCTGAAGGTCAGTCGATCACAAGTCATGTTCTCGTTTGGGTCACGACATGCCAATTATGTTGGTAGACGTAAGTGCGATAATTATCGTCGACTAACTTATAGACTCCCGGAAACTCAACGGTGTTTCTTACAATGACCGCGTAGTCCTTTGCGAGTCTTTTTGAGCTCTCTATATAAAACCAGACTTATCTACAGAAACATCTGAGGCTAGCACAAATATTGTTGCGCAAGTCGCATACCTCAACTACATTAGCACAACAACAACAACAAGGCGCAGGTTCGGCCTCATATGGAATATTGTTCTCATCTCTGGGCAGGGGCGCCAAAATACCAACTGCTCCCTCTGGATCGTATCCAACGAAGGGCCGCGGCCGCTCGAATTGTTGACTGCCATAGTGTTTCAAACAGCTTGGACCCCTTGGAATTACGCCGAGATGTAGCTTCACTCTGCATCCTCTATCGGTTTTATGCTTAGCACAAACCAATACAAAACACACATTTGACAAGTTGTCAAATGTGTGTTTTGTATTGACGCTGCCGCTTCGCAGTCGCGTGGTCGCGTAGGTTTGTGCTAAGCATTATCACGGGGAGTGCTCTGAGGAATTGTTCGGAATCATACCACCTGCAACTTTTCGCCATCGTCCCCCGCGAAAAACATACCATCCTCATCACCTTGATGAGTGGCAGTCTTCCACCGTGCGTTTTTCGCATAACTTTCTGCCGCGCACTGTAAAACTCTGGAACGAACTGTCACCAGCAGTATTTCCAGACCTATACGACCTGCAAACCTTCAAGAAGAGAGCGTATTCCCTCTTAAAAGGCCGGCAACGCACCTGCAGCTCTTCTGATGTTGCGAGTGTCCATGGGCGACGGTAGTTGCTTACCATCAGGTGACCCGTTTGCTCGTTTGCCCCCTTATTTAATAAAAAAAAAACATATTTTACAAGGTGCCAAAAGTTGACCGAACAAATCTTTCGGCATGTTAATTGCCAAAACCCAAGGGCATGGCAGTGATCTTCGGACGGCGCGGCGGCCGAAACAAATGATTAGTACTGTGATTACATAACACACTGATATAACATCTTATGATGTAGTCGAGTGGCTCCAGCCTGTTGTAATGGCTGCTCGCTAAAACCCCACTTGTTACCATCTTGATATTATATAAACTATAAAAATAAATTAATGTTTTATTAAAAACCGGTATCCAGTATCCTTTTTGAAAGTCGAAACTATGGTGCCTATCACCGGTTCTAAAACTAGCCCTGCGAGAACAACCGGCGCAAATAAACTCGCTCGGGGTCATCTCTACGATAGAAAATTATTCTATTAACAATGTTTTGACTTTCAGCTATCCAGACAAACAAAATATAAATAAGTAACCTGCATAGGGCCATCGCCTTATTTTCCAAGGTGTGATGTCTTCGAGACATTTGGCAAATGGCATGTGCGTGCATACCATGAAGGCAAAAATGCAGTGCCTACCTAATGCATGACTTGCCATACACATATATTTTAATTTAACTTTCGTACGTTTTAGATGACTCATGACGTTAATTATTAAATATTAATAGTAAAAAATATAATAGAAAAATGAACGCATTTAAAACGCCTACATTTATAAAATAGCAACAATCAATTTGCGAGAAATTAAACATTAAGTTAGGTACACGCGCGAACCGCATGACTCAAGGTCAAGGCAAGCAGATCTCGTGCGGCAGGCTCTGGGGTCATGTGTGCGTAAAGATTTTTGTGTCCGTGAACAGTTCGCACACGCACACAGACATGCTATATTATAGGCGAACTCCTGCCGCAGTAGCTGAGGCGAGCACCGGCGCGTATATAATACGTAACAATAGATGGCGTTTTTATTTATTTTAGCTTAGCGCACAATATTATGTTGTATGGTAAATTTTGGTATATTTCCATGGAAACATCGATGAAATAAACTCTCATCGTAGTTCAAACGGGTGACAACAGATGGCGTTTTTTTATTTCTTCATAACAACGTAATTATACTAATAGTTTAGAAAACATAGTTTTTAATTTATATCCACACTATTATTATAATTTATGCGAAAATATCTCTTTCTGTCCGTTTGTCTGTCTGTTTTGCTTTCACACCAAAACTACTGAACCGATATCGCTGCATTACCAGTGTCAAAAGCACGCCGCTGGCAAATGGCAACTCTAAGGCCGGGATAGACGGACCGCATCTTGCAGTCGGGACACTTTTTGTGTGATCGAGTCTGCGGCTTACATACAAACTGCATGGCGCGCGCCATCAGATTGTATGTAAGCCGCAGACTCGATCACACAAAAAGTGTGACGTGTGCGATCTCCCATATCCGCAATACACGGACCGCTCGAGCAGTTCTTGAGCGGTCAGAGCAGTCGAACAACACTTGAATGGTCGACTGCATGATGCGGTCGTGTTGAAGTCGTGTACGACTTCAACGCGACCGCTCTAGAGCAGGCGGTCCCGACTGCAACTTGCGGGCCGTCTATGTCCAGTCTAAGGTTGGCCATAAAGGGACCGCATCTTGCAGTCGATTTCTCGACTGCAAATTTTATGCTATAATTTGTATTGTTTGTTTTTTTCAGGAGTCTGAGCTGAACGCGTGGACGGTGTTCCTGCAGCGCGCGGTGGACGCCACCTACAACAGCGAGGTCGTCATAGAGAACCTGCACAACCTCGTCGGTGAGTGGCGTGTTGTGTGTGTGTGTGTGTGTGTGAGCGCGCGCGTGCATGCGTACGTGCGTGCGTACGTGCGTGCGTGCGTGTGTCGCAGCAGTCTGAACTGGGTACTGGCACTTGCATTCGATAATCTCGACAGTGAAGTTAGAAATCAAAAACTTGAGACAAAGCAATAACTTGATGCTTGCGACGCCTTATCACAAATCCAAATTTTTTTTATTTGATTGACTCCATTGTCCAAAATATTGAATACAAAGAGTACCCGAAATGCGTGGACGTCAGTCGTGGTTCTACGATAATGATGACAGGCTTACTCGTACTGAATAACCCTCACTCTATCAAGGCTCTACGCGTTAAGAATTCCTGCTGAATATTATATTCTAGGGCCCGCCCGAACTGGTGGTCCACGGAGCGGGGCTCACCGCCCACGCGGTCGCTGGAAATACGTCGATTAACGAGAGAATGTTATAACGCCTTGCCATCGACAGAATTACACCCGCCGCGCCGCCGGCCAAACTATTAATATTTTAACTACTAATTTAGCGGTAAAAATGTCGGTTCGCAAGCCGTACTGCACGATACGCGAATATATCGTGTGCTTGTGTAATATAATATAATATCTATGGACGCTTCACACCACGTCAGTCTGGCCCCGTGCTAAGTACCTGAAGGACTTGTGTTACAGGTACCAGACAACGGAAATATATTTAATACTTTTATACTATACATATATTTAAGATTTTTATTATATCATACACATATTTAATACACATCCATGACCCAGGAACTTTATAAACTTTTTGTTCCGTCGGCGGGACTCAAACCCGCGACCTCCGGCTTGAGCTACCAACGCGCTCACCACTGCGCCTCGGAGGTCGTCATGGTGTGTATGTGTTTATATGTCGATTTCCAGTTTTAGCTGATGTTCCTGGTGTCCATGTCCCATGGGCGACAACAGTCGCTTTCCATCACCATCTCTAGTTTAATGAAAATATAATAGACCGTAAAATGTCGCTACAATTATAATACAGTCGCATATGATATTATCATCGACATGCAATCGCCATAGCATTAAACTAACCTAACCTAGGCCTAGGCCTAACCTAACCTATATGAAATAAGCACGGCTCTTTGTTTTGTCGTTCCTTGCCAGCGCCTACGTGGAATATGGTACAGAAATACTTATAAAACACCAAACTACCAGAGTCTAACTATATCATTGTAATGTTTCAGCGGAGCAGCAGCGGTGTGTGCGCGAGGTGTCGTCGAGCGCGGTGTTCACGACGCTGTCCGCCGAGCCCTCGCCCGCCGCGCCGGCGTGCAGCACGCCCATCGCGCGCGACTAGCGGCCCGCCCCCGCCCCCGCCCCCGCGCCCGCCCCCGTGCCCGCGCCCGCGCCCGCGCCCCGCCTGTGCCCGCGCCTGCCCTGCCTGCCGCGACTCTTCGCGCCGCCGCCCGACAGACTGTAATCACTCGCTGCCACCAGAACAGTGCTGCCACCAAAGTGCATAGAGAGCAGCATAAATGTGCGAAGACTGTATATTATGATATTACGTCGATCTCCGGGGCAGACTTGTCTATAGGCGCTTGGAAACTTTTTCGGCTACGTGCAATTGCGTTGGGACTTTAATCGTTAAAGCGACAGTGGCGCCACCGGTAAACATAGAGACATTCGATAAGTTTTGACAGCAAAGTTCGAAAAAAGGATGGGATTACACATAAATCATAGCAATTGTGACAAATCACATACATTTCGAGCCTCGCCATCGAACTTGTGAAATGAATAATGGCGAATTTTTAGTATCGTTAGTGGCGCCATCTTTTTAAGACCGATATAAACAATCGCCGGTGGCGCCACCACTAAGGGTCAGTGCAGACAGAACGGAGCGCAGCGGAAAGGATTTTATTAGCGCACTCGAAAATAAACATATTATTATACTAAAGTGCGATAAGGGATTCCCGTGTATCTTCGAGGACGGGTGAGAATCTTTTGTAAGCATTTATACTTACAAAAAATTCTCGCCCATACTTGAAAATAAACTTTATAATTTAATAATTTTAAAGTTTATTTTCAAGTATGTTAATAAAATCCTCTCCGACTTTGTTTCTGCGTTTAAAAACATTTCCGACTCGATTGGAAACTTTCATCTTCATTGACTTTTTCGACTTTGGTCGTTGTTATATCATAAGAATATTAAGGTTTAACCGACACTTCCAAAAGCATCACTTAAATACAGCTGTAGTCGCCAGGTCTCGACTACTTTTTGTCGTTACGATGTCGTTTCTCGTTATTGAATTAACTACAATTTTCTACAAGTAATGCATGCCTTTTATAAAGTTTTTAATATTTTAAAAATGTATGAATGTTGTTGTAATTTTGTATTTTATATCGTTGATGTTGCGTAGCGATAGGGGCGAGATGCATGCGAGATTCAGTAGCTAGATATCACCAGATGCCGGTATGCACACATCGCTTACCCACGTGTGACGAACTGTATGACGGTGTGACGCTTGTGACGAATGTGTGACGCGTGTCGAGTGTGACCGACCACTGCCTCACCGCGTGTGTTCTCGGCGGCCGCGTCGGAGCTTCGATAAAGTTATCTTGCATTTAATTATATCACTAGACTTGGTAAGGTAACGTATGAATGTTTATTCGGGACTGAAAACGTGGTATACACAGTTTCGTCCTCGGAAGCCTTATGCCATCGAATATAGAGGATCTCCCGACGCAGGCCGACCGCCTTAGCTCAGCATTTATGACACAAGTAGCGAGTAGGAGGTGTGGCCGTATCACGCCGCCCGCTAGTTCCCCGCCCCGCCGCCGGCGGCGCTAGCGCTGCACTGATTTTTGACGCATTTATATTGTACTCGCGTTTTACCCAGTTTTATAGTAAATATTGCAGCGAACGGAGCAGTATTAGCGAGGAGTCGCGACTCGCGCGCGGGTCGACGACGTGTGGCCAAATTTTGAGTAGGAAACGTTCCGTAGCGTGTGTGTCTAACTACCTCTAGATAGCTTTGTCTCTCTCCGTAGAGTGTAGACGATCTGTCTCTCTCTTCCTCTTCGTAGATCTGTTGTCGTGCGCTAGATACTAATATATTAGGCGGCGGCGGACGTTTTACAGATGAATTTACTATGGAAATGTATTGCAATTTCAATACGACATTTTTGATTATTTTTACTGGATATTTATAATTTTTACGGGATGAAGTTTTGCCCGCCGCCGCCGCTCGCCGTATGATAGCCCAACGAAATTATTGAATGTTAACTTTCTGCTGTGAGCTCCTCGGATGTTTATCGCGGCCGGCCCCCGCCGCCATCGACCTCCACGTGCTATCATTATTTTTCAGAATTATAAATTGTGATACACCTAGTGTTAAATTAATATGATCTCAAATACTTTTAATGAAATTCTTCATATTATTTACTAGCGACCCGCCCCGGCGTCGCACGGGTATAAAATATATAGCCACTGAAAATTTGATTAAAATCGATAGCCTATCACGATCCTTCATGTGGTCTACTTCTTATCTGTGCCAAATAACATAAAAATTGCTCCAGTAGTTCGCGAGATAAACCCTTTCAAATAATTTCCCCCGTTTTTTCCACATTCTCCTATTAGTTTTAGCGTGATAAAATATAGCCTATAGCCTTCCTCAATAAATGGGCTATCTAACACTGGAAGAATTTTTCAAATCGGACCAGTAGTTCCTGAGATTAGCGCGTTCAAGTTAGCCCTTTCAAATAATTTTCCCCGTTTTTTCCACATTTTCCTCTATTTCTTATAGCCTATAACCTTTCTCGATAAATGGGATATCTAACACTGAAAGAATCATCAAAATCCGTTGCGTAGTTTTAAAGATTAAAGGGAACAAAGGGACATAAGGGAAAAAAAAGCGACTTTGTTTTATAATAAGTATAGATAATAATACACGTTTCACTCAAATAGAGAAGCCAAAACTAATAGACCTAGAATATTCTAGAGTAATTTAGTTTAGAGCATACTGCTGACTGTGGCTTATAACTCTTTATTCATGGTAATTCAAAATGAATAAGTTCTACCGAGAATACTTAGTGGAGGTCGGGGCGAGGCTGCCGGAGGGACCCAAAAGTTTGTATAGTAAGTATTGTTGCCGTTTACATACCAGTCGTTGTATCGAGTGTGCTGCGTGTATGCGTGTAATATATCGTAATGTTAATATGGATTGTAATTACTTTAGTTAAGGTATTGTTAGATTTTCTATTAATATTTTTGTGCATTAATCGATGGTACGGAGGCGTCCGTTGGCACGTACAGTCCGTTATTTTTGACGCAAAACGCAAAATAAATCATTATACCCTCCTCACATTGAGGGGACTCCGTGATGATGGTCGATATAATAACAAAATAATAAGATGTTTCGTAGATAGTTGATGACTTACCTAAACGTATTTAAAAATGACATTCACAACTGAATTGATTTGAAAGTTTTAGTTGTGCGTTTTGCGTCAGTCGGATTGCTGTGGAGTGCGTCCGCGATGCTTCCCCACATTCCAAATTATTTATGTATGAAATAAAACGTTAAATATATTGCCAAGTTGTTTATTCTTATCCTAGTACTCGCTACATATATCAGACTCATGTTGGCAAGTTCGGAGAGAGTCGCGCCGCGCACATACAACAGACAACACGTATTAACAGGACTAAATGTGGTTACCTGTAAATTGACACTTAATATCTAAAGTTCGACAAGGCTGTTTATGAACGTGGCGAGAAAAGGAACTAACGCTTCTATCATACAAAAACGTCATTTTTGACAGTTCTCCTTTACCAGCAGCGCCCATTGACATCATTGACATATTCATTTAAAGCCTTGTCGATTAATTGTACAAAATTTATAAAATATATGCAAGGTTTTTTTCTTGAGAATGAGAAATTATTACACAATTTTTATATGTACAATTACTAGTATTTACATTACCTAACATGAATACCTCTCATGTTAGGTAATGTAAATACTAGTAATTGTACATATAGAAGGCGCCACTTGGGCCCCAAAAAGTTTAGCTTATGTATGCTGTATACTGCAGAGTATAAATTATTGATATTAAGCAATAGACTTTTTATCAGGCTTATCTCTGAAAGTACCTATTGGTTCGTAGTCGATTACATCTCCGGTGTCAGCCACAACACCACTACGAGCGCGGCGCGGTTCACTTTACTCTCGTCTCCGATTGTTCAACCTCAAATCTTCGTAATCTTAAAACTAGCGACGCTACATCGATACACTACAGATAAGCAAAATTTGTACGTAACTCTAGACGAGATATACACGCCACTCGTTAGTTAAAAAAACGATAATTAAACAATTACATTTTGTGTGGCTATATGCTCTGGAGAAAACAATTGCAATTATTGTAGTAAGTTTTTAAGTATAGTCGCTAGCTACCTACTCACATAGAAACATTTCTATGTGAATAGGTAGCTAGCGACTCCTTGCCCTATAGAGTTCCATGAAATAAATGTATATTTTGTTGGTTGTTCCATTATTATGTTTAAAGGTCTAACTAAAGGGTTTAGAAGGTGGCGTAATATCTCTGTCTCACTCTTTCATTCTCTCTCTCTCTCTCTCATAAAATGAGCACAAATGAGGGTATAGAGTGGCGCGCTCGGACGACTACATGGTAACGGCTTCGGCGCACTCGGACGGTTCACCCCACACAAATACTGCAACACTTTCGGTTTCGGTTTAAAGATCTTTATTTCCCATTAAGACATTTCGTCACTTACATGAGAACAATAAAATATTACAACGTTTTAAATTTCGACAGTGCGGGTACATGCGTTCAAATCGTAGACTATTCGCGTCGAGAACGTAGTGACGGAAGTGATGTTGATACTGTATCTTAATTTTATATATATTTAATAATAATCTCGATTTCGACTTCATACGCGAATAGTCTAAACTCTAATGGAACAACAGTAAAACTCACGAGAGACTTAGCACACAACCATTCATCACAACTAATCCGGACGGCGGCCGCGCGGGCGCAGGCCGTCCTCTATTTACAACTTATCGCTACTGTAAGGCACCATAAATATTTAAACTCTATAGTCTATACTGTATTATATTGTTTGTGATAAAATTACGAAATTCAACTTTCATTTTATACAGATCGCTTTGAAGTAGGTCCGTCCCCTATTCTCATATACTGGATTTTTTTTTGTAGAAGGTACTACTATACTATTATTAGTCGCCCGATGCATTCGATGTGTATCTCGTTCGGTTTTAGCTCAATTGCTGGTGGAGTTCTTCTCTCGCTGCGGATCGTCAGGTGGGCGCGGAGGCCGGGGCTGTCGCAGGCGGCGCGGGGGGCGGCGGAGGGGCGGGGCGGGGCGCCCGGGGCGGGGCCAGCACGGAGTGCGGCACGGAGGCGGTGCGCGCGCCCGCCTGAATGGCGACGTGGCCGCGCCGCGCCGCGCCCAGCGCCAGCACGGTGTCGCCCGCGCGCAGCCGCACGCCGCTCTCCTCCCAGTCGCGCGCTACGCGCCGCTGCTGCGGGTAGCCCAGCTTCACGCCGTGCGCCACTGTGTACGCGCGCGGCGGCGGCAGCGGCGGCGGGCGCTCCTGCGGGCAGGCCGAACCATAAACTTTTTTGGGATAGGTAAAAACTGTGAAACTCGCGTCAGATTTTCGTGTTGATCGAAAAAACATAGAAAACGCGTAAGACGGTTGGAGAGTAGTGTTTTGTGTCGAATTCGAACTCGAACGAAATGTACAGTCGGGGAAATGAGTTGTTTAGCAGAAATGTACAGTCGGGGAAAATTGTGCTAAGCAGAAATGTACAGTCGGGGAAATGAGTTGTTTAGCAGAAATGTACAGTCGGGGAAATGAGTTGTTTAGCAGAAATGTACAGTCGGGGAAAATTGTGCTAAGCGGAAATGTACAGTCGAGGAAATGAGTTGTTTAGCAGAAATGTACAGTCGGGGAAATGAGTTGTTTAGCAGAAATGTACAGTCGGGGAAAATTGTGCTAAGCAGAAATGTACAGTCGGGGAAATGAGTTGTTTAGCAGAAATGTACAGTCGGGGAAATGAGTTGTTTAGCAGAAATGTACCGTCGGGGAAATGAGTTGTTTAGCAGAAATGTACAGTCGGGGAAATGAGTTGTTTAGAAGAAATGTACGGTCGGGGAAATTAGTTGTTTAGCAGAAATGTACAGTCGGGGAAATGAGTTCTTTAGCAGACGCGCTGATTAAGGCCGCGTTTCCACCTGCAAGACAACTGTCGCGAGAAGTGTGTCTGACAGCAGCTTTTTTTTTCGATTGTCGATATTTTTTAATCGATTGTAAGGGTTTCGATTAATTAATTAAAACGATCGTTGTTTTTTATTATTTTTTTTAAATCGATTTTCATAAAAAATGGGTTAAAAAAATAATGCACAACGTTAATAATCAAGTTTTCACTTCTGCCGGCACTCCCGGAGTGCAACCCGTCTTTTTTTTTTTAAATCGTCCCGGTCGGGACAGGCAAAGGGAGCGTTGCCCATACAGCCATTTCTATGTTTTCTCTATTTAATGAATGATAGTGAAGGCCGAAGCCAATTCTTTTATATTAACCATTAGTGGAGTTCCCAGAGCGTAAAAATCGTGCAAACCTCCGATTTTTGCAATAGTGGATGAAAATTGAAAATAAAAAAAGGAATGTGTAGGTGATAACATAAATAATAAAGTTTACCTATTGAAAAGTTGTGCTTTTGATTTTTAAATTATTCTCTTCCACTTCAAGTAAACTCATAAACTGTAAAATTTTGAAGAAAATTTGCATATTTCTTTCTTTTAAATATATAGCAATATAATAAAATATATCATTATTTTTTTGATTTGTATCATTACTTATATTCCAAAGAAAGAAAATAAGTTGAAAAAATATATAATTTATATTTCAAATTAATATTTTTGTATGTAGATGAGCATACCTCCAAATGTGCTTGTTGTGTGCCTCGCCAGGTAAATGGGGTTCCAATTTTTCTTTGGTTTTAAATAGGAAGTTTAAAATTATTTTTTAGGCTTAACAAAGCCTTCTGTTTCTTAATGTGTATAACTTTTTAGCTCTTATTTTATTTAATTTTCTGAAAATGTAGCACAAACTTTTCACGGATATTTCGAAGAAAATCTGTATTTTATTTCTTTTGGTTTGGTTTTTACAGAATAAATTGTATTTTTTTTTTTCATTAATTATATTTGCTAAAACATACTTAAAGGAAAAAAATACAAATTAGGTTAAGAACTGATATTTTTTGCATTCAGGTAAGCATTTTCCAAACATAGGTCGCAGCATGCGTCTTTAGTATGTACGTGAGATTTGTAGCACCCAATTTTTTTTCTGGCTTTGGGTAGGAAGCTTTAATATATTTCAAAGACTAGAAAAAGTCTTTAATTTGTCGATGCATTTAATGTTTTAGCTCTCACTTAAATAAATTCTCAACAAATATAGAAAAATATTTTCGGTCTATTTTACACATTTTTTGAGATATTTAAACGTTTTTAAGTACCTAAAAGTTATCATTTCTCTAAAAATTAAATACGCACAACAAGTAAGTTTAACACACTTTTCGGTACAACCCTTAAATCTACCCAAACCCTTTTATCTTGGTTACGACGAGCGTTAATCTTTAAAAACTTTGCAAAAACCTTATAGTTGTATTTAGCTTAGCAAAGCAAACTTTCTTTTTTAAAAATTGTGTATTTGGTTAATTTTCAACGTAAACAATCGGATAAGAGTCATTAAATAACAGGAACAAGAAAAAATTTTTTTTTCTGAACCGGTTTTATATGGTGAAATATTAATTTTTAATTAAGTAACTAAAAAAATAAAAGCACAAAAAAATTTTTGGTAAACTTTGCAAGTTATAGTGTAAAAAAGAAAACGACACCTCAAAAACAAAAATCCATTCACTATTACAATTTTCGGAGGTTAAAACCTCTGGCGAATGCAGTACATCTGAAATAGAGTTTTCATCAGGCCGAAGCCAATTCTTTGATATCAATAATATGTAATAAGTTTTTCATCAGGCCGAAGCCATTTCTCATGTTTTGATAGTATTTTACTGTCCCTTCTTCAATTTGACATAATGTCGTCATTGTCTTGACGTGGTCTTGACGTGGTCTTGACTCTTGACAGATGCCTAAAAAGTCTGCTAATAAACAGTTTAAAGTTATGTACATTAATTAAATAATATTTTATTACTAAAACTCAGAAAAACGAGATGAAAAGCAAATATAAAAGAGAATTATTTACAACCACAAAGTACTTATACATATATTAGGAAATTTACAACACATAACCGTTACAGAGAACTATCTCTGTGTTACTATATTATACAATCTCAAGGTATATAGGTAATGACTGGTGAGTATTTATTTATATATCACCAATGGTAGAAAGGACGTACTCATATATTGGCTTATAACAATCGGGTGTTTTCAAAAGCTGCTGAAGGGAGTGCGGGATGGCTTCAGCAGTTTTAAAGATATCCATCAAGTGATTAATAAAAATAAATCTTTGAAGAGTAAAACTGTTACAAGTAAAGGAAATGTGATCCAAGGTTTGTTCAGAATGATTACAGTAATTACAATCGGGTGAAGACAATATATTCAATCTGTGAAGATGAGCATTAAATCGACAGTGACCAAGTCTAAGACGGCAAATAGTAGAATAAAATTTCCTGTCATGAAATGAAACACCTTTAGTAAACCATGGGACTGACAACTCCTGTTTAATCTTAGAATACCATTTTCCTTTGGTTTCCATGGTCTGTTTCCAAAAATTTGTAAATTCGATTTTAAAGGTTTCTTTTATTTTGACTTAAACATTAGATTCTGGAAGGCATATGTTTTTAAAACAATGCTCCTGAGAACAAGTGGTTATAGCTCTTGCTAGAAAATCAGCCTGTTCATTTCCCTTAACACCAATATGTGACGGTGACAAGACTAAAACTAATTTTTTTTTCGTTTAATGTTGTTAATTTTGTATATTTTTCTCTAATATCATGGATAATATAGTTAGTTGTAGCACAAAATTTGGGGTTATTTAAGTTTTGAAGAACGCTAAGACTATCAGACACCATCCATTATCAGACATTATCCATTTATCATAAACTTGAGTTTCGATATACTCTAATGCAGACAGAACTGCTAAACACTCAGCAGTAAAAATACTTGTTAAATTTGGAAGCCTAATACCATATCCTTTCTTATCCTGTTTAATATATATGGCTGCTGATACCGCCTCAGAAGTCATTGAACCATCAGTATAGACTTGTTGATAGCCAACTAGGTTACTTAGTGGAAGGTAGACATCTTCTTTGCACTTCAAAGAATTATCAATTACAATTTTTAGTGGAAAATATTTAGAGCTAAATGTGCTCATATAGCAAGGCCATAAGTCACTTTCATATAAGTTATAGTCTTGCTTTATTTTTACAATTTCAGGTAGGTAATGTAATAAAATAGAGGAAGAAGAACCACTCTGCAATTTTACAAGAAGAGGATGATTTTTTATGGACGAAATTCTCAACAAAAACCTGTATATTAAATATTTAAAGCGAATTTTCAAAGGAGGGATGTTACATTCAACCTGCATTGATATTATGGGTGTGGAACGCATCGCACCAAGCACAATCCGTAAGTACCTATTTTGAACTTTATCTAGTCTATCAACAAAATGTGGAATAGAAGCAAAGCATACATAACCATATTCAAAATGGCTTCTTACAATAGCCTTGTAAAGAATTAATAAAATTTTTGGATCAGCTCCCCAATATGTGCCTGCTAAAGACTTTAATATATTGCAAGCCTTTAAAGCCCTGTTTGCTAAGTAATCAATATATTTATTAAATTTGAAGGAGTTCTGAAAAATCACACCTAAGAATCTAACAGTTTTGTCAACTGCTAACTTACTATCTCCATATTGTAGGACAATGTTTGTTGTTTTGCTAGGTTTTTTTGAAAAAACTAAAACTACTTTTTTCAGAACTGATGTCCAAGCCCAGATCATCATAATAGGCCTTAAGGCCGAGGAGAGTAACTCTGAGATTTTCAATAGCTGCAGGCAACTTGTCTGCAGTACAATATATAGTTAAGTCATCTACAAACTGTAGGTTAGTAATGTTTTGACCTTAGACAATATTTAACTTATGTATATACAAAATACTGAGACTACTAAAAAGGACTGAGAATTTCACCTTGACTTATTCCTTTGTAGGAGTACCTTGGACCAATCAGTTTATTTTCAAATTTCACAAATAATTTACGACCACTAAGAAAATGATACACCCAATTTACCAATTTTTCAGGTAATTGTAAAGAAGTTAAAATAGTTGAAAGTTTTTCCAAATTGACATTATTATATGCGCCAACAACATCAAAGAAAATACCAACCAATATTGAATTACAAGACAGAGCATTGTGAATGTCCAAACAAAAATGACTCAAGCTCTTTCTAGCCGAACGGCCACGCCGAAAACCAAACTGATTACTAGGTAAAATATGATTTCTTTCTATAAAAAATTCCAATCGCTGTTTAATAAGCTGTTCAAATATTTTGCCAACACAAGAACTTAAAGTTATAGGTCTATATGAATCTGCAACATTTATATCCTTTCCGGGTTTTAATATTGAAACGAGACAATCTGTTTTCCACTGTTCAGGAATCATGGAATGGCACCACAATGAATTTAATAGATTAAGGAACAACTTCATATTTTTGGTGTCTAACAATTTAAACATTTTGTAAGATAAACGATCTAGACCACAAGCAGAATCTTTACGAGATTTTATGGCTGCTTTCAGCTCTTCAAATGTAAAACTCTCTACTAAAAAAGAATTTGGAGATGTTGTCACATTGGAATTACTGTTCTTATAATTATTTGGTACTGTATCTGGAGTATATTTATTTAAAAACTGTAATATCCATTCACTATCAATGAAACTACTTCTAGGTGTATAACTTCGGTTGATTTTTTAATTTTCATCCAAATTTGGCTCATAGGTGTTAATCTACTAACAGATTTACAAAAGTTTTTCCAAGAAAGTCTTCGCTCTTGTTTCAATACGCGTTTTTTATGCGCCTGAAGACGCTTAAATTCAACAAAAGTTTCAATACAAGAATTCGCTTTAAACCGCGCATAGGCTTGACGACAATCATGTACAGCCTTGGAACATTTTTCATTCCACCATACTAATGGAATTTTAACTTTTTTTTTACTGTTACTACAGGTAGAACTTTGAGAAACAGGATTAGCAGTTGGGGTGCAGAACTTAGGCTTATTCGAACCGAAAAATTCAAACTGTTGATAAATGTGCCACATTTATCAACAGTTTGAATTATAAGCGCACAGAATCTATTATAACTGTCGATTAAATCGCATGTTTCAATTTGAAATTTTTTACATGGGGCACACTAAAAGTTTTGCACTTCTGGCTAATCGGAACTATTTTAGTTTTGAATGTTATATATTTTTTAACGTTGCAACCTTCTTAGCAATATAAAAAAAAAATTGGCGGAAAATCATTTGTCGATAATTTTTTATCACACATCAAAGTTCTACGTACAAAACGAAATTGGAATTAAGTCGAAAAGATTTTAGAGCGATGATTTTTTATGATTTTAAAAGTTCTCTCCCTCCGCAAGATTGTGCTGCTCGTCTTCAAAATGCTTTTGGGAGAGAAGCACCTTGTTTGAACACCGTGAGGAGATGGTATGCTGAATTTGAAAGAGGTCGAGTTTCTTTAGATGACGAATTTCGTGAAGGGCGGCCTTCAACTGCCCTCAACGAAAATAATGTGGCTACTGTGAATCAGCTAATTGAAGAAAACCCGCGGATTACCTATGAGACAATTCGTATTGGGGATTGATATGAGACAATTTAAAAAAAAAATTACACGAAGAATTGTGAGTTCGGAGACTTTGTTGTCGTTGGATCCCTCATGAACTGACAGCGGAGCAGAAGCAGGCTCGCATGGAATATGCGAGCCTGCTTCTGCTCCGAAGCAGGCTCACATATGCTACTGAAGCACGACCACGGACATTCTAATGCTGTTTATGACATTATCACAGAAGACCAAATGTGGATTTGTTATTTTGAACCCGAAAAAAACAGCAATCTTGTGAGTGGGTACGTTTGAAAATGAGAACAGGCCAACAAAAGTGAGGCAGGCGAGAAACGTTGGTAAGAAAATGATCGCGTTTTTTTCTGAGCTACGGATCCCATCTGTACAACTCCACTTGGAGATCATAAGAGTGTTAATGCTGAGTGGTATTCTACCATTTGTTTACCCAGGATATTAGAAAAGGTTCGCGAAAGACGACCAAGAAGCCGCATTCTCCTACATCATGACAACGCCTCTTCACATACGGCCTCCAAAACAATGTCATTTTTAGCTTCCAAAAAAGCACAACTCGTCACCCATCCTGCGCATAGCTCTGACCTAGCACCCTGTGATTTCTGTATTTTCCCCAAAATTAAAGATTTAATGAGAGGTTTCACTTTTACCAAAAAGTGAAACGGAAGAGGCAGTGATAGCGTTCAATCAGTACATAGAAAACATGCCTTCAGATCTGTGATCCTCCTGTTTAAAAAAATGGTTCGATCGCATAAAAGAATGTTTAGAATGTAAAGGAGAGTATTTTGAAAAGCAATAAACATAAAATTTTGGTTATAGTATGTCGTTTTTTTAAGTTACGCAAAACTTATAGTGTGACCTACGTAAATTTCTGATTAACAGTTTTTTCATACAAATCCCAATTTACTGTTTTCAGATTCGTGTGAAGAGGAAAACTTTCAAATGTCTGTGACAAGTTACTATGGGAAGAGAATGATAGAGAAAGATTCAATGTTGTCAGAGTTGGTACCTAATGAGTCTGAAGAAACTTGCCATTCACAAAATAATACTAACGACGCCGAAACAAAAGTCAAATCTAGTGCATTTGGCTTCCATCTATGCGACCGATAATTAAAAAATATATTATATACTAGGTTATTATTATTAATATTTATGTAATATAATATTATAATAAAGGCTTATTCTATTCTATTCTATTCTATGCGACCCTACAGTGGTTGGACGTCCATCATTGAAGAGAACCAAATCATTCTCATCAGCGACATCAACAATATCTCTCCTTCGCGCGTCAACTTTGCCGCAACCCCATAAAGTATGATGCGCGTTAAAGTCTCCAGCAAAAATTATCGGTTTCGGAATAGTCTGTATTAAATCATTAAATTTTTTCTTATTAAATTCAGGAGTACAGCTGCAGTCCTGGGCTGTAAAAACTTACAATCGAAATATGTTTCTGAAAAATTTTAATCTGAACAACAATATTTTGTAAAGAATCATCATAAAATATATTAATTTTGTTATAGACTATAGTGTTATGAATTAATATGGCTACTCCATTGTGATTATTACCACAGTCATTTCTCACAATAGAGTATCCTTTCATGTTAAATGTGATATGTGGTTTGAGCCACGTTTCACTAATTATACAAATGTGGATGGAATTATTTAATATAAATTTTTGTAGTTCATATTTATTACTTGGAAAGCTTTGACTGTTCCATTGCATAATATTTACTTGTAGTGGAGTTCCCAGAGCGTAAAAATCGTGCAAACCTCCGATTTTTCAATAGTGGATGAAAATTGAAAAGAAAAAAAGGAATGTGTAGCTGATAACATAATTAATAAAGTTTACCTATTGAAAAGTTGTGCTTTTGATTTTTAAATTATTCTCTTCCACTTCAAGTAAACTCATAAACTGTAAAATTTGGAAGAAAATTTGCATATTTCTTTCTTTTAAATGTATAGCAAAATAATAAAATATATTATTATTTTTTTGATTTGTATCGTTGCTTATATTTCAAAGAAAGAAAATAAGTTGAAAAAATATATAATTTATATTTCAAATTAATATTTTGTATGTAGACGAGCATACCTCCAAATGTGCTTGTTGTGTGCCTCGCCAGGTAAATGGCGTTCCTATTTTTCTTTGGTTTTAAATAGGAAGTTAAAAATTATTTTTTAGGCTTAACAAAGTCTTCTATTTCTTAATATGTATAACTTTTTAGCTCTTACTTTATTAAATTTTCTGAAAATGTAGCACAAACTTTTCATGGATATTTCGAAGAAAATCTGTATTTTATTTCTTTTGGTTAGGTTTTTACAGAATAAAATTGATTTTTGTTTTTTCATTAATTATATTTGCTAAAACATATTTAAAGGAAAACAATACAAATTAGGTTAAGAACTGATATTTTTTGTATTCAGGTAAGCATTTTCCAAACATAGGTCGCAGCATGCGTCTTTAGTATGTACGTGAGATTTGTAGCACCCAGTTTTTTTTCTGGCTTTAAGTAGGAAGTTTAAATATATTTCAAAGACTAGAAAAAGTCTTTCATTTGTCGGTGCATTTAATGTTTTAGCGCTCACTTAAACAAATTCTCAACAAATATAGAAAAATATTTTCGGTCTATTTTACACATTTTTGGAGATATTTACACGTTTTTAAGTACTTAAAAGTTATCATTTCACTAAAAATTAAATACGCACAACAAGAAAGTTGAACAAACTTTTCGTTACAACCCTTAAATCCACCCAAACCCTTTTATCTTGGTTACGACGAGCGTTAATCTCTAAAAACTTTGCAAAAACCTTATAGTTGTATTTAGCTTAGCAAAGCAAACTTTCTTTATTAAAAATTGTGTATTTGGTTAATTTTCAACGTAAAAAATCGGATAAGAGTCATTAAATAACAGGAACAAGAAAAAAATTTTTTTTCTGGATCGGTTTTATATGGTGAAATGTTAATTTTTAATTAAGTAACTAAAAAATTAAAAGCACAAAAAAATTGTTTGGTAAACTTTGCAAGTTATAGTGTAAAAAAGAAAATGACACCTCAAAAACAAAAATCCATTCCCTTTTACAATTTTCGGAGGTTAAAACCTCTGGCGACTGCACTATTGGGCAGAGAATGTGAAAGATTGTTATTTTTTTCCTTTATAGTTTCTTTTATTGCTTCTGAAAGAAGCTGTGAGCTTATGCTTGCATTTTGAGTCTTGTTCAGAGTAATAGCTTTAATTAAACATTCTGTGAGTAACGTAAGTGCGTTTTTATTTGAGAGAAGTACATTTAATAAGTCTTTACTATTTGTGTTTTCATTTAATGAAGGGAAATTTTGTAATTTATTGTTAAAAAGGTCTGCATTTGATGTAGTTGTATACTTTTTTTTATTTTCCTCTATTTTCATTTTTTTAACTCTACATTCTCCAGATATAGATCAATGGCTACCTTTGCAATGTACGCAAAAAGCTTTATCTGGGCTTTGGGTACAGTTTTTATAATTGTGAGCCTCGGCACAGATCGAGCAACGCACTGCATTTTTACAAAACTTTGCTAAATGTCCGTATCTTAAACATTTATAACACTGTTTCACTGGTGGAATATATGTCGTAACAGGAAATCGCCACATATTTATAAAAACATATTCAAGCAATGATGTAGAGCACGAAAATGTAATTGCCACTGATTGCGTTGGTTGCAGCGCAAAGCTGTTGTTAACCTTAGCTTTTCTCATTATTCTACGTACACATATTACCCTTTTTGTACTACTCGAAATTGCTTTATAAATTTTTTGATTGGACATTTCGGTCGGTACGGAGTTGATGACACCAGTCAACTCCGTGCTACCAGCTGGAATGCTTGCTTTTAAATTTTGGTCTCGTAGAAAAGTAGTATTTTCAAGAAATGCGTCAGCTAAGTTCGGCCGATTAAAATAGACTCCAACTTTGAATTTATTAATTTTTCTCAAGAAAGATATTCCCTTAATCGATTGTTGGAAAATACGACTTAAACCCATGAGGTCGCGAGTCGGAGTACCTATAGGAGTTTCACTTGTGCTTTCCACAAAAACTACAAATTCAAATCCAGCTGCGCTGTCCTCTGGATAGCGACGGCTGTAATCATTGACTCTATAAGGAGCATATTTGTTAGATTCCTCTGTGGGCTCAGACTGTTCAGAGCTACTCGACTCAGCCTCATCATCCACCGGACTAGACGATATTAGTCTCTTCTTCTTCCGTTTGGACGGCCGCTGAGACATCGCGGCGCACCTGGTCCCGTGAAGGGACTTTTATATAATTAAAAAACTTACCAACAGAACGAAGAAATAATTATATACAATTAAAAAATATATACAATACGACAAATATTCTACAATTATACAAGTTTTTACAATAAAAATCAAATTAAATTTTCAGTGCTAAAAAAATTTCAACTTTTCCCGCCACTCCCGAAATTCGAATCCGAACCATAAACTTATAATGCTAAAGACCAACAAAGAGTGCGAGAGAGAAGAAAATCCTTTATGGAATTATAACAAGATGAAAAGAGAGAGGCAGTTTAATGTAAATTGTAACCACATTTATTTGACAGGTCGTCACCAAGTCGTCACTCGTGTTTATGCCCTTTCGGTATTTGCAATTTATTGTTTAAATCCTTTATTATTTTCAACAAATACTATTACATATAACAATGGTAACTAGTTCTGTGAGTGATTGCAGTGTAAATCATAGGAATAATCCTGAAAAACATACATTTCATAGGTAATTAATCTTCATGTCCTAATTGCTACGATGTGTTTATTTTAGCTATATTCTGTCTTTAGTTCTCTATTTCAAATAAAATATTGTCAATCCTCCCTTTTACTTTCATATTTTGCTTAATCAAAGGTACTATTGTTCTTAAATTACACAATTTTTGAAGAAAAATTTTTCATCAAAATTGTTGACATATACGCTTGGGCTTGAATAAAATTTATCGATATGCTTATCGGTATTTAACATTAACATAAAACTAATCTAAAAATGTAATAGGGGTGTAAGGGTATTATGATATGTATTTAAATTAAGAATAAATAATATACTATGTGTGTCGTTTACTTTCAACTTTATATTTGCATTTCTATTAACAGGGCTGATTTGTCAGTAAGCTTTTACCTGAATAATAACTTAATGAGTAAGTAACTTTATAATGTGTATATTATTTACCCTTATAAGAACCTCATGTCATAACATATCCGATGATGAAAAATCACCCCAAACGAAAATGTGTATCTACTTTTCAATCGTCACCTTTTTTCTGCCAAATAAAATATATGATACCTAATTTGAATTACAAAATCTGTCAAAGTTGCATATAATTTATTTCTCATAGAAACGCAGGTAAAATAACTCGAACGGACTATTATACTATCGATAGTAAAAGATACATCACTAGCACACGCACACATTGACAGATCAAAAATCGTCACGACTTTTCGGGTTGTCAGGTGGTCTATACGACAGTATCTATATCTACCTATACTTATTATAAAACAAAGTCGCTTTTTTTCCCCCATGTCCCTTTGTTCCCTTTAATTTTTAAAACTACGCAACGGATGTTGATGATTCTTTCAGTGTTAGATAGCCCATTTATCGAGGAAGGTTATAGGCTAGATTTTATTACGCTAAGATTAATAGAAGCGAAGAAATAGAGGAAAATGTGAAAAAAACGGGGAAAATTATTTGAAAGGGCTAACTTGAACGCGCTAATCTCAGGAACTACTGGTCCGATTTGAAAAATTATTTCAGTGTTAGATATCCCATTTATTGACAAAAGCTATAGGCTATATTTTATCACGCTACGACTAATAGGAGAATGTGGAAAAAACGGGGGAAATTATTTGAAAGGGTTTATCTCGCGAACTACTGGAGCAATTTTTATGTTATTTGGCACAGATAAGAATAGACCACATGAAGGATCGTGATAGGTTATCGATTTTAATCATTTTTTCAGTGGCTATATATTTTATACCCGTGCGACGCCGGGGCGGGTCGCTAGTATATTATAAGTCTATGGGCCGAACGGTGAGTGGGGTGAGCGGGGGGCGGGCGGGGTGAGAGGGGAGCGGGGAGGCGGGCGCTCACCAGGTCCAGGCCGAACAGCGAGCAGGTGCGCTTGACGAGCGTGGGGTCGCACTTGTCGGCGGGATCGGGCGGCGGCGTGCCGGCGATGGGCTGCGGTCGCGGGCGCGCGGCCGGCGGGCGCGTGGCCGGCGTGCGCGAGTGCGCGCGGTGCCGCCGCCACGCCGCCTGGATCAGCTCCGCCGCCGCCTGCTGCCGAGCGCGCCGCATGCGCTCCAGAACCTGATCATAAAATACCTCGTGATTATAACGCTTCATATAATAACTACATCAAGTTACTAAATACATACTACATTTTCACAAGTTTCGTGTTACGATAACAACTAGGAAGCTCACCTGGCGCATGCCCTCGCTGAGGAAGACGTGTCGCTTGCCGAGGGCCCAGCGCACGGCGGCGGGCGAGGCGGGCGCGGGCGGCGCGGCGGCGGCGGCGACTGCCCGCAGCACGCGCGCGCACGCTGCGCCGCTGTCGCGCTCGCCGCCCGCCGCGCCGCGCACCCACAGCGCGCGGTAGCGGCCGGCGAATGCGCGGAACCGCATGCGGTGCGGGTACCCGCTCGCCATCAGCTGTGCCGTCTCCAGGATCTGCAGCGCGCGCACCTGACGACACGCACACCACGTTATATAATTTGTCGCAGTCGACTGGTAAAAATCTGCTTTTCGATTGAACGACTATAGCGCCTTCTCTGAATCAGTGTAGTGACGGATTGGGTTAATAACCGAAATAAATCTGTTATTAACCCAATAAAAATTTGTTAACAGTATACAGTATACACGAAATAATTGTGGTTACCATTATCAATATGGTTAATGTAAACATTGATCACAGAATTAAATGTGTTAACAGGATAAATATGTTACAGTATCACATACTGTTAAGCCTAACCGAATGATATTGGTTGTTTTTCATGTTTCAACCAGTGTAGTGACGGATTGGGTTAATAACCGAAATAAATCTGTTATTGACCCATTAAAAATTTGAAATTTACCCAGTTTAACCTTTTATATGGGTTACCAGTTTGAATGGGTTATCCGTTTCATAAGATTATCAAATACTTAATTTTAAACTGTAAACCGTGTTGGTAAATTAACCTTTACCAAGTGTTAACAGTACTAACATGTAACCGTTTTAAAAGGTTTTCGATTTAACCTGTAACCATTTATTCAGATTATCCTTATAAATGGGTTATACTCTCACTGCTCTGAATGACGACATATTGGAAGGAAGTTCCTTATCGCGCATTCGGCGAACTAGACAGGCCAGACAGACTTTTTTATTAGTACCTGCATGGTAGGGGCAGATGGCCTCGATAGATATTCCTGTGCGTCAACTAGATGGCATTTTTGAGAATAAACAGCGACGCGTTTTTAGTATTCCTGGGCGTCAATAGATGGCGTTTTTTTAATAATTTTTAACAGTGTATAATGTATATGTTACAGGTTTTTTTAACTCTAGAGTACTGTATTTCAATTGCAGATTCAAACATATGACTGCGGTGAATACACGACGTGCAACGACAGAACAGCTGGTCTACATAGAAAGAGCTCTACGCAGCCTTTTCCCAAACGCAGTTAATAGTTATACAGTATACTATATACTACAGTACTCCCAAATTAATAATGCGCATGCAAATCTTCGCAAATTGTCTTAATCACGGAAACACCCGAATCTATGAAACGTAAGAGCCCCAAACAATGCTTTTGCATTTTGCACCTTGTTCGAAAGAAATAGAAGTAAATAGTTAATAGTTATCATTTTATAATAGTCGATACACGGTGGCTGTCGTCGGTCAATATTTTTGGCGTATGCGCCACAAAACCTTTTGCCATGCCGTGGCAACGTCACCAACAAGTTGC
This sequence comes from Polyommatus iphigenia, assembly GCA_963422495.1. NCBI lineage: Eukaryota > Metazoa > Arthropoda > Insecta > Lepidoptera > Lycaenidae > Polyommatus > Polyommatus iphigenia. The sequence goes on along the minus strand of OY730190.1, from coordinate 18,716,139 downwards.
TTATATTTGGTTAGGCTGTATATACACACGCCGCAGCGGCAGCGGCATCGCCGCCGCGGCGCTGCAATACTCATCCTTGTATTCAGGGCCCCCGTAACGGCTACTGGCGCCTGTGTGCAAAAAAAGGATTTTGGCGCCCCTTTAGGCAAATTTTTGGGACCTTGGTTTTGGCGCCCCTAAAGATGGCAATTTGGCGCCCTTAGAGGATGGCGCCCGTGTGCATTGCACACATTGCACATATGGTAGCGGGGGCCCTGCTTGTATTTCTATTTGCCCTTACACACGGCGCCGCCGCGGCAGCGGCGATACCGTGCAGCTGCCGCGGCGGCGCCGTGTGTAAGGGCCCATGGAAATACAAGGATGCGCCGCAGCGGCGCCGCTGCGGCACCGTGTGTAAACACGCTTACGGTCAAGTCGTAAACAGTTGGCGTTGCCATGGTATGACACGATTTGTACATGCGCAATAAAAGGTTTTGTGGCATCGTCTTCCGGGAAAAACGAAAATTGGTATGCGCATTATCGCTTTGGGAGCACTGGTCTGTAATACAAAACGGTCACCTGTCGGGCGACAGTGGCGCGATCGAAGTGCAGAGGCGTCTCGGTAGCGTTGGCGCGCAGGCAGCGCACGAAGTGCGGGCGCGCGTGCACCAGCGTGCGCAGCAGGTTGTCCAGCCGCGTGTGGAAGTCCTGCGTCAGCGTCGAGCCCGCGCCCGCGCCCGCCGTCGGCGACGCCCGGAACGCCGCGCCCGTCGGCCCGCCGCCTGCTGCCAGGATCTACACACAGAATTAAGAGCGAGCTGTCAAATTTTGCTGTGTTTTCTAATAAGTATTACGATCCCGGAAGACGATTGACTTAAATGAAATTGAGATTTATTTAATCATTGTATATTCATCTGATACTAGCCTAACGGAAAACACGATTCACTTATTTTGACTCGATAGTTTTATTTTTCGATATTATTTATTTTTATTTTATTTTACTTTATTTAGGAAACAAACAGTTTTTTTTTAATTATCTTAATTAAATACAATTTTTACTTAAAAACTAATAGTTCCATAGAATTTTAATGTAATTTTACAGAAAGATATGCGGCTGTTATAGATATGTTACGCTCAAAGACCGAAAACGCATCAGTGAGCGAAAAAATGGCTCACAACGCGTTGTGGTCATAGTGAAACGGCCACGACGCGTTCTGGTAATCGAGAAAAGCCATGACGCGTTCTGAGCATTTAAAAACAGCCACGACGCGAATTCGTGTTGTGGCCCTAATGAAAACGGCCACGATGCGTTCTGAAACTAGGCCAGTTACGCAGGGGTAATTTTATAGTGCCCAAGTGTGTGCGCAATACACAAGAGCACTCTGGTTTCAATGAAACCAGGCCAGTTACGCAGGAGTTATTTTATAGTGCCCAAGTGTGTGCGCAATACACAAGAGCACTATAAAAATTACTCCTTAACTGGCCTGGTTTCATTGAAACCAGAGTGCTCTTGTGTATTGCGCACACACTTGGGCACTATAAAATTACTCCTGCGTAACTGGCCTGGTTTCATTGAAACCAGAGTGCTCTTGTGTATTGCGCACACACTTGGGCACTATAAAATTACCCCTGCGTAACTGGCCTAGTTTCAGAACGCGTCGTGGCCGTTTTCATTAGGGCCACAACACGAATTCGCGTCGTGGTTGTTTTTATATGCTCAGAACACGTCATGGCTTTTCTCGATTACCAGAACGCGTCGTGGCCGTTTTCATTAGGGCCACAACGCGTTGTGAGCCATTTTTTCGCTCACTGAGCGATTTCGGTCTTTGAGCGTAACAGATACATAATTATTAATTACTTATTTTTTAACAGGTTTTGTAATTTTAATTTGTAAATAGGCAAGCTAATGTTAAATATATTAAGGTCCTTAAATTCTTCATTGTAAGTCTTAACGCTACGTTTGAGGAAACAGTTGTTAGTATAAATTGATCTATACAAAGGAACCGAAAATACATTTCGTGAACGAGAACCAGGTCTAGGTACTTTAAAATCGATACATTCCAAAATGTGTGAGGCGTCAATGTGGTTATTTATAATTTTAAAAAGATAAATTTGGTCAAACATTTTCCTGCGGTTTACAAGACACGTTAGTGAATGTCGACTGAGTGAGGTCTCATAAGAGATATATTCATGATTTCCAACGAATTCTAAGGACTTAATAAATTTCTTCTGAGCCCTCTCAATGCGGGAGATATGACAAGCGTAATACGGACTCTAAATTTGCAAGCAAAGTCTAATATCGACCGAACAAAGCTGAAGTATAAGATTTTTAACGTGTGGAGCTGTTTAAAAGGTTTCGAAATTCTTAATATAAATCCAAGTTGACGAAATGCTCTATTGACAATATGGTCGATGTGAAAATGAAATGACAATTTGGAATCCATGATTATACCAAGGTCACGAATAGTTGTGACCCTATTGAGAGGATTGCCATTAATTTGGTAATCAAAGTTAAATGGGTTGTGTTTGCGCGTATAAGACATCACGGAACATTTATCAAGATTTAAGTAAAGTTGATTTGCTAAGCAATACTCAAATAATTTATTTAAATCACATTGCAGTTGCTTGAAATCCTCTAAGTTAGCAATTATTTTGAAAAGTTTTGCGTCATCAGCGTATAACAATAAATTTGTAAAACGTATAACCTTGTTAATATCATTAATATACAGGTGAACAGCAAAGGACCGGCATGTGACCCTTGGGGTATTCCCGAAGGAATATCTACGAATCTGGAAACATAACCCTTTATAGATACTGCTTGGGTTGGGAACGATTTTTGACATAGGAAGTTATCCATCGCAGTAGATCGCCATGTATACCGATGTTCCAAAGCTTTTCTATAAGTAGATCATGATTTATTTTATCGAAAGCTTTGGAAAAATCGGTATACACGAGGTCTACTTGTAGCTTTTTATCCATGGCATTTAATAAGAAATTGGTAAAAGTAAGCATATTTGTTTCAACTGAACGGCCCTTACAAAAACCATGTTGATTAATTAGAAATCTGATTTTTTAATAACCCCATTAGCTCGCGTGTGACAATTTTTTCAAATATTTTACCTAATAAATTAGTTTTCGATATCGGTCGGTACTGAGACACATCATTTCTATTTTCATTTTTAGGAATAGGTGTAATAAGGGCCTGTTTCCATTTCATGGGAAATGTGCCTTCCGTTAGAGATTTGTTGTAAGTAATAAACAAGGGCAAACTTAGTTCCTTGGCGCATTTACGTATAAATATAGGATGTAACCCGTCATATCCAGGACCTTTATGGATATCAATGTTTTTGAGTTCCTTAAGGATGACCTCTCCAGCAATGAAGGTTGAGTTGACATTCACTAGGGAGTTTGATGAAACTGAATTAATATTTTTTATTACTGAATTAATATATTATGAATCTTTTTGGGCATTTCAACAAATATCTTTTACACTTATTGAGTTACTATCATTAAATAACTTGCACTACTACAATCACACACTTTATAAAATAATAGCTAAAGGAAATATAAGTATTGTGTTTAGTTTTTAAGTAATCATCAAAAAACAGTTTTGGGACCTACTTTCGTGCTATAATGGGGAACCGTTGTTACGCGATATTGTTCACTATTAGCTGCAGTGTAAAGCACATTGCCCGGGAGCACGATTCATGGAATTATTGTATCACGGTGTGTAGGCGGGGCTAGCGTTTTGACAGTAGGCCCTTAACAGTGACACGACAGCGCCGACGGAGGACGAGCAGGGACGAGGAGAGCGCCCTACCTTGAGCTCCGTACCGAAGAGGTGCGTCGCGAAGCCGAAATCGCACGCCCGGGTGTCGAAGACGGCGACGAGGTCGTCGGGCACGACGTCGCGGTTGGCCTCCAGGAAGTCGCCGGCGTCGTACGTGACGTCGCCGGCGTAGTGGCGCACGACGAAGCGGCGCGCGTGCGGCGGGCGCGCGTCCGCCAGGCGCGGGTGCGCGCGGTGCGCGGCGCGGACGCGGGCCACGTACTGCTCGGGCGCGGCCGGGGAGGGGGGGGCGGCGGCGCACTCGGCGTCCAGCGCCGCCAGCAGCCCGCTGCGCAGCGACGACACGAGGTCGATGCACGGCACGTTGTCCGCGTACTCGACCTCGGGCGCGCCGGTGACGCCCTCCTCGCGGCACGACTCGGCCGAGGACTTGAACACGTGCGTGTTGTAGAAGTGCTGCATGGTCTCGGCACACAGGTTGGCGCAGAGGTGCTCGAGCCGCGAGGGCGCGGCGTCCTCGAAGCCGAACATGTCGAGGATGCCGACGAAGCCGTCGGTGGCGTGGCGCACGGCGTCGTTGAGCGCGGCCATGGAGCGCGCGCCCGCCGCCCCGCGCCCGCGCGCCCCCCCGCCCGCGCCGCCCGCGCTGCTCGCCGTCGTCGACGTGCGCCGCGACACCGCGTCGTGATGCACCTGCCACATCATACCAATATTTTTTATACATATATTTGATTTTTTAAATGTTAAATTTAGCCGCTTTCAATTGGCTCGCCAACGTTGTATACCTAGTCCGTCAAGAAAGTGACGAAATTAAAAAGTGGCAACATCGTAGTGTCATCCCTTTTTTCTTAGATTGATTTGAAAGGGATGACACTACGATGTTGCCACTTTTTAATTTCTTCACTTTCTTGACAGATTATTTATGTATTCTGTTTTAAAATCTATTGTATCTATAGGTCTTAGTTTTCTATATATATATATACGCCGTGTACACTGATTTTCGAAGGCATTTGATAAAATAAATCATTCAGTTCTCATCAAAAAACTTTTGGAGCTCGGTGTTCACGGCGATCTGCTGAGATGGGTGGAGTCTTATGTATCCAATCGTAGTCAGGCAGTCGCGCTAAAGGAATTTCAATCTACGTTTCTAGTGAACAGGTCGGGCATTCCACAGGGGTCTATTCTGGGACCTTTTCTATTCATCCTGTACGTAAATGATATTCGAAAATGTTTCAGGAATTCTCATCACCTTCTCTACGCAGATGACACAAAAATCTATAAAATTATCAAGACAAATAATGACTGTATTGAATTACAAAACGATCTGAATAGTCTCGACTCATATTGTGAAGCTAACCAATTATATTTAAATACCGACAAATGTCATGTTATAACTTTCACGCGGAAGAGAAACCCAATCATTTTTAACTACAGGATTATTGGTCGAACCCTTGGTCGGGTGTCTTCAATACGTGATCTGGGAGTGACCCTGGATTCCAAGCTGAATTTTAATGACCATATCGATGGGATTGTAGCTAAAGCTTACAAACAACTGGGAACAATAATTCGTATAGGTCAACCTTTTAAACGCGTAGAAACGTTTAAGCTGCTGTATAACGCTTATGTTCGAAGTGCTCTTGAGTTCGCTAGTGTTGTTTGGAATCCGAATTATGCTTTTAACGTCAAACGTATTGAAAGGGTTCAATTTAAATTTTTGAAAACACTAGATTTTAGGTCTGGCTCACGGTCTACTGATCATCTTGAGAGTGCAGCAAGACATAATATTCAACGATTAGACTTAAGGCGTAAATATCTAGATAGTGTGTTTCTTTTCAAAATTCTACATAGTTCCATTAATTCCTCAAATCTATTAAGCAAAATTTATTTAAAAGTTCCGCGACCATCTTCACGTAGTATGGACACGTTTTATGTCCCGCCCTATCATACAAACTACGCGAGAAATACCTTCTTCTGGCGAGCATGTTCCTGCTACAATAGTGATCTGAATTCTGTTGATATTTTTTCAAAAAATTTAAGACAATACAAAAAAGGATTAAATGAGGTAATATTTGGTTCATAAAATATTTATTAATAAGTTTATTTATGTATTATCATTGTATTTGTGTATAGGTTCTAGGATATATTTATATGTAAAGTAGTACTTATATATTATATATGTATATAAAAATAATAATGTATTAGTTGTATTTTTTTAATGTTAATATTTTGTATTGATGTTATGGTACATTAGGTCTAGTTGTAGTTAAAACATTTATAAATATTAGTTAAAGACTGTTTGTTACCTAAATAAATAAATAAATAAAAAAATAAAAAATAATAATAAAATGAAAAACGTTACTTATTTCCGAATGTTTTGTGTAACGCAATAAACTAAAATGTAACGGAGGTACCGACCGATTCGTTGGAGTCGGAGGACAGCGTGCCGAGGGTGGAGCCGAGGCGTTTGAGCGAGTTGGCGCGGCGCACGATGGTGGCCACGGTGCGGCAGTAGAGGGCCTTGGCGAGTGCGTCGCGGGCCAGCGCCGCCGCCGCCGCCGTCGCCGGGGCCCGCACCGCGCCGCCCGCGCCCCGCCGCCCGCGCCCGCCTAGACCCCGCGCCAGCACCGCCACGCCCACGCCCAGCAGCGACCCCGCCAGCGACAGCTCCGTCTGACACGTCGAACGACATCCACTCAGTAAAGCCGAATTTACTTACAAACTAGTGACTTTAAATTAATTTTCTGACATTAATTTCACGCGTAAATTTATAGTTTCATAACGCACGCATCAGTTTTGCGACACTGTAAAACTACCTCTAATGTCAGAGAACTACTTTTGTGATGAAAATAGAGATGCTACTCCCTAGCATCTCTATTGCAACCGTTGCAATTCACCAATGTCTTTTGTTTTGAGAAGACTTTTTTTTTAAATTAATATAAGGTTATTTTTTAGGATTTTCGACGATTACGTAGTAAATAATAACACAATTGGATTTCTGGTGTAAGGGTCATTATGACGTAAGTCGTAACATGTAGAGTGCAAAGTTCACACCACGGAGCTAAATACAATGCTCCTTTAGAGTTTTAACTTTCGAAGTCCAGTATGTTTTAAGGAACTGTAGAGCGTACCCGCGCGCAATATATTGTACTAGCCACTAAGTATCGTATTGTGATTTTTGTGTAGAGTTTTAATAAACAATTATCTGAGCCTACGAACTTTTCTTATAATCACCTTAGAGCATACCCAACACTGGTGACCCCGAACGCGTGAATATTAGGCTCAGTGTTTTCTATAATGCGGAATAAATTTCGATTTTTCGAATTTCGATATGGAGCAGCAACTAGAGCAGCAGCTACAGCAGCTACAGCAACTAATGGCGAAGTTCGAGCATTTCCAACGTTCCTGCCGACCTTGGAGAAGAGGACGTTCGAGTTCCCGTTCTCGTTCACGTCCGAGGTACCGTGGGCAGTCTGCGTCGTCTACACACCGACGGACACCTGCGAGCCCTGACTGGCTCTGCAGCTACCACTTCAGATACAAGGAGCGAGCACATTGATGCGTCGAGCCGTGCAGCTGGAACAAGATGAAGACCGCGGAAAACTAGTTCCGGCGCGAATGGAGGCGGAAGTTTGTGCCGGTATGAAGTCTCACCGCCTGTGCGTAACCGACTCAAAAAGTGGTTTACGTTTCCTGGTGGACACCGGTGCTAACGTTTCGGTGCTACCCAGATCCTCGCGAAAAGATCATAGCGTAAGTTTAGACTATAAGTTGTACGCAGGTAACGGAACGGAAATTAAAACGTTCGGTTTCAGAACTCTTAGAGTTAAACTTAAATTTAAGACGAGCGTTCCGTTGGACTTTTGTTGTAGCCGATATTAAGCAGCCCATCCTTGGAGCCAATTTTTTGAGTCATTATGGTTTATTAGTAGATATTAAGTCGCATAGATTGTTAGACACCATAACAAACTTAAAAACTAATGGCTCATTAATTAATTGTGACCAACCTAGTATTAAGACTTTAGATGATTCGCATCCTTTATATAATTTACTTTCCTATTACCCTGAAATTACGAGGCCAATTTCGTTCAAAGAGTGTAGCCAACATTCGATATTTCATCACATTGAGACTGTAGGTCCGCCGGTACATGCGCGTGCCCGTCCTTTAGCCAAAGATAAATATAAGTTAGTTAAGGAAGAATTTAGGGTCATGCAGGAGATGGGCATCTGTCGCCCGTCTAAATCTCCGTGGGACAGATATCCGATTCCCAGACTACAGGATTTCACGAATCTATTGACAGGTAAGATTATCTTTTCTAAAATTGATATTTGTCGTGCTTATCATGCTATTCCTGTAAGCCCTTGTGACGTAGAAAAAACGGCTATCATAACGCCTTTTGGCTTGTACGAATTTCCGAGAGTGTCGTTCGGACTGCGAAACGCAGCTCAGACGTTTCAAAGATTCATGAGTCACACGGTTTTACAAGGAATAGACAATTTAACTAGTCAAAACAAAGGTCAAAATCAAAATTCATGTTTATTTAATTATATAGACGATATATTAGTAGCGAGTACTAGCGCAGAAATGCATGAATTACATTTAAAAAAGATATTCGATAAATTTACAGAGTACGGTATCACGTTAAATTTAAAAAATGTTCTTTCAATCAGTCTTCAATAGAATTTCTAGGCTATCATGTATCGCCAGAAGGTTTAAGACCCCTTGACGATAAAATTAAAGCAATTATGGAAGTCCCTCTACCTAAAACTATAGAAGAATTGCGCAGATTTTTAGGGATGATCAATTTTTATCGATCTCATATTCCAGATGCAGTTAGGTATCAGTCAATTTTAAATAATTATTTGCATAACTCTAAAAGAAAAGACAAAAGTCTCATAGCATGGACAGGAAGTGCTGAGGATGCATTCGAACAATGTAAGCTAGCACTCAAGAATGCAGTCACGTTATCGTACCCGTGCGACGATGCGCCATATGCACTTATGACCGACGCGTCAAACTTTTCAGTAGGCGCAGTTTTACAACAACGTATAGGCAGTTGTTGGAAACCTTTGGGTTACTTTTCTAAGAAGATGACTAGTGCGCAGCAAAAATATTCTACCTACGATCGTGAATTACTGAGCTATCAGCCTGAGCCTACGAACTTTTCTTATAAGCTTAGAGCATACCCAACACTGGAAAAAACAAAGAAACGACATTGAGTGTTATTAAATTAACAATCGCCGAAATCAATGATAATACTTTCTAGTTTTTAGTCCATTCGGCCATCTTTTCTTTTCATAGATTATATAGAAGTCGTAGAGCAGAAGGATCTGTCAAATAATCATCGAAATGGCGGCAAAATGCAAATAAAGAAAAATACATTTTTCTTTACATCTCCCCCCCAAAAGAAAATATAATCAGGTGTTTAGTCACGCAAACTCTCAGACTAGAATCCACCAGGAGCTGGGGTTAGTTTTGAGATGTGAAAAAAATTTGACTCCGACTTCTTATGATCAGTATTTATCTTGTAGATTGTATTTGATATTTTTTCTATAATTTGATAAGGTCCGAGTTTCAATTCATTCAGTTTTTTTCTATTAAGTCTGTTACCATTCTCCCCAAAGACAATATCACCAACTTTAAAGTCTATGCATATTCGATTCTTATCATAGATTTCTTTGTTGTAATTATGTGATTTTATTGTGTTTTCTAAAGCTTTTTGCCTGTCTTTTATTAAATCATTCTCAGTCTTTTTCAGCTTTATTTCATTCGGCAAAAGAGATACATCTGTGCCATATAGTAGGTACTTTGGAGCATATCCAGTAACCGAGTATTTCGTCTCATTATAGTTTTTTTTTGACGTGACAACGTCTTATAATTCGATGGAGCCGGCTGCACGCACGAAAAAACATGACTCATGCGGCGTTACCTCGCTCTGAGGCGTTCCATTTAAGGCTTGAAGTGCAAGCGAGAGCGCGGAACGACCGACAAAGAGGCACGTTGTCACGTTCAACTATCGTCAGTAAACCGACTTTACAGACAACCGTTTTTTTTACACAGTTTTGAGCAATGGTTGTCCATGCAACTTTTTTAACATTTTCATTTGCTTTGCTTCGGATTTTGTTGACTAATGTCTGATTAAGTCTTTCATTTAGACCATTTGAGTAAGGCGAGTTAACTGCTGTAAAGATTATACAGATATTTTCCTGGTCCAAAATCCTTTAAATTCTTTAGAATTAATACCTGGATACTGATCCAATAGAATCAATTCAATATTATGAATTTCTCCACAGTTTTTTATGAGTTTGATGAAGTCATTTAAGTTTTGTGTACTTGAAGTTAAAATATGTGCATACCTAGTAAAATGGTCCACTAGCAGATGTAAATACTTCTTCGTCGACCGTGTACCTCCAAAGCCTCCAATTGTATCAATAGAACATATTTGAAACGGTTTTGTGGCAGGTCCCAAATGTGACATTAATCCATATTTGTTCTGTCCTCTTGATTTGTTTTTTATACACACTAAGCAATTTTCACAAATTCTTTTTATGTTCTTTGTGATGTTCTCCGCTGTATACAATGACCTAATCATACTTTGCATCTGCCTAATTCCTAAGTGACCCATGTCTTTATGTATTTTATTTATGAATTGTATGCTAAATTTTTCAGATAAAATTATTTTGTCTTTGTTCTTTACTCTCTTATAATATATGTTGTCTTTTGATATTAATTTATCTTTCTTGCACTGTATATTTTCATTTTTTTCTTGATCTTCTAAGATTTCTTGTAGTTTTATTGTGTTTACTATTTTTAATTGTTCATCTTGATTTTCATTTGGTCCAAGGACAGGGTTTCTACTCAGACAATCAGCTTCAATGTTATATCTGCCGGGCGAGTACTTAATTTGGAAATCATATTATGACAGATAGAATGTAAGTTCACCCAATTCCTCATCTGTCCTTGATTTAATGTTCATAGTTTCTAACGGTTTGTGGTCAGTAAGCTTACTATTAGGTATTTTTACACCTATCAATAAATGCTGCCAATACTTAACACATTCCTTAATCGCTAGGCATTCCAAATATATTGCTTTCTTCCTTTTTTGAACTTCATTTAGTTTTTTAGAGAAGTATCCAACAGGTTTTTCTTCATTATTGTCTTGTAGCTGCTTCAAGACTGCTCCCAGTCCCTGTATACTGGCATCTGTATATATGTGAATAGGGAGATTATAGATCAAAGATTGTTAATATTGGTTGAGAACATAAAATTTGTTTCATTTCATCGAATGACTGTTGACATTTTTCAGTCCAGTTAAATATTTGTCCTTTTCTTAAAAGATTATGCAAAGGCTCTAGTTTTATTGCTATATTTGGCACATACTTATGGTAAAAGTTTATTTTCCCTAAAAATTGCCTTACCTGTTTCTGTGTTTTTGGAATTGGGAAATTTTGTATTGATATCAAATTATCCTTCAGCGGGCTGACTGAGTTATTCTGTATTATATGACCCAAGTATTTGACTGATTGTGCTGCAAACATACATTTAGAAAATTTGAGTTTCAGGCCTTCATTTATTATGGCTTCAAATAATTGTTTTAGGTGTCTTATATGGTCTAAAAATGTTTTTGAAAATACTAATAAGTCGTCTATAAAACTTACTGCAAATTCTCCTAGCTTATTTTTTCGTATAATGTTACACATTATTCTTTGAAAAATGGCCGGTGCTGTCTTTAGACCGAACGGCAAACAGGTCCATTGGTAGTGGCCCTCTTGGGTAACGAATGCAGTTTTGTATCTGTCAGTAACACGCTATGGTATGGACCAGAAAGCGGAGTTCAAATCTAGCGTAGAGAAAAATTTGCAGTCTCTTGTTTTCACTATAAGGTCTTCAATAAGAGGGAATGGTTGCGATTGCGGAACAACTATCTTATTAAGTTCTTGGAAATCTATGCATAATCTGGACTTTTTAATTTCATCTCTTTTGTAAGCGAGTGTAACAGGTGCTGAAAAAGGGCTATATGATTCCTCGATTATATTTTTTTCCAATAACTTTGCTACCTGTTTTTCTATTTCCTTCTTATCTTGAATAGTACAACGATATGGTCTTTTACTGCAATATTTTTCCACTTGTAAATCGATGTGTGCCTCATAACCCGTTACTCTCCCTATGTCATATTTATCTTTTGCAAAAACAGATTTATATTTTGATATCAACTCCTCAATCTGTGCTTGATCCTTGAAATCTAGATGATTTATGTAAATTTGATAGTTTTCTTCACATAAGTGTTCATTAAAGTTTATTATATTTGAATTATTTTTTTCTTCAAAAAACCGTTGAATTTTAGAACCAGGCAGTTTCTGATGTACTTTCAAATTTTCATCTTGACACAAGTAAAATTCTTTTATGCAGTCTAGTCCTATTAAAAAGTCATAGTCAAAATTCTTTCTGTCTATCACAAAAACATTCATTTCCTTTTCCATATCAAAAATGTTTATATTAACTTTGATTATGCCGTTCGCTTTTTTAACGCCATTAATTGTTTTCAAATTAGCATTGTTACTAAAGTTAGGATCTTTATTATTTATCTTTAATAACTTTAAATTGATCAATGATACATTAGAACCAGAGTCGTAGATTCCAAATATCTCAATATTGTTATTAAGAACTAATTTTACTTTAATTAATGGCGGCACAGTTGGTTTTTTTGATCTTCACACTGTAGTTCACATTCTAGCGCTGAATTATTGATGAGTTTTATTTGCTTTTTATCCTTTTCATTATTTATCTTAGGATTAAACCAACATAAATCTTCCGAGTGGTAACGTACAGCTTTTTTAAATTTTTCACAAATGCTACACTTTTCTTTTATTATATTTGGTTTAGTATCTTCTCTCTTTTTGAAAATTCTTCTTTTTAAAACTAGATGCTCTAACTTTCTCAGTTCATTGAATAAATCTTTTACATACACAACCTCCTCCTTGTTAATTCTGTCTGTTATAAAGTCTGGCAAGCCCGCAGCTATTATATGAATTAATGTCCCTTCATAAATTGTTTTTCTTACTTCTAGCAATAGTTTTTCTTTTCTTACAGCATAGTCCAACAAAGAGCCTGATTGATACTTAAAAGACAATGCATATTTGCTTGTTGACCAACCTTTAATGGCATAGGTTTGTAAAAAACTTGATTTCCATTCGGACCACTCTGATTGTAAGCTATGTTTAATCATCATGACGGCATACCAATCTGTGCAAGATTTTTCAAGAAATAATCTGAAAATTTCAATTTTTTCATCTTCGTTTACTATTCTAAACCTTTCACATTCCTTTTCAAATGTCTCCATCCAATATGATGCACTAATTGTATTTCGTCCATCAAACTTTTCAATAACGAATTTGTCAGCCAGTTTTTTCATTCTTTGTTTTTCTTTTCTTTCCTGACTTTCAATCAATTTTTCCTAAATCTTTACAATTGGGTCGACTTCTGTTACTTTTGTATTGGTTTTAGCAAATTGTTCTTGACTTATCTCCTCGAGAAATTGGTCCTGGAAAATCATATTTTTATCCTCATCCACATAAGTATTTAAAATGTCCTCCGTAGTTTTTATCCAGACATTTCTGGATTGGTGTCTTTTTTTCAGTGTATTTTTCACTGTACTAAAGGTTTTATTGGCTTGTATATGTTTGTGGAGTGACACTGCTTGATATTCTTCAGGAATTAGAAAAATCTTGTCATCTTGTGTACTGATTGAGGTTATGGCAATGTGGTTCGACTTTCCGTCTGATGTTGGTTTTACTTGGAATGCGAATTTCAACCTTTCCATATTTTCTTTTCTTGACAATAAATGTCGTTTTATAAGGTTATTTCTTAGGATTTTCGACGATTACGTAATAAATAATAACACAATTGGGTTTCTGGAAAAAACAAAGAAACGACATACAGTGTTATTAAATTAACAATCGCCGAAATCAATGATAACACTTTCTAGTTTTTAGTCTATTCGGCCATCTTTTCTTTTCATAGATTACATAGAAGTCGTAGAGCAGAAGGATCTGTCAGATAATCATCTAAATGGCGGCAAAATGCAAATAAAGAAAAATACATTTTTCTTTACATTAACATAAAGCTTTGATGATTGACAACGCCATGTCGTTGGTAATATTGGTGATTTTACTGTTAAGTTAATGAACGTGCTGCAATTTCTTTCACGAAACTCGTTCCAACGTGCATAACACTAGTTTCCTGTTGGTAGGCGGCGGGACATAGATCACTCACGTCGCCGTTGGGCTCGGCGGCGCCGTCGGCGTTGTCGACGAAGGTGACGTTGCCGAGCAGCAGCACGGCGGCGAGCACGCGCAGCACGTCCGCGAAGGGGATGCCCAGCACGCCCAGGCAGCCCTTCCACGCCGCGAACCGCGCCGCGTCCTCCGCCTCCGCGCGCCACCCCGACGCACACGCCAGGTACCTGCCCAGTGGAGTCGTCAGTTCGCAGAACACACAGTTTAACGATGGGCTCGTTCGTGTAGTCGGTCGTCGCCCGTCGGTCTCACCTAAAGTCCTGCGGCGTGCGGCCGTCGAGGTGCAGCTGCGCGCGCTCCTCGGCGCCGAGACCGGCCAGCAGCTGGTAGAAGATGTGGTAGTTGCGCTCGCGCGCCGGCGGCCGCACCACGCGCGTCTGGTCCAGGAAGTAGCAGTGGATCTTGGTGCGGTAGAGCGCGCCGTCCGTCACCTGCACCTCGATGAAGTGGCCGATGCGGCTGGAGTGCGAGTTGGCGAGCGTGGCGGCGGTGCCGAGCGAGCGCAGCACGGTGAAGGCGGCCGCGAGGTGCTTGAAGGCGTCCGTCTCCGGCCCGCCGCCCGCCACGTCGAACAGCCGCCGCAGCAGCTCCATGGCGGCGTGCGTCTTGCCCGAGCCCGCCGCGCCCGACAGCACCACCGCCTGCGGGCAGCCCGTGTCCGCCTGGTGCCGCACCGCGTCCGCCACCAGCCGCGCCAGCTCGCCGCCGCCCCGCGCCGCCCCCCCGGCAGCGCCCGGCGTCAGCGCGTTGCCCACGTCCGTGTACGCATTTAGCGCCACCACGATCGGTCCCACCGACGTCTGCGACCACACAACACATCTTTACTCTCGTATCTTTGCAGACTACACTACAATACTAGGGACAAAATCTGTTTACGACAATTTTTTGAGGAGCAGCATAAATCCCAGCATACTCACGTAGAACTTGTTCTGGTAGAAGCGGGCCTGCAGCGCGCGCACCACGGCGTCCTCGGTGAGCGGGCCGCGCAGGTGGATGAGGTCGTCGAAATCCGGCGCGGGCGCGGGCAGGGCGGCGGACGGGGGCGCGGGCGGGGGCTGCGCGGCGACCGCGGGGGGCGCGGGCGGCGGGGGCAGGGAGACGGGTGCGCGCGGCGGCACGGCGGGCTGCGGCGCGGCGGCGGGGGCGCCCACGTGCAGGTGGTTGCGCAGCGTCACCAGCTCCGAGCTGAGGCTCAGCAGCCGCCGCTGCAGGTGCACCGCCTCGTTAGACGACGACGCGTCTGTGAACACGACAATATTTTTGACAGTTAACTTTTTAATACTTCTTCTTGGCAACAGTTTGAGCTTTTATTTTTGAATACGCTGCCGCTTGGCTTTGACGACAGTTTGAGCTTTTATTTTAAAGCTTTTTGACGGAACAGTTAAGGTTGTTACTTACATTGATGTAAGTAGTAGATGCCGTGTATACCGATTTTTCAAAAGCTTTTGATATAAAATTAATCATAATTTATAATTAATTCATGAAGCCCCAAGCGGCCACATCCGGCCGCGATAACAATGAAAAAGCTATTGTGTCTCGTTTTGCCACGACTGATGGGTTAAACAAGTTATCAAGGATCGGTATACACGGTGATCTACAGTGGCGGATTTGCAGTCCTGGCCGCTGTAGGCCCCAGGCCATGTGCCGCCCCTTTCTCAGCACCCATCATTACTAGATACATAGTTCATACTTTATTCCCATTTTTAACCCCCGATAAAAAAGAGGGGTGTTATAAGTTGGACGTGTCTGTCTGTCTGTCTGTTTATCTGTCTGTGTGTGTATCTGTCCGTGGCATCGTAGCATCCAAACGGGTGGACCGATTTTGATCTAGTTTTTTTTGTTTGAAAGCTGACATGGTCGAGACTGTTCTTAGCTATAGTTCATCATCATCAGCCTGCTCAATGCTGGAAAATCGCAGTTTATCTGGTTCGTGAATGGCAGTTAGCAACTTGCAGTTGTTTGATGAGTTTTATATTTTGCATTCTGGTTCGTGATATTTATGAATAACATACACATTAACGGAAAGTTGACTTGGTGCTGCAGCATCACCTGGTAATCAATAGGATACCCACCTCCTCACCAACTTAGAGCAGAGGTTTTGTGTTTGGGCTCATTTTGATTGCGACAATCAGTAAGACGTAGTATAAACAGTAAATATTTGCATGCTGCTGCTACAGCATCACCTGGATTCTATAGGACCCGAGCTCCGTATGAACCAAAAGTGGAGGTTTCGTGTTTAGGCTCATATTGACGGGCTCATCCAAGAGGACATTCATAGAGTGGACATTCATTATAGTGCAGAATAATATTCTTTGCATATTATTCTGCACTATAACCAACAAAAGTTTAAAAAGCATGAAATAAAATTAAATTAAAAAATTTAAAAAAGAACCCCGCCAAAAAACTTTAAAAAGTAAAGAAATAATATTTACTGACTTTAAAGTTTTTAAATAATTCCTAAGTGTAAAGTGATATTTTAGTCCTTAATAGTTGTCAAGGTGTGTCGGGGGACCGCTAATGTACTGTCAGAGAATTTGATTCCTAGGCAGATGGGGGATCTTGTCTTTACTTTTTAAAGTTTTTTGGCGGGGTTTTTTTTAATTTCTTAATTTAATTTTATTACTTAATTGATTTTTTAATCGTTTTTTTTTTACTTTTTTTTCAAATATTTCGTTTTCTATGCGTTTTACGTTTTTTGTATAAAAAGAAAAGTTGTAGAGACATTTTTTTATACCTTGAACTGTTTTCAAAATAGAGGGCGTAGAGCGCGCGGTCAGAGAATGACTTGAGGTCAACTGGTAGTCTCGATCAAAAACGGATTTTTGGAACCTGTCATGACTATTTTGCCACCTGCTTTAGATGATTTACTCAATACTGTATGTGTCTGTAACTGCAAAAGTGGCTGTGGCTCAAGATGTGGATGCAGGATAGCGGGGTGACAGTGCTCCTTAGCTTGCGGCCAGTATAATGGACAAGCTTGTCTCAATTCTGTACCATATCAGATCGATAGTGATGATGATAGAACCTTTGACCCAGAAATCATGAATGACTTCGAGACAAATGTCGGTGAAGACGGTAATGAAGAGGAAATTCCGCAGCAGCGGGACGATGACGATGATAAAGAATATGATGATGAAGAAAAAGAAGAGAATTGAAATTAGAACTTGTTCTCGAAATTTTTATTAATTTTGACTTACTTTGTAAATCTGTAAAATGACACGTTTAATAAAAACATCAAATGAAAATGTTTTTTTTCTTCTTCATTTATATTGAAAGTAATTAGTATGTATTTAAAATTTGATAAGAATTAAAATACAATTTAAGTGCTTTCTTGATTGCATGTCCAGGTAAGTGTTAATTAATAAATTGACACTTTGGTAATTAAAAATAGATAACTAGCCAAAAAAATCTAAAAGTTAATAAAAATGATAATTGTATGTTATTAGAAATTTTACGAGTTACCGCGCGCTCTACGCCCTCTATTTTGAAGACAGTTCAAGGTGTAAAAAAATGTTAAATAGAAAAGTTGTAGAGAATTTAATTCTCTACAACTTTCCTATTTATACAAAAAACGTAAAATGCATAGAAAACTAAACATTTGCAAAAAAAAGTAAAAAAAAACGATTTTTGTGACTTCTGACCAATGACAATTATTATATATGAATTTTGAGAACTGTTTTAGGATGCCAAACCAATTAAGTTTTTACGAAGTTAATATACTGGGCATCTCGATTTTCCGAGGTCAACCCCCTATAGTGACTGGGCTATTTAGGCGCGAATAGCATTAGTTATGTTATGACTTATGAGCCACTGAAGAGAGGTGTACCTCGAGTGGAGTCCTGGGCCGCAACGGGTTAAACTAAACGTACAAACTATTTTACATGTACGATGTACGAAATTATTTATAATTTTGATACGCAAAAATAGTGATATAGGAAGATTATAATCAAACGGTACGCGAGCTTTTAAATATCTCACCAAAAACAACCGAGAAGCCACCACGCATATTTACTGCACACAACTGAGACCTTGTAGTTTATGTTTTTAATTTCCAAAATTTAGTTTGTTAATAAACAAAAAAAAACATATAACGAAACTTGATTTCAGTAAGTTTTATTTATATATGGAGATTCAGATATTGAGACCTTATTCACTATTAAAATATAGCGTCCGTCCAAAGTCGCGCCCATTGCCACTAGCTTCACACTGCAGCCGCACCTATTACAATTTTTTTTGCACGATTTGCCGCCCTCTATATTTGGCTGCCCTAGGCCCGGGCCTACTGGGCCTTAGGGTAAATCCGCCACTGGTGATCTACTTAGGTGGATTGAATCTTACTTGAGAAATCGGAATCAGGCTGTTGCCATTAAAGGTTTTCAATCAAGTTTCTTTGCAATTCCATCAGGAATTTCACAAGGATCCCATCTTGGGCCATTTCTTTTCACGCTGTACATAAACGAATTCCTAGGTCACATTTTATTTGCTGATAACACAAAAATTTCATAATTATACAATCTCTTTCTGACTGCGCGATTTATCCAGTCGTAAAGGTATATTACCTCTATATCTTTTAGTATCTGTAGCCGCGACGTAGGCATTATAATATTAAATTTTGATATTAAATCTAATATGGCGTCGAAAATACCTGATTTGATAATGCTACGAGGTCATAGACCTTATTTGATATTGATAGCCCGAGCCCTGACACAGCCGCGAGAGAAAGCACCACGCATCTAGCCGACATATTATACTCGCTTATAGTTATCAATTATCATTATCGTTGTAGTTGCATACGTGTAAGATAAGGAGCAATCAAATGCATAAGAAAGTTATATATTTGTAACTTATTCAAATACTTGAATATTTGCGTCTCTAATCTGAAATCATGTAAAAACTATTTTAAGAAAGCCTAAAGTAACTAAAGTGCAACACAAGCTTACGCACACATCCGTAAAACTACGCTACTTCGCGTTATCTTTCGTGCGTGATTGATGTCAGTATACTCTACACTCTACAGTCTACTGAGCGGACAGAGCAATAGTGAAGACTGTATTTAAACTCTCAATGAAAACGGTGGTCTTAGGTACTTCAATGTTGTTTGTAGTATTTTAGTCTGACTTACTTTGTATTTGGTCTTAGGCTGTTAATTTCAAAGTCGGAAAGGAAAACAGTTTATCCTCTACTGATGACTTCTAGATTTTAGTAAAGTGTGTGAGGAATATTTGTGGGTGTTGCCGTCGTGAGGCCAGCGCGGTGGCCGCCGTAGCGGTAGATTCGGCCGACGCGCGGCGTCCTCGTAATTTTACTTTCCTCTGCGCTGTTTATCTTAAGGTAATTAACGTAAAAATGCGGTGCGCGCTGCTGGAAGAGGGACACGTGGCGTGCGCGGGGGGGCGAGGAGGTGAAGGGGAACACAAGGCAGGACCGGTCCCGCCCGGCCCGCGTCAAAAACCTTTTTATTGGCGACGAAGGACATCGGCCCGTCCCGCGCATCTAAATATTTTGAGCGTCCTCGAGCCTCAAGATCGTCACACGCGGTAGAGATCTTTGAAAATGTCGTCGGTTTCAGTGTCGAACGTGTGATAGGTCTATGACGACTCGTCTTTCGCTGAGCGATGTTATAGGAAGGTTAAGCGCGGGGCTTGAACTCGAGAGAAATAAAAACGTTATTAGTACATATATATGGGTGGTGGTAACTACTATCGGGTGGTTCGTCCCCTCCTTTTCCGGTCTAAAAATACAATTATTGTGGTGGTTCATGGTCGCCCGTGGTCGTGGTCGGCGGTCGCGTTCTACTTTCCTCGGCGACTGGTCACGCTTGTTTTTACGATGGGCCGCTGAATCACTTGTTTTAGTTTCGGATAGAGAGATCCGGACAGGTTTGAGAGTTTTTCTGTTCGGATTATTTTAAACAAGGACGGTGCTGCTTACATTTTAGTCAATATCATAATATTAAGGTTAAAGTAAAAAACCGTGTTGGATATGTTTTAGATTGCTTGTTTTCTAGGAGTGGCCGGCCCGGCCTCTCATAGAAAACAAGAAATGGAAAGGGCGTAAGCGACAGAATGGTTTTGTCGCGTAATTTAAAAAACCATAAATATATTTCATATTATAAGCTATGGGCAAATTAAAGTGTATGCTTGAACCAATCTATGTACGAAGTTGGAAGCTTAAATCACTCTCCTCTGTTGGCAAAATTAGAATCCCTTTTTTTACAGAGGTCTATTTGATTGATTATTCTGTGTTATAAAAGTTGACCAATCGTGTTATGCTATGGCCTATGGGGTATATTTGTAAATATACCCCATACTTCATTTCGTTTGAATTTGCCGCGTAATAACTTTTGTGTAATATCTGTGAATCTATGGAGCTAGGTGACATTGACGTTTGACAGGACTAGAGCACAA
Organism: Polyommatus iphigenia; assembly: GCA_963422495.1. NCBI lineage: Eukaryota > Metazoa > Arthropoda > Insecta > Lepidoptera > Lycaenidae > Polyommatus > Polyommatus iphigenia. The sequence continues at coordinate 18,695,670 of OY730190.1, read as the reverse complement.
TATGTATTCTCTTTGGCACATGTAAAATAGAAAGAAAGGTTATGATCTAATTTTGTGAGAATTATATTTTGTAATAGAAATTAATACAAACGGGTACAGTTATTTTGGGTAACTTTGAATTGCGGTTTAACTTTGAACAATACATTTTTGTCAATTTTTGTATTATTCAAAGTTATACTGCAATTCAAAGTTACCCAAAATGAGCTTAAAGCAATAGCTTTAAATGTTGTTTTCTCTTTCAGGTAAATTTTCTTTGTATTCAGTTGTAATTGATTAATCTAAGAGTGTTTTGTAAAGTGTAACCTGTAATAACTCAATAAAAATCTCTTTCAGAGCAACTCAGTTCTAGTTGTTGTTTTACTGTCATACAAAGATTATAAAAAGACATTATATATTTATTACTCTAAGCTATGGGTAATTCAAAGACAAAGATATGATGAATACTGACAATGAATTTTAATTTCTTAGCTTTAGTCATTGCTGAGGAAAAATCGATATCGCTACAGCCAAATTATCAAGGCGTCGCCTTAAATTTTATTGAAATCACGCTAACGCATGACAGTGCAGATTATCTTCCCTGTATGATTTAGGAAAAGCAATTGACAAACTAAAAGATTAATGTGGCAAATAGCTGGCAATAATAGCAAAGTAACATGAGGGTAACGGTCAAAATATGCATAGGCATTTAATTAGATATTATTTAATTCCAATAAAGTATAGAGTTTGACAGGAAATGTTTACAGCTTATGTCAAAATGTTCATAATATTAATGTCAAGTTAAATGTTCTAAGTGGCGGCCGCAAATGACCGTATTATTTTAATTAGCATTAAATTACTAATTAGTATTTTATTCGGGTTGCATAATCAAGATGATGGTTTCATTTTCAGTGGCATATTAGCGGACCGGTGCAGCTCATTCACTAATAGATACTATAATTAATATATTATGTAATTAGCGATGGAACCTGCCCCGACCACCCGCCGTTATCAACATAGTACTTTCCTTGCAGATTCTTGTTACGTTATTTACAAAATTGCATAAGTTTTTTTCTAATTTAGTTTTAAATTTAGAAATAAGAATACCTAATTATTATTTATTAATGTTAGATAGCAGTTAGCACACACACAGTATCTATGTTATGATCAATAATACTATTTGTGTATGCGTGAGGAGTTAGTCTTGGACATAGGCCACGATAACTTGTCTTTCAACAGTGGAACGACCGCTCGCGGAGATATTAATAGCTTTTCGTTTGAATTTACGAGGAACTATGGCCGTGTTTACACCAAACCGACTGTGAGCCGCCGAATGTGAGCGAGCGTTACGCAGTTTATTGTATTTCCATACATATTCACTTTTTCGTTCACACCTAACGGACAATACGCTATTACGCTACGCGTAGACGCGGACATTCGATACCGTATATTTTCACGTTCACACTGAGGCTCACAGTGAGCCTGCTCACAGTCGGTTTGGTGTGAAGACGGCCTAATAGTTATGTAGTAGGTATGTGTATGAGCTACTCGGCCTAACAATAGGCTCTATTTTATACTCCTACTCACAAATAAAAATATAATATGTAAAGAAAAATGTATTTTTCTTTATTTGCATTTTGCCGCCATTTAGATGATTATTTGACAGATCCTTCTGCTCTACGACTTCTATGTAATCTATGAAAAGAAAAGATGGCCGAATGGACTAAAAACTAGAAAGTATTATCATTGATTTCGGCGATTGTTAATTTAATAACACTAAATGTCGTTTCTTTGTTTTTTCCAGAAACCCAACCAATTGTGTTATTATTTACTACGTAATCGTCGAAAATCCTAAGAAATAATCTTATAAAACGACATTTATTGTCAAGAAAAGAAAATATGGAAAGGTTGAAATTCGCATTCCAAGTAAAACCAACATCAGACGGAAAGTCGAACCACATTGCCATAACCTCAATCAGTACACAAGATGACAAGATTTTTCTAATTCCCGAAGAATATCAAGCAGTGTCACTCCACAAACATATACAAGCCAGTAAAACCTTTAGTACAGTGAAAAATACACTGAAAAAAAGACACCAATCCAGAAATGTCTGAATAAAAACTACGGAGGATATTTTATATACTTATGTGGATGAGGATAAAAATATGATTTTCCAGGACCAATTTCTCGAGGAGATAAGTCAAGAACAATTTGCTAAAACCAATACAAAAGTAACAGAAGTCGACCCAATTGTAAAGATTTTGGAAAAATTGACAGAAAGTCAGGAAAGAAAAGAAAAACCAAAGTATGAAAAAACTGGCTGACAAATTCGTTATTGAAAAGTTTGATGGACGAAATACAATTAGTGCATCATATTGGATGGAGACATTTGTAAAGGAATGTGAAAGGTTTGGAATAGTAAACGAAGATGAAAAAATTGAAATTTTCAGATTATTTCTTGAAAAATCTTGCACAGATTGGTATGCCGCCATGATGATCAAACATAGCTTACAATCAGAGTGGTCCGAATGGAAATCAAGTTTTTTACAAACCTATGCCATTAAAGGTTGGTCAACAAGCAAGTATTCATTGTCTTTTAAGTATCAATCAGGCTCTTTGTTGGACTATGCTGTAAGAAAAGAAAAACTATAGCTAGAAGTAAGAAAAACAATTGATGAAAGGGACATTAATTGATTTAATAGCTGCGGGCTTGCCAGACTTTATAACAGACAGAATTAACAGGGAGGAGGTTGTGTATATAAAAGATTTATTCAATGAACTGAGAAAGTTAGAGCATCTAGTTTTAAAAAGAAGAATTTTCAAAAAGAGAGAAGATTTTAACACTAATAAAACACACTTTTCTTGCACTTTTTCCACTATATTAAGATATTATAACTTTTAACAAATTACACGACCGGTTTCGAAATAAATCCGATTTATTTCGAAACCGGTCGTGTAATTTGTTAAAAGTTATAATATAATATCTTAATATAGTGGAAAAAGTGCAAGAAAAGTGTGTTTTATTAGTGTTCAACATGAATTTCCACCAAGAACCGACAGTACAATCAATTACGTATAGAAGATACTAAACCAAATATAATAAAAGAAAAGTGTAGCATTTGTGAAAAATTAAAAAAGGTGTACGTTACCACTCGGAAGATTTATGTTGGTTTAATCCTAAGATAAATAATGAAAAGGATAAAAAGCAAATAAAACTCATCAATAATTCAGAGCTAGAATGTGAACTACAGTGTGAAGATCAAAAAAACTAACTGTGCCGCCATTAATTAAAGTAAAATTAGTTCTTAATAACAATATTGAGATATTTGGAATCTACGACTCTGGTTCTAATGTATCATTTTTTAATCAATTCAAAGTTGTTAAAGATAAATAATAAAGATCCTAACTTTAGTAACAATGCTAATTTGAAAACAATTAATGGCGTTAAAAAAGCGAACGGCATAATCAAAGTTAATATAAACATTTTTGATATGGAAAAGGAAATGAATGTTTTTGTGATAGACAGAAAGAATTTTGACTATGACTTTTTAATAGGACTAGACTGCATAAAAGAATTTTACTTGTGTCAAGATGAAAATTTGAAAGTACATCAGAAACTGCCTGGTTCTAAAATTCAACGGTTTTTTTAAGAAAAACTAATTCAAATATAATGAACTTTAATGAACACTTATGTGAAGAAAACTATCAAATTTACATAAATCATCTAGATTTCAAGGATCAAGCACAGATTGAGGAGTTGATATCAAAATATAAATCTGTTTTTGCAAAAGATAAATATGACATAGGGAGAGTAACGGGTTATGAGGCACACATCGATTTACAAGTGGAAAAATATTGCAGTAAAAGACCATATCGTTGTACTATTCAAGATAAGAAGGAAATAGAAAAACAGGTAGCAAAGTTATTGGAAAAAAATATAATCGAGGAATCATATAGCCCTTTTTCAGCACCTGTTACACTCGCTTACAAAAGAGATGAAATTAAAAAGTCCAGATTATGCATAGATTTCCAAGAACTTAATAAGATAGTTGTTCCGCAATCGCAACCATTCCCTCTTATTGAAGACCTTATAGTGAAAACAAGAGACTGCAAATTTTTCTCTACGCTAGATTTGAACTCCGCTTTCTGGTCCATACCATAGCGTGTTACTGACAGATACAAAACTGCATTCGTTACCCAAGAGGGCCACTACCAATGGACCTGTTTACCGTTCGGTCTAAAGACAGCACCGGCCATTTTTCAAAGAATAATGTGTAACATTATACGAAAAAATAAGCTAGGAGAATTTACAGTAAGTTTTATAGACGACTTATTGTTAATGGAATCAGGCGTTACTTTGCGGAAAAAATTTAGTTTGTTATTATTTTTAGCAATATTCCGCGAAATAAACTTCCACCTTTAAGTAAATGAGTGAGTGTACGCATAGGCATGCGTACAGCACCTCCCTCCTCCCACACTGCCTATGCGTACACTCGCATGCAAGAACTTGCAAACACCACCACCACACAAGCAATAATGTTGGCAAATCCGTGCAAGGCCCCTCACCACCATGCAGGTTGAAAACCTCGACGCGCGTTTCGCTCCAACACCGGAGCATCCTCAGGATGTGGACTCTACCAACAACGTCCGTCAAGTGCCGCCACCGGCCAAAACACCGCCTTTTATACCCTATCGAGCCCCTCTACTACCCCCACTACCCTCACCAGTACCCCCGAACATATTAATAAGCGGTGACGTAGTCAAGCAAGTTTGGTCATTCAACAATGCAAATCTGTTATTTTTCTTTTCTTTTATGATCTCTAATTGTTCCAACACGCTCAACCGAAAGCCTTTATCGCATTTATGTAAAATTTTATAGGAATGGCCATCGGGCACGGTATGATTACTATCTAAAAGATGTTTAGCAAAATGTGACTTATCAGGATGACTACGTCACCGCTTATTAATATGTTCGGGGGTACTGGTGAGGGTAGTGGGGGTAGTAGAGGGGCTCGATAGGGTATAAAAGGCGGTGTTTTGGCCGGTGGCGGCACTTGACGGACGTTGTTGGTAGAGTCCACATCCTGAGGATGCTCCGGTGTTGGAGCGAAACGCGCGTCGAGGTTTTCAACCTGCATGGTGGTGAGGGGCCTTGCACGGATTTGCCAACATTATTGCTTGTGTGGTGGTGGTGTTTGCAAGTTCTTGCATGCGAGTGTACGCATAGGCAGTGTGGGAGGAGGGAGGTGCTGTACGCATGCCTATGCGTACACTCACTCATTTACTTAAAGGTGGAAGTTTATTTCGCGGAATATTGCTAAAAATAATAACAAACTAAATTTTAAGACGACTTATTAGTATTTTCAAAAACATTTTTAGACCATATAAGACACCTAAAACAATTATTTGAAGCCATAAAAAATGAAGGCCTGAAACTCAAATTTTCTAAATGTATGTCTGCAGCACAATCAGTCAAATACTTGGGTCATATAATACAGAATAACTCAGTCAGACCGCTGAAGGATAATATTGTCTTTGTGGAGAATGGTAACAGACTTAATAGAAAAAAACTGGATGAATTGAAACTCGGACCTTATCAAATTATAGAAAAAATATCAAATACAATCTACAAGATAAATACTGATCATAAGAAGTCGGAGTCAATTTTTTTTCACATCTCAAAACTAACCCCAGCTCCTGATGGCATCTAGTCTGAGAGTTTGCGTGACTAAACACCTGATTATATTTTCTTTTGGGGGGCGATGTAAAGAAAAATGTATTTTACTTTATTTGCATTTTGCCGCTGTTTAGATGATTATACACCGGAAATAACTATACAAGATCAGCGTTTTTCAGGCTCTTTGTGAATGTCACATGTAAGACAACGATGGCGTTATACTCTGCGTATAAATACATTTTATTTATTATTATTTATTATTAGTAAGGAGGTAGGAGTATGTAGTAGAGCTTCTTTAATGCGCAGAATCCAAGGCCAACGCTCAATCATTGTCCTTTAAAAAAAGCTATTTGCGCTTGGAAAAATGTCCCGCTCATATTTATGTGCAAAAGAAAGCAACAATTCATCGTATCTACGTTCAATAGCAATTGGAATTCCTGAGTGCAAGCTCGCGCTCGCCGCCCGCCGCTTGCCGCAATTTATGTTCGACGGCAACGAGTTACGACGCCGACGCAGCGGCAAGAAACGGCACAATAAGTGTCATCGCGTAGCTGCGGAGATTGCGGCAAAAACCGATAGCTCTGATGTATTCCTGAGACTAGCTCCCCCCCTGCTCGCCGCCGCCCCCCGGCCGCGCCCGCCACGCGCCGCGCGAGGTTTTTCAGCGCGGCTCATCGCGCAGTTTGCACTATCAATATGTGGGTATGTGGACATGGCCGCGCGCGCTGGCATCTTACACGGTATAACAGCGCTCCATGCTAGCGCAAACTTTGAAAGCAACGGAAACTCGCAATGGTGTGCTAGTATTTCTGAGGATGGGTGTCAAACCGAGCCATTTGTCTAACGTGTAAATCTACCACAATAGAAGCATCAAGCAGCAGACACCAGTAATGGCGCGTGCAAACTGGCAACCGGTGGTCATGTCTAATTGGACACCTGCTCTATACTTTTCAGATTTCTGACCCTATTATATTAAACGTAAATAACAAAAGAACGTTTCCAATATCACTTGTCGCACAATAAGGAAGACTATAACACAATTTTATTTATTTATTTAACTCTTTATTGCACACATAAAAATTCATAAAGATACACTTAACACGGAAAGACGACACAAAGGTACTGCTTATTTCTGAAGAAATCTCTTACAGCAGCCCTACTAAGAGAAACGAGTGTAAAAGACAGCAGATAGGACGTGCACAATCAATAAAGTTATTAACTAATTAAACTAAATTAACTATAAATACAATTTTATATCGAATACATTAATTTTAGAAAATATATCTATATATTTTCTAAAATTAATGTATCCGATCGACATTCCGATGTCGAAGTGGAGAGAAGGCAGGAGGCAACGCTAGCGCGAGCCGCTTCGGGGCGATCGACTTCTAAATTGGCCGTTAAATTACACCGCACAGATTACTGCGCCCGCCCGCCGCCCGCCGCCCGCGCCACCCGCCGCAAAATATAGAATGCGAACGCAATTACAGTCAGTTCAAAGTTATTTTGCCTCTGACAGACTCAGAGTGACCTCTGTGTCTACGACATAGGAGCCCCTTTAAAAGACGCTCCGAGAGTAAATTGATGAACCGACTATAATATGCCCAGCGCCGGAAATTCTACTACACGCAGATATGAGGCTTAAAGAAAAGCCTAATACTTTTGATTCTGCCAGTTCCGATTGCCACTATTATAGTGCAGGTGTGTTGTAGCTTGTAATTGCTAACATTCAGATTTGACCTAAAACCTAACCTAAAGAGTTCAGCCGTTTACGAACTCTACTAGGTAGGTACGTGGTGCAAACATTATTTCAGGATTAAAACATTAGCATTATTCGTGGGCATGAGTTCAAATGATATTATATATTTTTGGCCAAAAGTTATATGAGCATGAGTTTTGGTGTATTGCTAACCTGTTAGCCTGCAGTTCCCCGTAAGGCGGGTATCTCTCACGTCGATCTCAGTTTGAGTACCTCTCGGAAATTATGACTGCCCACTTATCATCTGTCCAGTCTGACTGCTACCTCTGCTTAAGAAAGTTATTACTTAGCAACCAAAATACTACCTAGCATAAGCATTCTGCATTAGAAGTTAGAAGTCTTCCTTTCTGGGCATACGCTCTCGTTTGCTGACGATATTTACTCCAATATACGATATCTAATCTGTATATTGGAGGTACGTAGTCGGTACGTCTACAGATAAATTATTTTTTTAATGATGGTCTATTGCGGCTGTGACGACAACATTTTATTTTCTAGTAGATAGCAAATCATAATATTACGATGCGCGATATTAAAATGTATTATTGCGAGTACTTTTAATGTACCTATTTAATCTATTTTGCATATTTAATACTTTTACTAGAGTCTATTACTAAACATAAAGTTAACATTCGATGAGTATACTGTATAATAACAACTGTGCGGTTCGACGATTGTTCAATTCAAAGCTGCTACATTCTGAGTTAACTGTATACGAAGCTTATTAAAAAGAGCTGTTAAAAACAAACTGCGATGTCAATCTCACATTCCATTATATAATATTTCATATTGTAATAGACTGGTCGGCCGACGAGCGACGAGTTACAAGTTATAACAGTTGGATGTTTGTTATCAAACGCGTGACCATCAGGGGTCAACGACCTGGCACGCGGCAGGCGACCGCGGGGCGTGCAGGGAAGAGGGAAGGGAGGGACTTGTTTTGCTAAAAAAATCTAATAATTCTTTAAAAAAATGAACACCAGGCTTTAATTTTACGAAGTACTAAAGGTTGATACTCTACTATATCTCGTGTGTACAGTTAACAGTTTACAAATAGACATTATACATATAGATAAATATCTTTATTTCTCACAAATTCGTACTTAACTAGTTCGACTAACTTCACAAAATTACAGAAAAATGTGGTAAAGGGCGGCTCTTATCTAATACTATACATGTATTAAAAGCTGCAGTATCTGTACGTAGCATTCAGCAATAATAGCTTGAAGACCAAAGCTGCTTAGATATACTGGAGAACATAGTATTGTGTAGCTAGCTGATCCGGGGCGAACCGGCGCGACGGGTTTGCCGTTTGTATCTGTACCTCGCTGGCACGGCGGGCCTATCACGACCATCACGACGAGCCTACTTTGTTTCGAGACCTACTTATATTAGGAGATTCATAGTATTGTGTAGCTAGCTGATCCGGGGCGAACCGGCGCGACGGGTTTGCCGTTTGTATCTGTACCTCGCTGGCACGGCGGGCCTATCACGACCATCACGACGAGCCTACTTTGTTTCGAGACCTACTTATATTAGGAGATTCATAGTATTGTGTAGCTAGCTGATCCGGGGCGAACCGGCGCGACGGGTTTGCCGTTTGTATCTGTACCTCGCTGGCACGGCGGGCCTATCACGACCATCACGACGAGCCTACTTTGTTTCGAGACCTACTTATATTAGGAGATTCATAGTATTGTGTAGCTAGCTGATCCGGGGCGAACCGGCGCGACGGGTTTGCCGTTTGTATCTGTACCTCGCTGGCACGGCGGGCCTATCACGACCATCACGACGAGCCTACTTTGTTTCGAGACCTACTTATATTAGGAGATTCATAGTATTGTGTAGCTAGCTGATCCGGGGCGAACCGGCGCGACGGGTTTGCCGTTTGTATCTGTACCTCGCTGGCACGGCGGGCCTATCACGACCATCACGACGAGCCTACTTTGTTTCGAGACCTACTTATATTAGGAGATTCATAGTATTGTGTAGCTAGCTGATCCGGGGCGAACCGGCGCGACGGGTTTGCCGTTTGTATCTGTACCTCGCTGGCACGGCGGGCCTATCACGACCATCACGACGAGCCTACTTTGTTTCGAGACCTACTTATATTAGGAGATTCATAGTATTTATAGTTAGTTTTAACGCTAAAGTCAGCACCAGTACGGACAGTAAACAAAAAGTTTTGTTCGACAACGTTTCTGTCGATTATTTTCATGTTTTTTTTTTACCGAGATGTTTTTTTAGCAAAAACAGTAGATGTGAATTCTTTTAACCCTTAAACAGGCATAGTACGATTTATCGACATCCCAGGTAATTTGAATATTATAGTGATCTTTGTCTTTTTAAAAGCTTTTATTTAACTTGCTCTGTATGTATATGTATACGTGGGAGAGCCATATGCTTCGGCACGAATGGGCCGGCTCGACCGGAGAAATACCACGTTCTCACAGAAAACCGGCGTGAAACAGCGCTTGCGCTGTGTTTCACCGAGTGAGTGAGTTTACCGGAGGCCCAATCCCCTACCCTATTCCCTTCCCTTCCCTACCCTCACCTATTACCCTATTCCCTCTTAAAAGGCCGGCAACGCACTTGCAGCTCTTCTGATGCTGCGAGTGTCCATGGGCGACGGAAGTTGCTTTCCATCAGGTGACCCGTTTGCTCGTTTGCCCATTTATTTCATTAAAAAAATGTATGTATGTATGTTCGAGTGAAATTTTGGAACACAATTTTGAAGTAGATAATTTAACCGATTGAGCTGAAATTTTGCATACACGTTTAGTTTGGATGACAATGCACGATATTGTATGCGGCATCACTCTAAATCCAATATGGCCGACCATCCAAGATGGCGAAATAGTTATTTTTTATACATTTAATTTCCATAAACTACTTAAACTTTGATATTACAAATTATTGTCAGTTATCAGTTAAAAAAAGTTCAATGTATGCAGTTTCCTAATTTAAAAATAGGGATAATAAACAAAGGTAAAACGCCAGAGAGCTCCTTCACAGGCATAGGGCATAATACGACCACTTAGTTTTTGTCTCAATTTTAATATTTTTTAAGAAATAGTTCTGAGGTATACATTGTACAGGTGAAAATTAAGACCACGCCATATTTAAACATGGGGCCTGTTTAAGGGTTAAAGACCACTAGGAAGGAAAGCACTGATTTGTCTTGTCTAAATTGTCTCGCGTTCGCGATGTTTGTCGTCAAACTACATCAAAAGTGTCGAAACACATCCACAGGCTAGCTTCAATATGTTGTACACTGAAAATTACATCTAACTTCTATTTAAAAAAATATGAAAATTAAACTTTTTTTTTTGCATTCTCCATACTAATATTATAAATGCAAAAGTGTGTCTGTCTGTCTGTCTGTCTGTCTGTTACCTCTTTACGCTTAAACCGCTAAACCGCTTACTTTGAGTCCCGGGAAAGGACATAGGATACTTTTTATCCCGAAAAAACGTACGGTTCCCGCGCGATAAACGAATTTTGGCGCAACGGAGTTGCGGGCGTCAACTAGTAATAATTATAATATTGGAACTGCTGGACTGATTTTGGTATAGCAGAGTAGATCACGGAGAAGACTAGTAGCTCGTAGGCTATTTCTTACCGCAGAAAAATTAACAGTTTCTGCCCGAATAAATTTCTGTGTGTGCTTAAACTAAGTGTAAGTTTTCAGTCGAAACCAAAACAAAACTATCACACATTATATTAAGTCATGTTATTATTTGTATTAGTTATACATTTATAATAATTTATATACATTAACGAAACAAATGAGTTTTAAAATTGAGTTGCCATTACATTTGCCGTAACGTAATGGGATGTTTCATGTAAGGCGAGCGCGCGTTGATGTCTTTTGTAAGAGCGAAGTTAAAAAGTTGATAAAAGTTAATAATTACCCATGATAATATGTGCTGTTTATTGTGATTAATGTTTACTTTTTGGAGTATTTATAACTTAGGCAGTAGAAAGGTTAACAGTATTTACCTAACGACAAGTATTTAGTATTTACTAATAATAATAATTGGGACTAAAATCTCTACTTAGAAATTGAACACTTTAAGCATTTTGTTTTTCAATATCTATCTGTAAGTTTCTATATTTCGTGCTATCCCGCTCTATCCCGGGTGGGGGGAGCGGTACGGGAGATCAGGAATGCGCCCGCACAGGTACTAACTCCGTACGGCACCTCCCGGCCCCCAAACTCTACCCTTTAATTTTGTTAGAGGACATTTTGAAGGCACCTGCAACTGCCCATCAGCTTTATATTCAGATAATTATTAGGTTGTAATTTGATCGAAATGTAAATAATTGTAATTGAAATTAATGTAATTTTCGACGAATGTAATGTTTTGTTTACATTGAGTACAGTATATTATAATGTTGGATGCGAGTAGCAGGAGATTGGTCATCTTGGCGTTCATTGAGAGAGGCATATGTCCAGCAGTCGACGAATATAGGCTGATATGATGATGATGATATTATAATGTGTCCGAGCGGATGTGACACGCGTGTGACGTGACACCGCAACGAGTGACGTGACACTGGGACGTGACATGACCGCTAATTTAATATCGATTGACAGTCTTTAACACCGACTATTGAATTTCATTTTGTATTGTACAATTCACGTAATATCTCATTGTGCTCAATTCCTCATAACCACGTCATGCTTTAAGCTGTTCTGGGGAGTCAGTTTAGGAGCTATAAGTTTCGGCAATACACAAACAACAAACACATGCAAAATCTATAAAACATAAACTCGTTTGTGGAATGCAGGAGATAAGTGTCGAGCCCCGTTGCCCATCCGGCTCGAAGGACCATTATTTTTATTTCAGTTTTATTGTGCACCATAAAATGTGATAGCCGTTTAAATATCTCCGGTAAAAACCTGCGTCTGTACTTTGTAGGCTGTATGATGTATCGCGTTAGTGTTTATTGATAAAACACAGCCTTTTAAAGTAGGGTTTTTAATTCGCATCAAATGAACACACAATAGCAATATTCTTAGCTATGATACATCATTATTAGTTCGCTCGCTGCTTATGAATTTTCAGTTTCTTAGGTAGATAGCAGACGATTTTTACTACTTTTAAGGATTCCGTACCCAAAGGACACAGAGGATAAAAGCAGGAACCCTATTATTTCTGTACTATTTATTAATATTTGACTTAATGTTGATGAAGTTTTATTGAGTGGTGTTACCCGATTTTAGACATCGATAAAAATTGTTGCTAACGAACTTAGAACGGTTTTAGAACTTGTGAGGGTGCGACCTTCACATAACGATACTGTAACGACAAACGCAGGGCCACTACTGTTTGATGTAAATATAATTATGTAAATAAGTATATTAATTAAAAGTATATATTTTGTGCTTATAATCTCACTATTTATATTAAAATCTGTTTTATCTGTTTCATTAAGTATTTGTGACATACTTTTGGAGCTAACGAGAAGTTGAATAATGTCTGCCTGTACATGGGCAAACGCGAGGAGGAGGGACATTCACGACTGGTGTGGTGTGTGGTGCAGCGCCCGTGCAGCGCGACGTGACGCAACATCCGATACCGGATGTACGGCGTACGTTACTAGGACATGACTACATAACCGATTATTATTAAGTAAAATAAACTGATGTCAAGTAACCGCCATTTATTAAGTAAAAAACTCAACTGATTTTCGTTTTTACGTAATTTAAGTTACCGTCGTCACTGTCATGAGGAAGGCTAATGATACCTCTCGAGCTGCAATGCAACAAGCTTAAGAGCTGTCTATAGAGATATGTAAACCGGAAAACATAACAAACACTAAGTCACAGTGGGATAAAAAAGGTGAGATTTCGTGTTTGCATGCGTTGAAGCTCGTTAAATGCTATAGCTTCGTGCGATTGTAGTCTATACCTTGGGCTACGAGTATGCCTACACAGGAGAGTGTGTTTGGGTGACCGCGGAGCAGAACACTGTTTGTTGTGTGTGGCGGGCGGGGCGGGCGGCGCGGGGGGCGGCGAGAGTGAGACCGGAATGTGATTCCGGGAAAACGGCGACAATCTCCAAACGCCGGCGTGGTGAGTCGTCCAAACTCCGTACCTGCGCCCGCGCCGCCCGCGCGCGCTCCCCTCGCACCCCGTCGTCGCCCGCCGCGAAGCCTTCTATGCAGGTTTGGAAAGTACTCACAGGTGTTCTGCTCCTTTGTCCCCGCGAGCCCCGGCCCCCCAACACTCGCGCCTACGTTTACATTCAACAAACCCGAACATATTCTTATTTCGACTTTTAACTCATTCCGTAGGCAACGAAACCGAAAGCTCGCCAGCTCTAGAACTCGCTCGACTCATTCACTAGCTGGCCGACCCCGGCGGCCGGCGCTCCTCACCTTGCAACTTTTTCTCCGTCTCCCAAAACTTTTGCAGCTCAGTGAAGTACTTGTCCAGTATGAACACCTTGGATAGGCCGAGCGTGGCCATGGCGGGCGGCGCGCTCGCATCACACTCCGCGGCCGCGCCGCAACGTGCCGACGGCGGCGACCTCTCTCGCGCAGGCTTCGGCGCGGACTGCCGCCGCCGCCGCCCGCGCCCCGCCTCGCGCACGCCCCCCGCCCCGCGCACGCCCCCCCCCCCCCCCCCCCCCCCCCCGCCGCAGCCTCCGCAGCCTCCGGCTCCAAGTGGCTCCGAAAAGCTCCGAAAGCTCGCCGATCGGGTATAATATAGTCGGGGTCGTTTTCCACCAATTTTTTGGCGACGGCTCGCGTGACGCAGACAAATCGTCCCATACGAGGGAGTTCTGGATCATCGGAAGATCGATGCGCATAATATTTGGCGAGGAATGTTCTCGCCTTCCGCCGAACATTCGTTGGCTCCCAGCGATTGGAGATAATAGGAGCAACGCACAGAGCAACGCTTCGTTCGGGGCGCGGGAGGCGGGGCGGGGGGAGGGGAGTGATTGGGCATTTATCTGCGGTGGGCCAATTTAGTACGTTTCAAATATAATGTTAACCTGCGCCTCGCGGAGTGCGGACCCTCCTCGACAGCGGGCCCACATCACCGTTACGTCTGCCGACCAATCAAAATAACCGACATTCTTGAGCTACTAATATTCCAGTGATCTGACAACTAAACGATAGAATCAGTTGTAACTGGAGAACTACAAGTTGTAGCTTGTAAGTTGTAGCTCTACGATCTCTGATCACAATTTTTTTTGGATAGGGTTTTGTTTAGTATAATAATTAATTTGTTCTATCGACTTTATGCTATGTATGGTATATTGTATTGTGTTAGTAGTCGGGTGTAGTCGCTGGGTGTCTCGAGTCACGTGACCCCGCGACCTCTCGGGAGCGGCAGCCGGTATAGCCCGTTCAGAATCGCTCTACCTCGCAGCCTCTATTAGAATTACCCTTATATCCTGGACACAAAGATCCTCTTAGAGGTGATATGACTGCGAACGAGCTGTATAAGGTGTATACCGCAGGTTGCGTCACCTACAGGCTACAGCTCTCAGCCACATCCCAACTGATACTTTAAGTCAATCTTACTTGTACATTGTAGTCTAATGTAGAAGACATTAGTACTGTATAGTAGTAATCAGTACCAGTAATTTATGTAAAATAACAGGTTTTTGTCTCATCAGCAGATATAGACAGAGAGTATAGATAGACATATTATAGTACTATTAAGTATCAGGACAAAACAATATATTTTCTTTGTCAAAAGAAACCCTGTCTATGGAGGCGCTACGCGTGCTATCATCTCCGGCAGATGAGTTTTATCCGACGTCATGTAAGCTGTCAAGGTCGGATATCGCCCTCACACACCAGAACTGGTGACTGAAATGACAATCAAAGCTCGATTGCATCCAGCATCAGTTTAGTTCTGTTTACAATTCAGTTCAGTGAGTCAGAAGCGGGGAGCCTCGACTCTACCTACTCTACCGGAACTCGGTGTCAGTTACATGTCACGTGTCACTGTTATTGTAAAACAGCGCCATCTGTCGGCGGCGGCCCGCAGCCCCGTCAGACCTTGTCTAGGTAGGAGTTGGAGTTGCGCGCGCGCAGCGAGCTTAGAGAAAGTTCAAAGCTCCGAGGTACGCGGTAGAACCACTAGAGCGCGCTTTAGGTAGAGTTTGTTTATTAAACTGTTTAAGTTTAAAAAATTAGGTCTCTAGAGAAAATGAATTGCAATAAATTATGTTTTAAATAAAAAAAAATAATAAAGCTATTAAACTTTTTAAACGACAACATGATAAGTAATTTTGAATCACTTCAGTTTTCATGAAATCCATATTTACGTACGGAAACAAAATAAACGAATAAAAATATTAATCGAAAAACCTGTCGAACATCCTGAAAACAGTTTACTACATATCAGACGTACGTTTACGGAATGTTGAGTACCTCCGTTTGTGCAACATAAAATCCATAATTCAAACTACTTTTCCTTGTTAAGAAACTAAAGAAAAGCGCGTTTAGGCCGACGCGCGGCGGACTAATAAAAATTTAATACTACATTATGTTTTACTCGCATTACACGCCTTTATATGGAAGACGGAAAACTGCGCGACACGACGGCTGACAAATGTGACGAGCGGGGGCTATGCGGGGGCCAGTGCAGGGGCCACGCGGGGGCCATGCGGGGGCCAGCGGGGGCCTGCTGCTTATTCATGAGACACATATTCCAATTAGATCTGTCAGCAGCTACGCAAGCCGCACTACAGGTGGTGTGAGGTACATTGCGCTGGACCTACTCTACGCTACATTTAAAGGTACAATTTACATTGCAGATTGAATGTGACGCTTAAATATCGTCAGAAAAAAGGTTCTGTCAGAGGTAAATTAGCTGTGAACGGTGTGTTGTTCTTGCATATGGATAAATCTCCACCACCGATGTAACTGCGTCAACGAGATATTTGATACTGCGACACGACACCAACATACTTCCAGACAGCTTCAACCACGTGTCTTTAACTGTTGGCTATATTTTATCGAAAACACGCGGAAAAAGTTTATCGCTGTTAAACCTCCTCGTAACGACCTACTGAATACACAATGTGAAGTATAAAATCATAACTCTCGTTTCCTTATACATCGCGGAGGAAAGCGGTCTCGTACAGATCGGAGATAGAGATCAACTACGATAACATGGCGCGCCCCTCCAAAATTCAAAACGTTTGAAGTGCGTTGTCAAAACGTTTGAACTTTGAAGTGCGCCGTTGTCTTGCGCGGTAGGCTAGTTATGATAAGTTGACCAACAAATCTTGGTAATAAGTGACATTAACTGAAATATTACGTGTACTGTGATTGGTTGAATACTTACTACATACAAACTCTTTTATAAGGATGTGACTACACACATTGAAACAGTCATTTGGAGGGGCGCGCCATGTGATCGTAGTTGATCTCTAATAAATATATTAGCGCGATGGCTCCGTGTGCCCCGCGCGGAGTTTCTGCTTATTTATTTATTGGCTCGGAGTCGTCGCCGTGAATCAACACGCGACGAGACGCAGCATGTTACATTTGCAATTCTAGTTGGCAATCGCGAGTTGTAGCTGCACGGTGACGCGGCCGCCGGACATGCAGTAACTGATAAAATTTATAGCTCTATGATGTATAATTAATGCTATCAGATCAGGCAGGCTAGGCTTACATGAGAGCTGAGTCCATTAGTTAAATAAATAATCGATCAAGTGCGAGTCGGACTCGAGCACGAACGGTTCCGTACCGTTAAAGAGGAAAAATAGGCCAAAAATTGTGATTTTGTATGGCAGCCCCCTTAAATTTTTATTTTATTGAAATATTATTATTAATTATTAAAGTAGACATAATATAACGAAGGTCTTTATGAAAACTTCAAGGCAGTTGCCATTATTGATTACGAGCAAAAAAAGGCCAAAAAAATCACGTTTGTTGTATGGGAGCCCCCCTTGAATTTTTATTTTCTTTTTAGTATTTGTTGTTATAGCGGCAACAGAAATACACAATCTGTGAAAATTTCAACTCTCTGGGTATAACCGTTCTTGAGTTACAGCCTGAAGACAGACAGACAGACATCGAAGTCTTAGTAATAGGGTCCCGTTTTTACCCTTTGGGTATGGAACGCTAAAATAATAATAATAATATCTATGGACGCTTCACACCATGTCAGTCTGGCCCCGTGCTAAGTACCTGAAGGACTTGTGTTACAGGTACCAGACAACGGAAATATATTTAATACTATTATACTATACATATATTTAAGATTTTTATTATATCATACACATATTTAATACACATCCATGACCCAGGAACATTGAAAAACTTTTTGTTCCGTCGGCGGGATTCAAACCCGCGACCCCCGGCTTGAGTTGCCACACACTCTAACCATTAAGCCACGGAGGTCGTCAAAATAGCTAAAAGATGTGATTTGTTACTTTGACTGTTTTGATTCTTCTGAAATTAATAACAGGTAGTCTACGCGTAGGATTGAAAAGATTAAATGGTTTTATCTGGCTTCTGACGCAAAAATTACTACAGATTCAAGAAAAGTAATTAGATCTGCACCAGCACATTATGCACGCTACAAAAAGTCACAAGTAACTGCACATTTTTCTGAAAAAATAGTCCAAAGAAAATGTGCGAAAAACGTAACATTTTTCTCCACGACTTCACTTCACTTCGCACATTATTTACTCTATATAATATAATATATTATATTCTCTGTTCTTCACAAAAACAAGTGCCTTTAGTTCTCAATTTATAATATTAAGACGTATTTTTAAGCCTCTCACCGTCAGCGCTGGTGGTCGTGGTACCACGTGTGGTGTCACACATGGTGGTCGGTCACCATGCTGGTTTCTCGCCGTAGTGACGGCGTGATCATTCCGCGCACGCGCACATCGCACGCCATACCTCAATAAACCGTAACTGTCTAACAATTAACTAACTTTTAACTGAGAAATGGGGAAATGGTATACCGTGTTATTAGATTGCATTCACAAACTTTCAAAGCAAAGTTAAGATACTTTCGTCATACAATATATCAGATAACAACCGCTACCTTGCCAATGTTCCTCACAGTCATTTATCTAACTTTACAAGTTTTAACAGTAATTAATAAGGCTTTTCCTTTTGCTAGCGTACTATTGTGTACTCGGCGAATAGAGGCGGTAGCGGTCATTGACCCCCTGTCCAAAAACTTGTCATATTGCATCATTTTCTTTAAAAACGACTAATGACAATGAAGTGTCAGATGCTCCTAGTCTAAGGGCGATATCGTATTTCGCATCGATGTAAACTCCGTATGCAGTACATATTATATCACTACGAACTACGAAGTACGAACTCATAAAATGTCGGAGATTATCGTCATCAAGTTACCAAGATTTTTCCGATGAATCTATAATAATCTCCGTCTTTATAGGAGGTCAAATTTTTTCTTAAGTTAACTGAACACAGTCCGATCATTTATAGCTCCTGGACTAAAAAGGCGAATGACCGCTACCGCCTAGATTCGTCGGTACTCCTTATTAAAAATCTGCAGAAGCTAGCAGAAGTTAGCTGCCGAGACTTACCGCCGCCGGCACTAACAGACTAATATACCTCTTGGTGCTTAATGCTGAGTTGCTTAAGGTGCCGGTTGGCAGCGGACGACATGAAGCAGCCGCAGACGACGTGTCGTCGCGACAATACTGGTTTGTATGTATTTCTTGAAATACCCTCCGCAGCTAGCGACACGAAGCTAGCGACACATTCATAGAAATACATAGAAATGACTGTGGTTGCATCATGTCGTCCGCTGCCAACCGGCACCTTTACACTGGCCTACTACTTTAACGCTGTACTGTCGTGTAACGTGATCGACTAATTAGACCTGGATTCAAAAAGGATAAGACAAAACTTACTTTCTGATGGTTGAAACCATAGGTTCTTAGTAGTGCCTCGTGTACTTAGAATACCTGCGAATTTGTGTAGCTCTAAGTGTGACACCTGGTCAGGTACCAGGTAACAAAGTTGACTAAAAATGGGTCTTACTTTACTTATTTTCTGGTGGCTAATATTTATATATAATTTGTAGATTATTGTTCTGAACTAGTATCATGTAGTGTAAGACACTTCTCAATGACCAAAACTATTATCAGACGTTTTAGAAATAGCTATATTGCTATTTTTTTATGGCATTATTTTTATTTTATAAATTAATATAACACCTTAGAAAACAATACGATATTGCAAGAATTTATTTTCTACTAGCTGTTGCCCGCGACTTTGTCCGTGTCAGCATACTGCATAGTATAATAACAAAGATGGATAATAATTTTCCCCTGTTTCCTTACCCCAAAGGATTAAAACCGGGGCCCGATAACAAAGATATTTCAGCCTGTCCGCCTGTCTGTCTGTCCATATCCAGACTGTACCTCCCCTTTCTAACATGTAGTGAATATATTTATTAAAGTAGATACAATTGTGTATTTTTTGGTCATATACCTAGTCAATTGTCTACCTGTTAGACCCAGATCCCAGAGCGATAAGGCAACTTACTATCACAATATGGTTGAAACCTTAGGTTCTCAGTAGTTCCTTATGTACTTAGAATACCTTCGAATTTGTGAAGCTCTACATGGAGCTATACTCACTCTCACTCACTCACTCATAATGTGTAAAAATGTCTGTCTGTCTGTCTGTAACCTCTTCTCGCCCAAACCGCTTAACCGATTTTGCTGAAATTTGGTACAGATATACTTTGAGCCCTGGGGTTAAAGTATACTTATCCGTTTCTAGCTTAAGGCGACGCCTTGATAATTTGGCTGTAGGCTGTAGCAATATCGATTTTTCTCAGCAATGACTAAAGCTAAGAAATTAAAGTTCATTGTCAGTATTCATCATGTCTTTGTCTTTGAATTACCCATAGCATAACACGATTGGTCAACTTTTATAACACAGAATAATCAATCAAAAAGACCTCTGTAAAAAAAGGGATTCCTATTTTGCAAAAGAGGAGAGTGATTTAAGCTTCCAAAATTTTTACATATATTGGTTCAAGCATACACTTTAATTTGCCCATAGCTGATATGAAATGTATTTATAGTTTTTAAATTACGCGACAAAAACCATTTTGTCACTTACGCCCTTTCCATTTTTTGCTGTTCCATTGCTTGTTTACTATGAGAGACCGGCCCGGCCGCAATACAAAACAAGCAATCTAAAACGTATCCAACACGGTTTTTAGGGTTCCGTAGCCAAATGGCAAAAAACGGAACCCTTATAGATTCGTCATGTCTGTCTGTCTGTCCGTCCGTATGTCACAGCCACTATTCTCCGAAACTATAAGAGCTATACTATTGAAACTTGGTAAGTAGATGTAGTCTGTGAACCGCATTAAGATTTTGATACAAAAATGGAAAAATTATTTAAAATTTTAGGGGTCCCCATAGGTACAACTGAAACAAAAAAAATTTTTTTCATCTGACCTATGTGTGTGGGGTATCTATGGATGGGTCTTCAAAAATCATATTGAGGCTTTTGATATCATTTTTTTCTAATCTGAATAGTTTGCGAGAGAGACTCTTCCAAAGTGGTAAAATGTGTGTCCCCCCCCTCTAACTTCTAAAGTAGGGGCATGATAATTCAAAAAAAATATATGATGTACCTACATTACTATAAAAACTACCAACGAAAATTGGTTTGAACGAGATCTAGCAGGTAGTTTTTTTTTGTACGTCATAAATGATAAACCTTAATTTAACTTTCATTAAATCAATTAACGAAATATAAAAATAAATCAAAAACCTTTTAATTTCATAGAAATAAACCTTATTGTTGCTGCGGAACCCTTAATGGGCGAGTCCAACTCACACTTGGCCGGTTTTAATGATTTATTTACTTTAACACGGTGTTACCTTAGCTGATGACGACAAGGATGATGACTGAAACAGGCAGTGTCGTGATTGGATGAACGATGAAAATTATAATGATTTTGTTGATGATTACGATGAATAAATAACAGACAAATACTTGCAGTTAATTATTATAATCATAGTAAAATATATTATTTTATCTGATATCTTTTCTACAAAAAATAAAATAAAATAAAATGCCTTATAAAATGAAATAGCTCAAAATAGCTTTACTTTTATATACATTTACTTCAATATTTATTAATTACGAGATAACACCGTTCGAAACAACTTCGTTTTAGACCAGCACGAATCTGTCTCTTGCTCGTGCTCGAAGCTCGAAGCTAACTCGTGCTGCACTATTTCGCAAAATTCCGGGATAAAAAGTATCATATTTCCTAAAAAGTAAAGTATATCCGTACCAAATTTCAGCAAAATTGGTTAAGCGGTTTGTGCGTGAAGAGGTTACAGACAGACAGACAGACATTTTTACACATTATGAGCGAGTGAGTGAGAGTGAGTATAGCTCCATGTAGAGCTTCACAAATTCGAAGGTATTCTAAGTTCATAAGGAACTACTGAGAACCTAAGGTTTCATCCATATTGTGATAGTAAGTTGTCTTATCGCTCTGGGATCTGGGTCTAACAGGTAGGCACTTGACTAGGTATATGACCAAAAAATACTCAATTATATCTATACTTTAATAATATTCACTACATGTTACAAAGGTGAGGTACAGTCTGGATATGGACAGACAGACAGACGGACAGGCTGAAATATCTTTGTTATCATATTAATATGTTATGGTAAGGAAAGAGGGGAAAATTATCCATCTTTGTTATTATACGTATGTGTGTATTATGTCTATTGTGACTATGCAGTATGCTGATAAAAATAACGCCTTTAAAAAAAATGCAACAAAGTTATTTTTAAAACGTCTGATAATAGTTTTGGTCATTGAAAAGTGTCTTACACTACATGATACTAGTTCAGAACAATAATCTACAAATTATATATAAATATTAGCCATCAGAAAATAAGTAAAGTAAGACCCATTTTTAGTCAACTTTGTTACCTGGTACCTGACCAGGTGTCACACTTAGAGCTACACAAATTCGCAGGTATTCTAAGTACACGAGGCACTACCAAGAGCCTATGGTTTAATCCATCAGAAAGTAAGTTATGTCTTATCCTTTTGGGATCCAGGTCTAAATATAATATAACCGTGTTTCGTGTCTACAGTTCGTAGTAACCGCAGACCGCCTGCGCCACCTCACAAGTGCCCGCGAGGCTCATATCTATCACAACTCAACGATTCTAACCTCACGACACGCTCGTTAATTAAAGTTGAATATATCGTCAGTATTACTGTTTAATACGATTTAGAGGTGTGACGTGTGACATAAGTACAGAAAATAATATTGTCAATTGAGAACGATGTCATTTTAAAGATCCCACCCAGTAAAGGTTCATATCTAGGCTGGTTATAGAAGTGTTTAGTTCGATACCTAGCTGTTATTTTAGTTATAGCATGTGATAACAGATGGCACTATACAAATTTGTAGAATCGCTACATCGCGCTATCGAATAAACCGAGTTCCAACAGCAGTGTGGTGGTTTCATTTGTACCCTACGCAGCAACAATTATAATACATTATAATATAACTAGCTGTCCCGGTGAACTTTGTGACTATAAAACCTTCCCTGGACTTCAAGGATTATTTTAAGACTAAAATTTGCAGAATCGGTTCAGCCGTTATCGAGTTATAGCGCGACTAACACATTTGAAAATCCATTTTTATATATAAGAGAAGAAGATAGCTGTCCCGGTGAACTTCGTGTCACTTTAAAACCTTCCCTGGACTTCTACGAATATTTTAAGACTAAAATCAGCCCAATCCGTTCAGCCGTTTTCGAGTTTTAGCGCGACTAACACATTTGAAAATCCATTTTTATATATATAAGAGAAGATATAGATATGTGTTATAAATCGCATTCAACATCTTTTAAATACTCAAGTAGATTCAAGTGCATACTGCATAATGCAATCATGTCATTAATGAGCGTTTTCACAAAATGTTGTACCTGGCCAGATTTGAGGACGGTTTTTTAAAGTGTGATATTTTTTGGATTAAATGTGGTAATAATGTTCTGTGTGCAATTAACTATCATTTTATATGAAAAACACTTTAAAATACTTCTTAATTACGAAAATATTAAAAATATGAGAGATAGTCACAAAAGGCTTGTCAATTATGTTACCAAATTTTCTAGAGTATTTTAGCAGACAGTTTGGAAATAAATGACTGATTTTACTAATTTTAACTGCTATTTATTAAAAAACATAAAAGGAAATTTAACAAGTATTCCTTTTTTTCGTTAACCCTGATTTAATGTCAGTTTTGATACCAAGTATGTTGAGACATCATATTTTTTTATTTGTTTCGTGCATTCCCTTAAGAATTGGCTTTAAATTTATTTATTAAGCAAAATAAACTATTTTATTGATATTTAAAACCCTCAAAACCTCAATATTTCTGCACAAATAACAAATATAATGGATTGATTGAGAAAAGGGTAACATAACTGACAGTAACATAATCATAAAGGTAAATTTACATGGGTGGAGTTTTAGGTGTGACGATGGGTGGATAAGAAAATGTCAAGACTGATGATAGCACCGAGATACAACATATACATTTTTTAAATCAAATTATATTCTAGAGATCGAATCTGAAACCTAGACGAAATTGTCAAAGAAAAATCGCATCGTAATTCGTAATATTATGTATTCTGAAATCATAAACGTATTACTAAAGAAAGTTTAGCTCAAAATGGAAACGAATGGATATTTTGTAAATTATATTAAACAATTTCACCCACGGGCTAAAGATTTTTACATTAGAATGAAGTATTTACCCGCAGTAAAAACTAGTCCATGTGTTATTCCTATCTCCAAAACAAATTTTACTAAAATTATATATAAATAAACATACACGCACACAAACTTTCGCATTCAGAATATTAGTGATTTAAAATTTAATTTATCTATGACCATCATGTGAGGTGAGGAACTTTATCCTGTCAATTATGTTACTTTGCCAGTCATCTTATAGTTACCATCCAAATTGGTAACATAATGGAGGTAACATTATCATCCTCGCCCAGTTTTATAAATTCACTTTTAATTCATTTCTACACCAAAATATTTTATATTTACAGTAACGCTATCCTTACGAAACACTTTATAAATATAAAAATAGTTTTTATGTAGTGTAGGCGAAAAAGTGGTAACTGTCCTGACTTTTTTTTTCATGAAACACTGTGTGGACACTTCCAACTCTTGTTGCGATCCCGGTGAAAATCGCTGAATGATTGTAAAATAGCTGACACATAAATCAAGCTAATTTGTTGCCATTTCGCAAAGAAAATATCCATATTTGATTATTTTCTCTCAGATTTTTGGTAACATAATTGACATGTCAGGCATATTCAAAATCTGGGGACCGAATCAAAATCGGATTTGTAAATTTATTTGAATAGTAAAAAAGACTTAATTTGCATATTCCAAGTAAGTTAATTCTTGGCATAATAAAAAATATAATATATTTGAAGCTGTATAAGCCAATTACGTTAAAATAACGCATTTCATCGGAATTTCGGGGTGGGGACAGTCGAAATAATGAGGTCCCTCAGAAGTATTTCGGTGCAAATGCAGTATATATTCATAAATTTACGAAATACTTTAATATATAGTTGAATATTAATATCACATAATTACCCAGAAGAGTATAAAATTCCGGACAATAAATATTAGTAGCTTAAATCAATGTCTAAAGTCTGGGGACACACCAAACAAAGGGGGTACAACATTTTGTGAAAATGCTCTAATAAGACATAAACGCGCGCGCGGCTCAACCAAAGTCGTGGGGACTACCGCCGGGTTCCTGCCCGATAACGACGCATTTCGGCGATCCGCCCTCGCCCTCTGGCCGTCCGCTGATACTGATATCGTGTCGCTTAGCGCAGATATAACAGACTAATTAACATTTCACATGCAAATGAGGGACGTTTTTAAAAGCTCCTTTTTACGAATTAAAGCCCTGACTTGTCCCAAACTTAAACTGAGCCCCGAGTGTAAACCGATTGTTAAAATAACGTGGTCAAGGTTAAATGAGTGCCATTTAGTACCATTACAGCAAATCGCGGTTCGTATTTTAATGTTGACGTGGACATCAAACTACTGGAGCCTATTTCTAACAATTCCCATATATTTTGTTTACTCTTCTCGTCTCCCTTTCAGTCGCTCAAGATTAGAGGTAGAGTAGGCCCTCTGCTCGTCGTACCTTCGTCAATATTATGTTACATTATTCATACATAATATAATTTGTATATATACCTGCGTGTCGATGCCGCTGGTGCCTGTGCCGGCGGCGCTGCGCGGGGTGTGGTGCGGGGTGTTGCGCGGGGGGCGGGGCGGGGTGGTGCGCGGGGGGCGGGGCTCGGCGGCAGTAGAAGTCGGGCGGCAGGCGCAGCGGCGGCGCGGCCTCGTACGTCTGGTCCGGCAGCAGCATCCCCCGCCCGCCGCCCCCGCCCCGCCCGCCACCACAGCTCACATGCTCGCACCTGCAACACACCGCCACTCATATAACCGACGACCTATTAACAGTTTGCTGATAATGGTGCACGACAGCCGACAATTACCTATGTAGAGCTAGCCAGATGTCGCGATATGAGAGAATATTGCCTTCTAAACTGCTAGGTGACTAGGTACTCTAGCAAAGAGTTGTTGCAGCAACAATTGATGGAAAGGGCCGGTATACAGTACACTCAAAACAAACGAAAGCTGGCACCCATCGGCGCGCGGCGATACAATAAACACGTGACGCGCGGCCGCAACAATGACCGTCCAAATATTGATGAAAGCGCTCGTTAGCGGCGGATTGTGCGCGCTCATCGCCGATAATGAGCGGCGCTCGCCCCGAACTTGTGACTGACAATCGGTAAGACCGCAGAAGGTACAAACTGCTGGAAATATTGATGAAATTCGGCCCAAACATACCATGAGGGAAAGCACACCTTACTATATTTACTACAGGAGACATTCAGCAGTATTTCATGATGCATTCGATGCCTCAACATCTAGTAGTAGTATATAAACGATTGTCCGGGGCGCGGCGCGTCGTGGAGGAATGCCTGGTGGTGATTTTGCGGTCCTCCCCCCCCCCCCCCCCCGCCCCCTGTCCCCCGTCGGCGCGGTTTCGGGGAACGCGCGTCGCGCGCCGCATGCCCTTATTCAGCGAGCACGGGACACGTCCGTCCGTTTGGGACATGACGCGGGACGGGTCATTACGACCTGTCGACGAATACGAGCAACAGATTTTAAATTCGGAGGCTACGTAATGTCCTTTCTCGATGATGATCATCGTGGAATTAACGTATAGCTTCTGGGCGTGTATTTAAAATAACGTTTGAGAATACAACCCAAAGACCAAGATCACCAAAGTACATTGCACGTCGCTCACCAACTT
The DNA here is from genome assembly GCA_963422495.1 of Polyommatus iphigenia. Taxonomy (NCBI): domain Eukaryota; kingdom Metazoa; phylum Arthropoda; class Insecta; order Lepidoptera; family Lycaenidae; genus Polyommatus; species Polyommatus iphigenia. Next base: position 18,668,848 of record OY730190.1, on the reverse strand, counting down.
TTCGTCGGTTGCTACTTGTTATGTTGTTGTCGTAAATAACGAATCATCATTTTAACAAAAAGTATATAGAAGTTTTAAAACTAATCGATCTCGACGCCTGTCCCGTTAGTGTTAGTGGCTCGTCTGTATGTCGTGTCTTCTCTGTCATTTTTACGAGTAACGACGGAGATAAATAATTTGATATTTAATCAACAATTAACTTTAACAGGCGTCGGCGTAATTGGCACTTAACCTCCGCAGCTCGAGTGTGCGATAACAAGCACTAAACGTACTTTAATTGAGGTGAAATTCAAACGAAATGACGTCGTTTATCATTTAAAAAATGAGGGGCAGAGAGAGTACAGGCTCGCCGCCGCCCGCGGATTATGAGTTATTAATTATGAACTCGATAGCTAATTAATTATGCACTTTTTTAAGTTTAACAAGTAGAAAGTTGTTTTGATCGGAGTCGCGTAACTCGGAGCAGCTCGTGTGAAGTGTACCGGGCTGTCTCGCGGGATCTCTACCACATGTATAAAAAATTATTCTTCCTACATAATTCTTCATCGTCATAAAAGTATCCCCAAACTAGGCTGAGACTTGTACTAATGAACTCTACCATGAAGAATAAAAGTACATAATTATATAATACTTCTATTATAAACTTTTTAAATTATCGTAACATATTACATAATGTTGAACACAACAGGGCTAACAAGCCCTAACTACTCCTATGTCCTAAATAAAACTAATATTAATATCAAAATCACTCTCATCAATTCTCAAAACTTTTTAGCAGTTTCAGCCCACTCACGAAGCTCTACTTGGTGTTTAACGCCTTTTCTACGCTTGTTTATTTCGACGCAAGATGAACTTACAACTGTTACAGTTGAGCTTGTTTTTTTTTTGTTGATTGAGAGTTGCGCCAAACGGATTTTCGTTAATCATCCGCAGAACTATATTTTTACGGTTACCGACGTGATGTTTCAATGACAATATAGTCAATTGACATCTTAAACAAGGTACTGATCGTAGTACTAAATTGTGGAAGTGCTTTCGGGAGCACTGAAATCTGAGGGCTGCGGGCCGGGAGAGATCGGATTCGGTATAGTACAGATTGCAGCGCAGACCCGATACCCTCCGTCGCCGGCGACCGGGGCCGGCGGGGGCTGCAAAAAATGACATCCGAAAAGAGCCGGACTCACCGCGTTATAAATATTAATGCGGGCGACGGCCGCGGGGGCCGCGCGACACCGCCGCAGGAATCCCGCCCGCCGCCGGCCGCATGTCGCCGCAAAAACCCGCGCTTACGACGGGTCGTCCGGGACCGATATTTTCGAGGGCATCACCTGCCCTGGGTGGTTCGGGGAGGTCCACCGGCCGCTGCGGTCGCGATCGTCCAAACGCGGGTGCTCACTGCACCGACCCCACTTCCGCGAGTGTGTTCGCGCGGCACGAATACTGAGCGCGGCGGACGAGCCGAGATTGTTTTTCCGCGAAAATGCGGCGCGAAGTGCGTGCTGTGGCTGCGGGCGCGGGGCGTGTGCGCGCGGGCACGCTTGAGGCTCTACTGCGGCCGCCCGCTACTGTCGCGCACGGGGCGCCTCCACACCGGCCCCAGCACCGACCGATGTCGCCAATAAATTAGCATGCGCGGCCCGATTTAATTGAGCTAATTAAGCTGAGCTTTTACTGGCTCGTCTTCGCCCACGCGGGTCGCGAGGACGCTACCGCCGTCATTTCGCTAATGTACCTGATACTCTTAACGACGTTTTGATTTCTCCCGTTATAGGGAGCTCCCACTCCTAGAAAGGTGTGTAGTAGCAGCCGAGGGATCCGGCCGCCAGTCTTCTAGGCGTAGGTGCGGGACATACCTCTAGGTCTAGAGTCTAGAGTAAACTATAGAACCGTCTGCAGCCCTGCGTCCTACTAGTGTTTTTTTTTTTTTATGGAACAAGAAATATAGTAAGTAGTGCACGTCACGTGCACTGTTGCGTACTCACGTGCAGCACGTGGGAGTATACCATATTCGTATCTAAACAACAAATCTTAGGAGGGTTGTTGTTTAGATATAATACCAAAAGAATTTCATTTATAAAACAGCGCTATTGCAGAGGGCAAGGACCCGGGTCCATGTGATTTTTCTTTGATTCTTTGTAGTGAATACTAGAGGCTAGATGCCGGAGCAGATAGCGGCCGGTGTCCGGTGTCGGTGTCGCGGCGGTGTCGGGTGTCGGCCGGTGTCGGCGAGTGTCGGCGGGTGTCGGCGGGTGTCGGCTGGCGCTCGACACCGCTCGACAGGTTTTTGTTTTATTTGTTGGAATAACAATAGATAAGTGTCGCCGGCACGAAGTGTGCACTAAAGCCTGTAGCCACAATGCAGAAGGGATTATATTCGTTAATATTGCGATAGTGGCATTTTAACGACAAAATAATCGGCCAAGTGCGAGTCGGACTCGTGCACGAAGGGTTCCGTACCGTTATAGAGCAAAAATAGGCCAAAATTTGTGTTTTTTGTATGGGAGCCCCCTTTAAATTTTTATTTTATTTAAATACCAGCTATTGCCCGCGACTTCGTCCGCGTGGACTTCAGTTTATAGCGCGCAGTGTCAACAAAATTGTTGTCAAATTTAAAAGCTTTTTAAAACCCCCCTAAACTACCCCTTAAATCAGAATACTAAAAAGAGCTGTGCAGTGTGCACATAATATTTCAATATTTTAAATTAAACTTTATTTATGCCATTTTAAAAGCTTATTTAGCCCCCCATTACACAACTTTACCCATAAACTATAATTTATCATTGATAGGTTTAAGGTTACGTCACTGCATAGATAAAGTACTGAGTAGTGAGTTATATAAAAAGTGTATAACAATCGAAAGAATCGAAAAATGTAGCTCCCCAAGTAATAAAATCTGGTCTTGTAGTGGTTCCGACTTCCGGGGCCAGGACTATAACAGGCGTTTATAACCACGGAAAAGGGCCCATTTTATACGCGTACTTTTGCTAATAAAACACTCATAGTAGACTTGCCTAGAGGCTAGACTACTTATAGATTATAGACCAATAATACACTTATTATTGGACTACACAGAACTATCTGCTCCCGCGAAGCTCCGAGATGGTACCACCTCTTAGGCTCTTATAGAAACACGTAAAGTTCCCTGCAAACGATCAAATTCTTTGTCAAATTTTACGTATTTATCAAACAATTTGATAGTGTACAGCTTTGTTTGAAGCGTTTGTCAAACAAACTACGTGTTTGACCTGTTTGAAGAGGATTGGCGTAGCGTTTGACAAACGTGTTTGAACGTGTTCCGCTGTATTTGTCAAACAAGATCTCATGATCTCAAACCGATTCTAGCTAATTGTTTGACAAACGCGTTGTTTGATGCACGTTGTTTGTTCGTCTGCGCTGCTGTTTGATGAAAACGTAAATTACATCAAACATGTTTGTCAAACAAATTTGATCGTTAATAGGGTACCTACTTAAGAGCAAGCGCTAGCGCGATGTAGACGACTCTTAGCACCATCTGTTATTAATTTTTGTAACTAACTTAATTTGAACAAATTTACGCATAAACACCCCCTTACAACCCCTTTTTCCAGTTAAAAAGTAGCAAATGTCCTTACTCAGGCTTTAGACTATCTGTGTACTGAATTTCATTACAATCGGTTCAGTTGTTTTGGCGTGAAAGCGAGATTAATAAGTGAAAAGTGTTATGTGTGTGTGCTCGCCGACTTGTTCTCAGTCGTTTCCAACCCTACGTGTGAAACAGTGTTATTAACTGAAATGGTAACTAAACTTCCAGACTCTTGTGTAGCTAAAATTGTTCATGTTTCTATGGATGTATTTCATAAATTAAGTTTTAAGCGTTGGATATTTGTACAATCAGAGCCAGGAAAATGTCATATTACCTGTGAAAAATCTGACGTTAATTTAGATGTAATTTTATTCGGTACTGGTATTTTGACCTTACCGAAACACTGTAAATCATTTTATAAAACCTTGCAGTTCACCGCAGTCGACGAAACGTCACTCGGTAATGTTACAAACGTTATCTCCAATTTTAATATTTTATTAGATGATTGTTGCGAACAAAATAAAATTAATAAAACTCTTTCTAAACTTCCACATTCTAATTTAAAGAACATTGGTAATCTTGATTCTCTACTTCATGCCAGCATCCATCTTCGCTCGATGGAAGATGAATTGTATAATTTAGAAAATCCGTCTCATTTTGATACATATGGAAATTATTACATGTCTTTAAGTTTATTTAGTAGTATATTATTCATATTTTATCTCTTATATAAATGCCGGAAAAATGTTACTTCTCAGAAAAATCCTTGTTGTATTCAAATATTCAATCAATGTCACAATTCAAAGACTCGTACCGATCACCCAACATCTCTTGTAGTGTTCAAAGATAACAATAGTGTAAAAAATGATTGCATGTTAGAAGAAACAAATTTTGTAAGTACGCCGACTCCTTTAAAAAAGAATGTTGTCATAACCAATGTTATAAAGGATCATGAAATGTAATTTTAAAATTTTAATACTGTATAATTTTATTTGAAATTGAATAAATAATAATTAACATTCATTCTAATAATAATGATAATAATTTCTATATTAATATTTCTGTCTTTTCATAATTTTGTGTTTTTACTATGTAACAGTGTTAGTTAAGTTCTTATTTTTGAATAAAATGTGTTATTAATTAAATACTTAGTTTACAATTTAGCTACTTCCTTGTATACTCCAAACGAAAGTCCAATTTCTCGAGTTTATAGTAATTTCAGTTTTATCTCTCATCACTTTGAGATGTGATGATCGATCTTAACGGGGGGGTTGTTATATCGAAAGTCGAATGGGATTATATGTATATTAAAAACGCTTAGTTTTCACTTGCATTTCATAGAATTGCAATTGGAAACTTTTGCTATTTCTTTATTTCGTTTTGCGGTGTTTTTCATCAGATCGAATTGGACCTTCGTCGGGTGCAGGTCTTCTTTTAAGTTTAATATTAAGTTTTTTGAATAAAATAATTCCAGTTTAAATAAAAGTTTATTTTTTAAAAGTCTCTCCGAATCCGCCAAGTAACAGTACCCAAAAGGTAAAAACGGGACCCTATTACTGTGACTTCGATGTCTGTCCGTCTGTCTCCAGGCTGTAACTCAAGAATGATAATAGCTAGAGAGTTGAAATTTTCACAGATTATATATTTCTGTTGCCGCTATAACAACAAATACTAAAAACAGAATAAATTAAATATTTAAGTGGGGCTCCCATACAACAAACGTGATTTTTCAAACATTTTTTGCTCGGTATCAATGATGAGTGATGGACAACAGGTAGGCACTTGAAATTTTCACAAAAGCCTTATAATATATGTGTACTTTAATAATTAATAATAATCTATCTATACTAATATTATGAATGCGAAAGTTTCTCTGTCTGTCTGTCTGTCTGTCTGTCTGTCTGTCTGTCTCGCTTTCACGCCAAAACAACTGAACCGATTGTAATGAAATTCAGTACACAGATAGTCTAAAGCCTGAGTAAGGACATTTGCTACTTTTTAACTGGAAAAAGGGGTTGTAAGGGGGTGTTTATGCGTAAATTTGTTCAAATTAAGTTAGATACAAAAATTCATAACAGATGGTGCTAAGAGTCGTCTACATCGCGCTAGCGCTTGCTCTTAAGTACCCTGTTAACCATCAAATTTTTTACATTCACAACGTTCGCGGAACACGTTCAAACACGTTTGTCAAACGTGTTTGAACGTGTTCCGCTGTATTTGTCAAACAAGATCTCATGATCTCAAACCGATTCTAGCTAATTGTTTGACAAACGCGTTGTTTGATGCACGTTGTTTGTTCGTCTGCGCTGCTGTTTGATGAAAACGTAAATTACATCAAACATGTTTGTCAAACAAATTTGATCGTTAACAGGGTACTTAAGAGCAAGCGCTAGCGCGATGTAGACGACTCTTAGCACCATCTGTTATGAATTTTTGTAACTAACTTAATTTGAACAAATTTACGCATAAACACCCCCTTACAACCCCTTTTTCCACTTAAAAAGTAGCAAATGTCCTTACTCAGGCTTTAGACTATCTGTGTACTGAATTTCATTACAATCGGTTCAGTTGTTTTGGCGTGAAAGCGAGACAGACAGACAGACAGACAGACAGACAGAGAAACTTTCGCATTCATAATATTAGTATAGATAGATTATTATTAATTATTAAAGTACACATATATTATAAGGCTTTTGTGAAAATTTCAAGTGCCTACCTGTTGTCCATCACTCATCATTGATACCGAGCAAAAAATGTTTGAAAAATCACGTTTGTTGTATGGGAGCCCCCCTTAAATATTTAATTTATTCTGTTTTTAGTATTTGCTGTTATAGCGGCAACAGAAATATATAATCTGTGAAAATTTAAACTCTGTATCTATTATCATTCTTGAGTTACAGCCTGGAGACAGACGGACAGACATCGAAGTCACAGTAATAGGGTCCCGTTTTTACCTTTTGGGTACTGTTACTTGGCGGATTCGGAGAGACTTTTAAAAAAATAAACTTTTATTTAAACTGGAATTATTTTATTCAAAAAACTTAATATTAAACTTAAAAGAAGACCTGCACCCGACGAAGGTCCAATTCGATCTGATGAAAAACACCGCAAAACGAAATAAAGAAATAGCAAAAGTTTCCAATTGCAATTCTATTAAATGCAAGTGAAAACTAAGCGTTTTTAATATACATATAATCCCATTCGACTTTCGATATAACAGTACGGAACCCTAAAAAATCCCGAAATATAAATACCACGAACCGCTTTACTTTATTGTTATAATTTTATTTAAAAAACTTTGGTGGGGTACATTCGCGTTGTTTTAAACATTATCGAATACTCGACGTGCTGAAACGACACAGGCAATGATCTAGATCTCGTAGTACAGCCATTGAAGGTCTACGATTTCCGATAGTAGGTACCTCAATACACTTAACATAAGCCGCATACACACTCAAGAACCTTGAGCCGCCGAGGCACATGATCCTCCCCTATTTACTAACGTGTACATTAGTAAAATTAACGTTAATATATTGCATTTGCACTTTCGCAGCGCGGCGAGAAGCTTGACACATTAATTATTTAAGCAACCTAGACCATTGACCATTTCTATCAAAAATCTGATTTTGCAAGTCGGGCGATCGAAATTATACAGCGGAAGCCAGGACATGCAAATCCTATAACGAGCGAGCGAGTCGCGAGTCGCGACCAGACGCGCCCACGATGGGCATGTAATAAGTTAACGAGACCGCGATATTTCCACCTCGTAGCTCGCCCATCAATCGCGCAATAAAACGGGCAAGAACTAGCCTTTCCCCCCCCCCCCCCCCCACCTGCTTCCCCCCGCCCCCTGCGCCCGCCGTGACGTCACGGGCCCCTCTCGATAAAGCCATTCACATTTTTTCCGGCGAATCCCGCAGCGGCGAGGAACGGGACGGCGCGGCGTACGCGGAATCGCGCAGTTTTTCCAAACGGGAAGTGCGGCCAGCGCAACCGCTCCTGCGCCGTTTCCGGTCCCTCCACAAGAATAATGTACAGCTGTGGCGGGAGTGGACACTCCCCGGGCCACGCCATGCCTCTGCTTTCTAACCCCTACTGATGGATTTATTAGGGTAATTACGTGACTTTAATTTTACTTATCTTAATAATATGTTCTGAGTTGTGAGTGTGAATTGGGCACGCGACGGGCGCTTTCCCCTTTGTGGCCCGCTCCCACGGTTTCTATCGTCAGTCGCCTCGCCGGTAGCCGCGACGTCTAGGTACCTTGAATATTCAGGATTTCTCAGAATTAGTAGTGTCCTACATGTAATATGCCTATACAGGAAAAAACTTGACGGCACTTACAGGCTCTATTGCATTGGTCGAGAGTTGAAAGCGATTTTAACCGACTTCCAAAAAAGGGCGTTCATTATTCCGCTGTGAGTTAAACTTGACGTAAATTTTACGGTTTCCAGAATAAAGGAAAAATGTCGCAGTGTTATTAATAGTAGAAATAAAGATACTTTAACAGACTATATAGAGCAACTAGAACGACCATAATCAAATTCTCAGATTTGTTTCTATACACCCCGCGATTTCTATTCACCCCATTTAACCGGTAACTTTTCACTTTTTTATGAGCGCCGGATTGGGATTTTCTTTTTGAGATAATTCAAAAACTATTTAAGCGAGACACCTGGATGTTTTACTCGGGGATTTGTAATTAAGTACTCTTTCGAATTAACTAATAAAAAGACGATGTCCGTTTTTGAGGTCGAAAAAAATACTGTGCGCAAGGGTTTGCCGGATACATACCAGCTAAGTATTTCACACAAACAGAACAACATAAATTTACTAAATTATCAACACAAAATTAAGCTACAATAATTCCAAATAGCCACACAAATTTTAAACTCACCAATATTGAGAAAAACACACAACTAGGAAGTTGGAACTTGGTTTCTTCAATCTCTTTGGGAACAAAGAGAATACAATCACCAAACAATCACTATATATCAAAATAACAAAATAACCTCATTGGGAACAACATTTTAAAATTGAAAGATTTCAAATGTAAGTACCTACTGAAAAAGGTGTTGTGGAAAACAATGAGGTTTAAATAGCTATGTCCACATTATGCAATTTCATCTTCTTTTTTAACCGACTTCCAAAAAGGAGGAGGTTATATGTTCGTCTGTATATTTTTTTTGTATGTTCAACCATTACTTCGCCGTTTGTGGACCGATTAAAAAGTAAGACTTTGCACCAGGTTATACCCTGGATCCGAAGGTACCGAACAGAACTTTTGAATCCTTATAGATACAGGTTCGGGGATTTCGGCGTTGTTTAAACAACTGAAAGCATAAGCCAACACACCAATTTGATTGATCATCATCATCACAACCATAATTATACTATGGGTCATCACATTATGACCCAATTATTGGTACTTTTCGTGATATTTTGCATCGAAGCAGATGTTTTTGATGATTATTTCGCTGTTTGTGGACCGATTTTAAAAATTCTTGTGTTTTTGTATAGGATATAATCTTAATTTGGTAAGTGGTGAACTGATGATGGGATCTATGAGCAATCGAGGGAAATCCTTGAAATTTATCAAAACACCCATAGTGGTTAAAATATTGTTTCTAGTAACTTAAACATATGTTACGAATAAGAAAAATTTCATACGAAGGTGTCTCTTGGTCCAAAGGCACTGAACAGAACTCCTGAACCTTTAAAGATAAAAGTTTGGAAATTGGAGCATCGCTTAGATAACTGCAAGCATTTATCACAATTTCGATTACAGTAATATAATATGGATAGTTAATATTTGTATTGGTTATCTGCGCATAAAGCCTTCTCTTGTGTATAACTAAAAAGAGTGAAATTATTATTTTTTAACAAAAAATTGAATCTATCTACGTATTAAGTAGATATATGTATTATATATCTACTTAATACGTGTAAACCAGCCCATAGCGAGCAGCGCTACAATTTCAACGTGCGTCGCGGGCACGCCTCACGTTCGCTGTTGACTGCGCTGTGCGCATGCCCTTGATGAACAAAAAAAGGCCTAGTGTGGACAAAGCTAATTAGGTTTAGATACTTGTGGAAACTGGAAAGGCCGAAAGGTCCAAGAAAGGTCTTTGTTTTTTTTAGTACAGGAAAGAGTACAATATTTTAGGCGATTTTCAAAATTAAATTTTAAAATTAAAACATTGACATATTCTTTTTAAAAATATTTTAATAAATAATTCAAATTACTTAATAAATTTTAAAAACAAAGATTGTGACAACCATAATCCTAAAAATGTCAAGAGATGGCGCTGATTGGACAAAAGAAGCTTAAAGCTTAACTTGTTACTATTGTAATATTATTTATTCTGTAGATTCTGTGCTTATACCCAGAGGAAATTGTTGTTCTTATCAAAATGAAGCTACTTACAAAAAATAAAAAAATCTAGGGAACCTTTGGCTAGGTTAGGTGTTAGTCTTCATCTCTCTCTTAAGCGGGCCACTAGACGAGCAATTTTATTGTGCAATATCACGTATTGCATATTAATCTATATTCTAGAGAGACCGTGAACCGTCTAGGCTAGGCCCTAGGGTTGATATTGAACATCGCACGCCTTCAATCTAATTGTCAAATAATCTGTTTAATAAAATTGAAGCGTGATATTGTACAATACAAATCTTCTAGGGGCCGGCTTGGTAACAACTTCTCACTTTTAGTACGGTATGTCACAGAGATCTATTCTTTTTCCAACTTCTGCTAACTTTAATAAAATACCTCGGTGAGTAAAAAAGAATATAATAGGTAGGTTTTAAATAAATAGTAAAAGCGAAATGAAATGCGATTGTTTGATTTTTATATAACTAGCGACCCGCCCCGGCGTCGCACGGGTATAAAATATATAGCCACTGAAAAAATGATTAAAATCGTTAGCCTACGATCCTTCACGTGGTCTTCTTATCTGTGCCAAATAACATAAAAATTGCTCCAGTAGTTCGCGCGATAAGCCCTTTCAAATAATTCCCCCCGTTTTTTCCACATTCTTCTATTATGTGGTAAAATATAGCTTATAGCCTTCCTCAATTAATGGACTAACTCTGAATTTTTCAAATCGGACCAGTAGTTCCTGAGATTAGCGCGTTCAAGTTAGCCCTTTCAAATAATTTTCCCCGTTTTTTCCACATTTTCCTCTATTTCTTCGCTCCTATTAGTCTTAACGTGATAAAATATCGCCTATAGCCTTCCTCGATAAATGGGCTATCTAACACTGATAGAATCATCAAAAGCCGTTGCGTAGTTTTAAAGATTAAAGGGAACAAAGGGACATGAGGGAAAAAAAGCGACTTTGTTTTATAATATGTATAGATTTGCATTTATTTTTATCAAAATAATCACAATATTTTTTGGTTTTGACTTTTGAGTCATATCTAATGATCTGTATCACCTTGTCATAACACCATTCTTAGTTACTACATATTTGAAAACCCTATTTTATAGAAATGAAACATTCGTCACACTCGGCCATGTCGCAGGAAGACAATGTTTTAATTAATTAACTAGCACTTAGCAGCATCTCAATACAAAATAAATACTTAATTATTTATTCAAATACAATGTAGTCATAATAGTATTATTTATTTAAACATAAAAGATAATGTAACTAACATAATTTATAAGCCTTTATATGAGTCTACGAGTATGTAACTTTATTCAACAAACTATTTCATTTCATTTCAAATACAAATCCATATTACATTATTATCCTGTCTTTTGGTCATAGTCGGCTAAAAAGTGACAGAGTGGCGCGAGCGCTAGTAAGTATACGTATTTGCTTTTAGGATATTTTTCGTACATGCAAATATATGGCCAATAGAGAAAAATAAACATACCGGATACGGCCGCGGCCGCCTGCCGCGTGGCGGTCTACAGAACGACCGAGTGTTGCCGACGCTTATAATATAATAATAACAATAAGGGCCACTTGCACCATGATGTTTAACTCAGAGTTAATTTTAACTCTGAGTTAAACATCATGGTGCAAGTGGCCCTAAGTGTCTAAACACACTAGGCTGAATTACGCAGGCGTAAATTCCGCCGCGTTTACGCCGCGTTTCAAAATTTCATACAAAATACGGACGGAACGTGACGGAATAGTGTGTCACCCCTCGCGTTCCGCCCGTATTTTGTATGTGTTTGAAACGCGGCGGAATTTACACCGGCGTAATTCAGCCTAGTGTGTTTCGATACTGTCTAAACACACTAGGCTGAATTACGCCGGCGTAAATTCCGCCGCAAATGTCAAACGCATACAAATACGCGACGGAATAGTGTGTCGTCTCTCGCGTTCCGCCCGTACTTTGTATGAGTTTGAAACGCGGCGTAAACGCGGCGGAATTTACGCCGGCGTAATTCAGCCTAGTGTCTTTAGAGCCTAAGAAACAAATTTCTTGCACGACAAAAAGTAAAGTAGTGCCTACGAGTACGTAGTTAAATAATAGTAATTAATAATATTATGTCAGAAATAAATTATTACAACTACAACCGAACAAACCGACTACATATTATAAATATACACAAACTAAATCTGCAAAGCGTACTCGCTGCAGGCTGCAGTACGTGCGCCAAGCGCGGGGGAGCGGCGAGCGGCGCGGGCGGGAGGGGGCGGCAGCTTGCCATGGAAGCTGCCGCCGGCGAACCGCCCGCCCGCCTAGCGAACCCCTTATAATATACCTAAAATAAAAATATTACTCACTGTAAATAAAATATACCAATATTGTTCTGCCGGTAGAGTCGAGGAGCGAGTACTGTCGCAGGCGAAAATGTTCCCTAAGATTATAATATAGGAATACATCGAGTCCCAAGAGTACGTACGGTCTCGACGCAGCGAGTAGGTACCCCTCGAAGGTTTAGTTCACTATTAAAATGCAATAATTTATCACTGTAAAATATCACATAGCGTCGAGCTGAGCTCCCACTGAGGAATGTTCGACTCGGCACGACATCGTCCCACACTGAGAGTCTAGGGCTCGGCGGGCCCGCGGCGGCGGCGACGGCGGCGGCGGCGGGCGCGGCGCCCTCAGCGGCGCAGCAGCGCGGTCACGTGGTCGGCGATGGTGCGCGCGTTGTCGCCGGCGAGGATGGAGCGGTGGTCGGCGGGCAGGCGGCGCGCCGTCAGCGGGCCGCAGCACACCTCGCTCAGGCCGTAGTCGTCCGCCAGCGCCACGTAGTTGTCGCTCGCCGAGAACAGCGTGACGGGCGCGCGCAGCCGCCGCGCCGGCTTGTACTCGTGCGCCACCACCAGCTTGCGGTAGAAGGACTCGGCGGCGGCGCGCAGCGCGCCCGGCTCACCCGCGCCACCCAGCAGCGCGATGCAGCGCCCCAGCCGCTCCTCCCAGCTGCCCAGCCGCTCCAGTTCCGTCGCCAGCTGCAACAACACATCAATGCTAATTCGCTCCAGGGCCCTGATTCACAATGCGTAATTCGACTCGGACTCGAATGTTCGGCATCGCGCGATATCCAATAGACGCTCGCCGCGCTAAGCGTTGACAGATCACCGCACGCACCACAAGTTTCCGAATCCGAGTCGAGCGGGAATCGTGAATCGCCCTGCTGATCAGCATGGAATTTTTAAAAAGGTCGATCTACAAATTTAAAAAATAAAAAAATTAAAAATACGCAGGTCGCAAGCAGGAGCCGTTAGTAGGCTTCTGCCCTCAAGGATCCAGAAATGTGGTCTTTAAATGTGGTTTCAATCTCCCAGATTATGAAGTCGAAAATAATTATAGACATAATTTATATGTTCCGTTAACGTCCAAGGTCCTTCATGAGAGTACACCGTTGTGTTTTCGCGAACTGCCGCTAGATGTCGCTATCCGTTACCTGACTGCTCCCAGCTTTCGACGGTCACGTGGTCTCGCTGAAAATTACTTAGAAAATTTCAAGCCGCCATCTTGCTCATTGTTACATCGTTTTTATGGAGGGTATATGAAAGGAGGAATATCTCTGTATGTAAAAAGTGTCCCCGGAAATGCGTTAAATTAGGGTGTAACTAATTCACTAATTAGGTGGCGCTACAGTAGCACCAAGGTAAATTTTAAATCATTTAGCAACTTTTATTTCAGCTATTTTAGGTTATATTTTTCAAAATATATTGGTATTAACCCAGTAATTCTAGTAACAATTTATATTCCAGTAATAATTTATATTTTGTCACCAACGGGTACATTAATTCCTACACTCCATAATTCATTCCATACCTTTTGGCGGATTTTTCAACTGTTATTTACTGCGTACAGCTGGACACTTTTTCAAATATCCCCCGTATAAGATAGTTCTCATTTCAATCTACACTCCATAATCGTTTTTCAAATCGAGCAGCCGCTATAGATTTAAATTTAAACAAAGGCGTTTCTATTGAGCAAAATTTATGTCCACCGCCATCTTCGAACCAGAAAGGTGACATTGAACATTTTTTACGTGCTCCGCCGTTTTTGAGCCAGCAAGGTGATATTGCAAATTTGAATGTGACAATTAAAGAACCTTCTATAGCTCAATCGATTCCGGAACGAGTAAATAAAATAGTATATATGCAAAGATTTAATACTGTAGATTGGAATGCCGTTCGTTACGCTGACGTTCAAAAGAAGTACCGCGCGTTTCGCGCCTTTACGGAATTAAAAGTAAATGAGGAGTTACGTAGATTCGATATAACTAATGATCCAATGAAGTGGTTTAAAATAGAACGCGGTTTCGCAGCTTTATCCAATGCTATTCTAAATCAAAATGAGGTTGTGAATACAGCTTTGCAGTCCTTGCTGAACTGGAGCTCCACGACTGACGTAGAACTTAACCCGACATCTTTGTATAATAAGTTAATTGAATTATTTGGAGAAAATTCAGCTTATAAAAATACTTCTCAAGATATTTTACAAATAATTTGCGGAAAGCGAGCGGAAGTCATACAGATTCGTAGCTAAAATCAATCCTAAATAATATAAAAAGTAAATATGTACGTGAGGACATTTCAGTTCAATCCTCCGGATGTAAATCTAGTTATTTACAAAAAATAGGTGGTGTAGATAAAATAGGAAAACCTGTTACGTCTAGGCACGTGCGGCCAGATTCCCCACAACCGTCGACGTCATTCGATAAAAAATTTAGCGGGTACTCTGAAAAAACGAAGTCTTTCGATAATCGTAAGAATGTACCTAAAAGTAAAAATAGTCATTATCAAAATTGCTGGGCTCACCTAAAACCTCCTAAAACTGTTTTAAAAATGATTTGCGGAGCGAGGATTCCATTCAATCGATCTCCGCCATTAGTATTACCAACTCAGGGGATAATGAAAAAGTACGAAACACCGGTTTCATCGTCGATGACCTCAGATTACAACCATGCTGAAGAACGGCATACTGGAGCCGGCTCCTTCAACTCATTCGTTCACATCTCCAATGATTTTAATCAAAAATAGCAACGGCAAAAATCGAGTGATTTTCGATTTGAGAGGTCTGAACCGTTACGTGACTACAAAAAAATTTTCATTTGTTCCATCACTACCAAACGCCCAAATTCTTACAATCGGGAGATTGGATGGTGATGGTGGTGCTAGATATAAGTCAAGCCTACTACCATTTGAGCATAAGGCCAGAGCATCGATGCTTCCTACGGCTCAGCTACGGAGGACGCTTATTTCAAATGACTTGTTTACCGTTCGGCCTTGCCTCATCAGCACCGAGAATGTTCGCAACTATTACAAATTGGACAGCGGAAGTAATGCGCTCTTGGGGATTTCGGGTAGTAGTTTATTTGGACGATTATTTTCTGGTTCATCAAGACAGGTCAACTCTGCGCAGCCAGGTCCAAATAGCAATCAATTTCTTAATCCACTTAGGTTGGTGTATCAACCGCGAAAAATCAGTAACTACCCCCACGAGAGTTATAGAGTTTTAAGGAATTTTATGGAATACAGAACACAACACAAAGAGTCTTCCCGTGGAAAAGATTTAGAAAATCCGCCAGAGCTTGTTGACTCGCCTTGCAGCCGGCAGATGGTCCCTCAAACAGGCTCAACGCCTTTTAGGGTATCTCAACTTTGCGACCTTCGTCACCCACCGGGGAAGGTTGCATTGCCGTACGCTGCAACGCCACAGCAGATTATTACGAAAGACTCCTCGTGCTCCAATTACATATCCACAAGCTGTTCGAGACGAGCTAGAGTGGTGGTTAAAGAACTTGGCCCAGAGCACACCGATTCACTCGAAGCGGCTTCGAACCCATTTCGTGATAACAGACGCTTCGGATATCCAGTGGGGAGCAGTAGTAGACGATACCATGATACGCGGATCCTGGGAACAGCATCAATGTCAGTGGCATTGCAATCTCAAAGAAATGTACGCAGTGATCTCGGCAGTTACCGACCAAGCCAGTCGCTTAAGCAACTCACGTGTACTACTCCAGTGCGAAAATCGAACCGTAGTGTCATACATAAAGAACGAAGGCGGCACACGATCGTTACCCCTTCTAGAATTTACCAAGAAACTTCTAGCTCTGGTGGATCGCCTAAACGTTGTACTCTGCCCTCACTATCTTCCAGGCGTGTACAATACGGAGGCCGACCAACTGTCACGCAACCGCAGCGGCTCCGAAAGGCACTTAAAACACGAGACGACACAGAAAATATTCGCCCGCTGGGGGACCCCCGAAATAGATTTGTTTGCGTCCAAGGATACGCACGTCGTACCAAATTATGTCTCGCTCGACTTATCAGACTTGAGCGCTTGTTATCACGACGCTTTCAGCAGATCTTGGCACTACGAACTCGGGTGGGTCTTCCCGTCGCCGTGTCTAATACCACGAGTACTACAACACTTGAATCGAGCCTCGGGACGGCTCATAATAATCGCACCCAAGTGGAAAAAACCTTTTTGGCGGCCGGACCTGAAAAGCCGTGCGTTAGCACCGCCAGTGAAAGTCCAAAACTTGTCGATGACATTAATAGACGTAAAAACGAAGCAGCCCCCAGTTCGTGTCGACAGTCTCCATCTGGAAGCCTGGCTAGTTTCGGGTGGGATTCCATAACAACAGACTGGTCCCATCAAGAAAAGGAACTTCTTCTATCCTGTTGGAGAACGTCCACCTTAAAAACCTACTTACCTATTTGGAAGAAATGGTCTCGCTGGTGTTCTCAAAGGAGCATTAATTGTCGTTCACCTCGGCCTGCCGATGTTGCTAGATACTTAGCATACTTACACTTGACTGAAAATCTTGCCTATCGTTCGATTTTAGTTCATAAATCAGCTATAGCTTCAATTTGTGAAACTGTTTCTAGTATAAGCATTTCGTCACATAATATTGTAAAACATGTATAAGGTTCCAATATGGGATGCAAGGATAGTAATCGATTTCTTAAAAAAATCGAAACCTAATTTGGATAACTTATATGAAGTTTCTAAACACACTGCCACGGTTCTCTTACTAGCTTCTGGCCGCAGGGTGCACGACCTCACCTTGCTCCATGTAGACAGCAAACATTACATAGATAACGGTAATTCGATTACACTTCATCCCGTGTTCGGATCTAAAACAGATTCCCTAACGCATCGTCAGTCGAGTTGGACCTTATTGACTGCTCCCCATCAAAATATCGACCCAGTTTTTTGGGTTAGATCTCTTGTTAAAGTAGCTAGTCGTGTTCGAGGTTCAGTGACTAATTTATTTATTACTAGCAGATCTCCTTTTAGACCAGCCAGCGCGACTATTATCGGAGGTTATGTTAAACGTGTGTTATCTGATGCTAATATACACTCTACTCCAGGTAGTTTTAGATTAGCTGTTGCTTCACTGAACTGGGTAGACAACTATTCTATTAATGATATTATATCCAAAGCTAACTGGAAACATGAGGCTACTTTTAGGAATTTTTATTTAAAGGAAATAGATTCATCTGTAACTGATAATGATAAAAATGTGCCTCAGAAGTCTTTGTCACAATTTTTTTGTGCAAGTTGATTACAATATTAATTATACTTTTCATTTTCAATAATTATTACATGAACTATGTTTGTAGTTGTGTCACTTAGATCCTTTAATATAAAATATGGATCACATTGTTGCTTTAATTTCAAGCCACCAGGAGATAACAAACAGGTCTCTCATGAAGGACCTCGGACGTTAACGGAACATATAATATAGTATTTTAGCTTCCAATAAAATACATATTATGTTTCCAAACGTCCGAGGTCTTGATAATGGCTTCCTGGTGTCCACCCTCATCATCATGAGCTTAACAATGAGCAAGATGGCGGCTTGAAATTTTCTAAGTAATTTTCAGCGAGACCACGTGACCATCGAAAGCTGGGAGCAGTCAGGTAACGGATAGCGACATCTAGCGGCAGTTTGCGAAAACACAACGGTGTACTCTCATGAAGGACCTCGGACGATTGGAAACATAATATGTATTTTATTGGAAGGTAAAATACTATAATATAATAATATGATGCCTCATGCCGAGTGAACTAGCCAGGAGTGCCGGGAGTGGCGGACCTTGTTCGCGTCGACGTCCCTGAAGAGCTGCGCGAAGTAGGTGAGGGCGTCGGCCTCGTCGGTGGCGGCGTTGCGCGTGGTGCGCTTCTTGGTGGAGCGCATCGTGTGAGCCGCTACGAACGAGTGCGAGCCGTCCACGAGCACGAGCCGCGTCTCCGCGCCGGCGGCCTCCAGCTGCAGCGCCATCTCGAACGCGACGGCGGCGCCGTACGAGTAGCCCAGCAGCGTGTACGGCGGCCGCGGCTGCTGCGCGCGCACGCGCTCCACGTAGTAGCCGGCCAGCGCCGCCATGTCGGTGAGCGGCGCGTCGGCGGCGCACTGCAGGCCCAGCACGGGCGCGCGCACGCCGGCCGCCACGGGCCGCAGCAGGTCCACCACGCCCTCGATGGGGTGCACCATGAACACGGGGTCGGCGTCGTCGGCGGCGCTCGGCAGCCGCACCAGCACCTGCGCCGGCACCAGCTCGCCCGTCGCGCCGAACTGCACGGGCTCGGCGGCGGCGGGGGTGGGCGCGGTGGGCGCGGCGTCGGCGCCCGCGTCGTCGCCGCCGGCCAGCGCGCGCAGCTTGCCGAACGTGAGGGCGCGGATCTCCTGCACGCCGAGCACCACGTCGTAGCCGCGCTCCAGCGTCTGCTTGATCTCGGCGCCCATCAGCGAGTCCATGCCCAGCTCCGCGAGGTTGGCGCTGTCAGATATTTTGGACGCGTCCTTGATTCCTGCGTCCAAAATAATACTAGTGAGCGTCGTAATTTATATTGGTGCACTCGCGTCTTCCGTATTGTGTTCGTATTCAAAAAGAGAAATATTATGGAGCGCTGATGCATGTTTAATAAAATAATATATGTATTACCACAACTTACTACATTCACAATATAGTAAGTTGTGCTTAGCTACTTAGAAAAATATTTTGCGATTGACGTACTATACTAAATATTTAATGGTAAATAAATGAACACAGAAAGTGTGACATTAGTTTTACAAAAAAATATGCGTATGGGATAAAATTTTATATAATACTAGCTGTCCCGGCAAACGTTGCTTTGCCATAATATAAAGTATTTCGCCCATATTATTTTATTGAAGTGACTAAATAAGTGTGTCGCCATGGCAACGTCGATCGCTATCTCGTCGCACAAACAATGGCCGCCGTCAGTCTCAGGTTGTAATAATTTACTATTATTTATTCAACAAATGCACTTATCAATATATAAAGTACCCAGTAGCCGATTCTCAGACCTACTGAATATGCATATAAAATTTAGTAAAAATCAGTAAAGCCGTTTCGGAGGAGTTCGCGGACTAACATTGTGACACGAGAATTTTATATATGTCGCAGGGAAAAGAGGATATCAGGGATTTCACGACATCCCTAGGGATATCACGAACTCCCGGTAGATGCCGAATATTCTTGTTTGTTACGTCTTCTTACTAAAAATATCTAGTGATATGTCATTTCACTAAACTTAATCTAGTGAAATGTCAGAAACGCGGATACCGCCGAATAAAAATCGAGCCACTCATTTCTCTCGCTCGCTCTAGTTCCCACACGTGACAAGGGCACTAGTGGGAGTGAAACAAATGCGTCGCTCGAGCTGGCGCGGCTCGTCTAGCCTGGAGACAGACAGACAGACTAACCCTTTGGGTACGGCACCGTAAAAACTAGGATAATCGAAGAGCTGGAGTACCTGTAGTACCTGTGCCTGTACAAGAGCCTAACCAAACTAGAGATCGACATGCCACCTTTACAAAAAATATTCAACTTGGTCGACCGCTTCATTTGACGTCAAAAATCAAAGGTCTGAAGTATCTGATGAAGAACCCTCAGTTGAGTTGCGCGTGCACATCGCTGCACGTAGGTCGCTTACGTACGGGGTGCATAATATTGTGCGTTTAACTATAGTGAAACCGGTTTGTTATTTTGCTAGCCCGCTCGCGGGTTAGCCTGCCGGTACTGCGTTGATAATGACGGAAGATTCAAGCTGTTACGATGTTAGATTTGAAGAGGAGAATAATGATCTTTGTGAAGAAGAGAGTTTAGTTCTTTCGGGGAGACAGGAAGGTGATTTGACGGAGACCAACATGAGATGTAGTAAGAGAGGACGTGAAAGTAATGAAGACGAAGAAGGAGAGGATTGGCAGTTAGTACAGAGGTCAGGAAAAAAACAGGCTACGGAAAGAATAGAAATGTATATTGCTAGTAAAGAAATACTTCCCAAACAGTTTGCTTTAGCGAAAATGTTTAAGGAGCAGAATATCATGAATATTTCTAGAGTTAAGTACATAAATCCATATAAAATTCTTATCAATATGGATAATGAGGATAGTGCAAGGAAGTTATCATCTTCAGAATTTTTTAAGGAGAAGGGATGGCTTTTTAATAGGCCTTTTGAAGTTTCATTATCCTATGGAATTATTAAAAATGTGGAGTTATGCTTGTCGGAGCAAGAAATTTTGGAAGCTATATCTAGTACCATCAAAGTCCAAACTGTTCATCGCTTAAAACGACGATCGGAGAAAGGTTGGGTTCCCAGTGAAACTATTCGACTTGGTTTCGAAGGAACATCTTTGCCCACTTATATAAGTATTTACGACCTAAGAATCAAAGTGGATCCGTATAAATATCCTGTAACACAATGTACCAAGTGTTGGCGATTCGGTCACACTCTCAATAGATGTCCTTCAGTTCATTTTTTCTGTCCAAAATGTGGTGAGAAACACAAAATTTGCGAGACGAATAATTTTAAGTGCATTAATTGTTCAGGAGATCATCTAGCTCTTTCAAAGTCGTGTCCATTTTACAAGAAAGAAAATAAATTAAGGAATCTTATGTCGGAGTTTAACTGTTCCTATAGGAAGGCTATCACTATGTACGTACCGCCTTTGTCTCCAGCTGAAAATACAGACACTACAACGTTGAGGCCACAATCACAATTAATTCAGCCATCGACATCAAGTATGAATAATTGTACTCAACAAGAAATTCTCGTAAATTCTCCAACATACGCGGAAGTCCTTAGAGAAAAACCCCGACAAACGAATAAGACATCGCTGACTTCACAAAATAAGGCAGAGCAACTATCTGAAAGACGGAGGAAGAAAAAAGAAGACAGTAGGTGTATTAATTTCTGGTCGGAATCGGAGATGAGTGTAGATTCAGTCGCTAGTGAAGTACCTAATATCTCAGAGAGTGGAAGTAAGGACGATCGAAAGAAGAGCCGACGATCAAGGAGAGATTCGACTAATGGTATCTTTTTAAAAAAATTAGAAGAAATTATATTTAGTAGCAGGTATTCGATAAAAGTCAAACTAATTAAGTGTATTAAGTTTTTATGTAATTGGGTGATGTCTTATATAGTACAAAATGTTGGTGAGTTTTTTTTTAGTGTCTAGTGATAATGGTTAGGTTCAGTAGTTTTAACATTGTACAATGGAATTCACAGAGTATACTACCTAAATCTGTAAGTTTTGAACATTTACTTATTCAAGAAAAAATTCATTTAGCTGTTTTAAGTGAGACGTGGTTGGCTCCTGACTTAATTTTTCGTGTTAAAAACTATAAAATATTTCGTTGTGATAGACAAGACTCCTATGGCGGTGTCGCTATAGTGGTTCATAATTCGATTCACTGTATGACTTGTCCAGTTCAAAATCTTATGGGCGGTATTGAGGTTATTCATTTAAAAATTTTTAATTGCAACATTTTACAGAACATACTTGGAATATATTGTCCGCCTTCGATTCGCACTTCTCGGGCCGATTGGGATTTATTATTTTCTCCGTTCTCCGCAAATACGTTGGTTTTAGGTGATTTCAATGGGCACCATTCGACGTGGTCGAATAGAACCGATTCGAGAGGAACGCAACTGTTCGATGCTATTGTAGATAGTAATTTTGTGATTTTAAATGACGGCTCACCTACTCGTGTTAAGTTGGTTAATGGATCGCTTCAACAGTCATCTCCAGATATTTCACTGGCGTCTTCCGACATTGCCTGTAAATTTAATTGGTGTGTAACAAAAGAGTCATTAGGTAGTGATCATATTGTTATTAAAATTTCATTTTCCGAATACTATTACACATCTGTTTTTAAAACTAAAAGGAATTTTAAAGCGGCCGATTGGAATCTATACAGTCGAAACATCGAGACGTTTCTTAATCAATGTGAGATGTCGGGAGATCTTCAGGTGCGTTATAATTTATTCACGGATGTTTTAAACCGAGCGGCTAATAGTAGTATACCTTTTTATAAAATTAATCAAAATATATGTAACAAATTTAATCCTAAGCCTTATTGGTCTCCGAGTCTGTCTAAGGCAGTAGCGGAACGGCGACTCGCTTTGAAATTATTTAGACAAAATCCTACACCTAATAATCACTGTTTACTTAAGGAAAAGATTCGAACAGCTCAGAGATTAATAAGAAAAGCTAAAAGTGAGTCTTGGTATCGGTTTTGTTCGTCACTCGATCATTCGGTTTCAGCTCGGGACGTTTGGCATAAAATGAAGTGGTTTAAGGGTTGTAGGCAACCGAGAGGTTTTGTAGATAAAGACACTGCCAATGATATTCTTACTAAATTAACTCCTGATTATACTATTCCTCCCCAGCCCTCATTTGTTTCGCATAATCACAGGTTGGAATCTATTATATCTTTGCAAGAGCTAACTAAGTGTATCAAATCTAAAGATTCGGCCCCGGGATCGGATGGAATTTCCTATTCTATGATTAAAAACTTACCCGAGAGTGGTACCAGACTCCTGCTGCATTTATATAATCTTTTCCTAAACAGTAATTTTATTCCAGTTCAGTGGCGTGTTATCTCTGTGATTCCAATTCCTAAGCGAGGATCGAGTGCTTCAGATAAATCATATCGACCTATCTCGCTTATGTCCTGCCTATGCAAAATATTTCACATGATTTTAAAGAATAGATTGGAATGGTTTCTCGAGAAAACTAATAAATTCTCTAATAATACAGTTGGTTTTAGGAAAGCGTATTCTAGCATAGATAGTTTGGCCACTTTTATAACAAGAACTCAGATTGGTTTTTCAAAAAATGAATATACTGTAGGTTGTTTTCTTGATATAGAAAACGCATACAATAATATCGATGTCACCTCCTTATTATTGACTTTGGATAGTTTCGGGGTAGGATCTAAAATTTGTAGGTATTTATGGTGCTTTTTGAATGAACGTATACTAACTATTGAATTGGCGGATTATTTATGTCAGAGAAGTACAGGTCGTGGCTTGCCTCAAGGTGACCCCCTGTCACCTTGTCTATTTAATTTTGGGACAATTCCAGTTTGCAGATCTTTGTCTAATGTTTATTTCAATCAATATGCAGACGACTTTGTAATTTATGTAATAACGAAGAGTTTAGCAGGAGCCACGTTAGAGTTACAGAATGCTTTAGATTTGCTGTACGAAAAATTTTGCAATTTGAATTTAGATATATCAATTTCCAAAAGTAGTGTTTGTATATTTAAAAGAGGTTTCCATAGAAATAGTATAGATTTAAAAATTAATGGTAGCACATTACAAGTTGTTGGTTCTGTCAAATACTTGGGGATGTGGTTGGATCGTTCGCTTCGATGGGGTGTGCATATTAAAAATTTGTCGCATAAAACCTTAAAATTTGTTAATATATTTAAAGTGTTGTCCGGCTCGGGATGGGGCATCCACCCGATTCATTTAAGAAGACTATATATTTCCCTAGTTCGTAGTAGACTTGACTACGGAAGCTTTTTATATGACAATAGCTGCAAATCGAATTTAAATAAGTTGGATGTGATTCAAAATTTATGTTTAAGAACTATCGGTAGTTTTATTAAAAGCACTCCAAAATATGTCATGGAAAGCGAACTTTGTATTAAACCTTTGTTTTTACGTCGTAGATTCCTTGCCGGAAAGTTTTGGCTTAAGAGTAAAAGTATTAATAAAATTAGTATTGAATTAGTAGATCAGCTGTCTGGATTGTGTCATAATCGGTTTTGGAATAATAAACGTAAACCGTTGTTAGTTTCAATTCATGAATCATTTAGTAACCTTCCTATTCACATTAGCAATAAATTGGAAATATTTTCTTTAAGCACTTGGGTTACAAATATTGACTTATCTCAGATTATCAGCTTAAATATTGGTAGGCTATGTAAACC
The DNA here is from genome assembly GCA_963422495.1 of Polyommatus iphigenia. Taxonomy (NCBI): domain Eukaryota; kingdom Metazoa; phylum Arthropoda; class Insecta; order Lepidoptera; family Lycaenidae; genus Polyommatus; species Polyommatus iphigenia. The sequence continues at coordinate 18,644,596 of OY730190.1, read as the reverse complement.
GAAGCGTCAGTTTGATGCTCAAATGTTAAGGAACACGTGTACGGAGTATCTCACTTCCAAGTATTCGGAATTCGTTTCCATATATACAGATGGCTCTAAAGATGCCTACGGAGTTGGTGCTGCTTTTTTGGATACCCGTTTAAATAGCTCAGTTAAATTTAGGTTAAATAGAAATTGTTCTGTTATGTCTGCTGAACTTTTAGCAATTAAAGAGGCGCTATCGTATGTGGAATTAAACAACTATAATAAAGTAGTCGTGTTGTCTGATTCGAAAAGCTCGCTTCAACATTTGGCTCGGTGTACCTCGACCGTTCGAGGAACACCGACAGCCTACGATATTTTGAAAATTATTATTAAGCTGGCATCTCAAGGCAGATCTATTATTATACAGTGGGTACCGTCACACATAGGTCTAGATTATAATGAGGTAGTGGACGGCTTAGCTAGGGAGGCGATCTCCGATGGTATTCCGTGCTCGATGTTTCCGGTGTATAGCGACTTTATTAGCGTTATTAAAAAACAATGTAATGACATGTGGAGGGAGTATTTTGATGAAGTTTCTAAATCGAAAGGAATATGGTACAGGACGATCCAATCGCACCCGCCTAAGTCGCCTTGGTTTAACGATAGAAAGATTGTTTTAAGTAGGACTGAATTAATTGCTGCTTTGAGGCTTCGGTCCGGACACATTCCATCAAATAAATTCGCCTTTTTAATGGGTAAATCGTCTTCACCTGATTGCCCGAGATGTAATGTGGTCGATGATATATATCATGTTTTGATGGAATGTGTCTGTACTGGGGCCTCAGGAGCTCGCAGGTCGATAGATGTGGGTTTTTGTAACAGTGCTCTGGCCAATCCTTTTTCGGATATGGCCAGAGAACTGTACAAATTATTGCTAATCAAGCGGTGGTAAATTTGTTGTTTGTTTTTTTTTTTTTTTTCTTGTTTGTCTTTGTGATAACTTCCTGTTAAGTTTATTTGCTGATTTTTATTGTATGTGTGTGAATTCGGGTGTCATAATCGCTTTGCGATTAAGCCCTTAAATAAAGATTAAAAAAAAAAAAAAAAAAAAAAACCCTCAGTTAGTTTCAACTGTATGATTCAGAGATATGGTGATGCCCCCTCAGATCTGCTATAGTTGCATTACACGTGTGATAATAATAATAATAACTCCCACTCTGGTTTTGGTGACGGTGGCCGGTTTCATTGAAACCAGGCCAAGAGTAATTTTATAGTGCCCAAGTGTGTGCGCAGTACACAAGAGCAATCTCTATATTCCTTTACTCGCATAACCCGGAGGGACGGAAGACTGACACGACCGGCGAGAGATCAGGCGCAGGACCGACTTTTTACATGCCCATCCGACGCATGGATCATCTAACATCTTACTTGTCAGATTCAGATGTTAGATGATCCTATCAAAGTACCCGTGTGTATACTAGAGCAAGCGAGAGAAATGCGTGGCTTGTTTTTTATTCGTCCGTGTCCGATTTTCTGACGTTTCACTAGATTTAGTTTAGTGAAATGACATATCACTAGATATTTTTAGTAAGAAGACGTAACAAACAAGAATATTCGGCATCTACCGGGAGTTCGTGAGTTCCCTAGGGATATCGTGAAATCCCTGATGTCCTCTTTTCCCTGCGACATATATAAGAGATTATAGTGTCGCGAAACCGCGCGATGCATGCATTATGAAAATGTAAATTTAAACGTGAAAATAATAAAATGAACGGCATAAAAGTAATTTGAAGTCAATAGTTTGACAATGTAAGTTGGACTGACCGAGTATGTTGGCGACCGCGTGCACGAGGTCGGCGGTGGGGGCGGCGGCAGCGCGGCGCTTGTCGGCGAGCACCATGCTGGCGGCGACGGCGTGCGGCCGCGCCAGGAGCGCGCCCAGCGCCTCCATGCACGACGCGATGCGCTGCGGCAGCGTGCCCCCCACCACCGTCTCGTCCCCACCCATGTCCGCCACCAGCCCCACCTCGCCGATGGCGCCCCACTGCACGGCGAGGCCGGGCAGGCCGTCGGCCTGGCGGCGCTCGACGATGCGCTCCATGGCGGAGTTGGCCAGGCCGTAGTTGGACTGTCCGGCGTTGCCGCGGCCGCACGACACGGACGACCACACCACGAAGTACTCCAGCTCCGGCGCCAGCGCGCGAGTCGCCGCGTCCAGCGACAGCGTCGCTGATATTATAATTATAAACATATTTTATTCAACACCACATTACAACCGACATTAGGACACAAAGAGAAAAGAACAAAAAAAATATATGTTGGCGGACATATCAAAAGTGAGTGTTTGTTTGGGCACATAATGCAAATGTGGTATAATGCCAACGCTGCCGAAAAGGATCTCAGGGGATAATCGCGGCACGGTACCCATACCGCGATCCCTGGTACTCTGTGATGCCGTGTTATGTATTACAGGGCCCGCCTTCTCGTCCAACGAGCACTCGATTATGCAAACAGTTGTCTATTGAATAGAATTATTATCACCGAGTATAGGGACTCAGTCGTGCTAATGTACCCCACGTAAAACGGTACGTACTGTCGATCTTAGGGCGGGCGACAGCGCGGAAGTCGTCGGGCGTGAGGTTCTCGAGGAAGGCGTCGCGCAGCACCGCCGCCAGGTTGAAGACGCCGGCGAGCGGGGCCAGCGCGGCCGCCTCGGCCAGCAGCGCCCGCGCGCCGCCCGCCGTCGCCGCGTCTGCCGTCGACACCGCCACCGCCACGCCGCGCTCCCGCCATCTACACAGTACACGATCACGCTCAGGGTCGGGTTATAATATCACTTTCGATGAAAAATCGCGCCGGATACAATTCGATGCTATGTTAAAGGAGGTAGAAAATCTAAGAATCGACGGGAGTGAAATGTATACAATGGACCGATAATTAAATACAATATAATACAAATAGATTGAAGCCCCGACCTCTCCGTCAGCCGGGGGACTTTTCCAATGTGCTAGACCAAAACGAACAGACTTAGTCGTTCGCCGTTCGAATATTTTTATTAACAAGGGGGTTATGACTTACGGTATAAAAAAGCAGCGAGTTTACCTGCGAATGCACCAGGCCTGGTAGCCGGTGCGCACGCCGGAGCGCGAGTTGAAGACGAGGGCGCGCGCACCCCGTGTCACCAGCCACTGCGCCAGCTCCAGACCGAAGCCGCCGAGCCCGCCCACCAGCACGTAGCTGCGGGCGGGGTGCATGTACACGCGGGGCACGGCCGCCACCAGCCGCGCCGCCCCCGCGCGCGCCCCTGCGCCCGCCCCCTCCTCCTCGCGCACGCGGATCAACACCTTGCCGATGTGCTTGCCCGTCGCCATGAACCTGCGCACGGAAGTGGTCACCGTAGATTAGTTTTCGGTAGACTCATACAGAAGCCGTAATTTGACTCGCAGAATTAAAAACATTATTTATGTATTTATTTATTTATGTAACATGGAAAACTTACAGCTAAGTAATATCGGTGGCAATATTATGTGTGAATCAGAAAGTCAAAGCAAAATTATGGTTTATAGAAGGAACCCCTAAAGAATTTGTCACTATCTGGCTTCCGCCGTTTTGTTTTTAACCGACTTCCAAAAAGGAGGAGGTTATATGTTCGGCTGTGGATATTTTTTTTATTGGAGTTTACTCCTTAAGAATCGATTTTCATATATAAGGCGCCCGGTATGAGAAAAATCCGAGGGGTAAAACCTACTAACAAGTAACGAAAAATCGTGTCACGTTTTTGGTGCGCACCTTTAGTGCGCAACTTTCTAATTTGGCTGTGAGTGTATTAAGACCATAAAGGTAATATACCTATCGGAATATTATATTATATTACTATATAATTATATTATTATATAATTATATTATTATATAATTATATTATTATATAAATTTTTTTTTTGAGTTTTTTTTTTTAATATTATTATATAAAATTATATTCCGATAGGTATATTAACTTTATGATTAAGACGTACATATGGTATGCTGTATAGGCGACTATACCTATATACTATATGTTATTGGACTTGTTTGTTTCTATCAGTGTCGATGTTGCTATTTTTGTTATAAATATCAATAATTATTATTGTTATTGTGAAGTTATAATTTTTATCATTATACTGGCTAAAGTGAACTAAAAGTATTTTGAAATAACTATGGCAGAAAGGGGTGTAGATAATATTGCCGGAACATCTGATTTCATATGATATCAATCTTTTTTCAGTTGAATAAACTCTTTTTGCGTATGGTTAGATACTCGTACTTAAGGAGTAAACTCTAGTCGTGCGTCGGAGCTGACACACTTTTTTTTTATATTTGTGTATGTTCAACGATTACTCCGCCGTTTGTGAACCGATTTTCAAAACTTTTCTTTTGTTGTATAGAATTCAACTCCAATTTGGTACCATGTTCACAAAAGTGGTGACCTGATGATGGGATCCATGAGTAATCGAGGGAACTCCTCAGAATTTATATGGAAACATATAGTGATTTTGGTTTTATGTGAAGGATCCTAGGCATATGCTACCAAAGAGTAAGATTTTACACCAAGGCATGCTATGGTTCCGAAGATACTAAGAGAACTCCGGATTCCTTATAGATAAAAGTTTGGGACTTTCGGCGATGTTTTAAGAACTGAAAGCATATGCTACTAGGCAAATTACATTCATCATCATCATCATCATAATTATCACTACCATCACACGATGCATCGTTATGAGTTATGACCCTATTATTGGTACTTTTCACAGTCTTTTCGATCGAGACTCGAGTGTCGAGTGATTTTGAAAATTATATTAATGTTGTTACAAAGTAAATGATTTAAACTTGGTGTTGCGGTTACCAAGTTGGCAATTTGATCATGGGATCTAGGAAAAAACTTTTTTGAAAACTGCCTGAGTATAGTAGTTGTGACTTGTGATAGTTTCATACCTAAATCCTATATAATATCTACAACTGACAGCTTATATGTTTACCGGTAAACAACTAAAAAGAGTGAAATTATTATTTTTAACAAAAATTAAAACCGACTTGGAAGGTAAAAACAATAAGTAATAATATGAACTAAAAAGTATTAAATAAAAAATGATAACTAAAAAGAACGAAACAAGACCTAATTCTGCCGGAGGCATCGAATCCATGTTTTAATTGATACGACTCCTGCTTACGAGTTTCATGCCAGGATAAATAGAAGGTTACATAGAAAAATGTAGAAGAAGAAAGTGGATAATAATATGCAGTCGGAGGCATGTCGCACCAAGTTTAACATTAATTCATAAATCATAAAATATTATGCCTCCGACTGCATTTTATTATCCACTTTCTTCTTCTACATTTTTCTATGTAACCTATTTATCCTGGCATAAAACTCGTAAGCAAGGGTCATATCAACTAAAACATGGATTCGATGCCTCCGGCAGAATTAGGTCTTGTTTCGTTCTTTTTAGTTAACATTTTTTGCAGTCGGGTTTTTTGATTTTTAATTAATTTATTTTATTTGCGACTTTTGAGTTGTAGTCATCTAACCATTTCGACAATCAATCTAATAAAAAATAGAAAAAACTACCGTGCTGATATAACCATATATCGTAGGTACACTTAGAAAAGTGCCTACAATACGTTATAATAGGTACATAGGTTTGGTACTGTTTCAATGAATGTTTCTAGTTTTAAGTACCAAATCATTGCTTTTTTTTTAATAAGTACTTTGTCATTGAATTTTCATCTTGTTTCAGTAGTGTCAGTTAATTTTTAATTAATATTGGATTTATCCATGCAGGCGGGTTTTGGTTTTTTCTTATTTTATTACTAGCGGTCGGCCGCGGCTCCGCCCACGTGGATGTCGGTGAGCTCTGCAAAAAGCATACCCAGGAAAGACTCGGTCAGCAAAATGATTCCCAGGTCAATTCACAGACTCCGACACTAACATCGACGACGCAGTCACTATGACGCAGGCTGCACCCTGCACGGATTGTCTTCCTCCCGCCTCGGTGACGCCAACTATCGTAATATTTTAATTTCGCCATAATTTCAAAACCAAATGTCCAATTTTATTCATTCAAAGACCAAATATTATCTACATAAACTGCACTTAGTAATGGAATAATTTATTTTGATAAGGATTAAAAGAATGAGTAAAATAAACGCGTTTAAATGTAGTCCAAAAAATTTCAAGATTTTAAAATAAACTGGTTATTGTGCCTCACTCGACATAGATAGGTATAGTGTGTCGCGGACTTTTTTGTAGATACTTATTTGTAAGTTCTACAATTACTTAGAATTTTATGGTTCTATCTTTTATAGTTTAGGCAGCGTACGTAAAATAAGTAACTTTTCTGGTTGATTTTTTACACCTTGCAACCTTTTGAAAATTAAATTCAGCCTATATTCAGCAAAAATAATGTAGAATTCCAATGGTAAAAGAATTTTTCAAATCGGTCCAGTAGTTTCGGAGCCAAACAAACAAAAAATCAAATCTTTCCTCTTTATAATATTAGTGTAGATTTATTGTTCTATTTAATATTTAAACTGCAAGTTATATACATATTTAGAATCAGTGTTTAAGATCCTTTATTTTGATACCCTGCTACTACTCGATATGCTTGGTAGAATTTTTATTTTTTTTTACCTCACAATATGGCGTCAAACATCTGCCATTTTGTTTTTTTTTAATGTCACCTATCTATAAGAACACTTGGGTCATTAAGACAAATCTAACGATACCTCAAATGTGAAAATCCGTTCAGCGGTTCTGAAGATACAAGGTAAGGTAGAATATTACAAACATACAAGATACGCGCTAAACACATAACCCTCCCGGCAGTCGGGTAAAAACATACCGGAAAGCGTGCTCGAGCTGCTGATCGCCATAGACGGTGGCGGGCAGTGGCCGCACGGCGCCGTTGGCGATGCCCTCCGTCACGCAGCGCACCACCGCGCGCTTGTCCTCGCTGTCGTCGCCGGCGTCGAACAGCGCGTCCAGCAGGATGCCGTGGAACGTCGTGTTCTTCAGGAAGATCGCCATGCCCTGCGACGATAGCGTCGTGTTAATATCGCCCAACGCCCCGAGCGTCCTCGCGTTAATGCGTCGTCCGGCGGCGCGAGCGACTCACCAGGGCGGTGTCGTTGGACAAGTCGAGCTTGCCGATCTCGAGGAACCTGCCGCCGGGCGCGAGGCAGCGCACGGAGGCCATCAGCTGGTCGCCGGCGAGCGAGTTGAGCACGAGGTCGACGCCGCGGCCGCGCGTGCGGCGCCGCACCAGCTGCTCGAAGGTGGTGTCGCGCGAGTTGCCGATGTTGTCGGGGCACAGGGCGGGGAAGCGCTCCAGCAGGAAGGCGCGCTTGTCGGGCGTGCCCACCGTGGTGAACACCGTGCAGCCGGCGTGCAGCGCGATGGCGATGGCGGCCTGCCCCACGCCGCCCGAGCCCGCGTGCACCAGCACCGACTCGCCACGCCGCATGCGCCCGCGCACCGCCAGCGCGTAGTACGCCGTGCCGTACGCCACCGGCACCGTCGCCGCCTCCTCCAGCGTCCTAAGAGCGGAAAACGACGGTTAGTGAAATTGTCGCTTCTTCATATAGCGAGCGAGATCCTCGCAGCTAGAGTAGGCGTCCTACCATTTGTCGGGAACCTCCCACAGGAAGCTGGGGTCGGCCTGCAGGGTGGTGGCCAGGCCGCGGGCTTCGATCATGCCCATCACGCGCTTGCCGGTCGACGACCGCCCACTGAACTCCAAGCCCATGATGCAATCCTATCGGATTAATGTATATTTAACTCTTAGGCCGGTATAAATAGTCAGCACTCAAGATGCATCTCGGTCTCAAGACACAGTTCAGGCTCTGTGATTGGTTGGCTGTCAAAATTTGGACCAATCACAGAGCCGAACCGCGTCTTGAGACCGAGATGCATCTTGAGTACTGACTATTTATACCGGCCTTAATAACATTTAAAACTTAATTTCTCCTACTTGTATAAGAAACATTTGCAACGATAGTCTTCGAGTTGTAGAGGGAGTGTCGGCGGGGTACGCACCTGCTCGGCGAGGTTGCCGGGCAGCGCGTCGGGCGGCAGGCGGCCGGTCGCCAGCATGATGTCGCGGAAGTTGAGCGTGGCGTAGTACACGCGGCACAGCTCCGTGCTCGCCGCGCGCTCGCTCAGCGCCGCGTGCCGCAGGTCGCTCTCCACCCACCGCAGCGACGACAGGTCGCCGCGCGTCAGCGTGTTCACGTACGCGTGCTCCACCTGCAAGCCATCCGATACGTTATTAGGTCATACTATTCACGTAAACTCTAAAGCATAGAGTTGTGGACGCAACCGACCTGGAGCTGGGCGTCCATGGCGTCGGCGAGCGGCAGGTGGCGCATCGTGCCCCAGGCGCCGGCGCGCAGCACGTTGACGGCCAGGTCCAGCCGCGCCTGCTCCGCGTACGCTGGCGCGTCCAGCGCGAACGGCGCGCCGCCCGGCACGTGCCACACGCGCAGCGCGCGCCCGCCCGCCTCCTGCCGCAGGCACGTGCCCAGCCCCAGCACGCCGCCAGTCGGCGTGCGCGACACTGCGTGCACGCGCAGCCCGGGCTCCGCGTCCGCCCGCGCCAGCGCCTCGCGCAGCGTGTCCACCCACTCGTACTTGTCGCCATCCACGTCCACCACGACGGTGGCGGTGGCGGGCTCGGGCGCACGCCGCAGCAGCACCAGCTCGCACGTGGCGGCGGCCTGGCGCGCGACCACCAGCAGCCCGGCGCCGCTCAGCAGCTCCCGCGCCCCGCGCTCCGCGAGCGCCCCGCGCGGCTCCTCCAGCAGCAGCAGGCCGCGGGGCGCCAGCGCGGCCACCAGGTGCGCCAGCACGCCCGCGCCGTGTCGCGACACCACGTCCGCCGCCAGCACCAGCTGGCACTCCGACTCCGGGGCGCCGGTCCGCGCGTCCTTGTTCGTCACCTGCAGCCGGAAGATGTGTCGTAGCGAAATAAACTTCACTCGGACGATATTCTCTAGCGACTCTAGCCCTAGAAGCCTAATCTATCTCAGGAGTACACAAAGCCTTAATATACGTCTCAGAGGCGTACACATATAATTCACAATTTTTAAGTAAAAATAGCACTATTTTTTCTTTTTTGGACGCAAAATTTAAATTTGGAATATAAGCTAACAATAAAACGACATTTTATGAATAATTACTATAGTGACAGCTATTTATCACAATTCACAACACTAAAAATATGTGCAAAAGTTGGAACAAAAACTCAGCTTCCTCAAAAATTAACAGAAACATATTATTTTTCTGCAGAAATTTTCATTTTTTTAATTCTAATTAGTTATTCATAGAGCAAACATATAAACTGATTAGATTTCAAAAGACTAGGTAAATCTTAAGAGCAGGCTCCACACATACAAACCTTGTGCTCGCTACACACAGATTTTTCAACATTTATATCGGACCAAATTGGATATTTTTCTTTTTTTTATAGGAATAAAAGGTGCAATATTAACGTAAAGACGAAACATATCAGTCACATAATAATTTTTTTCTTCCCTTTGAAATTCGTCGATAATTTGGTAATTCTCACCTTCAGTACCCGAATCTTCCAATGAAGGATTATCTTCCCCGTTTAGGATTGCTAAAATATAGTATTTGTTTAATTTTTGAGACTGTGACATTTTATGTTTGAAACAACGCCGAAAAAAACATAAAAAGTAACTACGAAAATCAAGCAAAAGTAAACTCTCATAACGGTAGTTAAAATTTACATAAAGCCTAAACATACGTCTCGGAGGCGTGCAATCCTTCGATAAATTAAAAATGACGAAACTTATTTTCACGATAAGGACATCGTATACTAGCTCCTGGCTTCCACTGAGTCGTAAGAGCCCGACGCGCTAGCTTAAACCATTAGAAAAATACAAACGATATTCGATTTCGTGTACGCCTCGCAGACGCAGATTAGGCTTTTAGGGCTAGTGAACCGCAGGAATATTATGTTCGATCGATAGTTGTCAAAGTTGTCACTGAGTAAACACTGCGATTCGAACCTCCCGCTTAAATTAAAGTTCTCGTCCGCATTAGTGAACAGCTTCAAGTGAATAGTTCTGTGATTTAAAGAAGTTATCTCAAAAATCATTTGGCTCTGTATAAAACAGAAATCAGTGTAATATTTCGGCATTAATTAGTGTTTCATTTAACGATTTGACAAGTTATTAAAATATAGTTTTTGAACTACCTACGTTACATCACAACAAATCAAAACAAGTGGTTGTCAACCATAGACAATACAGTGTTGCTATAAGAAATCTCCAGTTGCCATAATAGACATTTTTGTGTTGCCACATAATATTCCGTGTTGCTAGACTAAAAGTTGAGTTACTATACTAAAAAACTACTAATTTACTGAAGATGAAGTGTGATATTTGTGACTCCACATACACGGACGGCGTATTTTGCAATGGGTGTAAACGAAGTATGGACTTTGGATGCGCCTCTATTTCTGAGTTGTCGGTTACCGGAAACTTGGATCCGATCGAAGGTTGATGTGGAGATGTCCACAATGTAAACTTTCAACAAGTCCGCGACCTAAAACACCGACTGGAGCAGAACCTGTCACCCTCGAAATGATTATGTTGGAATTAAAAGATATGAAGTCACAACTCATTAAGCTTCCTGAATTATTCGATGATATTAAATCAATAAAAAATGAAATTTCAGAACTAAAAACAACTTGTGAGTTTAACAGTTCCAGGATTGATAAGTTGGAATCAAAGGTCTTGGACATAGAAAAACGTGGCATGGATTCTCAAAAGTCTCAGTCATCTATTCTCAATGACCTGACGCTACTCAAAAAAGATAATAGCGTCCGAGAGCAGTGGTCTAGGATGAACAACGTTGAAATAAAGGGTTTTCCAATCAAACCAAATGAAAACTTTTGGACATCATAAGCTCCATATCTGCTGTTGTTGGATATTCATTCCCAAAAACACAAATAAATTACATTGCTCGAGTCCCATCACGTCATGGTTCCAAGTCCAAATCAATAATTGTGAGTTTCATTAAAGAAGAATTTATTGCTGCTTCACGGGCGCATAAACAAATTTACTTAAAGGATGGCGGATTCTATGAAGAAGACAAACATATATATTATTAACGACCATCTTATTCCTGACCAAAAGAAACTCTTAACTAAAGTAAAAGAATTCTCGCGGCTTAAAGGATATCAGTATGTTTGGGTAAAATTTTGTAAGATTCATATCCGAAAAAAATGATAAGTCTCCTGTTCATTTATTATTGCTTGTGATTTAGATTTAAACAAATTAGCTTAGAGTGTCTCCTTCATTGCCATCTTTATTTAATATTACGCTTAACTTTTAAGTATATTTTTAATTAAATATTTATATTGAACTTGATCTTCTTTTATTGCTTAGTATTTATTGTTTGTCTTTATATACTCACTCATCTGTGCCTTGAGTGTAGTCACATAATATTATATGGTCAAGCTTTGCATCTATTTTTATTTTTTGTTAACCACCGCAAAACAATGCCAACTTCTACTATTATGTTCCATTTTTATATATTTTCATGCTACTCGATCCACTCATACCTGTCTACTCTTACGTTTGATTCGATCTATGCTTATATTATCACGCTTCTGCTTTTCGTTTTAATTATTTCTTATTTACTAATAAATATTATGACTCTGCCTGCTATGATTTTGCTTACTTATTGTACGATTGCTTCATTCTCTAATGCTTCCATGATTATTACTCACCATTTTTCTACCCTTAATAGTTTTTATAATAATTTTAGTACACTGTTTTTAATGAGCTTTTTAATCCATATTGATTATTACAAATGGACTCCAAATTGAGTATTTACTATCAGAATGCTCGTGGTCTACGTACCAAAACTGACTTATTAAAAAGGAATGTGTACCTCAACTTGTATGACATTATATCTATAACGGAAACCTGGCTTCTGGAAGGTATAAATGATTACGAACTTTTTGATGGCAGATATATTGTTTGGCGGTGTGACAGGGATTACAGATTGACTAACCAATTACTCGGAGGGGGAGTGCTTCTAGCAGTTCGACGCGATTTAGCAGCAATTGGACGCCCAGAATGGCACACCTCCGCGGAAGATCTGTGGATAACGGTCTCACCAAGAAAAGATAACTCTTCATATAAAATTCACTTCTGCACACTCTATCTTTGCAGCCAAAATTACGGAAATAGCTTTAAATATGCAACTCGAAAACTTTAGTAATAATCTATTTAACATAGTAAATCAACATCCTAATGATAAATTCATAATCATGGGCGATTTTAATCTACCTTTCATTGACTGGAATCCTCGAGGAAACCGTCTCACATCAAGTGACGTGTCACTCTCCAGGACACAAATTGATTTCTTAGATACACTCGCTCAGTGTAACTTATACCAACGTAGTCAAGTTCGTAACAGTAATAATCGGCTGTTAGGCTTAGTTTTTTCCAATTGTGAAATTAATGTCGATGCATGTGATGACCCCTTAGTCCCTGAGGATATACCCCACCATAGTTCACTGTGTATCGATTTACTGGATTGTTACTCTAGTTCACTAAAGACAAAAAATAGATTAAAATATTTTTATGATCGAGGTGATTATCTTTCGATTAGTGCTTCTTTAAACACAATTACCTGGGAGGAGCATTTAAACAATAAATCCATAGATGAGGCTCTTAAATATTTTTATGACATTATCTACGACCTTCGTAATACTCACATACCCCAAAGAGAATATAATCACTACATACCCCACAAAGACTTTTCTTTCAACTATTATCCCCCATGGTATGACTCCGCTCTCAAAAAAGTTTTGAAGGAAAAGCATAAATTTCATCGGAAATACAAACTGTATGTGAACTACGGTGATTATCTTTCCTTTTCCGTTCTAAGAAAGAGGGCCAAGGCATTGGAGCAATCATGCTGCGAATCATATATTCAAAGAACAGAAATAGACCAGGACCAATAATTTTTGAAACAAAAAAAAATTACATCCTACGATGAAACCCATTAGAAAAGGAGGAGAATATTTTAAAAATTAAGGGAAAAATAATTTACGGGCGATCTGAGTTAGGGAAAAGTGTGGGGGGAGGTTTTAAGGGGGAAAAACGGTTTATCTCGATTTCTGGCAAAACTAATATTCCTATAAAAAAAAGTCAAATGGCAAAGGTGTAGGTAAAAAAAAGATCTACAACTTTTGTATTCACACTTTTTTTCCATAACCTCAAACTTTATGTGAAAATTTCAAAAAACCATGTTTTTGGTTTTTTATTTATATCTTTTACAAAAATTATTTTTTTTCGCGAAATTTGGTGATAAGTGATAACTTACATTTTCAAGTCCCAAATACGCTGTCATTTATTTGATTACAAATACTTATTTTTTCACCTTATTTTGAATTTAAATCGAAAAAATAACCTAATTTTCAATCGAAAATTCGACCGTCAAAATATCAGCTTTTTTTAAAAAAAATTAATGCTCTCTATTCGCTGAAATCTCTACTTTCCGATGATAAAAAAAAATATATTCTTATTACACGATAGTAAATCTTCTCAGAAAATGTAAAAAATCGAAAAAAAACTCAAATTCGAAAATTCTTTATTAATCATTATGAATAATTTTATTTAAAAATGTGATTGCTGCAATTTGTTTTAATTTAAAACTTGATTGATGTAATTATAATTACATTTCTGTCATAGAAAATCTCATTATATATTAATATAAATGTAAATCTATACTCATAAAATAACATGTCCTGACTGACTGACTGATTCATCATCGCTGAGCAAAAACTGTTAAAGTTACAGCCACAAAATTTGGTGAGTAGGGTTGTTTTATTAAGTAAACACCCACTAAAGAAGGAATTTCGGGAATTTTAACTCGAAGGGGGTAAAATAGGGGTTGACAGTTTGAATGAAAATCTGTCATTTCTTAAGTTAGAAATATGAAAGTTTATTTTTGGGCTACTGATTAGAAATTAATGGATATGTGTTTAAGCGTTTCTGAAATTCTACCCCCAAGGAGTTAAAAAGGGGTTGAAAATTTAAATGAAAGTCCGTCATTTTTTAAGTTAGAAACATGAAAGATTATTTTTGGGCTGCTGATTAACCCTTAGCTACCTGACCGGAGTCTCTCAGCCTCCAGCAGTTCTATTTTTGTTCATATCTTTACAAGCAAGGTTCGTTGACGGTCGTGCCTCCATCTACCTTCGCTTCTCTACCCACTGTACCGAGCCTGCGCTCGTCGCGGTCGCAGGCGCGTGCGCTGCATTTTAGTGAGTAAAAAACTATGTGGTGGAGTCTGAGAGACTCCAGGTAGGTAGTTACGTGACTTTTCAAGAACATTTTTCTCCTTGTTTTAGTTGAAAATGACGTTAAATAATAAAAATATTGAGCGTTGGTTGGAGGAAGACGTTTCTTCGAATGAAGAGGAATATTTTGATGAACAATGCAGCGAAAACAAGCCAGCTATCAATGATTTTCCATTCGTCAAGTACTGAAACTTGACCAAGAGGCACTTTCAGGTGCTGCAGGATGTAGTTATGAAGGACCTGAAAAGTTAGCAATACGCAAGTACTGCTTTACATGTGACCCGAAGAAGAAACGTAAGACACAATACTTATGCTTCATATGTAAGAAGCCTACTTGCCTGGAGTGCCCCTACATGACTTGCTCAATATGCCGTGAAAATTGTAAAGTTCGAGGCTTGCAATTTTATTCAAAAAAATATTTTTTGGCAAATATGTACGTCACATTTTGTTAATTAGTCACAAATCTTTTGATAATTTATAAAGAAAGTTCCTATTTTTTGGTAATTTTTTTTAAGATCTCGTTTAGCAACACTTTTGCTGAATTTTGAAAAAAATTTGTTCATTTTGGAAAAATGTGTAGTTTTTAAGTATAAGAAGGTTATAGTGTTTTTATTATTTTTAATAAATAAAGAAGTATTTAAGCTATAACAAGTTTCTTTTTATTTATTTTCATATAGCATACTTTTTGTATATTATGAGTTCAAAATACGGGAGTCTGAGAGACTCCGGGTAGGTAGTTACGTATGAGAAATAAGGGGCAGGTAGTAGAGGGTTAAAAATAGTTGGATACGTATTTAAGTGTTTTTGGAAATTCTACACCCAAGGGGCTGAAATTGTGGTTTAAGGCGACGCTTTGATAATCTGGCTGTAGTGATACCGATTTTTCTCAGCAATGACTAAAGCTATGAAATAAAGTTCATTGTTAGTATTCATCATGTCTTTGTCTTTGAATTACCCATAGCATAACACGATTGGTCAACTTTTATAACACAGAATAATCAATCAAAAAGACCTTTGTAAAAAAATGGATTCCTATTTTGCCAACAGAGAAAAGTGATTTAAGCTTCCATTTGTACATAGATTGGTTCAAGCATACACTTTAATTTGCCCATAGCTTATATGAAATTTATTTATGGTTTTTAAATTACGCGACAAAAACCATTTTGTCGCTTACGCCCTTTCCATTTTTTGCTGTTCCATTGCTTAAACATATCCAACACGGTTTTTTACTTTAACGCGACGTCACCTTAAAGTTTCAATGAAAGTCCGTCATTTCTAAAGTTAGAATCATGAAGCTTTATTTTTTGGCTACTGATTTAAAACAAAAAGATGCTTATTTAAGTGTAAATAATAAAGTATAGCTACATATTTTAATAGTATCACTAGCTGTTGCCCGCGACTTCATCCGCGTCAGCATAGTATAATAACAAAGATGAATAATTCTTACTAAGTTTCAACAACTATTCCACTCTTTAGGGGTAGCTTTTTCAGAAATGAGTTTCAACCCCTATTCCACCCTTTAGGGGTAGCTTTTTCAGAAATGCTTAAATACGCATCTTTTTGTTTTAAATCACTAGCCAAAAAATAAAGTTTCATGATTCTAACTTCAGAAATGACTGATTTTCATTCAAACTGTCAACCCCTATTTCACCCCCTTCAGGTTAAAATTTCCGAAATTCCTTTTTGGTGGGTGTCTACTTAATAAAACAACCCTACTTATAACTGTAACTTTATAACTGTAACTTTAACAGTTTTTGCTCAGCGATGATGAATCAGTCAGTCAGTCAGGACATGTTATTTTATGAGTATAGATTTACATTTATATTTATATATAATGAGATTTTCTATGACAGAAATGTAATTATAATTACATAAATCAAGTTTCAAATTAAAACAAATTGCAGCAATCACATTTTTAAATAAAATTATTCATAATGATTAATAAAGAATTTTCGAATTTGAGTTTTTTTCGATTTTTTGCATTTTCTGAGGCGATTTACTATCGTGTAATATATATATTTTTTCATCATCGGAAAGTAGAGATTTCAACGAATAGAGAGCATTGAATTTTTTTTAAAAAAGCTGATATTTCGACGGTCGAATTTTCGATTGAAAATTAGGGTATTTTTTCGATTTAAATTCAAAATAAGGTGAAAAAATAAATATTTGTAATCAAATAAATGACAGCGTATTTGGGACTTGAAAATGTAAGTTATCACCAAATTTCGCGAAAAATAAATAATTTTTGTAAAAGATATTATAAATAAAAAAACCAAAAACATGGTTTTTTGAAATTTTCACATAAATTTTGAGGTTATGGAAAAAAGTGTAAATACAAAAGTTGTAGTCTTTTTCTTACCTACAACTTTGCCATTTGACTTTTTTTCATAGGAATATTAGTTTTGCCAGAAATCGAGATAAACTGTTTTTCCCCCTTAAAACCTCCTCCCACACTTTTCTCTAACTCAGATCGCCCGTAAATTATTTTTCCCTTAATTTTTATAATATTCTCCTCCTTTTGTAATGGGTTTCATCCTACTGTATTTTTTTTTCACTTTTCATTATTTTTGAAGGTATTGGTCCTGGTCTAAAAGTACATTAATGGATAATCCTAAAGTATTTTGGTCTTTTATTAAAAACAATAAAGGAGCCACATCCACATTTCCATCTTCTATGTGTTACGAAAATGAAACCGCCACCACAGGCGATAAAATTTGTGACCTGTTTGCTACCTATTTTACCCCTATTAATGTTGATTTTGAACCTAAAAATATTAATCATAAAAAAATTTTAACCTAAAAATATTAATCATCATTGGAGACATTCAAGTCACCTCTGATGAAGTATTAAAACTCTTAAACTCTATTGATGTTAATAAAGGTCCCGGTCCTGACGACATCCCCCCAATATTTATAAGCAAATGTGCTAAGTCCTTAGTCACTCCACTATGTCTGTTATACTCCAGGTCGTTAAAAATGGGATACGTTCCAAATTTATGGAAGTCTGCTTTTATAACCCCAGTATATAAGGGAGGTGATAAAGTTAATGTAAAGAACTACAGACCTATATCCAAACTATGTACCTTCGCTAAAATATTTGAAAGATTGGTTTATAAACAAGTTTACGCATCGATTAAGAATTGGTTTATCCCAGAGCAGCATGGCTTCCTGAAAGGTCGGCACGACATTACTGCATACAAGGGTTTGCAAGTTGATGCCATATTTACAGATTTTAGTAAAGCTTTCGATCGTATTGACCACTGCATTTTGCTACAAAAACTTCTGATTGCAGGCATACATGGAAATCTTTATCGCTGGTTTTCATCGTATGTTAGTAATAGGTTACAAGCGGTAGCACTCAATGGGTTTATTTCTAGATGGATGGCAGTACTCTCTGGTGTCCCTCAAGGTTCACTACTGGGACCTCTACTCTTTGCAATTTTCCTGAACGATATTTCCAATTGTTTCCGTCATTCGCAGCTACTTTTGTACGCCGATGATACCAAAATCCTTAAATACATATCCTCGATTGATGATTGTCATCTTTTACAGGAGGATCTTAATAGATTTACTAATTACTGTGTGGTTAATAAATTGAATCTTAATGTCTCGAAATGCTATACCCTGAACTTTAGTCGGAAAACAAAATTGCTTCATTTTCCATATCAACTCAATAATGAGGTTTTAGTCTTAAAAAACGAAATTAAGGACCTTGGAGTAATCATTGATAATAAATTAATTTTTGACCAGCACATAGATCACATCGTGAGCAAGGCATCTAAGGCTCTGGGATTCATCATAAGATCAAGCAAGAATTTTAAATCTAATAAAACTCTAAAAATTCTATACTGCTCATATGGGCGTAGTCTTCTGGAATACTGTTCTGAGCTTTGGAATCCCACCTATGATATTTACAAAACTAGGATCGAATCTGTGCAAAAACGTTTCTTGAAATTTTTACAATTTAAATGCAATATTATCCTTCCAGAGTATGAATCAAGGTGCAAAAAGTTTCATTTCCTCCCATTATACTATCGTAGAAGAATCTCTGACATTGCATTCTCTTTTAAGGTAATTAATAGTACTGTAGATATCCCTGAGTTACTAAGTAAATATGACTTTAACGTTCCTTCTAGATTCCTCCGTAACCATGTACCATTTCATGTACAACCCTACAATACATACTATCGTCAAAACTCGTTTATATATAGATCAAGCATTCAATTTAATAAATTTTTAAGTGAAAATCAACATGAGGATGTATTTTCATTAAAGCCTCAGAAAATACGAAATATTCTAACTAAAGCATATTTCACCTCTAACTAGAAAATGTTTTAGAATACTTATTTTATATTACAGAGTTAATCACACTAATCATGGATCGGATCATAGGTAATTTTATCATCTCTTATATTTTAATCATTAATTCGTATTTAATTTTTAATTCAGTTTCATATTTCAGAGTGGGTTTGTATTTGCGGTGGCATATTATTTAAAATTACTTTCTACTTTATAACTAAATTAAAATTTTCAACATCTAATACTTTTGGCGTTGTTATAATAATTATAGAAATAGGTAGGTATATTGTATTATTGTAATTACTGTTTCACATCTAGCTTCTTTAAATTACTATTCATAAGTGGAAACTTGTAATTGGCATTCAAAATTCTTATTTAGATAATTAATGTTATTGTTAGTATGCTGTAAGTTTTCCGAATAAAATAAAATAAATAAAAATCAATAAGAACAACCGTCGTACCTTAATACCGTGCGGCTGCATGGCGGCGGCGGCGGCGGCGTGCTGGGCGCCGGCGGCGACGCTGGCGTCGGCGCGCACCTGCGGCTCGCCCTCCAGCACCGCCAGCGCCAGCGGCGACAGCAGCGCCTCGCCCGCGCGGTCCAGCGCCGCCTCCACCGTGCGCAGCTTCACCGAGCCGCAGTTCTCCATCACCAGCTGCAGGCACACCGTCAGCGCGTCGCGCCGCGACCGCGCCGCGTCCTCGCAGCTCGCCGCGCCGGCGTCGTTCGCCGCGAACGCGACCCGCTCCAGTTTGGGCGCCGGCTGGGGGTTGGCGCGGCGCGGCGCGAGGTTCGTCTTCAGGCCGCGGAACTCGACGCCGCCGCACGAGATGACGTCGACGTCGCGGCGCACGCGCACCTCCAGCTCGGCGCCGGTCGCCGCGGCGGCCTTCAGCGCGCGCGCCTGCGCCGCCGGGTCGATGACGGCGCGCTGCAGCCGCGTGGGCAGGTACAGCTGCCGCGTGTCCACGCCGATGATGCAGAACTGCAGCATCG
Organism: Polyommatus iphigenia; assembly: GCA_963422495.1. NCBI lineage: Eukaryota > Metazoa > Arthropoda > Insecta > Lepidoptera > Lycaenidae > Polyommatus > Polyommatus iphigenia. Next base: position 18,624,962 of record OY730190.1, on the reverse strand, counting down.
TGTCCATGAACGAGATCCAGTTGTCGTTCCACGCGAGCCTGCCCGCGGTGCCGCGCTGGTCCGACGATACGATGCCGCGGAAGATGCCCTGGTAGTTGTACCCGCGCAGGCGCAGCTCCTTGTAGATGTCGTCGGCCTGCAGCGGCGGCTCGTCGGCGGCGGGGGCGGGGGCGGCGTCGGCGGCGGACGGCAGGCGCTCGGCGGCGGCGGGGTCGGCGAGGCGCACGCGGCCGGTGACGGCGACGCCGCCGCCCTCCGCCACCTCAAACTCGCCGGTGCCCTCCAGCACGTTGATGAGGAAGCGCACGGGCGCGTCGCGGGACACGATGGTGGCACGCTTGAACTGCACGTTCTCCAGCACGATCGCCGTCTCCTCCGGCTTCTTGTTGTGCAGCTTCGCCACGGTGCGCCACACCAGGCTCTGCCGGACGAAGAAAAATTTAGAATGTCACGTCTAAAAATGACTAAAGCCGAATTTGCATTGAGAAACAAGTGTTATGCATGTTGGAGTGAGTTTGTTGAAAAGTTGTCAAGTCCTTATTGGAAAACCCCTTAGTTGCGGCATGAAATTAGTTTCATCAAAATTATAATGACGTGAGATGGGTATGTGCGTGAGATCAACAGTATTACCGACGAATTTTGTGTTATGCTCACATTTCAAATATGAGCATGGCACAAAATTGATCCAGTGTCGCGAAACCGATGCGTGCATTATGAAACTTAAATGATTGATGAAATTAATGTCATAAAACCACTGATCTCTGGAGGTCAGTGCATAAAACTAATTTCTATTTTGAAGTCAGTAGTCACTAGTTTCGCAATGTCAATTCGGCTGAACATAAAAAATATTCTTTGTTGACGAGCTAAATAGTTGTTCCGACCGCTACATTCTATTTCATATCTACATAAAATATAAATAATCGGCCAAGTGCGGGTCGGACTCGCGCACGAAGGGTTCCGTACCGATAAAGAGCAAAAATAGGCAAAAAATCGTGTTTTTTGTATGGGAGCCCCCCTCAATTTTTTATTTTATTTTAATATTATTATTAATTATTAAAGAACACATACAATCAAGGATTTTGTAAAAATTTCAAGTGTCTAATAGTTACCATTATTGAAATCGAGCAAAAAAGACCAAAAAAATTACGTTTGTTGTATGGGAGCCCCCCTTAATTATTAATTTTATTTTGTTTTTAGTATTTGTTGTTATAGCGGCAACAGAAATACATAATCCGTAAAAATTTCAGAGGTCTAGCTATAGCCGCTTTTGAGATACAGCCTGGAGACAGACAGACGGACAAACAGATGGACAGACATCGAAGACTCAGTAATAGGGTCCTGTTTTTAGCCTTTGGGTACGGAACCCTAAAAATAATTTTTAAATTTTGTTAGTCTCGCAAACATTACATAAACAGTCCAGAAATATTCTAGGAAGTCCAGGAAAGGTTAAATTAGGAGGGAAGTGATACGAAATTCACCGGGTCATCAACTTATTACTGACCAGGTATCCGGTGGCGGGGAAGAGCACGCGGCCGTCAATGTTGTGTCCGGCGACGAAGGCGTCCTCGGCCTTGGACAGGTCGTACTCGATGACGTTCTCGCCGGAGCGCGGCGATCCGTAGTTCGCGACGCTCCACTCGACCGAGTGGTCCCACAGCACCTTGGAGGCGAGGGCGGGCGTGCCGCGCGGCACCGGCCACGCCACCGGCGGGTACAGCGCGGCCACCTGCGGCTGCGCGCCGGCGCCGTACGCGCGGCCGAGTGCGCACAGCAGGTGCACGAGCGCGTCGGGCGCGTCGCGGCGCACGAGCGGCACGTGCGCGGCGCCGGGCAGCGCGCGCTTCAGCACCGCCTGCAGCAGCGCGTGCGGCGCCAGCTCGAGCACGAGCGCGCGCTCGGGCACGTGGCGCAGCGCCTCCGCGAACCGCACCGGCGACAGCAGGTTGTTGACGTGGTACGCCGCGTCCGACAGCCGCGCGATATCGCTGTCCCACTTGTCCTGCGGCAGGGAGGAGGAGATCCAGCGGGCGGAGCGCGGCCGGGGCTCGGGGATGATCTTCTCGAGGCTGCGGCGCAGCTGCGGCGCGGCGCTGGCGATGTACTTGCTGTGGAAGGCGAAGCCCGAGCTGTTGACGCGGCGCGCGAACACGCCCTCCGCGCTCAGCTGCTCCACGAACTTCTCGATGGACTCGGCCGGCCCCGAGATCTGTGCGATATAAGTACGCTCGTTACTCGTTTGATGTTCGCGTTCAATTACATGTAAACATCCAATCGTCGAGCATTTTTTGTTGTAGGTCAAATAATTTCGACACCAGCAATTTATACTTAAGTTTATGACTCGAGCTGTATTGATTTTGCACTTGCATGTCTTCAAATATTATTTAACCGATAATTGACCGACTTCGAAAAAGGAGGAGGTAATTAATACGTTCGGCTGTATGTATCTTTTTTTTTTGTATGTTCAACGATTACTCAGCCGTTCATGGTCCGATTTTCAAAATTGTTTTTGTGTTGTATAGGGTTTAACTCGAATTTGGTACCATTTTCACAAAAGTGGTGATCTGATGATGGGATCCTTATAGGTACAGGTTCGGGGATTTCGGCATTGTTTAAATAACTGAAAGCATACGCCAACACATCAATTTGATTGATCATCATCATCACAACCATAATAATTATACCATAGGTCATCACACTATGACCCAATTATTGGTACTTTTCTTAATATTTTGCACCGAAGCAGATGTTTTTGATGATGATTTCGCTGTTTGTGGACCGATTTTCAAAATTCTCGTGTTGTTGTATAGGATATAAGCTTAATTTTGTATAACAATTACGAAAGTGGTGAGCTGATGATCGGATCTATGAGCAATCGAGGGAAATCCTTGAAATTTATCAAAACACTCATGGTGGTTAAAATGTTGTTTCTAGTAAGTTAAACATATGTTACGAATAAGAGAAATTTCATACGAAGGTACGTCTCTTGGTCCAAAGGCACTGAACAGAACTCCTGAACCTTTAAAGATAAAAGTTTGGAAATTGCAGCATCGCTTAGATAACTGCAAGCATTTACCACAATTTCGCATACAGTAACATAATGTGAATAGTTAACATTCGTATTGGTTATTTACGCATAAAGCCTTATTTTGTAGATAAGTAACTAAAAAGAGTGAAATTATTATTTTTAAGAAAAAATTAAAACCGACTTCCAAGGTAAAAACAATAGTAATATGAACTAAAAAGTATTAAATAACTCACTCTTTAATAGTGCCTTTTTCAGAATTCGTCTAAATCTCAACTATTTCTGTACGTACTACCAACTAATATATATTCTGTGATACTACAGTCTTCATTACTTTGAAGTCGGTACCAGTCCCAAAAGTTTCAGATATTCTGACATTACTGAACTCACGATTAAATTAGCTGGTACCGACTTCAAAATAATGAAGACTGTAGTATGTACAGAAATAGTTGAGATTTATACGAATTCCGAAAAAGGCACTATTAAAGAGTAAGAGTTATTTAATACTTTTTAGTTCATATTACTATTGTTTTTATTTACATCATAGTTCCTTATCGGCGATGGTTTTAAATTGATAAAGAAGACAGAAGTAGTGTTTTAAAATTGCAAATTATATTTGCAACGCAATAAAATGTTTGTTCGTTTGTTCTTTGTTTGGTATTGCGACCTCCCGTGAATAACCACGCTCATGGGCGTACCCAGGATTTCAGCTACCCCCCCCTGCCCCTACCTAGGTACGCTCATGACCACGCTAACACAAGATTACATGCGTACAGCATGTAAAATTTTATACCTGAGAAATTACGTACATAAATAGAAATATATTATATGAGAAAATCACATTGATAATTAAACTAATAAATATGCGAAATTTCAAAAGAAAATCTGAATTACATAAAAGTAATTACGTTTCTCGCTTTACAAGCCTCTCCTATACAGTAGGCATTTTTGAGTTAGCATAGTATAAATTGCTTATGTCTATTTATTCATGAGGTTACCGAGAGATGTCCTGAATCGTTTTAAGACTACGTCCGCCAAACGATAGCTCACCGTGACGCTGTCGTTGGAGTTGTGGCAGGCGGGCACGACGTCGGGCGGGCAGCGCTGCACGCACTGGTCCCAGGTGAGGCCGACGGCGGCCATGGCGCCGGGCGGCAGGCGCGCGTCCGTGATGCTGCGGCCGCGCCAGTACGCCGCCAGCACCGCCTGCTCCGCCGTCAGCGTCTCGTCGGCGTACGCGCAGCCCACCTCGCCCACCGAGTGGCCCAGGATGCCGGCGGGCCGCACGCCCAGCGCGTACAGCACGTCCACCAGCGCCACCTGCACGGCCGCGATGGACACGAAAGAGTTGATGACGTCGTCGAAGGCCGCGTCCGGCGCCTCCGTGAGCACGCGCACCAGGTCCACGCCGTGCGGCCGCAGCGCCGCCGCCGACCGTTCCACGCTGCGCGCGAACAGCGGCAGCCGCATCAGCGCCCGCCCCATGCCCGACCACTGGGACCCCATGCCCGAGAACACGAACCACACTGGCCGCGCCGCCCCGCTCTCCACCTCCTGTACGACGTTATATTATATCGAATTACATCGTTCCCGGAATATTTATTTATTTAACATGGAAAACTTACAGCTACGTTACATCGGTGGCAATTTTATGTGTGAATTCGCTTTTTCAATGTGCGAATTTTAGGCAGCTTGTTGAAGTTGCGACTCGCTCTCATAACATACGAGTTTTGTCTGTAGTTAGTGGAGGCTATTGGTACTCATACACAAAGTGGCTATATAAACGAATATTTAATATGGGCCCGCACAGTCCAGCAGCCGATGACTGTAATAAATTCACAGTCATTGGCTTCGGGACACATTCACACAATAAAGTATTATCACTTTGTTTTGTTACACTGCACCCTTCATATAATTGCTATATTAAAGCTGTTTATGTAGCACTTTACGATCATTTTCTTTATAAAACGCGGCTTTACAACTCTATTACGACAAGCTATATTATATGACAATGCTATATTAAATGACAAATCTTACTTAGCGTTTGTGCGGTTTACTACTTCGCAAGTTGTTATTTATTTATTTAAAAAATCGGCCAAGTGCGAGTCTGACTCGCGCACGAAGGGTTTCGTACCGTTATAGAGCAAAAATTGGCCAAAAATTGTGTTTTTTGTATGGGAGCCCCCTTAAATTTATAAATTCTTTAAATATTATTATGAATTATTAAATAACACTGTATATGTTTAAGGTCTTTGTGAAAATTTCAAGTGCCTACCTGTTGCCATTATTGATATCGAGCAAAAAAGGCTAAAAAAATCATGATTGTTGTATGAGAGCCCCCCTTAAATATTAATATTGTTTTGTTTTTAGTATTTGTTGTTATAGCGGCAACAGACATACACAATCTGTGAAAATTTTAGAAGTCTAGCTATAGCGGTTCTTGAGATACAGCCTGGCGACAGACAGACAGACAGACAGACAGACGGACAGACAACGAAGTCTTAGTAATAGGGTTCCGTTTTTACCCTTTGGGTACGGAACCCTAAAAAGCGGATCGACTCACAAATATTTCCTCGTGCGCAGGTTCCGTGAGCAGGCGATACCCGCGGTGGGCGTGGCCGGGGATATTGTGTGCGTGCACGGCGTCCAGCAGCGCGTGCAGCGGCGCCGAGTCGGCGTGCGCCGCCGCGTGCGACAGCAGCGCGCGCGCCGCCTCCTCCGTGCGGCCCGACGCCAGCACCAGGCGCGGCGTGTCGCAGCGCGCCGCCCTCGCCGCCCCCGCCGCCCCTCCCGCCGGCTGCGACTCCAGGATGATGTGCGCGTTGGCACCGCCGAACCCGAACGAGTTCACCGCCACCAGCCCACCGTCCCACGGCGTGTTGCGATCCACCACCTGGAGCGCAGACACCACACTTTTTAGGTTTGATTCCGATATACACTTATTTTATTTTATTTATTTAAGGAAAACTTACAGCTAGATTACATAAACATCTAATATATAAAATTCTCGTGTCACAATGTTAGATAGCATACTCCTCTGAAACGGCTTTACTGATTTTAACCAAATTTTATATGCATATTCAGTGGGTCTGAGAATCGGCTACTGGGTACTTTTTACATTGATACGAGGGCTGCTATTTATGTATCCGGAATTAAAAAAAGAAACAAACATATATCATTTAATATGGTTTTATTGCTTTTCAAAATATTCGCCGCGATGATCGACACACTTTTGCATACGCTGGAACCAATTTTCATAGCACTTTTTCCATTCTGATTGAGGTATCTCCAAAACGTGCATTTTGAACGCATCAACAGCCTCTTCGCGGCTCGAAAAACGTTGACCACGTAATTTGTTCTTCGCGTATGGAAATAAAAAGAAATCGTTAGGTGCCAAATCAGGGCTGTACGGCGGATGACCAGTCAATTCGATCTTTTGACCCTCCAAAAACTGAGTTGTTTCAGCTGAGGTGTGACAGCTAGCATTGTCGTGATGTAATATGATTCTGCGTTGTCGGTTGTCCTTTCTTATTTCTTCAAAGACTTCTGGTAAACAAATGGTCGTATACCATTCAGAAGTAACCGTTTTACGATTCTCTAATGGCACTGTAGCCACATGTCCATTAATTCCAAAAAAACAGGCGACCATTTGCTTCAAAGTACTTTTTGCACGAGTAACTTTTGTTGGTTTCGGCTCATCTTGGAACACCCACACCGTTGACTGTTGTTTAGTTTCGGGGTCATATGCATAGATCCAAGACTCATCACCTGTGTAGATATTATAAACGGCTTTTGACGTACTACGGTTGTATTTTTTTATCATTTTTTTGCACCAATCGACACGAGCCCGTTTTTGATCGATTGTCAAGTTGTGCGGAATCCAACGCGAACATATTTTTTTTACAGTCAAATGTTCGTGTAATATCTTATGTATGCTCGTCATACTTATGCCTAAGGATGCCTCTATCTCGCGATATGTAACATGACGATCACGCATTATTAGTTCCCGCACAGCATCTATATTTTGTGGGACAACAGCAATGATGTTTTAATAAAGATGGCGTATGTTCATACAAATTGGTCCTCAGATTTTGTTCCTAAACGACATATACGTACTTACTTCTGTCATATTTATATAGGTTACCTAGGTTACCACAGAATGCGACAGATAATACGTAACGAATGATATAGAAAAGGATAGCTATATGTTTTGAGATGGTTTTGAGTTGCACTAGACAGGCGCATCGGCACGCATGCGCGACAAAGATCAAGAGAATTTATTGTTATTGTTGAACATAAGAGACATTTAATAAAACTAATTGTTTGTTCGATTATTTTTTATTAATCTATTTTTATTATTATAAGTAATAAAATCGTAAGAAGTGTACATTGAATATTTTTTTAAATAATACCTGGACCGTGATCGACAATCGATATCGAACCCAAAAATACTTATACTTTTTAGAATTTTTGTCTGTTTGTCTGTATGTATGTCCGGGCTAGACTCGTAACGTACTGGTACTGCATGCCTTTTTTTAATATAAAACTAAATAGGAAACTAAATAAACATTGGGTGAAGCGAAACATAAACTTGGGCATATCTTTCAAAGTGACCAGTTTGTGAAACCACAATTTTTCGTCGGTGAACAAACATGAACGACACGTTTCACATTTTAAACGTTCGCAAAGTTTTTTGGACACATATTTTTTGTAGGCATCCAGTTATGCTCACCCCTTTCTGCCCGTACTTTGTCGACCTATTTATGGCTTACTAGATGACGCCCGCAACTCCGTTGCGCCCAAACTCGTTTATCGCGCGGGAACCGTACATTTTTCCGGGATAAAAAGTATCATATGTCCTTTCCCGGGACTCAAAGTATTCCCATACCAAATTTCAGCAAAATCGGTGCAGTGGTTGGGGCATTTTTTTATTTTATATAAGGGGGCAAACGAGCAAACGGGGATTGGGCCTTCGGTAAACTCACTCACTCGGCGAAACACAGCGCAAGCGCTGTTTCACGCCGGTTTTCTGTGAGAACGTTTCTCCGGTCAAGCCGGCCCATTCGTGCCGAAGCATGGCTCTCCCACGCATGAAGAGGTAACAGACAGACAGACAGACACACTTTCGCATTTATAATATTAGTATGGATGAGCTCTTCACTCGGAAACCTGCAAATCATCAGTGCGAGCGAAGCGAGCCCTAGTATATACAAGTACACTTTACGAAAAAAACTATTACGCCTAATGACAATGTTTTAACATAATATTAAAGTAATTTTCATATTTTATATACAGGGTGCAATAAAACCTTCCTGCCAAATTTTGATATAATGATCCTTGTTAAAAATAAAAATACACGTATTTTTTCTTTTATAATCACTCAGTACTAAAATGTTGGATTTCTCAACAAATGTTATGTAGATGTGTTATCATCGGTCATTCAAGGTTTGGTTACTAAATATAAAAAAAATAATGCCTTATAGATTAACACCACACAGAAAAACGACGCGAGACCTCACAAAGCTCAGCTTTTAGCTAGTAATATTTACATGGCTACTTATTTATAAAGGCATACTGCTGTTATAATGTAAAAGAAGCAAACACTCATATCCAAATAATATTCAAATTACGTTTAAGGTGGTTTAAGACTGGAGTTTGAAACTAGCAGTCCGCGGGGCGGGAGCGGCGCGGCGCGTGGCTATACATATATTATTGTATAGATTTATGTATATTATGGACAGGCCCCGAAAACCAAGCGGCACGTGGCGTACTACACGGCTTATCCATTTTTTTAATTTATAAAATTAGTATTTGGCTAAGGCTAGAAAGTTAAAAAGGCGCTCGCATGTTTGAAATTAAAAAATATTAAAACGAAAACATGTTTACAATATTATGCAATTATTAGTTTATGCCTACGTGTTGATGCCTACGTAATCGCTTCTGAATACTTCAATTGATTATTCTATGGCACGCGACTATCTGTCCTTATCTCGCTACAGTTGTCGTCCGTATTGTCTATCCTTTTTCAGTATATAATAAAGCATTAAATAATTTTTCAAAAATTTTGGAAAATATTCACTTTTAATGTAAATTACTAGATGTTTTCATGTAATTCCGTGTGGTACGGAACTTTTTCATCCTTTTTTACCTTTGTATTATAATTTTTGCATTTTCTGAATACACGATTTGGCATTTTTAATCAAAAACGTCACTCGTCGTCACTCGCTCGCTGCCAACATGCAACTAATTCGTAAAGACACTAATTAGGTTCATTTGCCTGCCCCAGATTCTACGCGCTAGTGCGATATCTACCTTTTTTTATGATATTATATCATAGGACAACAGCTGTTTTTGGGCGACCCTTTTTATTTTCATCCGTGAGCATAGACCGCCCACGATTAAACTCACTGTACCAGTGATAAACAGTGGTTTTTGATGGTGCTTCATCTCCAAAAGTTGCGGTGAGTTGAATAAAGCACTGTTGTTGATTTAGCCCACGCCGAAAATCGTAGTAAATCATTGCACGAAAATGTTCACGCGTTAAATCCATGGCAAATGAAGACACGCAATTTTCAAAATGACGCCACAATGGAAAAATAATTGACAGTCACATGAAACAAAATGTATTCTTCAACCAAAGAGTTCTATTTTCAAATGTTGTAATTACTTTTTAAATATTGTTCTTGTAAGTGGCCAGTTCCGGATACATAAATAGCAGCCCTCGTAAGTGCATTTGTTGAAAAAATAATAGTAAATTATTACAACTCGAGACTGACGGCGACCATTGTTTACATGCTACGGAATAGCGATAGACGTTGCCATGGTGACATACTATTATTTAGTCACTTCAATAAAATAATATGGGCGAAATCATCAATAGGTCGAAATACTTTATAATAAATTATGGCAAACCCACGTTTGCCGGGACAGCTAGTATTGATATACATATAACACAATAAGGCCAATTAAAATATAATAACTAATAAGAATATTAATAATATTATATCTTGAGGGCAAAATAAATTACAATTTTGTTGCTCTGCTAAATTCCGCTACTAATATTCCTATAGTTCCGAACATGAGCCGAGAGTGCTGGACACGCTCTATCTCATTTGTCGAGATTGAGCCCGGCCGGTTTTTCCATATCCAGTACAGAGCGACGAAGACGATGGTTTCTCACGAATAGAAAACAATTAAAATATATATATATATATATATATATATATATATATATATATATATATATATATATATATATATATATATATATATATATATATATATATATATATATATATATATATATATATATATATATATATATATATATATATATATATATATATATATATATATATATATATATATATATATATATATATATATATATATATATATATATATATATATATATATATAGAGTATAATTACTATAATTCAGTTGCCGCAAACTACTGCCTCGGGGAGTCGGGAAGGCAAGTCCGTCCGCCACCGCGGTACCTTTAGTTTTTCGCTAGATGGCGATGCGAGAGAATCGAGAGAGTACGGGGAGCGCGTGGGCAATTATGGCGGGTTGACTTGCGTCTCCCGGTTTATTTTATTTAGTTTTAACTATTTTAACTAATGTGGAACGTTAATAAACACAGTTTCTGAAGTATAGTGCGTTTCATAGAATAGTTCCTTTGCCGTCATGTTGGTATTCCTGTCTGTCAATAACGTAAACACGGTAGACATGCTCTGCGAGTTTTCATAAGTTTTACTGTGATTTCGTGAGAAAGTCATGCCAAAAACATTAGAGTGGTGAAAGAATGATGGTGTTAAGAGTGAAAGAGTTTTTTGAACGTGAAAAACGTAACGAAGCCCCAATAATTCCATTAATATGGGGTTGCCGCCATTACAGCTTAGTAAAATAGGGTTACCAGCATCAGATTAATCACCCTTAAATAAAAGTAAAACTTATGAATACTTGCAGAGCGTGTCTATAACCGTGTTAACGTTATTAACAGAAAGGGATTCCAACATGATGGCAAATGAACTATTTGATGAAACGCACTTCTAGTGATGAAAACTACATGTAACGCGCGAATGAAGTCGCGGGTAAAAGCTAGTATGTACATAATATAACAATAATATCAGGGCGAGCGAAGCGAGCCCTAGTAAATCTCACAACCTGTACATTGTGGTACACTTTACGGAAAAACTATTACGCCTATTGATGTGCTGTAGCATAGTACCTAATTTTTATTTACATATAAATATTATGTTATCATAAGTCAGTCAAGGTTTTTTATATGTAGATGTGTTATAAAATATCAATAAAATCATCAGTCAGTCAAGGTGTGACGACGCGAGCCCTCACAAAGCTCGGCTTTTAGCTAGTAAATGCGAAAGTGACTTTTTTTGTTTGTTACGCCTTCGGCCTTCACGCATAAAGTACTAAACAGATCATCATAAAACTTTCATAGGTACACGTTGTCTGGGGTATGGAGAAGGACATCGGTACCTTTCATCCCGGGAAAAAGAACGGTCCCCGAGAGATAGACGTTAACGCAGGCAGAGCCGCGGGTGAAATTTACAATTAAATAAAAATTTTTTTAGGGAAGCATTATAAAAAGTATTTTGTGATAACATAATATTATCTCCCCTAATTTAAGGTAGCACAGTAAGGGTAATGAGGCAACACTAATTTGCATTAGTGCCAACATGACGGCAAAGGAACTATTTGATGAAACGCACTATATAAACGCGAGTGTTTTCGAAATGTGGTGCAAGCAGCAAGACCCACGTCTCCCCTACATATATATAAATTAAAACTAATATATATAAAGAAAAAAAAAGAAAATAGTAACCTTGATCCTTCCGTCACTGAGCGCGGGGATGTCGGGGTTGGGCGACTCGTAGTGGAGGTTGGCGGGGATGAGACCCCGCTCCATGGCCACCACGACCTTGGCGATGGAGCACAGCCCCGACGCCGGCTCCGAGTGGCCCATGTTGGACTTGACGGAGCCCAGCAGCAGCGGCGCGGCGCGGCCCTCGCAGAACAGGTCGGCGATGGCGTTGACCTCCTGCGGGTCGCCGACCTTGGTGCCGGTGCCGTGCGCCTCCACGTAGGCGACGTCCCGCGGCCGCAGCCCCGCCTCCGCGAACGTCTCGCGCGCGAGGCTCTTCTGCATCTCGCCGATGGGGAAGGTGATGCCCTGCTCCTTGTGGCCGTCGGTGTTCATGCGCGCGCCGCGCACGGCCGCGTACACCCGGCGCGCCGCCGAGCGCCGCTGCACCAGCACCGCCACGACCGCCTCGGAGCGCACGTAGCCGCGCCCGCCCGCGTCAAACGCCGCGCACCGCCCCTCCGGCGACAGCATGCTCAGCCGGTGGAAGTTGAGCGAGTTGGCGGGCTTGAGGCACAGGTTGCAGCCGGCCACGACGGCAGCGTCGCACTGGCCGGCGCGGATGGCCTGCGCGGCCTGCGCGAGCGCGAACAGCGAGCTGGAGCAGGCGGTGTCGACGGCGTACGAGGGGCCCTTGAGGTCGAACGTGTAGGAGATGCGGTTGGGGAACATGGCGCGGCAGCAGCCCGTCAGCGCGTAGCCGGTGATCTTGTCGGGGTCGGCGGTCCACAGCTCCTCGGTCTCGGAGTTGGAGACGCCGACGTAGACGCCGGTGCGGCTGCCGCGCAGCTCGGCGGGGCTGAGGCCGGCGTCCACGATGGCCTCGTGCGTCACCTCCAGCAGCAGGCGCAGCTGCGGGTCCATGAGGTGCGCCTGCTTGGCGTGCACGCCGAAGAACGTCGCGTCGAAGTGCGCCAGGTCCTTCAGCTTGCCGTTGCGCTCCGGGAGCCCATGGAGACCTGCGTCAGATATTACTAGAGTAGGTATTATCGTTATATAATATTATTTAAACATTTTAGAATTTAGACTGATTCTCCCCACCACTATCGGCCACTCTATTGCTTTAATATGTGTAACTTTAAATGAGCAGTCATTGTGTAATTTATTACATAATATAATAATTAATTAGTAGGGCTGCCGGAAATGTATTTTTAGAAGAAGGAAGTACTATTTGTTTTGTATTGTAAAATTTATGTGCATTAATTTGTAAATGAATGAATCTCGGAAAATATGGATTCAAATTTCAAACATTTTCACGAGTATGTAAGATTTTGTTCCCGCGCGATATACAATGTGTCTCGACACTGGTGTGGAATTATAGGATCGGACACCGGTGTCGGGACACATTGTATACGAATTTTGGCGCAACAATCTAGTAATACATAATATAATATTATGATGTAAATTGTAAGTAATAGTTTTTATCGCATTAGGGAAAATCTGTAATGGTAGAGATAAGTATGGTAAAAATAAATAAGTTCTGAATGAATCAAAATATAATTATAAGTCTCCCTTAAGGCGAGGCAAGTTCGCGGATTCGACTGATTTTTAAGCTTCCAGTCTGAAGAAATTATGTGGAATTCTCTTACACCAAAATTGATGTCGACTCAAAAAGGAACAAAGTAACAAAATAACCGAACAGAATATTGAAAAATGGCATGGTAATTCTGTAAATAATCTTGAAAATCACCATAAATATACACTTCAAATTCGAACATCTCATAATTTTCAATGACAATGATAAGATTTTTTTTACAAAAAGGATAACTTTTTTATAGTTCTACCAAAATAACCGAACAGTATTTTAATAAATGATTCGGTCATTAAAAAATAAAATAAAATGTATAATTTTCTCCTATTTCGCCCTATCAAAGACGGGGCGAGCGTCGTAACCGCCACTGTACAAGGCGCGCTGATATGAATCTTATTTTAATGTTCTTTACGTCGATATTCGTACTGACAGACATCGACCTGCTAATTTTAGGGACTACCTGGCCTTAAGTCGTATTCATTTCGGTTTTCCAACGCAGCGCATCACGCATGCGCGCAAAATTGATAATTAGAGTCAGTGTTCGTGTCATGTGCCAAAATCTGACAGAAATTTATGATAGTTTCAAAGATGATAGTTTTTTTTTATCTTTATTTAAGGAGTTTCAGTTCAACTACGCCACTCCGTTAGACCATCTACATAAACTACATAATCAATAAAGCATTATACAATTGGACGACGACGAAAACCAGTAATCACAATTTTATACAGTGCTTTAGCTGTGTCAGAGAGAGGAAATGCCAGAACAATGTTACACTCTCCAAGTTGTTTTAAATCTCCAGTAATTAGTGACATTTCGTGTCGAACATCTTCTATGTATAGTTTCACATGCGCGAAAGCTACACAAGTACACAATATGCGCAGTTGAAAAATGAAACGAGTACAACTTTAGTTGGGCTTCTGGAAATTACACTGATTGTTCAAAAAGTTTTGTAAACTAGTCCTGTTTGCAGAGCACGGAGTGATTATATTCTCTTTGTTGCAGAGTAGACAATCTTCAGTCACTACTCACTAGTCAATACATAGGCAAAGGAGATTTCACTAATGATTGATGGCCCATATGCTAACGGAAAAACAACAAGTGCGATGCAGTTTACAGGGAAACAACAACCCCGGCCATGCTACTTGTAGCTAATAGCAGTACGGCTAGTGGCCATTACTCAGTAGTCGCTGGGCATCCATTTACCTGTTGATAAGGACTCTCGAGTAAAAACACCACAGTACAGGAAAATTGAGATCGCACATCTTGTTTTTAACCGACTTCCAAAAAAGAGGAGCTTCCCTTATTAGCAATTTGTCTAAATTCTAGTTTTAGACTTGATTTTTAGCTTGGCTCCCTGGGTTTGCCGTACGGCATTAAATTGGCAAGATGCAATAGTTTTGGCTAAATATTAAAATAATAATAATAACTAACTATGTACTACTAAAACTGGAATGACGTCACTTGTGCGTTTTAAGGCGAGACCGCACAAGCGTACGTTTCAAGTTATAAATAGTGCGTCAGTCGTCAGATTCACGTTTGTAAAAGGTCAGTTCTATGGTACGTAGTATAACGTACGACGTACGTGAAGTGTTGCGTAGTGCGGTCCCGCTTGAAAACGCAGAAGCACCTTTAATAGACGTTCTTTTCCATGCTTCTGTAGATTGATATTTTTATCAAAAAATTATATTTATTGAGGTAAAATTTAACACAATGCAGCGTGCGCCTTCGCTTAAATATTCTTTTTATACGCTGTAGTCACAAGATAATGATCAATAGGTATGTCATATTATTATTAATGTCTAATATTGTAAAAAATCGGCCAAGTGCGAGTCGGACTCGCGCACTAAGGGTTCCGTACCACTATAGAGCAAAATTAGCCCAAAAATTGTGTTTTTGTATGGGAGCCCCCCTTAATGTTTTATTTTATTTTAATATTATTATTACTTAAATATTAAAGTGCACATAAAACTAAGGACCTTCAGAAAAATTCAAGTACCTACCTGTTGCCATTATTGATATAGAGCCAAAAAGGCCAAAAAAAATCACGTTTGTTGTATGGGAGCCCCCCCCTTAAATATTAATTTTATTTTGTTTTTAGTATTTGTTGTTATAGCGGCAACAGGTATTAATTTTATTTTGTTTTTAGTATTTGTTGTTATAGCGACAACTCTCTAGCTATTACCGTTCTTGAGTCAGCCTGGAGACAGACAGACAGACGGACAGACATCGAAGTCTCAGTAATAGGGTCCCGTTTTTACCCTTTGGGTACGGAACCCTAAAAATGAACTATCATCCCAGTGCCGTAAATAGGGCGGTGCCGTGCCACCGGTGCCCAGGCACAGGGCGTAGACTCTGGGGGGCGCAAGAATAGCCATTTGGAATTGCTCCTGATAAGTTCCCGCTGCGCTCCAGAGATGTTTCCCAATGTAGTAAAAATAATCGGCTAAGTGCGAGTCGGACTCGCGCACGAATGGTTCCGTACCGCTATAGAGCGAAAGTAGGCGGAAATAGTTTTTTTTTTATGTCAGGCCCTTGACCTATTGACTACGAGCAAAAAAGGCCAAAAAAATACGTTTGTGGTATGGGAGCCCCCCTTAAATATTAACTTTATTTTATTTAGCGGCAACAGAAATACACAATCTGTGGAAATTTCAGAAGTCTAGCTATAGCGGTTTTTGAGATACAGCCTGGAGACAGACCGGACAGACGGACAGACATCGAAGTCTCAGTAAAAGGGTCCCATTTTTACCCTTTGGGTACGGAACCCTAAAAAATATCCACAGCCGAACATATAACTTCCTCCTTTTTGGAAGTCGGTTAAAAAATAAGGGTGCAGTTATAGAAGCTCGCACAGGGCGCAAAAAAGGCTATTTACGGCACTGTATCATCCCTTACTAATCTTAATCTTGTTGCAATCTTGCCTCTCGATGATCTACGACATGCAGAACCCAGTAAACACAAAACACCATTATAACAAACTTATTATAGCACGAGTTAATGTACAAAGCATTCTAACCAAATCGTATATCGGCTGTATATCTTTTATACGACTCTTTTAAGTAAAATTTGGGCCCCCCCTTTAGACAGCATTGAGTTGTATAAAGTCTATTTAATAGCATTACAATTATCATATTACTTCATTAATAAAGTCAGTTATGAGCATAGGAATAAACAAATGGCATTTTTTGCGACTTTAATACAGTTAATATATAGCTTTTAAAATTACAATCTGTTTTTAAAATTTCATAACAATGCTTACTGTTTTACTTCCTCTGTAAAAAAGAAAACCATAATGATTTTAAAAATATATTTATTCTGCTGACTACTGTTGGTCGTGCAAAGTATTGTGTTGACCTGAATTAATTAAATGCAGTGTTATATCCTTATAATATGTGACAACTAATATTGAATGGGTAAGTAATGCCTTTATTTCTGATTGTTTTGAGTGAAATTAGCTGCGCACATCATTTTGTCGGGTGAAATATACATGTTATTAGTAAAGAATACACGCGCCTTCGCTAAAATACTTTATTATAGTATAAAATTTTTAGAAAACATAACCTATAAGGTGCATTGGGGTAACTTCGGAAGAAAAAAAATATGGGGATATTCCGAAAATGGCAAATAATTACCAAACAGAAAGTAATTTTGTGCTCTGGCCACATTTACCGAGACGCCAATTTAATCACCTCCCCCGCTTCCTTTCCCTCGAGCCGTCAGCCGGGAGTGCGTGTGCGCTAAGTTAATTTTTTCGCGCCAAGTGCAATTTTATGATTTTTTGGGCTTATCGAAATTACCCCGTTTTTTTTTACACAGAAATTAGGTAAGTTACGTAATATTATTTTGTTTGTTTTAAAGAAGCTTTGACGTTTTTTGCTTTCTTAAGAATAGGTAATGTTGCTCTAGCTATGATTTTTAACAAACATTCTAAATAACCCCAGTGGGGTAAATTTGGTAACGAAATTTCCCCAATATCTTTTTCATAGTCTTTTGCAGGGGTGCGCAACATATAAAATATTTACCTTCTCTTATCAACAAACATAAACGAATGAAAATACAGAGTCCAAACTTGACTCGACTCGTACAAATCATGTCGATTTTCGACATTGAGAGGTTTAAAACGTATTTTTGAATAGTGTAGAATCAATTTTTTTTATTGTTAATATAAAAAAAACTGTTTTAAAGATTACCTATAGTCCGGGTTCCCAAAAACATTTTTTTGATTACTATCCAGCAAATGTTTCGTGAGTAGCTTCATTTTGATAAGACGAACAATAATTTCCTTTGCGTAAATTCTCGAAAGTGGTAGCTAACAGAGATAGAAAGGATTTAATATTTCTATTTGATGGTCCTAAAATATGGATTGTTCTATTTGTAGGACAAGGCTACTCTTGAATTTTATAACTACAATATATTAACCTATCAATATACAAAAAATCAGCTCGTTAGGGTTCCGTTTTAGTTCATTAATCAACAAAACTTGGTCGACTACGGAACCCTAAAACACAACCCTAACCAGCTGATTTTTTGTATATTGATAGGTTAATAGTTCTATCTCTGTTTGCTACCACTTTCAAGAATTTACGCAGAGGAAATTGTTGTTCGTCTTATCAAAATGAAGCTACTCACGAAAAATTAGCTTGATTGTAATAAAAAAAAAATTGTTCTAGGGAACCTGTACGACTACATAAAAATGGTAGAAGCCACTTTTATTATTTGCAGGTGTCAACTGCTCGGGTGCTGATTGCTGACGTGGTTTTTAAATGCAGAGCTAAGGCGCGCCTTTCCTCTGCAATTGAAAACTACTTCCTTTTTTAAATTTAGTTTTAATTTTGATTTAGCTATTTACGAGACGACGAAAATTATTTTTATTTTTAACAAAAATATATATGTTCCTATTTTATTTCGTTAGTTATAGTTTTGCTGGGTATTAAATAATTACAATAATATCTAGTGTTGGCTTTTTTATTGTTCTTATCTATTTACTTCTTTGCTTCAAATGTTGAGGACATCTGCGTCCCCGATGGGGTAAAACTTAGTTTGGTGTCTTCTATGGCTTGTATGCACAATGTTTTTGTATGGGGTAAAATAGAATAAAAATAAATGTGTGCCTTAAATGTATTTTTACATTAGGTCGTATTTCGCTGTTATTCGAAATTACCCCTTGAGTTTTCGAAATTACCCATGAAAAGTAAAAATAGGGTTATATTTTTAAGGGGGTTGTTATACCAGAATCCGTAAATACTTTTGAACTAAAAAAGATACAATTCACATGGAAATATGTTTATTACAACTAAAATGTTAGAGTTATAGGTAAAAATATATACAAATTCGTCTTCTAAAGTTGAAACAATGACACAATAGCTCACTTTTCCAAAAACTTTACGAGATTACCCCAATGCACTTCTAACAAATATAAAAACTAGCCTTTAGTAATAGGTTTAACAAATAAATGTAGCTTATAAAGGTATCCGTACAAAATACAAATAATTTCATTCCCTTTTTAGTCGATCTTATAGTGACTTGTATTCTTTTTGTAAGATAGGAAAAGGAAAGCTAATGGCAACAAATAAAATTAAAGCTTTAGGCATTTGACGATAGCATAATAGTGCTGTTAATTTTAATATAGCCCGTTACAAAAATTAGAGCTCGTATCGCACTATACAAGACACTTATTATTATGTTCAGCCATATAACAGCACTTCAGAAATATGTTATAATGTTTAAACTCATTATACGTAATAGTGACTGATCGTTATCGAGTTTAGCAGGGTACCGTAATCATTTGGTAAAGCCTATATATAATTTATGTTTTTTTGGTATGTACAATTTATAAGAAGGTTAGTACTAACAAGAGTGATGATTTTTTCCAGAATGGCTTCAAGCAGTGCAGAAGAGAGAATTTTGAGATGGCTCGAAGAAGAAGACACTGATAATGGAGATATATTTTTTGTTTACTCCAATTATTAATAAAATCAGTATTTAAATCCTTTTTAAGCTTTCTTTTGAATCCGCCCGTTTTTTTTTTTTTTTTTTTTTGTTTTTTTCCAAGCCTTTTTATCCTTTCTTATATATTAAATTAGCCAGTGTAATATATTCGCCATTATAAATAAACATTTTGTAAATTCAAATTACGATGTTATTATTGCTCATAGTTCTAACAATACTTTTATTTCGATCAAAATATAGCTATATGCTGTAGAGATGAATAGATCAGAAAGAAAACGGAGCAAAGGCATTATTTGTTATAAAGTCAATGTTAATATAGGACTAGCAATAAATTAGCACAACCATGGACTATTAGAAAGCTTTTATTCCTACAAAAAATCAATATACGTTGAAAAGCACTATAAATTAGTTTATTAATGCTTATTTAAAGCGTAAAGTTTTTTTAATTTCCAATGTAAGATAATAGTCTTAGTATAAGTTTGAAAGCTGTTTTAGAAGCTGTAATTTATTTAAGATTTTTGACATTGTAACAATTTTTTGCTAACTATATTATAGCAGTAAGCATAATTTGATGCAATAAATGCCTTTACAGAGTATTCATATTTGGATAGTGACGATTAAAAGAATTAATATGACTTCAAGACATAATTCTGTATCTGTTTTGGTTAATATACAAGTTGTGTGTTTACTGGGAATCCTAGGTACTATTAAGAGTATTAGCATATTAGCGTATATATTACAGTAATAGTACTCACTGACTGCTAAGTAGTGTAGCGGCTAGCGGCTAGGGCTACTGCGGTCAGCGACCAGGGATGCCAACTTTTCCAGCCGCCATAACCAGACAACAAATTTATTAAAGACTAGCTGTTGCCCGCGACTTCGTCCGCGTTAGCATAGTACAGTGGTCCCCAACCTTTTTTTCATGCGGGCCACAAACATGTTTTGGTCTTGGTGTCGCGGGCCGCAAGTAAAATTTTTTAGGGTTAAAAATAACATTCTTCAAAATTAACGATTTCAAAGTGGAAAAAATGTAATGACTATCACGTCGACTTTACGTTACTTTGCCGGTGGGCGTGAATTTCAAAATTGTTTAACATCACGCGGGCCACAAATAAAATCCCGGCGGGCCGCGGGTTGGGGATAGCGGGCAAAGTAGATCACATCCCAAGTATTATTTATTGTACAAAAATATTCAATGTACAGAATTGACTTTCCTACGATTTTATTATATAAAGATGTTCAGCGCGGCTTCGCTTGCGTAATTTAGGAATTGCACGCAACCGTACATTTTTCCGCAAAAAATAGTCTATGTCCCGACATCACCATGTGAAGGGTCACGTGGTCTATTCTTCATGTTTGCCAAATAACATAAAAATTGCTCCAGTAGTTCTTAAGATAATAAGCAATTTCATATAATTTCCCCAATTTTTTCCACATTTTCCTCTATTTCTTCGCTCCTAATAGTCTTAGCGTGATAAAATATAGCCTATAGCCTTCCTCGATAAATGGGATATCTAACACTGAAAGAATTTTTCAAATCGGACCAGTAGTTCCTGAGATTAGCGCGTTCAAATAAGCCCTTTCAAATAATTTCCCCCCGTTTTTTCCACATTTTCCTCTATTTCTTCGCTCCTATGAGTCTTAGCGTGATAAAATATAGCCTATAGCCTTCCTCGATAAATGGGCTATCCAAGAGTAAAAGAATTTTTCAAATCGGACCAGTAGTTCCTGAGATTAGCACGTTCAAACAAACAAACAAACAAACTCTGCAGAATTATAATATTAAGTATATTATTAGTATATCTAAGATGTATCAACTATCAACATAATAAAGACTCCAACAATTCCTACTAAAACCCAACAGTCCGGTCGAAAACCGGACGGTTGGGAACCCTGTCTGCGACACGCGATTGATATCAAGAGTCAAGACGACAACAATACAAGATGCGCGAGACTGTAATCTGTATACTGTATACTGTACAGATTCTTTTATTATTTTCATTATATAACCTTAGTTTTCAGTTTGTACTTTGTACAAATAAAGAATATTATTCTATTTATCTGAGTTGGTGGACGGTGGTCGAGGTCAGGCCGACGTCGCGGCCGGCTGCTGCTTGTCGCCGACGTCCCCCGAGTCTCACATCTCTAGTAAATGTTACATAATAATATACAACTAATTTTTTATATTTCATGATGTTCTGCACCACGTAACGCGGTCGTAAATCTGTTTAACATCTAGCTGCTATTTCCTCGAATAGGTACGAAACAGCGGAGGATCTGCGCCGCGTGAAAATAATACCTATTACGAGCGTTAAAGATAAGCCCTTCAACAAAGACGACACGGCGGCGGCGGCGGCGGCGCGGGCGCAGGGGGCCGAGCTCGATTAGTTGACAATGGAGGATCCGGCCGCCGCGCCCGGCCCGCGCGGGTGGCGGCGGCCGGTGCGCACGTACCTGGCGTCCAGCGGCGGTCGTCGGCCGTGACGAGGTCCACGCCGGCGAACAGCTGCTCGGCGAACTCGTCGATGTTGTCGGACTGCGGCAGGCGGCCCGACAGGCCCGTCACCACGATGTCGTCCTCCGCGCGCGCGCCGTTGGTCACCGCGCCCGGCATGATGAGTCTGGAACGGCGTGCCGATGAGTGAACACTGAACACTTAACGGTATCGCGAGGTGTGTGTGCGTGCGTGCGGTGCGTGCGTGCGGTGCCTGCGGGCGGGCGGCGGACTGTGAGGCTGCGGCCGCGCGCCGCGCCGTTAAATGCGCCCGATAACGGGGTCGCGAGTCGCGACCGCCCCGAGTTTCCACCGCGCGGGGCAAGGACGCCCAAGGTCGCGGCGCGCGCGCACCCGCCCGCCCCGAGTCCGCTTCGACCTTCCCGCCGCGCGCCGCACCGAAACCGTAGCGTTTAATGTTACAGTTATTACTAGATGTGCGCTTATCCGAGCTGTTTTCGTGCTGACAGCCTGACTGGCTTTGAAGACCAAATAAAAAGCTCAGTACTCGGGTTGAATGACATGAACTTAGTTATTGCACATCTATATCTTATAATCTTACGCCGCGCTCCGAGGACCGCGTCTGCTCTCCGACGCGGAAGTCGGAGAAACTCAGTAGTCAGTTCTAGATTGTTGTTATTTGTTATCCTATCCTATCCTATCAAGACTCTAGATTCATTACGACGTCGTAACTTAGCTTTGGTACGTAAGGTCTCGCTGACTGCAGAGAGATATTTATTTTGGTGACCACCCCAGCCGTGGCGCGTCGGCGGCCTCGCAAAAAATAAAAACACCGACGGCGACTACATTTTTTATCGTTTTACGTTTACAAGAAATCTCTACAAAAGGTTACGCAATTGTAAGAAAATACAATGGACAATCGATTTAAATTATATCACAATATATTATAATTAGTAATCAGTTAATTACTGTCATTTTATAAGATAACAGATGTTCCGCGCGGCTTCGCCCGCGTAATTTAGGAATTTCACGGAACCGTACAATTTCCACAAAAAATTGTCAATGTCCCTTCACATGGTCTATTGTTAATTTGTGCCAAATACCATAAAAATTGCTCCAGTACTTCTATAATCAATTTCAAATAATTTCCCCCGTTTTTTTCCATATTTTCCTCTATTTCTTCGCTCCTGTTAGTCTTAGCGTGATAAAATATAGCCTTCCTCGATAAATGGGCTATCTAACACTGAAAGAATTTTTCAAAACGGATCAGTAGTTCCTGAGATTAGCGCGTTCAAACAAACAAACAAACTCTTCCGCTTTATAATATTAGTATAATTTATAAAATATAGCTTATAGCCTTCCTCGATAAATGGGCTATCTAACACTGAAAGAATTTTTCAAATCGGACCAGTAGTTCCTGAGATTATAGCGCGTCAAACAAACAAACAAACAAAACTCTTCCGCTTTATAATATTAGCTAGATAATATTATGTTGGCGTGCAGCGTGCTGCGTGCACCACAAGGGTAGGTACTATGTACCTAAAGCCTAGCTTACATAACAAGCGGTACGAGTCGAGCGGAGCCTCCCGTGCTTTCTTCTTTCATTATCAGTTATCACATACTTTTGTAATTTGTTACGTCCTGTATGCAGATTGCAGAGTCAGGGTCGGTTTTAGAAGTACCAGCGCCCTGGGCGAGATAGCTTCAGCGCCCAGGGCCAGGGTGCTGATAGTGTTGAGACTTGAGAGAAAAATTTGTCGCCCCTTATGTTTGCCTTCAGCGCCGCTTTTTTGGCGAGCGACCTTCCGATGCGGCCTTCAGCATAATTTGACTACTAGTAATTAATCGATTTTGATTAGCCGTTGAAGGCCTCTTTATTAAACCTCCCACGGTAACTGGTGTTTTGGTGCAGGTGTGAAATCCAACCGCAACCGTAGATGCGGGGGAATCCGCGGGGCGGGTCGCGGCTTACGAGTTACTCAAGCGGGAAGTTCAGGGAGGAAAACAATAGAGGTGTTGTTGTGGCCGCGGGGCATACCGTGTTGACGGGCGCGGCGCGAGGTGGGAGCTATCTACATTCTACAATAACAACTCATCTCATGGCGTTTAACACGCGCCAAAAATGTAGGTACCACACATTTTACTGGAATTAAAACTATCCTAGGCATCTAGGTATCACGGGTCACACGACATATCGCATTCATATTAATAATAGGGAAATTGTCAATTGATCAATTATGTATAAGTTTCGTCATTTTATAATTTTTAGGGTTCCGTACCCAAAGGGTAAAAACCCTATTATTATGATTTCGTCTCTGTTCGTCTAGCTGTCTGTCTCCAGGCTGTATCTCAAGAACTGCTATAATAGCTAGACTTCTAAAATTTTCACAGAATAACCCATCAAGGGTATTTCTGTTGCCGGTCGCGGTATAAGTTATAAGTAGTTCAACAAATACAAAAAACAAAATAAATTTATTTAAGGGGGCCATAAAAGGGAGTTTCTATACAAAAAACACAATATTTGGCCATATAAGTTATAATTTATAACGGTACGGAACTCTACATGCGCGAGTCCGACTCGCACTTGGCCGATTATTATTTATGGTTTTTGCGAGACGTAGGGTAGGACGTCGTCTTTAAGTTACGTGATACGTCACACGATATGATATAGGTAATAAGGGAGAGGTACGAATAATAAAGGAGAGAGTTATCTTTTTGAATTAGCAGGAACTGCAGGATGTAATTATTTATCTTCCAACTTTTTATTATTTCAAATAATTTAGTATTATCTTCCATTTTCCAAATGTGATACTGCCCAACGAGGAAGAAACGAACGGAAGCTAATAAGTAATTACCTATTCCTGAATACCTAATTTCATAAAAAATGTGACTGTGGCGGCGCTCACTAAAATTGCATAATAATTTAATAAAAACTATGAATTTTAATAAAAAGAATACTCAATTAAATTTGCGCAGCGCACAGGTAATGAACTAATGATATTAAATTATTATAGGTACCTACTTTATAAAAAATATGTACTAAAATTTAAGTTTCAATTGTTCTACGATTCAAATTAAAATTAATATGCGCATGATGATGGCCGTTTTAAAACATAATAATTTGGGAAACTAAATATGGAAAATTTTTGTTTACATTTTGTCCGTCAAAATGAGAGCGAATCAGCGAAATCGCGGAACACAATATTATCACGAAAGTAAACAAAGTAGGAGTGATGTTGCATAAGCGGGCGGCACGCGGGGTGATGCCGGGTCGGCGTGGTAGTGGAGATAGTCGCGATACCGGGGTCGAGGACGACCGACCACGAGCGCGACAGGTGCGCGTGCTGCCGCCGTGCTCGCTGCCCCGCGACAGCGGACCGACAGCCCCGCGACAGCCGACCGACAGCCCCGCGACAGCCGACCGACAGCCCCGCGACAGCCGACCGACAGCCCCGCGACAGCCGACCGACAGCCGACCGACAGCACCTATTCACGCCCCGTGACGCGCCAGAACGCGGAAGAGCCCCATGCCATCGAGAATAGTTTCTTTCTTTGAAAATATATGCAGCACCACAGTTTGAGGGGTCTATAAAGGAAACCTACCGTATGACCCTAAAACCTTTCTGTGTAGGTGGCAGACGGCAGTGTAACATAGTTTGGCTTTGCCGAAGCTCGCCTCCGAGAGGCAAACGGGAGTTCAGGTTCTACAGAACCGAGAGCTCTAAGCTACGCTACGGAGGAAAAACTTGAAATTTAGGATTTATGACATTCAGTCGGACCCTTTTTGGGAACTCGTATATCGTTCGCTATTGAACACTATACCTAAGCTTTAAATATGAGAAAAAGAGATAGATTTTTGTAGCTAAATCATAAGCCATAGTCGTTGTACGTATAAAATTGACGATATTTTACTCTCGACGCACTCGAGTTTGTGACGTGTTACTTACAGGTTATCACAGTAATATTTGAACTCGTTATCAGGTCAACTTCAACTTTTCATCGAATATGCTCACGCGGAAGAAAACGAAACTCACTTATCTGGTGCAGCGGCAGACAACATTAATCCACACCGCAGTCCGCACCACAAGCACACACTTCCGACGTACGGAAAACGCAGTAGTCAGTACCCAGATGCCCAGGCAATAGGCATTAAGAACATAGTGTGTACGGCCTGCTATAAGTAGGTACTTTGTACCAGGCATAACGTCATGACGATCTCGGATAGCAAAAGATATTAACATTATAATTATTATGATTTATGACCGTCGCAGAGTTGGTAAAGCTAGGGTTGGTGTCTTCTTCTGCGGCAACTTGAAATCCGAGGTTTGACCGGAGTCCGGAGTCCGGACGTCTATAAAATAATAATGGCAACCCAAGGTGCAGGAGTCAGGAACATCACCTACAACGCATGCGGCTATGGCCTGTGACGTGAGACGTCGCGTTTACAAAAAGTAAACACTTAAATATTCATAATTATTAATTATTTAAATTTTTATCTGTTATTTGTAGTGTAGATATTTTTAACTTTATTACATTTTAAATACTAATTAAACTTTTAAATGACGACAGTTACGACTTTTCTCATTGCGTACTTACGTATTAGCGGTACTTATTAGTTTTTTCAAAACCAAAAATATGCTTACTTTTTATTACGCGTATTTTTATTATACCTACTTATGTATTTTTGACCGACTTCCAAAAAGGAGGGGGTAATATGTTCGGCTGTATATATCTTTTTTTTTTTTGTATGTTCCACGATTACTCAGCCGTTTGTGGTCCGATTTTCAAAATTCTTTTTGTGTTGTATAGGGTTTAACTCGAATTTGGTACCATGTTCACAAAAGTGGTGATCTGATGATGGGATCCTTGAGGAATCGAGGGGACTTCTTGAAATTTGTATGGAAACATATAGTGATTTCGATTTTTTCTGAAGCATTCGAGGTAAATGCTACCAAAAAGTAAGATTTCGCACCAGGTTATACCCTGGATTCGAAGGTACCGAACAGAACTTTTGAATGCTTATAGGTACAGGTTCGGGGATTTCGGCGTTGTTTAAACAACTGAAAGCATAAGCTAATACATCAATTTGATTAATCATCATCATCACAACCATCATTATGCCATGGGTCATCACACTATGACCCAATTATTGGTACTTTTCGTGATATTTTGCATCGAAGCAGACGTTTTTGATAATGATTTCGCTGTTTGTGGACCGATTTTCAAAATTCTCGTGTTGTTGTATAGGATATAATCTTAATTTTGTGTAACAATTACGAAAGTGGTGAGCTGATGATGGGATCTATGAGCAATCGAGGAAAATCCTCTAATTTTATCAAAACACTCATAATGGTTAAAATGTTGTTTTTAGTAAGTTAAACATAATATGTTACGAATAAGAGAAATTTTATACGAAGGTGTCACTTGGTCCAAAGGCACTAAACAGAACTCCTGAATCTTTAAAGATAAAAGTATGGAAATTGCAGCATCGCTTAGATAACTGCAAGCATTTATTTACCACAATTTCGCTTACAGTGACATAATGTGAATAGTTAACATTCGTATTGGTTATTTACGCATAAAGCCTAATTTTGTAGATACTTAACTAAAAAGAGTGAAATTATTATTTTTAACAAAAAATTAAAACCGACTTCCAAGGTAAAAACAATAGTAATATAAACTAAAAAGTATTAAATAACTCTTACCCTTTAATAGTGCCTTTTTCAGAATTCGTCTAAATCTCAACTATTTCTGTACTGTATACTACAGTCTTCATTACTTTGAAGTCGGTACCAGTCCCAAAAGTTTCAGATAATCTTCAGTAGAACTCACGATTAAATTAGCTGGTACAACACATAAAAACAACTCATTAAAGTAAAACAACTCATTGCCCCGACTGTACATTTCTGCTTAGCACAATTTTCCCCGACTGTACATTCCTGCTAAACAACTCATTTCCCCGACTGTACATTTCTGCTAAACAATTCATTTCCCCGACTGTACATTTCTGCTTAGCACAATTTTCCCCGACTGTACATTTCTGCTAAACAACTCATTTCCCCGACTGTACATTACTGCTTAGCACAATTTTCCCCGACTGTACATTTCTGCTAAGCAACTCATTTCCCCGACTGTACATTTCTGCTAAACAACTCATTTCCCCGACTGTACATTTCTGCTTAGCACAATTATTTTCCCCGACTGTACATTTCTGCTAAACAACTCATTTCCCGGACTGTACATTTCTGCTTAGCACAATTTTCCCCGACTGTACATTTCTGCTAAACAACTCATTTCCCCGACTGTACATTTCTGCTTAGCACAATTTTCCCCGACTGTACATTTCTGCTAAACAACTCATTTCCCCGACTGTACATTTCTGCTTAGCACAATTTTCCCCGACTGTACATTTCTGCTAAGCAACTCATTTCCCCGACTGTACATTTCTGCTTAGCACAATTTTCCCCGACTGTACATTTCTGCTAAACAACTCATTTCCCCGACTGTACATTTCTGCTAAACAACTCATTTCCCCGACTGTACATTTCCGCTTAGCACAATTTTCCCCGACTGTACATTTCTGCTAAACAACTCAAATGGAACGCCTCAGAGCGAGGTAACGCCGCATATTGCGTCATGTTTTTTCGTGCGCGCAGCCCATATCGAATTATAAGACGTTGTCACGTCAAAAAACAATTTAATACCAAACAATCTACTTTTTTCTGATGATCATTCCTTGATAATATATCATGAATATTTAATTTTTCTTGATAAACACATTGATATCACTAACCAGAGCCTGTAGCCAAGACTTTTTCTTTGTCATTTCTTTATAGAATCGTCGATCAAAATGTATAGAATTGACATTAGACGAGTCGAACGTCAACGTCATATTCGCGAATTTTTAAGTCAATTCCATACATTTTGATCGGCGATTCTATAGAAAAGTGATAAAGAAAAGGTCTTGGCTAAGGGCTCAGTCTTTTATTTAACATATTACAATGTAGTTTTTTTTACAAAGAACAGCAAATATAGAAAAATACTATTTATCAAAACTAGACCAATGTTTTCAAAAAATTCGTATTTTTCGAATTTTCAATTGGGTTGGGGCACCTCATAACATCAAGACAAGTAAACCATATTTTGTATGCAGAATTTACTCATCATAGGGCAACTTTCTATTGCTATGCCGTTAAAAAAAAAAAAAATTCTTCATACAAAATCGCTCCACATAATATGTTACAGTCAAAACTCTTAACCAATCAACAGTATTATTTACTAGCAAAATCAGTCAAAACTACTTTTGACCGTATGCTTTAGTCAATAATACTTGTGACTAAAATAACAGTTAAAAGTACTTTTGCCCAATGAAGCTGGTCAAAACTACTTATGGGACGATTCCGCTACAGATGGCCCTTAACGAGAATTTTTAAAATGAGACATTAATTACATTTTTCAATTGGAATATACGTAAGAAGATGTGTATTTGCTAACAAAACAACTTTTATCGGTAAAAAATGAAATTCCAATAATTAAGACCGTTTTTAAGCAATATCATCTAAGGGACGCGATGTTTTTTCCCATATTCTTAAATTAAAATAGCATATATTTCAAATTAATGTTTAGTTGTGGTATATAGTTGTACAGCAATATGTCGAAATCTTTTGTATAAATTACACTATTCAATCGTTTTTAGTGATTTAGACGATTAATTTTGTCAGGCCAATAAACAACTGAAAATTAAAAAAAAAACTACAATTTGGTGCAGTTTTATTACAAACTTATTAGTATAATTATATATTCCATATCGAAAATTTTAAAATTTGTTAGAGAATTACGATTTAATTCACCTTTAAGAGATTTGAGAATTTTGATGTTGCACCCGCGATCGTAAAATGGTTAATAATTTCTAGTACTTATTATTTATTATAATTACTTTTATCTAGTTAAGTACATAGTTTCTTTGTTTTATGCTATTTTGAAATATAGGCAAGTTATTTTGTAAAAGTTTCGCAATAACCAGTATTCACATATGAACTCATCACAGTTCTTAATGGAGGTTCAATTTGGTTGCACCGGCGATGGCACTTCAGACCTGTTTGTGGCCCTTCATACATTAATTGATGAAGGTTTTCATTTATAAATCATTGTTAAACTAGTTAAAATGTATCCCTTCAAGGGATATTCTATTAATAAATATGCTTCATTTTGGCTGTAGGAAGCTTTAAGTGTGTCAAACTGTTGCACCCGCGATAATGGAATCGCCCTTTGACTAAGTGATTCAGGCAAAAGCGGTTTTGACTGGTTGTATCAGTCAAAACTCCTAAAAAGTGCGAAAAAGCGAAGAGTGGATTAATTTTAGTCGGAAATACAACATTAATAATACAATATTTTTGATCCACTAGATGACGTAACTTTGCTAATAGGTGGCGCTTGCGTTTTGGGCGCATGTCTTACTTTTTATTTGGTCTGAGTGGCCTGCTTAATACCGCTTGGGCGAATACCCATAAGTATTCTTATCTCATAAATCATAATAATATGAAAGATCACAATCAATAAGTCAAGTTCAATTTTACATGAAACTACCGAGTACCGCTAAGAACCATATTATTATATTTGAGCCTCGAGAGTAGGGAACTTGGGACTTGGGACTTGGGAGTTGGGACTACAGCGACTAGCGAGAATTTGAGTTGCGACTGCGAGTGATAGTGAAACTTATTTTTTGCGACGCTACTGTTGCGTGTGTCGCTGTGACTTGTGTACTCAGTACTCATGAACTCATGTAGATAAATATTCGTAATACGTCAATACTCATCCGGAATTCAAGGTTTCCCTCGCTCGTCTCGTCGCCAACGTGTTACGTGTACTATGAGTTATGACTTATGAGTGATATGACCGACGAGTACATAATTATAAATTATAATAAACAATCAGAGAACGTACAGGAGAAAATCATAAGGAAACTGTTATCGAATAGCCAACTCGTTCTACAAGGAAAGGACTAACAATTATTATTTTTAAGAAAAAATTAAAACCGACTTCCAAGGTAAAAACAATAGTAATATGAACTAAAAAGTATTAAATAACTCACTCTTTAATAGTGCCTTTTTCAGAATTCGTCTAAATCTCAACTATTTCTGTACGTACTACCAACTAATATATATTCTGTGATACTACAGTCTTCATTACTTTGAAGTCGGTACCAGTCCCAAAAGTTTCAGATATTCTGACATTACTGAACTCACGATTAAATTAGCTGGTACCGACTTCAAAATAATGAAGACTTTAGTATGTACAGAAATAGTTGAAATTTATACGAATTCTGAAAAAAGGCACTATTAAAGAGTGAGTTATTTGATACTTTTTAGTTCATATTACTATTGTTTTTACCTTGGAAGTCGGTTTTAATTTTTTCTTAAAAATAATAATTTCACTCTTTTTAGTTACTTATCTACAAAATAAGGCTTTATGCGTAAATAACCGATACGAATGTTAACTATTCACATTATGTTACTGTATGCGAAATTGTGGTAAATGCTTGCAGTTATCTAAGCGATGCTGCAATTTCCAAACTTTTATCTTTAAAGGTTCAGGAGTTATGTTCAGTGCCTTTGGACCAAGAGACGTACCTTCGTATGAAATTTCTCTTATTCGTAACATATGTTTAACTTACTAGAAACAACATTTTAACCACTATAAGTGTTTTGATAAATTTCAAGGATCTCCCTCGATTGCTCATAGATCCCATCATCAGCTCACCACTTTCGTGATTGTTATACAAAATTAAGATTATATCCTATACAACAACACGAAAATTTTAAAAATCGGTCCACAAACAGCGAAACCATCATCAAAAACAACTGCTTCGATGAAAAATATCACGAAAAGTACCAATACCAAAAGGGTCATAGTGTGATGACTGATGACCCATGGTATAATTATGGTTGTGATGATGATGATCAATCAAATTGATGTGTTAGCTTGTGCTTTCAGTTGTTTAAACAACGCCGAAATCCCCGAACCTGTACCTATAAGCATTCAAAAGTTCTTTTCGGTACCTTCGGATCCAGGATATAACCTGGTGCGAAGTCTTACTTTTTGGTAGCATTTACCTCGAATGCTTCAGAAAAAATCAAAATCACTATGTGCTTCCATACAAATTTCAAGGAGTCCCCTCGATTCCTCAAGGATCCCATCGACAGATCACCACTTTTGTGAACATGGTACCAAATTCGAGTTAAACCCTATACAACACAAAAAGAATTTTGAAAATCGGACCACAAACGGCTGAGTAATCGTTGAACATACAAAGAAAAAAAAGATACATACAGCCGAACGTATTACCTCCTCCTTTTTGGAAGTCGGTCAAAAATAAAATAGGCTATATTTTGATCGTTTGCTCTATAGTCTATTCAAAGTAGATTACGATGACTAAAATATAATGAATAATTAATTATTAATGTCATTAAGATTAACATGCTTAATACTGCACTGTTAATATTATGTTTTCATTCAATAATACAAGGCTGCTATTTATGTATCCGGAATTAAAAAAAGAAACAAACATATATCATTTAATATGGTTTTATTGCTTTTCAAAATATTCACCGCGATGATCGACACACTTTTGCATACGCTGGAACCAATTTTCATAGCACTTTTTCCATTCTGATTGAGGTATCTCCAAAACGTGCATTTTGAACGCATCAACAGCCTCTTCGCGGCTCGAAAAACGTTGACCACGTAATTTGTTCTTCGCGTATGGAAATAAAAAGAAATCGTTAGGTGCCAAATCGGGGCTGTACGGCGGATGACCAGTCAATTCGATCTTTTGACCCTCCAAAAACTGAGTTGTTTCAGCTGAGGTGTGACAGCTAGCATTGTCGTGATGTAATATGATTCTGCGTTGTCGGTTGTCCTTTCTTATTTCTTCAAAGACTTCTGGTAAACAAATGGTCGTATACCATTCAGAAGTAACCGTTTTACGATTCTCTAATGGCACTGTGGCCACATGTCCATTAATTCCAAAAAAACAGGCGACCATTTGCTTCAAAGTACTTTTTGCACGAGTAACTTTTGTTGGTTTCGGCTCATCTTTGAACACCCACACCGTTGACTGTTGTTTAGTTTCGGGGTCATATGCATAGATCCAAGATTCATCACCTGTGTAGATATTATAAACGGCTTTTGACGTACCACGGTTGTATTTTTTTATCATTTTTTTGCACCAATCGACCCGAGCCCGTTTTTGATCGATTGTCAAGTTGTGCGGAATACAACGCGAACATATTTTTTTTACAGCCAAATGTTCGTGTAATATCTTATGTATGCTCGTCATACTTATGCCTAAGGACGCCTCTATCTCGCGATATGTAACATGACGATCACGCATTATTAGTTCCCGCACAGCATCTATATTTTGTGGGACAACAACTGTTTTTGGGCGACCTTCTTTATTTTCATCCGTGAGCATAGACCGCCCACGATTAAACTCACTGTACCAGTGATAAACAGTGGTTTTTGATGGTGCTTCATCTCCAAAAGTTGCGGTGAGTTGAATAAAGCACTGTTGTTGATTTAGCCCACGCCGAAAATCGTAGTAAATCATTGCACGAAAATGTTCACGCGTTAAATCCATGGCAAATGAAGACACGCAATTTTCAAAATGACGCCACAATGGAAAAATAATTGACAGTCACATGAAACAAAATGTATTCTTCAACCAAAGAGTTCTATTTTCAAATGTTGTAATTACTTTTTAAATATTGTTCTTGTAAGTGGCCAGTTCCGGATACATAAATAGCAGCCCTCGTATTGAAATCATTGTTTGGACGGGTTGTGGTTTAGGTCCCATCGACGTCCAGCCAGCTGCCAGCACTCCAGCAGTCCCTACTCCCTAGCACTGGTCAGTCGGAGACTGAAGTAAGCGAGTATCGCCGTGTTGTTTACGATGAGTGATGACGCCACACGTCCTCTGCCGGAGCCAGCGGACGACTACTCGATAGGGAGATAACTGATAACACTGAATCGATAGCCTCGGAAAATATACGTGACATTTAACCCCCAGGTCCCATCGCAAAAAGAGAGCAGTACAACGTATTGCACTTGGGGCGTCCTTAAGGTACGTAAGACGTTTTAAGGATAAATTTTAATTTTCTACTAAATAAGCTAAATAGATGTAGTGGGATGTTGAGTTTGGTGAATTTTGTTTTTCTGCTATAGGTATTGCAGAAGGGCGTGTATAAAAATAGTTTTACAAGAAGAAAATAGATGTACTTATATATTATGCAAGATTGGGAGTTTGAGAATAGTTAAAATACAAAAGATCATATTTTCACGTCATAAGGAAGTACTTTCATACACAAATGCAAATTTTTAGTTGTAGAGATGAATTAAACAAAAACTTTTTAAGTTTTTGTTGTTTCCTGAAGTATGTAATCGCTTATCGATTCCAGATTCCTACTTTAGGATATTATTTTGATACTTTTATAATTTTTGTGGTGAGTTGTTACTTATTAGTTTTTATTAGTTCTATTTTGTTTTGTGTTTTCCCTATTTTTCACTAAGTTAACCTTTATGCTAATATTTTTATCTTCAATACTGGGTGACGTTGTAATTGGACCTCAGTCTAAATGCCGTGTGTTGTTACTAAACTTGTTATTTGTTAATGTTATTTTACTGTAAGTTGTTATTCTGTGGTCTGTAACTGTACCGTAAGAAATAAATAAATATGTAAAAGGTATCGCAACACATCGTATAATAATTTAATTATGAATTTTGCCGCTGATATTTGCAATGTGATGCGATTATGAGTTAACTAACTATACTGGGCTAACAACCAACACCATGCGTCACGTTACGTAATTCATGGAGGCCCCCTAATTGTCAACATCAAAAAGTAGCCACATGTATGGTCATGTGGGTCAAGTGTGCGCAGCGTCTTAAGTCGGCACTACATATAGGCGAACGCGTTGGCCGACGCGTTGACCAACGCGTTCGCCAACGCGTTCGCCCATATGTAGTGCCGACAAAACGCGTCGGCCAACGTCTAAATACCTACCGCCAACGCCCGGTAAAATCGCCCGTTCTACACATTGGGCCAACGCGTTGGCCAACGCGTCGGCCAACGCGTTCGCCTATATGTAGTACCGACATAAGTGTGCGCATTGTAAATATCTCGAAAAATATACACGCTAAGGAACGGCGACCCCCCTCTTCAATAACCCACAGGACGCCCTGCGAAGCGCTCGTGTCCAAGCGGGTGCGCGCGCGCCATTTTGGAATGACAGATAAAGAAGATTTTTGCTCAAATATTTACGATATTTTGTAAATTTTGATGCGTGATCTTTTGAAGTACCATGTATTTTTTCTCAATATAAGCTTTCTGCTATCGAGTGCAACATAATATCAAGTTTGTTATTTGCCAGTGTTTAGGATATTCTGATGATGCAGGAATTAACGATATTCGTATACCCTGTTCCTATGCTTTGGGTTAAGTGTGCGCAGAAGCCTTTTCCCATATGTGGCGAACAATATTCTGAATCACCGACTGAAGATTGGATTGAATGAAGCCTTTGTGGAGCCTGGTGGCAAAAACAGTGCACCAGCTCTGCACACGGCACTTCTTTTTTGTATTACAATTTACATGTATGACGTAGTAACTAAATATTTCTAAGTGAAAATTATTGTTCTCATATTTTGATTTAAGACGATTTTGTTGATTACTTTGTAGTTACAAATTAAAATTATAAAAGAATATTCTTTATGTTCTAAAATATATATATTTTGTTGTTGCGTACACTTACCCAAAGTGCTGCGTACACATTCCCCGATACTGGGGTAAAAGTGCGCAAACGGAAGAGTTATTGTTTTCTAAAGTTTCTTAAAATATAAGCTATTGAAAAATACTATTGTTGTGTTTAAGTTGGTGACAAATAAACAGTCTTACATACGAACACAGTTTTGTTTCATTGTACTAATAATATTTGAGTTTTTTAAAGCATCAAAGTTTAAATGCGCACACTTGACCCGCATGACTCTAGCCACGACAGTCGCGGTCGGGCTCGCTGGGCTCGCACGCCGCTGAGGGAAAGGCACGAGGCCGAGGGTATGGCGCGTGGCGACGCAGATTGGTGGCGTCACGTCGCCTGATCTGCGGGCCGATTCTGTATCGTACATTTGTGAGCTAATCACTGAGTTAGTAACGAAACGGAGGAGTGAGCAACGGAAAGTCTCACTTTTGTATGCAAGTGAATACAAAAAGTAGCACTTTCCGTTACTCACTCCTCGGATTCGTTACTAACTCAGTTATTAACTCACAAATGTACGATACAGAATCGGCCAGCGGATCCGACCCCTCTCCCCCCCCCCCTCTCCCGCGCCACCGTCACCGTCTGACGCGCGACTATCCACTCCGCTGCCGTAACAAATGACAATATAGGCCTGGAGATAGTGACACAAAATTCTTGGTCATTTGTGCCAGTATGGCGGTTTTACAGGGGTATAATTACGTAAAGGCAAAAAGGAAAATGATGGTCATAGCGCTCGCACTGGCAGCCCAAACGCGTGGGCGTTAATCGAACGTGTCGGATAAATAACGAGTGTCGAACGATTTGTTCCACAAAAATGCTTGTATTTTCAGATAGTCGAAAAAAAATAAGTAGGCGAAAGCGTAATGCCATACCTGTCGGGTGCGGCTTACAGCCCGCCATACCGACGCGAATACGTTAATTTTAATAAAAAAATTGAACCATTTGTACCAGGCTAATTTTTGCATAGCTAATCATCGTCGAGTATTCACGAAAATCACCTTGCCATACTTTTCCGACAGCGCCCAATGGCCGCCATACCACTGCAAAGGTGTAAGATTTTTTTTTTCGCTAAATAAAGTTCACACAATATAAATAATTTATCATAGCATTTACTAAATCGTTTGTTTGGGAAACATTGTTAAAATAGCACGTAATTTGCCAATAGCATATTAAATAAGCCTGCGTTTGTCGTAGAAATAAAATTCAATAATATAATTTCGATAAAAATAAGTTTAGACATTTTAATGAAAATAAAACGAAGTGCTAATTTTTGATTTGGGACTAATTTGGAACACAATATAATCTCAAAACACGATTAAATAGATAGTGGCGAACCTGAGCCGGGGCCTCGCTGGCAAGCAAGCATGAAGCACGAGTTAACTGCGAAGTTTACCGAACGACGCATGAGTTTCGGCGGGGCCGAAAGTTTCGGCTATATTTAGGCCGAGACCAAAACTAGATTTTTTGGCCGAAACCGAAACCGAAAGTTCGGTCGGTCACTAGTTTAATGAGAGTAATAATTGGAAATTGAAAAATTTTCGAAAATGGTTTGACAGTTCGTGACAGATGAACGTATATTCAATCGTAATATTATCCCCCTATTGTGTTTGCGATACTCACGATTTAGGTGCTACAATGAGTGCTCTACTTATGACGAGGGCTGAACGACAGGCATTTTCATGTATTACACTGTGGGCTGAGGAATTTACAGCACGCCTGCACGAGTTGTGCGCTTCGCCGACGTTATTCCTACAGAGATGGCGCCGCACCGCGGCCCGATTATATGGAACCCGCCAGCCCGCGGTCTGGTGCGCGCTTTACCGCGACGGCGCGGCCGCGGCTGTCATGAGTCGTGTTCGTTTGGTTTTTCAACTGTGTAATGCGCATGCGCGGCTTTTTTGACTCAGTGTGAGTGTCATATTCTAAAATACCTTGTCATGTTCTAAAATACCTGTCAGATTTTCTAAAATCTGACAGAAATTGATAGGTATTTTAGAATATGACACTCCCACTGACACACAAAAAAGCCGCGCATGCGCAGTTGAAAAACCAAACGAACACGACCATGGACTCATGGCCTGCGAACTACTCGAACTGCGCCTGACGTGGACGCTGTCCTCCCGCAAACGGCAAAACACTAATTATTATGTCGGCTGTACACTCTCGCCGAGACACAGCGAGGCGGCCCGAGTGCGAGAGTGTAAATGGGTGCGCTCGCCTCGTCTCGCCTGTCTCGGACCCTCTCGGTCCGGTGTCGGTATTTTGCGCCCGAGACAAAGGGTCTCGCGAGGAAAGCGAGCGCATTACTGTACACTCTCGCGTTTTTCACTACTAGTCGCGCCGCTAGACAGTGCAGAACAGAAAAATAACAATAATAAACGTCATTATAAGTCATTAACTGTGAGAAATAAAATTAATTATTAATATAGATCTTTGGATTACAATGATATCTTTCGATGCAATAGTGAATGGTGATCATTGATCGTAGATACGTTTTCGCCATTTTTAGAAAAATAATGGTCCATTTTCTCTGAGTTCATAACTGCGATTGAACTAAGCGAGAATGTACATGATCGCACTCGGGCAAGGGGCTCTCGCACGAGACTCTCGCCCGAGAGCTCTCGGCGAGAGTGTACAGCCGACATTACGATTACAATAACATTGTAAACGGACAATCGCGG
This sequence comes from Polyommatus iphigenia, assembly GCA_963422495.1. Lineage (NCBI taxonomy): Eukaryota > Metazoa > Arthropoda > Insecta > Lepidoptera > Lycaenidae > Polyommatus > Polyommatus iphigenia. The sequence goes on along the minus strand of OY730190.1, from coordinate 18,586,624 downwards.
TCGTGGAACTTTTTTCTTGCGATTTCCGTGAGACTCGAGAACGGTCGAACGAACGATGACGTCGGTGCCCTAACGATTAACATAATTAATTCTAGTAATATTTTAATAGATATTATGGTAAGTAATTCATGTGATCCATAACAAGAATAATAATAATTATTATTACTCACGTTAACAATAAAAACAAAATATTATGTTAATTAGTGTCAGTGACAAACTGACAATAAATAATCGGCCAAATGCGAGTCAGTGTCTAAAGGTCAACGCAGATTTGGCCGCACCGCACGCACCGCAGTCGCCGCATTTCAAATTCTTCATATAAAAGGTGAACGCAGATTTGGCCGCACCGCACGCACCGCATTCGCAATTCTTCATATTATTATGAAGTTGCGAAGACTGCGGCGCGGGTAGGTAGGTACGCGAGCTTGCCTATAACTTCATAAAGAATTGCGAATGCGGCGACTGCGGTGCGTGCGGTGCGGCCAAATCTGCGTTCACCTAAAGAATGTAGAAGTTGCGAAGACTGCGGCGCGGGTAGGTATGCGAGCTTGCCTATAACTTCATATAAAGAATTCGAAATGCGGCGACTGCGGTGCGTGCGGTGCGGCCAAATCTGCGTTCACCTTAAACCCGCTATCCCCAAGATGACATGTCACATGATGAAGGGATCCATAAGTAATCGAGGGAACTCCTCAATATGGAAACATGTGGTGACTTACTGACTTCGGTTTCGTGAGAAGTATTCTAAACATGATAATATGCTACTAACAAGTAAGATTTTGCACCGACCTATAGGTACCTATACCTCAGTGCCAGGTGGTATCGGTATACCACCTGGAACCACGGCCGCACGGTTGGTTCGAAAGGTGCTGAGAGAACTCCTCATTCTTTATAGATACAAGTTTGGGAGTTTCGGCGTTCTTTTAAGAACGGAAAGCATTATGCTACTATGCAAATTACATTCATCATCATCATCACAATTATCATCATCACTACCATAATATTATACCATGCATTCTGTACAGTGTACTCGTCGTCGTGGCCGCGGGATTCCTGACAGGAATTCGGCACAAAGCGAATTACAATAATTTACGAGTGCCGTTGTCAAGTCATTAGTCATTACTCATTGTATATTGTTCGTTGTTACTTGTTCGTGTGCGGACACCGGTCTTGTGTTCGTGGGCGGCTGGCTTATGGCTAGTGGCTACTCGCGATTCGCGAGTCGCGAACGAAGTGGCGGCGGCGACGACGATCCGCCATTCTACTCGGGAGTGTACTTATGGCTACTAACAGGCTACCTAATTTTTTTTTGTATGTTCAACGATTATTCAGCCGTTTGTGAACCGATTTTCAAAATTCTTTTTTCGTTGTATAGGGATTAACTCGAATTTGGTACCATGTTTACAAAAGTGGTGACATGATGATGGGATCCATGAGTAATGGAGGGAACTCCTCAAAATTTATATGGAAACATAATATTATAGTGATTTTGGTTTTATGAGAAGTACTCTCAGCATAATATGCTACCAACCATTAAGATTTCAATGTATACTTTGGTTCCGAAGGTGATGAGAGAATTTAGATATACGTTTGGCAGTTTCGGCTTTGTTTTAACAACAGAAAGCGTATTATGCTACTGTGCTAATTATATTCATCTTCATTACATCATTACACCAAGCATCATCACATTATGGTCCTGTTATTAGTACTTTTCATAATCTTTTAGATCGAGGCGAGTTTTTCGAGCGAATTTTTTATTTTGTTGTTTAAAGTAAGTAAATCATAATACATTATATACTTCAAAGCAATGCATTATATGCTTCAAATGTAAAATGAGCTCGTACCTATATTATAATATTATTGAATATAGAAAGAAGATACACGTGTTTGGTGTTCCGTCACTGTGCTGCTATTATATCCGCAGGCTAGGGTTGCCATAACTAGTGTTGGGTAGGACTTACAAGAGGCATTACAATTGTCCGGGACAAGACGGCGAAATGTAAGAGCGGCTCAGCATTATAACATGTACCGCTTCAAAATGATTGTCGCGGTGGTCTGAATTTTTTAGAATTTAGGGGTATTTTCAGGGATTTTTTGACTGTTTAATTTTTTAAATTTATTGTCCGATTTATTACATTAAATCGAAATGATGGATCTTGTGTAACATCTAATTCATCCAATAAAATGTTAAATTTATTCAATGTCAACATGTACCTATGATTTCAAAAAATCTAAATCTTTAGATGAAGACGAAATAATAATAACTTTTAATAAAAATATTTTGAAACATATTATATTACAGTAGGTATATTATTATTTCTAAATCATAATGAATTTATATTTATATATATTTTTAGGGGGAAAATATATAAGTAAAATGTAAATATAAATTCACGCCTCAAGACGGCTCACATGTCGCGGCACGTCAAACGTACTGGCTACGAATTACGATTCAAAATTTCAAACGCCTCCGGCCTCGCCTCTTTTGAAGTGGGACACTGTACCGGCTCACTACGAAAAAGTGGCACCTCTAACCTCTTACATCCTCGTAGAAAATTCATGTCCTACCCAACACTAGCCATAACTATACTGTTTTAAACAGTTTAATACAGTTTTTCACTAAATACTGAACAAAAATAAAGTATACAAAATATTGTTCTTTAAGTAAGTTTATATGTATTTTATTATCTATATCTATACTAATCTATACTAATATTATAAATGCGAAAGTATCTCAGTCTGCCTGTCTGTCTGTCTCGCTTTCACGCCAAAACTACTGAACCGATTGTAATGAAATTTTGTACACAGATAGTCTAAAGCCTGAAGGACATAGGCTAGGTACTTTTTAACTGCAAAAAAGGGGTTGTAAGGGGGTGTTTATGCGTAAATTTGTTCAAATTAAGTTAGTTCCAAAAACTCATAACAGATGGCGCCAAGAGTCGTCTAGATCGCGCTATCGCTTGCTCATATGTATTTCTATAAGACGTGGTACCATGTTGTGCTACGTGATACGTCTTTCGATTCTTTAATTATAAGATAACTCGCCTACCAACATAGATATCAGAAACAACAGTGCCAAAACTACTGGACCGATTGTAATGAAATTTTGTACACAGATAGTCTAAAGCCTGAGAAAGGACATAGGCTACTTTTTGACTGCAAAAGGGGGCTGTAAGGGGGTGTTTATGAGTAAATTTGTTCAAATTAAGTTAGTTCCAAAAACTCATAACAGATGGCGCCAAGAGTCGCCTAGATCGCGCTTTAGCTTGCGCATACGTATTTCTATAAGAGGTGGTACCATGTTGTGCTACGTGATACGTCTTTCGATTCTTTAATATAAGATCCCACCAAAACATAAAATGTAAAAGGCGCCAAACAAAATAGTGCATAGCTATTTAATACTTCTGTCGTAAAAAGTTATCAGATCACATTCAAGCCAAGCCTTCAACCTATTTTGTAATTTAAATTGACATACAGTAAATGTATCAATAGATTTCTTTATTAACCGACTTCCAAAAAGGAGGAGGTTATATGTTCGTCTGTTTATATATATATTTTTTTGTATGTTTAACCATAACTTCGCCATTTATGGGCCGATTTTCATGATTCTTTTGTTGTTGTACAGGGTTGAATCCGAGGTTGGTACCATGTTCACAAAAGTGGTGATCTGATGATGGGATCCATGAGGAATCGAGGGGACTCCTTGAATTTATATGGGAACATATTATGGTGACAAGTGTTTCAGGCATATACTACCAAAAAGTAAGATTTTGCACCAGGATGTACCCTGGTTCTGAAGGTACCCAACAGAACTTTTGAATCCTTATAGATACAAGTTTGAGGATTTTGGCTTTATTTTAACTACTCCAAGCAAAAGCTACATTGTTTCTGCTGAACAAAGGCTAAATTTTATTTTGGAAAAAATAGGTTTTCGTAAGATATTTGGGTTTTTCGGACGCCAGGTGTAAAATCAACCAGAAAAGTTACTTATTTTGCGTACGCTGCTGAAACTATAAAAGATAGAACCATAAAATGTTCTAGTAATTGTAGATCTTATAAATATCTACAAAAAAGTCCGCGACACACTATACTTATCTATGTCGAGTGAGGCACAATAACCATTTTTTTATTTAAAAATCTTGATTTTTTTTGGACTACATTTAAACGCGTTTATTTTACTCATGCTATTAATCCTTATCAAAATAAATTATTTCATCACTAAGTACAGTTTATGTAGATAAAATTTGGTCTTTAAATGATTAAAATTGGACGTTTGGTTTTGAAATTATGGCGAAATTAAAATATTACGATAGTCACCACGCGCGATGCGCGTGCGGGAGGAAGACAATCTATGCAGTGTGCACTGTGCACCCTTCGGATATTGACTGCGTCCGCGTCGTCGATGTCAGTGTCGGAGTCTGTGAATTGACCTGGGAATCATTTTGCTGACCGAGTCTTTCCTGGGTAGGCTTTTTGCAGCCGTAACCGACATCCACGCGGGCGGAGCCGCGGGCGACCGCTAGTAATATGTACAACTAAGACAACAAGGCACAAGCTATAATATAGCCTTGTCGTCTCGTTACTAAAAAGGGTAAAATTTACACAAGAACAGTTGAGTTGAGTGAAAATCCGTTCAGCAGAACAGTTGAGTTGAGTTGAGTGAAAATCCGTTCAGCGGTTCTGAAGATACAAGGTAAGGAAGAATATTACAAACAAACAAGATACGCGCTAAACACATAACCCTCCCGGCAGTCGGGTAAAAAAAACCTTCAAAAAAGAAATGAAATCCCACCAAAACATAAAATGTAAAAGGCGCCAAGCAAAATAGTGCATAGCTATTTAATTCTTCTGTCGTAAAAAGTTTTCAGATCACATTCAAGCCAAGCCTTCAACCTATTTTGTATATTGACATACAGTGAATGTATCAATAGATTTCTTTATTTTATAATAATTATTATAGTGGCTTGGCAATGAGCACTAGATAAATAATCAGCGACCAATTGGATTTATTGGGTACCATCGGCCACATGCGTTGTTGCATACTAAAACACTTTACGCTTGCCGACTGTGTAAGTATGAACTCCTCCAAATATTATGCAGTTTTATATTTGTTTCTCTTCTGCTCACTGCCAAGCCACTATAATAATTATTATAAAATTATTATTTTTTAACAAAAAATTAAAACCGACTTCCAAGATAAAAACGAAAGTAATACTTATTCATAATCTAAAAAGAATCAAATAATTCTTATTCCCTATTATAGTGGCGTCTTCAGACTTCGCCTAAACCTCAACTTTTTCTGTACTCAATCTTCATGTTTTTGAAGTCGGTACCAGCTTACCTTAGCGTAATTGCTGTCAAGGATCTCAGAACTTTTCCGGGCTGGTACCGACTTCAAAAATACGAAGATTGAGTACAGAAATAGTTTAGATATTTGGGTTCTTCGGACGCAAGGTGTAAATGAAAAGTTACTTATTTTACGTACGCTGCCTAAACTATAAAAGATAGAACCATAAAATTCTAAGTAATTGTAGAACTTATAAATATCTACAAAAAAAGTCCGCGACACACTATACCTATCTATGTCGAGTGAGGCACAATAACCATTTTTTTACATAAAATCTTGAATTTTTTTTTGGACTACATTTAAACGCGTTTATTTTACTCATTCTTTTAATCCTTATCAAAATAAATTATTCCATCACTAAGTACAGTTTATGTAGATAATATTTGGTCTTTGAATGAATGAAATTGGACATTTGGTTTTGAAATTATGGCGAAATTAAAATATTACGATAGTTGGCGTACCAAGGCGGGTGCGCGTTCGGGAGGAAAACAATCTGTGCAGGGTGCAGCCTGCGTATAATGACTGCGTCGTCGATGTTAGTGTCGGAGTCTGTGAATTGACCTGGGAATCATTTTGCTGACCGAGTCTTTCCTGGGTATGCTTTTTGCAGAGCTCACCGACATCCACGCGGGCGGAGCCGCGGCCGACCGCTAGTAATAAAATAAGAAAAAACCAAATTCCGCCTGCATGGATAAATCCAATATTAATTAAAAATTAACTGACATTACTGAAACAAGATGAAAATTCAATGACAAAGTATTAAAAAAAAACAATGAAAGAAACATACATTGAAACAGTACCAAACCTATGTACCTATTATAACGTATTGTAGGTACACTTTTCTAAGTGTACCTACCTACGTTATATGGTTATATCAGCACGGTAGTTTTTAGGGTTCCGTACCCAAAGGGTAAAAACGGGACCCTATTACTGAGACTTCGATGTCTGTCCGTCTGTCTGTCTGTCCATCTGTCTCCAGGCTGTAACTCAAGAACGGTAATAGCTAGAGAGTTGAAATTTTCACAGATTATGTATTTCTGTTGCCGCTATAACAACAAATACTAAAAACAAAATAAATTAAATATTTAAGGGGTCTCCCATACAATAAACGTGATTTTTCAAACATTTTTGCTCGGTATCAATGATGACTACATGTAGGCACTTGAAATTTTCACAAAGGCCTTAATTATATGTGTACTTTAGTAATTAGTAATAATATTTAAATAATCAATATGTTTATGTATTCAAGCTGTAAGTTTTCCTTAAATAAATAAAATAAAATAAAATACTTCTGAGGTCTGAGTCGATTATTATATTTGTCGGATGAGTCAATAGTACAGAAGTTATTTGACGAAACGCAAACGTCACAATATGGCTTTTCGACGGAGTCTAGTCTGAAGTAGGTGCAATCGACGTGGTGGGGTGGTGGAAGGGGACGAGCTTGGCGTCTGACGACGAGCGACCACTTCTCTACCAGTCGTTGTGCGGAACACAAGTCTAGAAACTGTCTAACGTTTCGTTATAATCAGTGACTCTACCTAGTGTACTCAAAAAGTGATTAATTATTATAGTGAAAGTGATTTCAATATAGTGAAGAGTGGTATTCTGATTTTGTTATTAATTTTCCTAATAAACGTTTTAATCAGTTGTTTGTGATAAATTTACCCTCCTTGCTGCTCGTTCCATCACCCATAAGCAATGTCGGCCAACGATTCCGGACCTTCTAATTCTTCTGATCCGATATATTCATATATAATTAACTCTTAAGGGGCCGGGTACCCTCGAAATTCTCATACATACGTAATTCCAAAATCATTTTCTCATACGAAAATATTTAACATGTTTGAGATGTATTTCAGTTTAAAATAGTAATTATCTAGGTTCCTGCACAAAAATTTACTTCAAAATATTAAAACATTAAAAAAAAATTTTGTCTTTAATTTTTTTTTAGTAAATTTAGTACTTAATATTTAAACACTAAAAAATAGAGTAAAACACTAAAAAATATATAAATAAATAGTAAATTTACTACAAAATATTTAAATACTAAAAAATATTTTTTAGAGTTTAAATATTTTGTAGTAAATTAACTATTTATTTATATATTTTTTAGTGTTTTACTTTATTTTTTAGTGTTTAAATATTAAGTACTAAATTTACTAAAAAAAAATTAAAAACAAAAAAAAATTTAATGTTTAAATATTTTGAAGTAAATTTTTGTGCAGGAACCTAGATAATTACTATTTTAAACTGAAAAACAACTCAAACATGTTAAATATTTTCGTATGAGAAAATGATTTTGGAATTACGTATGTATGAGAAATTCCAAGTGTACCCGGCCTCTTAAGCTTTAATACTTGAAGGTGGTAAGTTTTAGCATTACCGTTGAATACATTGAAGCACTGATGTAAGCGTCTCGACTCTCGAGTCTCGACGTTCCTCGCAGGAAAGGAGCACACCTTATATTTTCATGTGATAACTTAAAATTCCCATAATACATCGAGCAAGTAAGGAGTGTATTTCGCAGTACTGATTAAATTTATATTTTTTTATTCGAATTTAATTATTGTATCATTGTTAACTTTGTTCATACTATTTTTCATTTCATTACTATCATTTCATTAAGTACACGACTAACTTAAAGCCTTTTGTACGTAAAACAAATATGCATTCGAGACTGCAAAGTTACAAACATAAAAATATTTCCTTTTACTTAATAAAGTATTAAGCATATTATTATTATTAAGTATATTATTTTTCAGTTTTTCGGTTTTCCTGCATAAAGGATGAAAACGGGACCCTATTATTAATAAGTCTTCGCTGTCTGTCCGTCGTCCACCCGTTTGTCACCAGGCTGGATCTCGAGAACCGCAATAGCTAGATAGTTGCAATTTTTGCAAATTATGTATTTCTTGTGTCGTTATAAAAGCTAATAGTCCAATTAAAATAAAATAAATTATTAATGGGGGGCCTCATACAACAAACACGATTTTTTCCCCTTTTTTTGCTCTATATCCATAATGGTATCAGTAAAGTTTTAGAAAATTTCAGAAAATACTCAATACTATTTTAACTTTAATAATTAATAATAAAAATTATATAAACTTATTATTTAAGGCAGGTTCCCATACAAATTTACGGTACGGAACCCAATGTACGCCAGTCCGACTCGAACTTGGCCGGTTTCATAATTTTTCCTTTCATTGTGAATAAAGACCTATCCGGGTACCAAATTTCAAGGTTCTAAGTCTGCTAGAAGTACCTTAGAATTTTGATGATCTATGAGTCAGTGAGTGACAAAATGTAGTAACTTTGACCATCCGTAACTATAAAACTATTTAATGGAATCAGGCGTTACTTTGCGGAAATCCATAGCTTAAAATTTAGTTTGTTATTATTTTTAGCAATATTCCGCGAAATAAACTTCCACCTTTAAGTAAATGAGTGAGTGGGCGAATATTTGAGAGAGACAAAATTCATGTCTTTGAAGTTGGGTCCAAAACGCCTTCGTAAATTTGATGTAACATTACACATTTCAATGTCTAATTAACTTACGAAAATGCTGCTAAAACTATTTTAAAGTAGAGTTAATATTTCAAAAGTTATTATAAAAAAAAGGACCAAATTGTGAAATTTTTGCGTGTCGTTTCGATACTGCCGCTTACAATTTATTATTTATAAAAATAAATGAGCTAGAAAAGAATAAAAGCTTAGTGTTAATTTGAAGATAAAGAACTAATAAACTATTCGATACCAACAAATAACACATCAACTTACATTAAATAACTAAAAATTCTATTTTTAAAATGTTCATAAAATTCGCGTCATTGTCCTACGCATTGTTTGTTTTGAATGCCTTGCCGATATACTCTACGTGACGGGTTGAAACCTATTTTGCGATAAAATCTGCTGGCTCACTTTATTTGATCGCATTGCTTTGGTGTGGATAGAGGTCTTCGTTTTATGCAGGTGAGTCTTTGAAATACGTTCTACGAAAATTTCCAAATTAGACGTCATTTACCTTTCTCGATGTGTGCCAACATTTGTCTGTTTTTCACTACTTTTTTTATACCAAGTTATAAAGGCCCGCAACATTTCTAAGTTCTTAATAATTTTCTTAGTTTTCTATATATCAATACTTAATTATTAAAAGAATTTAGTGAATCTGTCATTTTCCTGAACGTCATTTTCCTGAATAGCCCTAAAAGCATAATGACGATCATTCAGAATAATGACCAAATCTGTAACTGTATTTCTGGAAAACAGGGATAAATATATCGAATCGATGCAATGTCGATATTACAATTAGGTAATTATTTGACACCTTTTCGAAAAGTAGTAGTAGAATAGTAAGAAAAGTAGTAAAAATGTTATCTAAACTTCAATATTATAAAGCAGGAGAGGTTGTTTGTTTGTTTGAACGCGCTAATCTCAGGAACTACTGGTCCGATTTGAATAATTCTTTCAGTGTTATATAGCCCATTTATCGAGGAAGGCCATAGGCAATATTTTATTACGCTAAGAATAATAGGAGCGAAGAAATAGAGGAAAATGTGGAAAAAAAGGAGAGAAATTATTTGAAAGGGCTTATTTGAACGCGCTAATCTCAGGAACTACTGGTCCGATTTAAAAAAAATATTTCAGTGTTAGATAGCCCATTTATCGAGGAAGGCTATAAAGAATATTTTATCACGCCAAGAATAATAGGAGCCAAGAAATAGAGGAAAATGTGGAAAAAACGGGGGGAAATCATTTGAAAGAGGGCTTATTTGAACACACAAATCTCAGGAACTACTGGTCCGATTTGAAAAATTCTTTCAGTTTTAGATAGCCCATTTATTGAGGAAGGCTATAGGCTATAATTTTTCACGCTAAGACTAATAGGAGCTAAGAAATAGAGGAAAATATGGAAAAAACGGGGGAAATTATTTAAAAGGGCTCATCTCACGAGCTACTGGAACAATTTTTCTGTTATTTGGTACAGATAACTGATAAGAATTAAGAAATTGACCACGTGAAGGATCATACGCTATTTTTTGTGGACTAATTTGTCTGTGAAATATCTAATTTACGCGAGCGAAGCCGCGCGGAACGTTTGGTAATAAAATATTATTTGAGAAATAATAAATATCAGAATTATTATTTAACAGGTGTACATTTTTTATTGCAGGTGACTCGAAAAGGTAGAATATTTTTTTTTAAAGGTAGGTTTTGGTTTTAGCTTTATTTTAGGGAAATACATTTTTATAATAAATCAATACTTTTACTAACATACAAGTTTTATTGAAAATCCTATTTTTTACTTATAATAATAATAATAACCCCCACACCGGTTTCGGTGACGGTGGCTGGTTTCATTGAAACCAGGCAAGTTACGCAGGAGTAATTTTATAGCGCCCAAGTGTGTGCGCAGTACACATGAGCACTCTCTATTCCTTTTAACTCTCATAACCTAGTGGGTCGGACGACTGACACGACTGGCGAGAGATCAGGCGCAGGACCAACTTTTACATGCCCATCCGTGATCCGATGCATGGATCATCTTACTTGTCAGACCATATTTTCCTGTTCTGAGTATCAGACAATCAGGTGATCAGCTTGCAATGTCCTAACCAAACTTGGAAATAACAATTATCAATATGTTTCCAACGCGGGAATCGAACCCACGACCTCTGAGTCAAGAGCCACGCTCTTAACCACTGGTCCACGGAGGCGTTTATAATAATAATAATATAATCAGCACGAATATGGATAAGATTTTTTAAATTATCATTATTCTCAACAAATTGTCATTATTCTAAGTAAACACGTCATTATCCACAAATTTCGTCATTGTCATGAACAACAGTTTTTACTTAATATTAAATATCTCTTAAATTATTTTTTTTTTCGTGACTCTTACAGAAAGGGAATTCTATTTCGGTGCCTTTTAACACCAGAAACATTCAGAGCAATATTTAAGGGTTTTTTAAAAAACACAATTTTTAGCCTAAAATAACATTTTGAGTAGATTCACCCGAGTGCACGCATAGGCATGCGTACAGCACCTCCCTCCTCCTTCACTGCCTATGCGTACACTCGCATGCAAGAACTTGCAAACACCACCACCACACAAGCAATAATGTTGGTAAATCCGTGCAAGGCCCCTCACCACCATGCAGGTTGAAAACCTCGACGCGCGTTTCGCTCCAACACCGGAGCATCCTCAGGATGTGGACTCTACGAACAACGTTGACAACTACTTGACGGACTTGTTAACATCGAAGATAAAGGGGGTGTGAAATAGCCGCGAACCGCTTCGAGAAAAGTATGGTACGGCCGTGCCTTTGCTAAAAAGCTTGGCCCAGCACTGCCGTGCCCCCAGATAACTCACCTACCAACATATATATCAGAAACAACAGCGCCAAAACTACTGAACCGATTGTAATGAAATTTTGTACACAGATAGTCTAAAGCCTGAGAAAGGACATAGGAGCGAAGAAATAGAGGAAAATGTGGAAAAAACGGGGAAAATTATTTGAAAGGGCTAACTTGAACCCACTAATCTCAGGAACTACTGGTCCGATTTGAAAAAATATTTCAGTGTTAGATAGCCCATTTATTGGGGAAGGCTATAGGCTATATTTTATCATGCTAAGACTAATAGAAGAATGTGGAAAAACGGGGGAAATTATTTGAAAGGGCTAATCTCGCGAACTACTGGAGAATTTTTTGTTATTTGGCACAGATAAGAAGTAACCACGTGAAGAATCGTAGGGCCCTGTCGATTTTAATAACTTTTTCAGTGGCTATAATATATTTTATACCCTTGCGACGCCGGGGCGGGTCGCTAGTAATTATATAATATATTTTTATTAAAATTCATCTACTTCATTTTTAAGTCGGTCTACAAACAATAAAGATCTCGTTATTACTTAAGAGGTGTACGGGATATTTGCTGTGTTTATTCGGCCTCGACAAATAAGTGATGGCAGCCCTATAGCCTTCAATGTGATTTGTATGATTTGAATATTTTTAAATTAAAAATAAGAAACTATTCGAATAAATTAAATTAATGTAGTAATAAAGTGATGATGTATGTGCAATATTTACTTGCATCGTATAATAATCGCACCTATTGTGGATAACGTAGATACCTCTTTTAATTTCAAACTCGTGGAAAGACAATTTGTTTTGTAAATTGTCGTTACTCGTAAGTCGTAACATACACATGCCGCATACCGCATTATACTCTGGATCCCAAGTGCCATTTTCGCCACGCGTTTTTACTGTTACTTTCGCCGCTCAATTAAAGTTATAAGGATTGTTGGTACAGTTCCAGGAGTCACGACTTTTTTTAGGAAATTTCCTGCTCTTTAAGGATCTATTTTCAAATTTTGACTATCTCAAATAGTTTTTGAAATATTATAAGAAAACCAAACCCTTCTTTTTTTGTTTATTGTTTATAACTTTTGCATTTTTTTCAGCCCCTCTTGGAATTTTGATAGAATGTTCTAAATGGTATTCCGAATCGAATGAGCCTAAAAACATAATTTTCGATGCATGAGATCAGAGATGAGATTGAGGAAAATGGCACTAATTGTGAACCAGACTGTTGCGCAGTAGCCAGTAGTATTATCATAATGTAGTTATTACGGTACAAGTTAAAACAAAGCAAGGGTGAAATTAAACTCGATGAAATTTTAAAGCAGAATATTATATTATTCGAGTAATTTTCTCCCTCTCCTGGGGCTGCTCTTCTCAACTCTTTTCAAACAATCTCTACTCTTTTCGATCCTCGATTACGCTGATGTTTGTTACGGCGACCCCTTCTCTCTTCCCTCCAACGTCTTAAAAATTTATGCATGCGGTTCGTATTTGGCCTCCGCAAATTTGACCATGTCTCAGAACATCGATCTAAGCTTAAGTGGCTTCCGATTAAATTACGCCATCATTCTCATATTCTTCACCTACTCTACAATATTCTTTTCAATCCTAAAACCCCTGACTATCTCAAAGTTAGTTTCCTTGGCCATAATACATAATCCTACTCTACGTTCAGCTAACAAACGCACTCTTGCCTTTCCTTCTCATAAAACTTCTTTCTATGGCTCTTCTTTTACTATTTCCGCTATCCGCCTCTGGAGCTCACTACCCAAAATTCTGAATCTATCAATATCTTTAAAAGACGTTTAAAAATAATTTCTTGGACATAGCTCTTTCAATGTGAACATATTTAGTGGACATAAGATATTACAATTTACATATTTTTCTGTGTAAAAATATGTAAATTGTACTATGTATTTATTTTTGTATAATTACTTTTGTGTTATAAGTAAGTATATCTTTTATGTAAAAAAAACTTAGTTTTAAGGGTTGTTTGTCATAATCCTTTTGTTCCTTTTTATTTCCTTTTTTATGGTTCTCTGGATTCTGGAAGACCGCCAATTTGCGCTCTTCCTAAAAATTGTTTCTCTTTTATAATAATAATAATATATAGTAATAATAATAATAAACTTTATTTTATGATGAGCAAATAAAGAGTTTATTATTATTATTACTATAAACTGTCTCACACACATTGTGTACAGAGTTCAGACTTCAGAGTACACGAGATGCTTGAACTCGGAACTCGTCGAAAATCAGAAATCAGAATGCTGGAAACACTAAGTTTGAACCATAAATTAATTATTCAAATCAAGGGCGTCGCCAGCCGATGGCCTAGGGGGGGGGGGGGCACACAAGTTGAATTTACCTACTACAATTCATACTTTTCTCATTCTATATGAATTAGAGTGGAATTGGTGAATTCATGACTGTAACATATATATATATATATATATATATATGTTACAGTCATAGTGATTAAATAGCTATTATACATAATGACTGGTTATTATAAATAATATCTAAATTGACTAGACAATGTGATTAATTAATAACTTTATCCGGATGTTATTCATAATACCTGGTCGAAGTTAGCCAAAGTAATAAAATACGGTATAACCGACTTATCACCCCTCCTCATTTGTAAGAATAAATTATAATTATGACCCAGTCATATAATGTCAGTTCATTTTAAATATTTTATTATTTTAGTCTAAAGAGTGATACCAAATATGTGTATTGATCTCTGTATTTTTAGGGTTCCGTACCCAAAGGGTAAAAACGGGACCCTATTACTGAGACTTCGATGTCTTTCCATTTGTCCGTCTGTCTGTCTATCTCCAGGCTGTATCTTAAGAACCGCTATAGCTAGACTACTGGAATTTTCACAGATTGTGTATTTCTGCTGCCGCTATAACAAGAAATACTAAAAACAAAATAAAGTAATATTAAAGGGATTTCCCATACAACAGACGTGATTTTTTTGTCCTTTTTTGCTCGTAATCAACAATGGCAACAGGTAGGCACTTGAAATATTCACAAAATACTATACTTTAATAATTCATAATAAAATTAATAATAATTAAGGGTTACAATCCAGGTATAATGGTACAGAACCCTTTGTGCACGAGTCCAACTCGCGATTGGTTGATTTTTTTTTCTTTTTTTATGGCTAGTGAGCTTTAAATTTACTTTATACATTAAAAGTTAAATAGCTTTCAAACAATATTAATTAACGTAGCTTAATATTATCCATGGCAATGTTATTTTAATTCTTAAAATAAACTTTATACTAATTGTTACATTTTAAATAACAGTATAATATTGCTACACATATAGTTAGGTATACTTAAAGCAAATTGAAATATAATTTTATAATCTTTACCTACCTGTATTATTACATTATCCAAGTCTTTGA
Organism: Polyommatus iphigenia; assembly: GCA_963422495.1. Taxonomy (NCBI): domain Eukaryota; kingdom Metazoa; phylum Arthropoda; class Insecta; order Lepidoptera; family Lycaenidae; genus Polyommatus; species Polyommatus iphigenia. Next base: position 18,571,493 of record OY730190.1, on the reverse strand, counting down.
AGATATTATATAAAATTGCTAGTTAATGTGATTAATTCTGTGTCATTTATCACTTTATCTAAATTGAGTAGACATTATAAATAATGGCTGGATAATATATATAATATCCAGATTTATTACTTTGGCTGTAACATATATATAATTGGAATCTCGGAATCGGCTCCAACGATTTTCATGAAATTTAGTATATAGGGGTTTTCGGGGGCGATAAATCGATCTAGCTAGGAATCATTTTCATAAAATGTCATTTTATGTGTTTTTTTAATTTTTTGAATACCGAGCGAAGCTCGGTATTCAAACAGCTAGTTATATTTATTTATTGACATCGCCCAGAGAATTATAGACGTAAGCAACCTCTGCAAACGAGTCGTTTGTCTCTGTTTCTGAGTATTACGCGTACGTCGTTATCGGCGCGTTCGAGATATCAGCATTCAGCAATGAATCACAGCATGGTGCGATCGGCAGATACCTGACTAGGTGTCGGAAATACTTCCACCGCACCACACCACGTGGACGTGTCCTGCCGTGACACGTGCGTGCCCGACGCGTGACAACTGACACCCCACCACGGTTTCGATGGGGAAGTTAGATATGGTCAAAACGCATCGCAAGCGTTAAGCGCCATAACATTTTTTAGGATATGCATTTGAGTAAGGGGTAGGATACTTGGGTATACGTACTAATAATAAACTGTTTCTTATGTTTACGAAAATACGATAATTAATGGTTGATACATATTATTTAACATGACAATTGACGATACGAATAAGTTATCAAGCGAATACCGATACATATAAAAAATATGTTGCGCGAAACGCACATTACCGGTTTTATATTAAAAAAAAACATTAAATTAAATAACAAAACAAAAAAATATGTACTAGATCAGTGATCCGCAAAGTGTCTGCCGCGGCACGCTGGTATACTCGGCCATGGTTGGCCATGGTCAGCAGTTGGTGTGCCTCGGAAAAGATCATCGTACTTAGTTCTAGTGCTAAGTGCCATAAAAGGGACATCTTAGGACGATCGACGAAGGGGTGCGACTAGGGACTTGGGAGCTCAGAGTAAGCCTGATAATATACACATTACACACTGGTGTACCAAATATTTTTATTTTCCTAGATGTACCCTGAATACACTGTTGCGGAACACTGTTGACTGTACAGTAGATGACGCCCGCAACTCTGTTGCGCCAAAATCCGTTTATCACGTGCAGTAGCGGGGCAAGACCAAAATTTTATGTGGGCGAGATACATTTTGCGAGGCCCCCTAGGCCCGAATGGATTATTTTCAGACAATCATTTTTTATAAATAAAATTTGAGTCTCAAAACGCGTAAATTCCCAAAAAAATCCTCGGGGTCCAAGAGGCGCGAGGCCCCTTGGACAGCGAGGCCGTGGGCAGTCGCCCACACCGCCCACGCCTTGCGCCGCCTATGATCGCGTGGGAACCGTATAACCACAGTATTAACTGTATCATGTATGTTACCTCTTCACGCCCAAACCGCTGAACCGATTTTTCTGAAAAGGACATAGGATACTTCTTATCCCGGAAAAAATATACCTACTATACGGTTCAGCGGTTTGGGCGTAAAGACTAAAGAGGTAACATACAGTCAGAGATACATTCGCAATAATTTATAGGGAGTGCCTCCGCTGCCGGCGCCGGCTTCCAAAAATATCAGTAATGGGAACCGGCGGTAAGTATACTGTCGGCAGCCGAGATATAAAACAACCGTCGGCTGCCGGCGCTGGCACTCAAAATGGGAGCCGGTGATGATGCGTAAAGCGCTAGGTTCCAGGGCCGACTGCCGATACACAAATTTTAAAAAGAAATAATTATAATCTCAAATATATTATTCGACTTTACCGACTTTCAAAGGTGAAGGTTAGGTACCTGTTCGACTGTGGATATTTTAGTTTTTTGTGATGCATTTTCTTAGCTTAGCTTTACCTTAGCTACCTTTTTTCAGCTACCAAAAAGTAAAGTAAATAAACCCCGTGGTATACTTCCGAAGGTACTGAACAGAACTTCAGATTTCTTATGTTAGAGAGTTTCAGCGTTGTTTAAAGAAGCAAAGATATTGTATTATGCTACTATGCAGATCACATTTATCAGCATCATCATCACCACCATTAACCCATCAAGATTCAAGCCCCATACGAACACCGGTGATCGCGACAACAATAGAATACAATAGCATTTCCAAGAATCCCCGATGGAAGGATTCAAATATGCATCCTTACAATATGACTATTTATGACCTTATTATTTGTACTTTTCATAGTCCTTTAGCTCAAGAGTCAAGACTGATGTTTTTGATCATTATTCTGTCATTTGACAAGCGATGTTTGCCGAATAGGCGCCGGCAGCCTATTCGGCAAACATCGCGTGACTTCGGCAAACTTCGGAGTTCGGAAAATGGCGCCGGCAGCCATTTCAGCAACCGGCGCCGGCAGCGGAGGCACTCCCTAATTTATAATATTACATAAATTATTTATTAGTAGGGGGATTCTATCGCCACGGGTGGGACACTTGTACCTTAATTTCAGTATGTGTGACTAATTTATGCGAATTGTATCAATGATATCAAATTGGTTTATATAAAGTTTAACAGTATATTTTATATACTTTTATAATTATATTGGAGGCAGGGATAACACCGTGTAAAATGAAATCAAAATGACAGTAAATGTTTGCCACGGGTGGGACAAAAAATGGACGTATACTTGTTACACATGAATCATATTCAACAAAACTCTGCTTTCTTATTAAACTTTTTAATGCAAACTACAATATTTGTTTGAAACAATAAACTGAACGTAACATTTCAATAAAAAGCAATGCCCTATTATTAAAATATATTTTACAAAAATTAAATAAAGACTGTCACGGGTGGGACTAACAATGTCACCGGTGAGACACGTACGACTTATTAGGCAAAATACGCGCCTTATAAGCTTTTTTAGGGTTCTGTGCCCAAAGGGTAAAAACGGGACCCTTTACAAAAGGAGGAGAATATTATAAAAATTAAGGGAAAAATAATTTACGGGCGATCTGAGTTAAGGAAAAGTGTGGGGGGAGGTTTTAAGGGGGAAAAACGGTTTATCTCGATTTCTGGCAAAACTAATATTCCTATGAAAAAAAGTCAAATGGCAAAGTTGTAGGTAAGAAAAAGATCTAAAACTTTTTTATTTACACTTTATCTCCATAACCTCAAAATTTATGTGAAAAATTCAAAAAAACATGTTTTTGGTTTTTTATTTATATCTTTTACAAATTTTTTTTTTCTTCGATGACTTCGATGTCTGTATGTCCCTCTGTCTGTCCGTTTGTCTGTCTGCCCGTCTGTCTGTCACCAGGCTGTATCTCAAGAACGGCTATAGCTAGACTTCTGAAATTTTCACAGATTATGTATATCTGTTGCCGCTATAACAACAAATACTAAAAACTAAATAAATTAAATATTTAAGGGGGGCTCCCATACAACAAACACATTTTTTTTGCTATTTTTTGCTCAATATCAATAATGGCAATAGGTAGGCACTTGAAATGTTGACAAAATACTTAGTCGTATTTATACTTTGATAATTAATAATAAAATTGAAAAAAAAAATCGCATATTTACGTAAAGTTCGATCTAAGTCTATGTTTGCGAGTATATAAAAAAATAAAAAGATCAAAATATGCTAATAATTATTATGTTACCGTGATATTCGAAGTATTTTGTATTGAAATATAATAATTTATAGCATAAAAACAACTTGAAGAAAAAACGTTCCAAAACTTCAAGGTTTACTTTCTCATAGAATCCCCCAGTAGGGATATGCCGCAGTCGGATTGTATAATCCGCCGTATTACATTACTGCTAGCTGATTTAAAAAAACAGGGCCGTTTTGAAATTCGAAGTGCTTTTAAATACGTATTTTAGGGTTCCGTAGTAACAACAAGGAATCCTTAGTATACAATTTTTTGGTTTTTAAAATAATTATAAGTATTTGTATTTTAAAGGTGGCGCTTCATACATTTGAAGTGGGGATAATATGAATTGTTTAATTACACCCCATAGTGTTGGGCATCGTTGAAAATGTCTTTTTTAAATAAGGGCAATTTTGTACACGATTTTATTATAATGTAAGCATTTTTCGAGCATTTATTTGCCCTCCAAAATGGTGCACAAGTTTTTCCCTGGCATTTTTTAACTGTGATTTGAACTTTCTGATAGATATTGCTAAAAATTCTTTAGAAAAATCTTTTGAAGATCGGACTAAATTTTTTTTTTAAAGAGCATGTTGACGATGTTTGTTACTAGATGGCGCTTTACGTAACTAAAATATTGTTCATAATGTATTAATAATTATACCGTAACAATCTATACTATGTAATATTAAAAATGCGAAAGTATCTCTGTCTGTCTGTCTGTCTCGCTTTCACGCCAGAACTACTGAACCGATTGTAATGAAATTTTGTATACAGATAGTCTAAGGCCTGAGAAAGGACATAGGCTACTTTTTAACTGGAAAAAGGGGTTGTAAGGGGGTGTTTATGCGTAAATTTGTTCAAATTACGTTAGTTCCAAAAATTCATAACAGATGGCGCTAAGAGTCGCCTACATCGCGCTATCGCATAGGTACCCAAACGTCTTTCTACAAGAGGTGGTACCATCTTAAGCCTATCAATGATAGTTTATGGGCAAAGTTGTGTAATGGGGCTAAATATGCTTTATTGGCATAAATAAAGTTTAATTAAAAAAATGAAATATTATGTGCAATTTTGTTGACACGGCGCGCTATAAACTGAAGTCCACGCTTTATATCTCGGCTGCCGGCAGTATACTTTCCGCCGGATCCCATTACTGATATTTTTGGGAGCCGGCGCCGGCAGCGGAGGCACTCCCTAACATAAAATATATATGGAACCAATAAGCTCTGCCGTAATACCTTAGTAGGTATATAAATTATAATTTGGTCGCCAGCCTTTATTTGGAATTATTTTAATTTGCAATAGACCGGATTATTTCAATAGTAGGTAGCGGTAAGCTTATCACTCGGCACTCCGCGGTCCGCCTGCTATCTCAATTCGCGCGTAATGTTACGTAATGATTTTAATATTTTTAACTTTTAAGTAAACATTAGTTTATTTAGTGGTAACCACTAACCATAATATAACGTCATCTCCACAGCTAATGTCCATATTTTGTTTCGTTTGCCTACTTGAGATGTTTTATCATTCTAATTATTACTATTACTATTTATCGTCAATTTTGTTCCTACGCAACTCTATTAAGTATCAATTCTAGTTCTTACACGATTTTTCGTGAACTTGACATGAGACATTCTGCAAAATTTTAAATTTGTTAACCGCGCCAGCATACAGCAATCAGGCCGTATTTAGATGAGGGCAAAGGGGGCAGGGGCAGGTACCCATGACCACCAAAAAACTGGGTCCACACCACAGTATAGCAATATCCCTACAGTAGTGAAACGAATGTACTTGCGCAGAGCAACGGAGGGGTACCCGCGGGGAAGCGGGCGGCGCGGACCCGCGTACACAAACTCGCGGAGTTTGTGTACCTGCCCGCGCAGGGGTGACGTTGGCGCGTTGTCTACGAGTTTTGTGTTGTAAAACGATAACTTATCTTATAAACAATGGGATATAATATGTGTTCAGTGTCCGGATGTAAATCTGATTCAAAAAACAAAAAGGATTTAAATTTTCATAAATATCGGCTCACAGTTCACACTAATATTGTGTTGGCCCTGGCGGCATTTATTTGAATATCTGTTTTATTGTTTACGTTGTAAGAAGTGTAACATGGAGAAAAACAATATAGAATAAATTAAAAATCTGTCAAATACCCTGTTACATACTAATAAGTACCTACCTAGCTAGGTACACAGGGCCATACATCAAAAAATGTTACACTTAGTGTAACATTTTTTGATGTATGGACCTTTGGACCGCCCTTACCGCGCACGTAATAAGAGCGAGTTTTGAAGTGCTTCTGTTACACCTGACGTGTGGCCTACCGTACCTACCAATTGTTATATGATTAATTGTTGGATACTTTATATATTCCTACTTTATTATTCGTAGATAATATATTCGAATGCGTCTTCATTATTTTAATCCTTCGATAGTGGATTCTTGGAAATCTATTGTTATTCTATTGTATCTTGCTCACCGGTGAGCTTATGGGGCTTGTTGGGTTAATGAAATTTTTAAATCCATACTAATATTATAAATGCGAAAGTGTGTCTATCTGTATGTTACCTCTTCACGCCCAAACCGCTGGACCGATTTTGCTGAAATTTGGCATGGAGATACTTTGAGTCTCGGGAAAGGACATAGGACACATTTTGTCCTGGAAAAATGTACGGTTCTCGCACGATAAACGAGTTTTGGCACAACGAAGTTGCGGGCATCATCTAGTAGAGAATTGAAATCATCTAAAAATAAAGTTTCACGTATATATAGATTAAACAGATTAAACGATAACATTACAAGCACAATATTTAATTTTTATTTTATTTCCCGTTTCGTGGCAACCCTGGCATATCTGCTCGGTACCTACACCGGTGGCGGCATCGTGCGACATCAAAGGCGTTTCGTTACTGTAGGGATAATATTGCTATACTGTGGTCCACACTCCATACCAATTGTGCCATGTGCATGGGTAAATGACAGGGTATGTACAGTGTTGCCAACTATGGGGATTTCCCACTAAGTTTAGTGGGAAAAAATAAATTTAGTGGGTTTTTTAGGGGGTAAAATATTTTGGGGATATTTTTGGGGGTAAAATTTTTGAGGAATGGATTTTTTTTTATAACAACCTTAAAGTGTCTTTCAGATCTTTGCCGCGAGCGACCGCGACGGACGAAAATTCAAACGAAATGTGACTTTATGACATAGGTCGTAGGCTATAGGTTTCATTTTACTCTACCACTAGCTTTTACGCCGCCGCCGGCGATAGCATGGATCGCCCCTCAAATGTCAGTAGAAAATGATACCTATACTCTACGTTTTAAGTAGCATTTTATTTGAATTTTTACCGGTCGCGGTCGCTCGTGGCAAAGATCCGAAAGCCACCTAAGATGGAACTGCCGCACAAAGCCCATGTCTCTATAGTCTACCAGCTGACACTGCTGACAGTAGGCTGACCGATTACTATTGTAGCAGTACCTACACGTTCGTTCGTCGATTGAAACAAAGAAAACTACGCTCCGAAAGGAGCGCCCGCCGTCTTTGTATACGTTCGTTATAGAAGATGAAACATAGAAGAAAATCGCCCTTTTCAGGGCCGTTTCATGTCCGGTGCACACGCACTTAATATTGCACGGACGGTTTCTTTCGTCATTGCGAACGTACGTTCTTTTAGGACCGATTTTTTTCTATGTTTCATCTTCTATAACGAACGTATACAAAGACGGCGGGCGCTCCTTTCGGAGCGTAGTTTTCTTTATTTCAATCGACGAACGAACGTGTAGGTACTGCTACACTATATTTGCTGTCGTTGTATGTAATGTAAAAAAAGATTGAAGTATTTTAAAACTGCTGGCCTGTTTGTTTGTTTGGCCTGTTGAAGGTGTACCTATTTCAGCGTTTTGAGTGCTTAGTAGAACTGTAGAGTTTTGGTTGAAATTTAGTGGGTTTTGAAGTTGCTTTAGGGGGAAAACGTTTTGAAGAGTTGGCAACACTGGGTATATATTGTTTGGGCAGTGATGCTGCAGGCAATACAAAGAGCGGACGCATAACAATAATAATTATGGGCAATGAATGGTGTGGACCTGTGGTGTGGACTGTGGTCTGTGCCCTGTGGAGGGCGAACAGTAAGGGCCGCCTTGTGTTTTTGTGTTGCGAAGGGGTGTACCGTGTAGGTGTAGGGGAACTGGGAAGCGGTCGGCGGCACGGCGAGCGACGTGAATCGTGATGGAAGGAAATAAATGTGGAACAAAAAGTTACAATTTGTATCAACCGGTTGGCCTTGAGACCGCAGACGGCAGAATACGAGCTTAAGAAATTAGGAAGGGTCTCGCCTTAGTCGTTACGTTGCCTTTTATGAGTTTATCGATAACATGCCTAAACTCAGTGTCGTTTGGATTAAATGAAATGAAAAATCTACTGTTTTTAATTCCTAGTTTACATTACGGAACCTTAAATTTTACACGTACACGGTACATCACACAATATGACATCACTCTGATGAGTGATGGCTGATTACTAGAGAGTAGAGAGTCTAAAGACTGATGATGGGTCTGATGGAAGGCATAAGGTTTCCGTAGTACAGAAGAGAATACTGAATCCGTTAGTATTAGTAACCAGTCCCTCTTAGAGTGTAGAATACTATAGTATAGAGCAAGGGTTCCCAATCTTTTTCAGCCTGCGGCGCACTTACAAGTCAATATTTTGTCACGGCGCCCTACTCTGCCTAGCTATTACAAAAAGATACATAAATAAACACCTTTAACGATTATAGTTAGGTTAAGCAAGTAAATAATAATAAACAAATATTTAATCATCCGCCTGCATTGTATAATTCATATTATACAATTTTATTTTATAATATTATATTTTTGGTTATGAACGATGATGGAGGATCGACTCACGGCGCATCAGGGCGCCGCGGCGCAGTTTGGGAACCCCCCCTTTTTTTTTTAAGGAGGGGAAATACTTTGCGTATCCCCCACCCCTTCGGGGGAAGGGGGCGGGGGTATGTGGGCAGTGGGACTCCCTACAAGAGGTCTAAGTTTGGGATACCCTGGTATAGAGTATAGATAGACAGAGTGGATGGATAAAGATAGGTAGACGGTTAATCAGTATATTTTTTTATGAATCCCATTTTTTTATATAGTTAAACCTATATTTTTCAACCGTTTTCAGTTACGGACCCCTAGGAATTATAACAGTTTTCACGGACCTCCTGAGTTAAAAAAAATAGGATTATGTAATATTATGTATGGTCCAGAGACCAGAGATGACACTGCGGACCCCCATACACGTACTCGTGGACCCCCAGGCCCCAGGGGTCCGCCGACCATAGGTTGGGAAACACTAACATAAACCCAAAATATAAATTTATTTAAATAAACCCAAAAGATTATCAAAATCTAAAATTACCTCGGCATTATTCGATGATATTCTCAGACTCTCAGTACCTATGGGTACTTGTACATATTAACCATCGAGACCACCATAATAAGAAATATTTAAAATTGTCAGGTCGGTCTGCACTTAGCAAAAAAAGAGCCGCTATCGTCAACCGACGAGTATCCCCTACAAAATGTTACTCGTTGTTGGTTGACTATTAACTAATATGTAATAAGTTTGTGATAAATTCTTTTACAAGTACATTTAAACTTCAATTGACGGTAATATTTTGTAAGATAGTAAAAGTAAATACATCAGCTGACTGCCAATCATCAGCTGAGTGCGTCGCGTCGGGCGACTTGCGACTTCACACGCAGCGGCGGGTGCCGAAGCGCGACGGCCGTCTCGGCTCTAGCTAGCGGCTAGTCTAGACTCTAGCCACTCGCGAGTCGCGGGTGGCGACTAGCGATTAGCCGCTGGCGGGACGTTCGCACTGCGCAGTACCACCTCACCCTCAGTCTCGGGAAGGAGTGGAGGGTTCGTAACGTCTCATAATGCTGACCACCGACCGGAGAGTGACAACTGACAGCTGCAGTCTGCACGGGGCCGCCGTGTGGTACGTGAACACCCTGGCCGAGCCGCTTTAAACAACAGCGCTCGCTCATCGGCCATCGCTCGAGTGACGACTGACGAGTGACGACATTGTTTAACATCCTCCGCGGTGCACGCGCCTTGCGAGCCGCAGATCCGTGATAAACATCCAATGTTTCACGTTACCGCTAACAGCCGCTAATTACTTGGCCATATAAAATTCAGGATGTAATAAAGCGCCATTAACTTGAACATTAGGTAGCCGGTAGGTAGATTTTGTCATGAGAGTTTTAAGACTTCCGCATTAAAGGTACGTACGCAACTCGGAGCATTAGAATAATAATTAAGTATTTTTTTATCTCAGTTTAATTACCTATATATTTCATTTAAGTATTATTTTTTACCAGTTTTAACCAGCGCGGCAGCGTTGAACCCAAAGGTAGTAATCCCTAGGGGTACATAATAATATAAATATTTTGTTCAAGATATACCTACGTCTAACTCTTATTATGTAAAGTTGACAAGGAGTAAAATACTTAAGTAGGTACCTACTTACTTTATGTGTATGTAGGTACCTACTTATAACAATAATTATTAAGTATAATCATTATTATTATTATAAGATCACTTGCCGGTAAAAGATTAAAATAGCTCAATCATACGGTCTACTATCTCTAGTGAAGATTAACAAAACTAAGGAGTACACTTACCGGTTTTTATGATCACAAAAATCAAAACAAATTATTCGCAGGAACCGCTGAAGCCTTTCGTGGCTCTTTTGTATTGTACTCGTACAGCGTGCGAAGTATCGAGCAAGCTGTAGACTCGACCTTCCTACGCGGTCACTTCGTAATTGCACTGAAGGAAAAAAGTCGAGCGATCTCCTATATAATATTCCGTGTTGACCGCCGGATGAACAGAGAGATGAGTAATTATCTCGATCTAATATCTGAACGGTGCACAAGGAGCCGGCGTGATCCGGGCACGACTGTGTGCCTGCGAGCGCGGCGTGCCGTGTGAATCACTCGCTTCGGCCGCCGATCGCGAATCCGCCGGCTGCGGGGTCGGGGCGAGGCGCGTTGCCATGGTGCGAGATCAGGCCACGTGCACGCGACCAATAGAAGACGAGCGGCGCGGCGCGGCTGCGTGCGGCCCCCGCTCTGACCATGCCGCGCCGCCGTGCTGCGGCCGTGCCGTGTCCGCGTCGCCGCCTCTTCGTCGGTCGCCAGCACTGGCCAGTGGCCAGTGGCCACGGCACGGATCCGGCTAGTCGCCGGTTAGACGGTCAAATTTTCATCAATCTGATCCATCAATCCGGTAAAGATTGACGAAAATTTGATCGTCTAAGACGGAATATCGATGGAAAAAGTTCATATTAATTATTATTTTTTAACAAAAAATTTAACTCGACTTCCAAGGTAAAAACAATATTCTTAAAATGATCTAAAAAGTATAAAATAATTCTTATTCTAGATTAATAGTGCCTTTATCTAAATTCGACTAAATCTCAACGAATTCTGTACTCAATTTTCATTCGTTTGAAGTCGGTACCAGCCCAGAACTGAGATACTTGACGTCGAACTAAGCCAGTACCGACTTCAAAAGAATGAAAATTGTGTACAGAATTCGTTGAGATTTAGTCGAATTTAGATAAAGGCACTATTAATCTAGAATAAGAATTATTTTATACTTTTTAGATCATTTTAAGAATATTGTTTTTACCTTGGAAGTCGGGTTCAATTTTTTGTTAAAAATAATAATTTCACTCTTTTTAGTTATAGGTATACAAGAGAAGGCTTTATGTGTAGATAACCAATACAAATATTAACTATCCATATTATATTACTGTAATCGAAATTGTGGTAAATGCTTGCAGTTATCTAAGCGATGCTGCAATTTCCAAACTTTTATCTTTAAAGGTTCAGGAGTTCTGTTCAGTGCCTTTGGACCAAGAGACACCTTCGTATGAAATTTCTCTTATTCGTAACATATGTTTAAGTTACTAGAAACAATATTTTAACCACTATGAGTGTTTTGATAAATTTCAAGGATTTCCCTCGATTGCTCATAGATCCCATCATCAGTTCACCACTTTCATAATTATTGTTATACCAAATTAAGATTATATCCTATACAAAAACACAAGAATTTTTAAAATCGGTCCACAAACAGCGAAATAATCATCAAAAACATCTGCTTCGATGCAAAATATCACGAAAAGTACCAATAATTGGGTCATAATGTGATGACCCATAGTACAATTATTATGGTTGTGATGATGATGATCAATCAAATTGATGTGTTGGCTTATGCTTTCAGTTGTTTAAACAACGCCGAAATCCCCGAACCTGTATCTATAAAGGTGGGTTTACACCAAAAGAACATAGAGCAAGAACAGCACAAGAACATTCTTTCGTATTCGTTTAGTGTAAACTATAATTCGTTACAACATACTTTAGATCGTTTACACCAATCGAATCAACAAGAACATCAAGAATAAGAAGTTTTGCTCTATAGATGAGAATCATATAGCTCCGTTTAGACCAAACGAGCGAATGCTCATTGCTCGTTCGTCAACGATAAGTAGTTAATTTATTTTTATAGTCATCAAAGGTTGGATCCCATAAACATCTTTTGTTATGGTATAATTCTATAGCTTAAAAAATTCTAAAGCTTAAAGCTCCGTTTAGACCAAACGAGCGAATGTTCATTCTAGTAAAGCTCTTTTGATGTAAACTAACAACGAGCATTCTTTCGTTGTTCTAGTGTGTTCGCCACGTGTTCGGCGGTAAATAGGTAGAATGCTCTAAGAATCTCGCTCGTTTGGTGTAAACGACGCAAGAGCGCTCGAGCAATTGCCTAGAGCGTTCTTTCGTGTTCGGACGTGCTCGCTCTTCCAGGCGGTCTCTTCAAAGGGATTCTAGTGTTCTTGATATTTTTACTTTTTGGCGGCTGGTTTTAGGTAGTTTATCAAAGGTTATTTCGTAAATATGGATTGGAGTAATGAAAAATGTTTACAAATGATAGAATTATACCATAACAAAAGATGTTTATGGGATCCAACCTTTGATGACTATAAAAATAAATTAACTACTAATTATCGTTGACGAATGAGCAATGAGCATTCGCTCGTTTGGTCTAAACGGAGCTATATGATTCTCATCTATAGAGCAAAAATTCTTTATTCTTGACGTTCTTGTTGATTCGATTGGTGTAAACAATCTAAAGTATGTTGTAACGAATTATAGTTTACACTAAACGAATACGAAAGAATGTTCTTGTGCTGTTCTTGCTCTATGTTCTTTTGGTGTAAACCCACCTTAAAGCTCCGTTTAGACCAAACGAGCGAATGCTCATTCTAGTAAAGCTCTTTTGATGTAAACAAACAACGAGCATTCTTTCGTTGTTCTAGTGTGTTCGCCACGTGTTCGGCGGTAAATAGGTAGAATGCTCTAAGAATCTCGCTCGTTTGGTGTAACCGACGCAAGAGCGCTTGAGCAGTTGCCTAGAGCATTCTTTCGTGTTCGGGCGTGCTCGCTCTTCGAGGCGGTCTTTTCAAAGGGATTATAGTGTTCTTGAAATATTTTACTTTTTGGCGGGTTTTTTAAATTATCGAGTATTCTTCTTTGTATTAAATTCGTCACCCACCAACGTCTTTTCCTTCTTTTCTTTTCCATTATTGCTTTATAACAATAAATGCAGCACTTGAAATCACAATATCGCTATCACAGTCAGACATAGTGTAGTTGTTACGTAGTTTATATACTCTTTGAGTGTAGTGTGAACCCGTTATCGTTGACGAATGAGCAATGAGCATTCGCTCGTTTGGTCTAAATGATTCTCATCTATAGAGCAAAAATTCTTATTCTTGATGTTCTTGTTGGTTCGATTGGTGTAAACGATCTAAAGTATGTTGTAACGAATTATAGTTTACACTAAACGAATACGAAAGAATGTTCTTGTGCTGTTCTTGCTTTATGTTCTTTTGGTGTAAATCCACCTTAAGGATTCAAAAGTTCTGTTCGGTACCTTCGGATCCAGGGTATAACCTGGTGCAAAGTCTTACTTTTTGGTAGCATCTACCTCGAACGCTTCTGAAAAAATCGAACTTTTGTGAACATGGTACCAAATTCGGATTCAACCCTGTACAACGACAAAAGAATAATGAAAATCGGTCCACGAACGGCGAAGTTATGGTTGAACATACAAAAAAATATATATACAGACGAACATATAACCTCCTCCTTTTTGGAAGTCGGTTAAAAATACGATCAATCCATCAATCCGTGGGTTAGACGATCAAATTTTCGTCAATCTGTACCGGATTGATGGATCAGATTGATGAAAATTTGACCGTGTAACCTGTGACTAAGTTCTAACCCACGGATTGATCATATTTTTAATTACTCACAGGTTACACGGTCAAAATTCAAATTTTCATCAATCTGATCCATCAATCCGGTACAGATTGACCAAATTAGATCGTCTAATCCAGTGGTCCCCAACCTTTTTTTCATTCGGGCCACAAACATGCTTTGGTCTTGGTGTCGCGGGCCGCAACTAAAATTTTTTAGGGTTAAAAAATAACATTCTTCAAAATTTACGATTTAAAAGTGGAAAAAATTTAACGACTATCACGTAGACGTGAAGTACAAAATTGTTTTACATCACGCGGGTTGGTACAACTAATATATCGCACCCTTAATCCAATACTGGCACTATCCAAAATTTTCGTAAAATGCGTTTTCAACGCCATCTAGTTAAAAAACTCGAGGACCTATCTCTTGCGCTGACTCTTGTTTCTTAATTCCTACTCTAAGCCCTAGATGGCATTGCTAATTGTTTCGACACTAAATGATATCTTCCTCTCGCTTAATGGCTAAACTGTGTTTAAGCGGAAAAAAACACCATTTTGTGAATTTTAACATAACGTCATTTTTTGTTTAGTAACGCCTAAAATTACAATCTTCATTTAAAGTTCTAATGGATTTTTATCAGAAAAGTGTATTTTTATGTATTGTGACGCCTTTCCAATAAATATTAAAAACCAAAATGACACTAACAAAAATTGAAAATAAACTTATGAAAAGAAAAGTGTCACTTATAAACATTTTGCATGAAAAAAACATTAAATAATAATAAAAAAATAGAAAAAATAATTGTGGATACCATTAATATTTAACTATTTAATTTAAAAATACCAATGCTTCTGCAAACGATCGTCAATCGTAATTTATGTACCATCGAGGAAATTGATTCCTATGCAGTTGATAGACCAACGTTATTTGGTCGAATATGTCAATTCAATGTTAATTGTGATCTGTCGGCTGGGTTTGACGTAACGCAACCAAACTACGTAGGTCCCTGATCTGCATAGGGATCAACTTCTCTGATAGTACATTTCTGCTCACTTAAAATTTTTAAATGCGGCTCCTGTAAAATTTGCATTTTTTACTTAGTGCCAGTGTTGGATTAAGGGTGCGATATATTCTGTGACGCGGGCCACAAATAAAGTCCGCATGCGGCCCGCGGGCCGCGGGTTGGGGATAGCGGGTCTAATCTAACCCACGGATTGATGGATTGATCGTATTTTTATTGAAGTTTTTATAACCATCAATATTCCGTCAATCAGATTGATGGATCAGATTGATGAAAGTTTGACCGTGTAACCTGTGACTTACCTATGCACTTTTTATAACCATCAATATTCCGTCAATCAGATTGATGGATCAGATTGATGAAAATTTGACCGTCTAACCGGCGACATAGGAATGTGAAAAAATAATCGATTATGGAAATAATCGATTAAAAATCGATTGTTTTAAAGTAAAAATCGATTTTAACCCATCAGTCGTGGCAAAACGAGACACAATAGCTTTTTCATTGTTATCGCGGCCGGATGTGGCCGCTTGGGGCTTCATGAAATAATACGTGTTTTTTTATTAATCGATTTTTAGGGTTCCGTCTGTCCGCGGTTTTGCTCAGAGACTATAGGACCTACAAAGCTGTAATTTGGCATGAATGCACATATTAATGATGCCGGCAAAATGGTACATGAAATCTTAAAAAATTATTTTTTTTCATAGTACCTTCCCTACACATCAAGCGGGGATGTTTTTTTTTTCGCGTCCACCCCATCGTGTGGGGTGTCGTTGGATAGGTTTTTTTAAAAATATAATGAGTGTTCATAGATCTTTTTCCGATTTAGGGATCCGTTTGTGAAATATTAAGTTTTAAAGTTGAAAAATTCGTTAGAGTCCAGTGTCCCCCCCCCCCCCTCTCCCTTCTACCAGCTAAACGGTTGCTTCTGGAAATGTGAAAAAATTCACGGGAGTAGGAAATATGCTGAATTTAAAGGAAAACTATCACGGCTAAGAAGACTTCATAAGTTTTTGAGTTATAGTCGATCAACTAAAAAAAATGTATTCGGCGAAGTAAGGAACTTTTCGTTCAAATTCCTTTGAACGTAACAGCTGAGATGATGTTGTTAGTAGTGTAAAACACGTTAAAAAACACGTACATTGTACATTCATTGACCATTTTTTGATGCGCAGGGGAAACCCGTCGGGGTCCCCCGGGTTGGGGATGTGCCTCAGTTAAGCTGAAGCATCCCGGGGGTACTAGCGGTGCTACGGAACCCTAAAACAAACGTGAAATTATGTTGTTAGAACTCCATATCATCCATATGGAGCTATGTCAATAGTATTCTTTGGCAGTTCGCGTTCCGGGCTCCGAGCCAGGTGCCGTGCACGAAACCGTTTTGAGACTCAAACATTAACGCCATCTGTGCATTTATGATGGCATTCCTTTCCTTCTGTGCTTTGGAAACAGTTTAGTTGATTCATTTAATCAAACATTCACTAGATGGAGTTAGTCGGTAAACTGTGCTATTTTTTAAGCCCTTATTCCACCTTACTAAATTTAGAGTCTAAATGATTCAGTATCTAAGTTTAGTCAAGTGAAATAACATTTAGGAAGTTAGGATCCTACTTAGGGTACTAAATCGGAAAAAGTGTGGCTTCTGACTGACTAAATCATTTAGCATCCTAGGCAGGAAGCGATTTAGAAAGGTGGAATAAGGTTTAGAGTTTTAGACGCTACATTCGCACCTCACTGTGTGAGCTGTGAAGACCAATGATTAAAGAAACTATTTTAACACTAATAAATATTTGTAATAACTAATAAGACAAGTCAATTATTGTTGATTCAGCAAATCATCATTAGTCAGTCAATCAAGGCTTTAAAAATATGTCAAGTCAGTCAAGGTGTGACGACGCGAGCCCTCACAAAGCTCGTCTTTTAGCTAGTTTAGAAAAGTATCGATATCGATATAGTGTTTTTTCAATCAGTGACGTCTCTAGTAAAATCCGCCGTTTTACTTTTTAGTCCACAAATTTTGAATTAAAAGACCTTTTAAGGTGTTTGCCTAGTTTACTCTTATTTGGAAAAGTATCGATATCGATATTTTTTCACCGTCTCTAGTAAAATCCGCCATTGCAAGCCCTCAACTTTTGAACGCGGGCGCATTCCTTTCGTGGTCATTTCGTGTCCTCTTGTTTCTTTTGTCATTGGACAATACACATAACACAGATTAAGGTACCTCCACTCCATGGGCGAGACTGTGCCGGATTAGGGATGTGGCATTGTAGATAAAAAATCGATTTTTATTGTAATCGGTTTTTTTAAGTTTGAAAAATCGATTAATAAATAATCGACTTTTCTTAAGAAAATATTCGATTTTATTATTTAAATAGTTTTTTTCCTAATTTTTCAATAAATTTTAAAATAAACGCCATATATATAGTCCGTCAAGAAAGTGACGAAATTAAAAAGTGGCAACATCGTAGTGTAACTCTTTCAATTTTCAAATCAATCTAATAATAAAGCACTTATTCCATTTGACTAAATTAAGAAGTTCTAATTAGGATCCCAAAAAGAGGACTAATAATTAGAAGCTTCTGATTCCACTTGTCCTAATTTAGTAACTATAGGTATACCAGAATCTGATGGCAATTTTTGACAGAAAATTTTCGAAAAATATCCTTGATCATTGGATAAATTTTTATATTTGCATGTTTCACACACAAAATAAGCCGCTAAAAGAATAAAGAAGGATGAAAATGTTTTATTCCTATTACCCCGGTATTGCTAGTCGATTTATTTTCTAACTTTTTGCCATCAGATTCTGGTACACCTATAAATCAGTTGTGAGTTGTGACCACGCGGCGATTTCGGCCAGACGTCTTCTTAATGGCTTCAGTTCTGTCAAAGCAACAAAAAATTGGTCTTCTCATAGGCTTAGCTGTTGACTCAATGAAAATAAAATAAATAAAAGGCGAAAAAGATGGTTGAAAGAATTTTTGCTCCACGAAAAATTATCAAACATGAACTTTCTGAACTACTTGGAACCAACAGACTTTAGAAATTTCCTACGAATAGATTCCAGATCGTATAACATAATATTATTATTACATTAATCTTGTAACATCTTTAAAATTTAAAAAGTATTCAATTTTTTTTTGTATTTTTATTAGAATACTTTTTGTCATTTTTACTCCAAAGGTACGGCATAATCAAAAAGTACAATATTTAAATTATATTACATAAAACTTCTTTATCTTTAGCAGTCGATTCGTGATTCGTACCAAAATAAACACGAAAAAAACATCAAACTCCATATATGAAAAAACGCTTATTCCATTTCACTAAATTTAGAAGTCCTAGCTAGGATCCTAAATAGGAGACTAATTAGAAGCTTCTTATTCCACTTGTCCTAATTTGGTATTGTCTCATAGCACGAAGATTCTTACGAGTTACGATAGACGCAAAAGCGCATACAGTGCGGGGCCGCGGCATTACACAAACATGCTATGACCATAATATTATTAGGATTCCCTAGGGATATTGCTATACTGTGGCACTAGTGAACTACGCATGTGTGGCCGCAGCCCGCAGCAAAGGGCCGCAGCAATCAGCATTTAGGAATAGTTAAAACTCAAAAGGCCTATTCTTTGCGTATCTCTATACATTCTACAGAAAAAAATGTCACTTGTCAGTGTCACGTCATACGTCAATTTTATCTCTACCGTCTACGTCACAAATGCAAAGTTCGTCAAATGACCATTTTAACGAGAACTAGGTATTATTTAATTAACTTTATTCCGTACTTTATTCTTTGTTGAGTTGTACTTCGATACATATATATAAAGATTACGGTGTCGACTGTCGAATTATGTTCTAGTGTATAAAATAATGTAGACGAAGATGAGGCATGTGATGTTGACAGCGGTCTGGTGAACGAAATGTCGATAGAGTACGTAGTGGTAAGCGAGGGCGAGCAGGATGAGCCCATCGAGCTTCCCACAGAGGAGGACGGGTCGCTGCTGCTGAGCACGATCTCCGCGCAGTTCGCCGGCGCCAGCGGCCTGAAGTATCGCGCCGGAGGTCGCCTCCGCGGGCTACGACTCGCGGATGACAGAGTTCTGCCACCCGCAGAAGGATGGTCGGCATACAGATATTTCTGCGCGTTCCCGCGCGTGGACACGCGGTGCGTATCGCCCCGACCCCGTTGCTCCGACCTCATAGTGTTGGGGCTGCCATGGAAGACGGGCGAGGATGCCGTCCGCGATTACTTCGCGGCGTTCGGTGAACTGCTGATGGTGCAAGTCAAGCGAGATTCCAAAACCGGCCTTTCGAAAGGATTCGGTTTCATAAAATTTGGCGATTACGAGGCACAAATCCGCGCCCTGGGCAGACGACACATGATCGACGGGCGCTGGTGCGACGTTCGGATCCCGAACAGCAGGGACGGCGGCTCGGCGGCGCACCGCAAGGTGTTCGTCGGCCGCTGCACGGAGAGTCTCACGGCCGAAGATCTTAGAGAATATTTTGGTGCATTCGGTCAAGTGACAGATGTGTTTGTGCCCAAGCCCTTTCGAGCGTTCAGTTTTGTGACGTTTTTGGATCCGGAAGTCGCCCAATCCTTGTGCGGACAAGATCACATTATAAAGGGAGTGTCTGTAAATATCTCTACGGCATCCCCTAAACAGGAGCGCGGGGCCCGGTCTCAGCTGCTGGGCTGGGGAGTGCTGGAGGGGGGTGCTCCCCGGGTGTACAGCTGGCCGCCCGATGCCTGGCAGCACTCGGCACACTCGACCGCTCAGCCAGAAGCTAAGCCCTACCTCAAGTATGAGTGACTTCCCTTTGCTCTTATTGTTGGTAATTGACAAATTTTTATTAAAATGAATGTGTAAATAATAATATAATACAGTATAAAAGTTGTTTAAATGTGAAATTTTTATTGTGTCCGCCCGTAATAAATAAATTTGTTATTTAAAAAATGTAATGTCCACAAATATTTATATTTTACACATACTTTAAGGATTTAAAATGTCTTGTATATATTATGACTCTGTAAAATAATTTGTTAATCATAATAATATATTTTAAATATAAAAATAATGACACTAAAATATACGGACTCTGGTAACTTTATTCCTCTAAAGTTGAGATACAAACACACCTTCAGCACTTAAAATACACATATATTTATATCAGTTGTTATAATATTTAGAGGACTGTTTCAACATTTAGATCTTTTGTTAATGAACTGGTGTCTTAAGGGGCCGGGTGCCATCGAAATTCTCATACATACGTAATACCAAAATCATTTTCTCATACGAAAATATTTAACATGTTTGAGTTATTTTTCAGCTTAAAATAGTAATTACCTAGGTTCCTGCACAAAAATTTAGTACAAAATATTTAAACTCTAAAAAATATTTTTTATATATTTTCTAGTGTTTTACTATATTTTTAGTGTTTAAATATTTAGTAGTAAATTTACTACTAAATATTTAAACTAAAAAATATTTTTTTGTATTTAAATATTTTGTAGTAAAAGGCTATGGGCAAAAATGTATGGGCTCCGTCCCCACCTACCAACAGTCATAGAACTGATACCAACGTGTTCCTAAAGTGATGTGATGAATTTTAATTAAAATCCTTTGTTTTAGATAAATCAGTGGGAATATATATTTAAAAAAAAAAACAACCATATTACTACTAGACCTTGCCAAGATCTAGTTGTAATACGGGTCCATTTTGTCTAATATTTCATTTGGAGGTGGGCATTAGCGGCTGTAACATAGTTATAACTTCTGCAGCTCCCACTGTGCAAATTATTTTTTGTATTCTGTGTTTTTATTTAAATAAATATTTTTTATAATTATTTTCTATACAGGGTGTAACAAAAATAAGTGATAATACTTTAGGGTGTGTATGTCTCCCTTACATAGAGTTCACTGCAAAAGTAGCAGCGTTGAAAGACATTTTTTTTCTTCCGTACATTTTTAATTAAATACCGCATCGTAAAAATTATTGTCAACCCTAGTACAAGGGCAGTGCGCGAGCGCAATGACCTCGATCAGGTCATCTGGAAATTAGGGTTCAGTAACGAAAGATATTTTATTTTCGAAAGAGAATCATGTTAGATGCATTATTACGTTGGTTTAAAAAGTGTAACACATTTGTCACATTTGATTTCTCATTTAAAATAATGTAAAGTAATAGATTTTGCATCATTTTGTACTTACTCAAAATAATATTTTTTTATTATTAAATAATAAAATTGTTTCATACCATTAATCCAAAACAATAATGTAAAAAAGAACATTAAAATAAAATCATAACAATAAACTTAGAATCTTATTTTCCTTAAGTTCATTATGCGGAACCACAAAATTAAAAAGTATGTGGAGCTAGTAGCTAATAGCTATGAATGAAAAATTTTCGACGCGTTGATTGGTTCATGCGCTCACGCGATCCATTCGCGTTTGACCAATCGATGCGTTCGAATGTAAGTCTATGAATGAAAGTCTACGAGTACGGAGTAGTGTACAGTAGTGGACAGGGCTGATACTCAAAATTTTTTTCAAAGATTTCAAATGCGTTTTTCTCCAAAATCGGGTTGCGTACAAATATTTAGTACTGCTTTTTGGATACACCTTAACCCAAGAATTACCTCAGTTAATTATTATCACTTATTTTTGTTACACCCTGTATATTTTATTCAAATATAGAAGATGTAACAAAACTAAGTGATAATACGAGCAAACGGGTCACCTGACGGAAAGCAACTTTCGTCGACCATGGACACCCGCAACATCAAAAGAGCTGCCGGTGCGTTGCCAGTCTTTTAAGAGGGAATAGGATAATAGGGTAGGGGAGGATAGAGAAGGAAATAGAGTAGGGAATTAGGCCTCCGGGCTCCGGTAAACTCACTCACTCGGCGAAACACAGCGCTGTTACACGCCGGTTTTCTGTGAGCCCGTGGTATTTCTCCGGTCGGGCCGGCCCATTCGTGCCGAAACATGGCTCTCCCACAGTGCTGTGCACTAATGAATACATAAATGAGCGTGTATTTTGGAATTAGTCGTCAATAAGTACGTTAACGAAATATTTGTTAAACGTAAGATACCATGAGAACCCCATGCATTTGGGGAAAGTCGCCATAGTATAAAAATATCATCTTGCCAAGATCTATCAATTGAGCTCATTGTACACTTGTGTTGATGGGTGGGGACGATTCCGCCCATACCCCTTTACTATTTATTTATATATATTTTTAGTGTTTAAATATTTTGTAGTCAGGAACCTAGGTACCTAATTACTATTTTAAGCTGAAAAATAACTCAAACATGTTAAATATTTTCGTATGAGAAAATGATTTTGGTATTACGTGTTTATGAGACTTTCGATGGCACCCGGCCTCTTAAAAGCAAAAATATCCCAGAAACCTGCACGATTGAACGAATGAAAAGATTGAACTGATTAATTAAATTACTTTTTTACAGAACCTGTAGTACTACGATATTATGTTTTAGTTAAGTCACAATTTTCAAACAATAGATGAATTATATTTATTATAAATTATTTTTAAGTGATATTAGACAAAATTTTACATTATACATAGTTCTTTTTACTTATGTTATGACACAGTATAATTTGCCATAGAATACACAGGGTGGGTAGCACCAGAGGCGTGGTTAAAGTTAAAGTTATGGTTATAGTTAAGGCTAACTTAGCTTTAACCTTAACTTTCACCACAGAAATTGACAGATGTCTGTTGCGTTTATTTATAAAGCTACAGGATATGGGATTAAGAGTATAAACAATTGAATTATCCGTAAAAATCGACAAACACTGTAAAACATAGTAAATTTTCACAAAAAAATTTAGATATATTATAAGTATGAGCGGTTATGGTTAAATATGGCGTCGGACCATATATAACAGTAACCAAAGATTTGACATTTTGCACTGTAGTAGTGTTGGGTGTAGTATAACCTCATTGGTTGGGTAGGACTATGGAGGGTATATGAAAGGAGGAATATCTCTGTATGTAAAAAGTGTCCATTGAAATGCGTTAAATTAGGTTTAAAAAATGTTAATTAGGTGGCGCTACAGTAGCAACAATTAAATCATTTAGCAACTTTTATTTCAGCTATTTTAGGTTATATTTTTCAAAATATATTGGTATTAACCCAGTAATTCTAGTAATAATTTATATTCCAGTAATAATTTATATTTTGTCACCAACGGCTACATTCATTCCTACACTCTATAATTCATTCCATACCCTAATCATTTAGCAACTTTTATTTCAGCTATTTTAGGTTATATTTTTCAAAATATATTGGTATTAACCCAGTAATTCTAGTAATAATTTATATTCCAGTAATAATTTATATTTTGTCACCAACGGCTACATTCATTCCTACACTCTATAATTCATTCCATACCCTAATCATTTAGCAACTTTTATTTCAGCTATTTTAGGTTATATTTTTCAAAATATATTGGTATTAACCCAGTAATTCTAGTAATAATTTATATTCCAGTAATAATTTATATTTTGTCACCAACGGCTACATTCATTCCTACACTCCATAATTCATTCCATACCTTTCGGATGCAGCTAGCGCCACTCGTGGAGGATTTTTCAACTGTTATTTACTGCGTACAGCTGGACACTTTTTCAAATATCCCCCATATAAGATATTGCTCCTTTCATATACCCTCCATAGGTAGGACTTACAAGAGGCATTACAATTGTCCGGGACAAGACGGAAAAATGTAAGAGCGGCTCATCATTAAAACATGTACCGCTTCAAAATGATTGTCGCGGTTGAGGCGAGCGAGAGAGCGCGGTACATGTCACACAAGTGTGAGTGGGACGCGCGCAGATTAAGGCGACGCCTTGATAATTTGGCTGTAGCGATGCCGATTTTTCTCAGCAATGACTAAAGCTAAGAAATTGAAGTTCATTGTCAGTATTCATCATGTCTTTGTCTTTGAATTGCCCATAGCATAACACGATTGGACAACTTTTATAGCACAGAATAATCAATCGAAAAGACCTCTGTAAAAAAGGGATTCCTATTTTTCCAACAAAAGAGAGTGATTTAAGGTTCCAAAATTTGTACATAAATTGGTTCAAGCATGCACTTTAATTTGTGCTTATATGAAATGTATTTATGGTTTTTAAATTATGCGACAAAAACCATTTTGTCGCTTACGCCTTTCCATTTTTTGCTGTTCTATTGCTTGTTCCATTGCTTGTTTTCTATGAGAGGCCGGCCCGGCCTCTCATAGAAAACAAGCAATCTAAAACATATCCAACACGGTTTCTTACTTTAACGCTGCGTCACCTTAATAAAGTTTATTAAGTCAAAAATGACGTTTTTGCATGATAGTAGCGTTAGTTCCTTTTTTCGCCACGTTCATAAACAGCCTTGTCGAACTGTAGGTAGTGCCACGTCGTATGACTGGTCACTGGTTTCAGAGTTCTCAGTTCAGACTTTCAGCACTGCGTACAGCGGGCGTGCATACTCTTTCACCTGATTTGTATAGCAGGAGCGAGATAGCAAGAAACGTGAATATCGTGATTAATCTTTCAGGCCCCGCGCGAGCACCGGTGATCGCGAGAACAAAAGAATACAATGGGAATTCCTAGAACCTCCGATCGAAGGATTAAAGTAAATGCAATTTTGAACTTTATCTATATATTATATAAAAGAAAGTGGTGTTAGCTACACTATTTATAACTCAAGAACGGATGAACCGATTTGGCTGAAAATTGGTGGAGAGATACTTTGAGTCCCAGAAAAGGACATAGGATACGAAAGTGGTAAATTAGTTACACTACTTACAACTCAAGAACGGATGAACCGATTTAGCTGAAAATTGGTGGAGAGATACTTTGAGTCCCAGAAAAGGACATAGGATACATTTTGTCCCGGAAAAATGTACGGTTACTGCACAATATACTTTTATGATTTGCGCGTAAACTACTCAATCGATTTTGATGAATTTTGGTATGGAGATACTTTGAGTCTCGGGAAAGAACAAGGGATAATTTCTATCCTGGAAAATGTACGGTTCCCGCACAACAAACTTTTATGATTTTCGCCTAAACTATTCAATCTATTTGATGAAATTTGGTATGGAGATACTTTGAGTCTCGGGAAAGGACAAGGGATACTTTTTGTCCCGGAAAATGTACGGTTCCCGCACAATAAACTTTTATGATTTTCGCCTAAACTATTCAATCTATTTTGATGTTTGGTATGGAGATACTTTGAGTCTCGGGAAAGGACAAGGGATACTTTTTATCCCGGAAAATGTACTGTTCCCGCACAACAAACTTTTATGATTTTCGCCTATACTATTCAATCTATTTTGATGAAATTTGGCATGGAGAATGGAGATACTTTGAGTCTCGGGAAAGGACAAGGGATACTTTTTGTCCCGGAAAATGTACGGCCACACAATAAACTTTTATGATTTTCGCCTAAACTATTTAATCTATTTTGATGAAATTTGGCATGGAGATACTAATTTTAATCTATCAATATATATGTTACAGTCAAAACCCTTAACCAGTCAAAAGTACTATTGACTAACAAAATCAGTCTTAAAACTACTTTTGACTGAACAGGTTGGTCAAAAGTGATTTTGACTGAAAATTATTGGTTATTACTACTTTTAACTGAAAACTTGCGGTTAAAAGTACTTTTGACTGACGCTCTTAGTCAAAAGTAGTTTTAACTGCAATAAAGCATTAGTCAAAAGCACTACATATTTGTAACATTAGTGTATGTGTTTGTCATTTCATTCTTACGAAGCCTGTTTGAAAGTTCTCGGCCTAGCATATTTCTGTGTGGCTTACAAGCGTATAAATTAAGACACACCATTCTCACGTAGCTTAGAATCGCCTTTTGTAAATTGCTTCGTTAGAAAAAAATATGAACAACCATCGTAATCCGAAATTATTCCGTGGAAGAGCCATGCTTTGGCACGAATGGGCCGGCCCAATCGGAGAAATGCTACGGACTTACAGAAAACCGGCGTGAAACAGAGCTTGCGCCATGTTTCGCCGAGTGAGTGAGTTTACCGGAGGCCCAATCCCCTAACCCCTAGAAATGCCGCAGTTGAAAACCAATTTGTGGCCCCAGGAAAAAAGAATAATTTGGTTTCCAACTGCGTAAACATGGACTTCTGTAATTTCAGAGGATTACACTCCTACCTTTATCCAGTCCATTACCACCCTGAGACGGCAAAACCGGCTTAGCTCTTTATAACCGAGACGCAGATATCAAGCACTTCTTTCTGTCCGAAGCTGGAGTGTGTACACACACACTACATCAGAGATGATATCAGCTCTCGCCACTTCAGCAATCCTGAACCCCCGCGTCTGTGCGTGCCTCTATAGGTCCCATAGTGGTGACCCTGAGACGGACCAACTCTTTGATCACCCGCAAGCTGCTTCTATAGTGCAGCAACAGATCCCATCCGTAGAGATCATACTACTCGGCGACTTTAACGTCCAAAACGCCGACTGGCTCAATTCCAGTAAAACTGATCATGTGGGGAGATCTGTCTGCGATTTTGCCCTTGCGGACGACCTAACACAACTGGTTGCTACGCCTACTCGAATTCCAGATGTGGACAGTCAGATACCTTTCCTGATGGATCTTCTGCTGACTTCCAATCCTTGCCTCGAGGTTCTTCAAGAAAGAGTTCACTCGGGAAAAGAAATAGAACGTCAATAGAATTCTTGATGAGAGACTTCAGCGCCTCGAAAAATAGCAAAAAAAATAGATAGATAGATAGATAGATAAACACTTTATTGCTCACATTTAAATGGGTATACAGACAGACTTAAAATACTTAAAAACTAAGACATTAATGTGGGCAAGGGCGGCCTTATCGCTATATAAATAATACATTTTTTGTATGAGAGCCACCCTTAAATATTTCATTTACTTTGTTTCTAGTATCTGTTGTTATGGCGACAATAGATATACAAAAATTGTAAACTTCAGAAATCTATCTTGGTTCTTTAGAATATACAGCCTGGAGACATTCAGACGAACTGACAGACATGGAAGTCTTAGTAATAGGGCCCCGTTTTTACCCTTTGGGTATGGAACTCCAAAATTACTGTCCTTAGAAAAACCAGTGCCACGTTTTCCGACTAAAATCGAATCCACTCTCCGCTTTTTCTCACTTTTTAAGATTTTTAACTGATAGAACCAGTCAAAACTGCTTTTGACTGAATCACTTAGTCAAAAGTACTTTTAACCAGCTTCGTTGGGCAAAAGTACTTTTAACTGTGCTGTGTTTTAACTTTAGTCACAAGCATTATTGACTAAAGCATACGGTCAAAAGTAGTTTTGACTGATTTTGCTAGTCAATACTACTTTTGACTGGTTAAGAGTTTTGACTGTAACATATATCTATCTATATATAAGAAAGTGGTGTTAGTTACACTACTTATAACTCAAGAACGGATGAACCGATTTGGCTGAAAATTGGTGGAGAGATACTTTGAGTCCCAGAAAAGGACAAGGGATACTTTTTGTCCCGGAAAATGTACGGTTCCCGCACAATAACCTTTTATGATTTTGGCCTAAACTATTCAATCTATTTTGACGAAATTTGGTATGGAGATACTTTGAGTCTCGGGAAAGGACAAGGGATACTTTTTATCCCGGAAAATGTACGGTTCCCGCACAACAAACTTTTATGATTTTCGCCTAAACTATTCAATCTATTTTGATGAAATTTGGTATGGAGATACTTTGAGTCTCGGGAAAGGACAAGGGATACTTTTTGTCTCAGAAAATGTACGGCCACACAATAAACTTTTATGAGTTTCGCCTAAACTATTTAATCTATTTTGATGAAATTTGGCATGAAGATACTAATTTTAATCTATATATATATATATATATATATATATATATATATATATATATATATATATATATATATATATATATATATATATATATATATATATATATATATATATATATATATATATATATATATATATATATATATATATATATATATATATATATATATATATATATATATATATATATATATATATACCACAAATAAACGAAACACCAACTGGCAACCTTTCGAGAAATTGTGCGATGGCCAAAGTGTTGCAGCAGAGCAAACTATTAGTTTGGGATGAGTGCACGATGGCACTCAAAAATAAAAATTATTAATTTTATTAATTATTATGCCAATTCGAATTAAATAATCATCGTTAAGACAGGACAACGTCTGTCGAGTCAGCGAGTATAATTATAAAGTTCAAAATTGTATCGATGTTCAAATATAATATAATATTAAATATAGATGCTCGATAGAAATTTGAATGGCATGGAATATTACCAATATTCGAGTGAAATTCTTGTAAGTGCTATGCGCAATTAGCCAATACGCATTTAGGAAAAAATACAAACAAAATTTGAAAAACAATGTTACCAACTTAAGGGTTTTCCCCCCAGATTTAGGGGTAAATAAGTGAAATGGGACTTTTAGGGGTCTGAATTTTTTAGGGGTATTTTCAGAGATTTTTTGACACCAAATTAGGAGTTTTTGACACCAACTTAGGGATAAATATATACTGTTGAAATATTATCAAACTTTGAATTTTACTTTTTAGTGCGTGCTCCAACAAAATTGCCTAGTAATAATATAAATTATAATAATATAATAATTGATATGTAATCATTCATTTTTAAATTGATTTGATTAATATAATATAATCTCAAAAATGTACTGCTACGACTCAAGACGGCTCACATGTCGCAGCACGTCAAAATGTACTGCTACGCCTCAAAAGTCAAACGCCTCGCCTCTTTTGAAGTGGGACACTGTACCGGCTCAGTACGAAAAAGTGGCACCTCTAACCTCTTACATCCTCGTAGAAAATTCATGTCCTACCCAACACTACACTGTAGTTACAGCTTGACAAGGCATAAAGGCTTTAAATGAATATGTCAATGGGCGCTGCTGGTAAAGGAGAACTGTCAAAGATGATGTTTTTGTATGATAGCAGCGCTAGTTCCTTTTCTCGCCACGTTCATAAACAGCCTTGTCGAACATAGTTAAAGTTATAATTAAAGTAAGTTGGTGCAACCCACCCTAAATTAATTGTTATAATATTTGGTTTAAATCAGCGGTTCCCAAACTTATTTTGTCTACCGCCCACTAATTTAAGAACAAATTATATTTTAGCGCCCCCATTGTTTCAATTTAAAATGCATCCTGATGAAATAAATCCCCCCCAAGCCTCTACAAAACACCCCCATCTTTTTCTGGGTCCCACACCGCCCGGGCCCCCTTCAGACCTTCAGCGCCCACAAGAGGGCGTTATCGCCCACTTTGGGAAAGGCTGGTTAAAACAATATGAAATCTTATCTTATTTATAGATGAGTGAAGTACAAACTTATTAGGAAAAATAAATAGACCACAGCCGTACAGTATTTAACGCAGGTACTTTGCAGCCCAGTCCACGCGAGGAATACCACTGCCCACTGCAGTGGCTTCTGAAATCAATTAAGTTACATTTTAATCGTCAATATTACCATAATATTATACCTCTATTACCAACACCACCATTTATTTTAGCCAAGTGAATTCTGCCGCTTGCGGGAGTTGCAAGGGGGACGGGAGATGGGAGGGTGTTTCGGCGCCCTATAACTGAGTAGTGCCGGCTGCCGCACTCGGGACTTTAATGATTTCTTAACATTTGTTTAACTAAGAGTTTGACAGAAAATTTATGGAGATTAAGGTGAAACAAATCTTAATTGAATTTAAGTAAATAATAATAAATGTAAAATATCGCGAGTAAAGTTTGGAACAACTTGCCCCCACCACTGAGATCGTTGAAGAATAGTTTTAACTTTAAAAATAAATATAAATTACACTTACTTAAGCAACAACTCTCTGACATAGTATCGTAGCATTCACGAAAAAAATATGTTAGTCCTTTTTCATACATACAATATATAAAACATATATGAATATGAAATATATTATATTACCTCTATATAATTACCGGTATACTTAAAAATACACAACACATGCAATATAATGGTATATCTATGAAAATGTAACAAGTGACAATGTATCTATTGTAATCTGTATTTGTATTCTTTCATTAGTTTAATGTTATTTATTTTATTGTTATGTTATTAGTTTATTGTTATTTTCAACACTATATTATGCCTACGTCTTTAATATAATATCAATATTATAAGTATTATAATTTTAAAATATAGCTTCCGTCTGCTGTCCTCTGCCCGAAATAAGGGGTCCACGGAAGATCAGGGACGACTGTTCGGTCGTCTTAACCTGAGTGGTCTCCGTTTCTGCACACTTGGGTGTTACACTGCCTTGCTATAATTGTGCTATCACTACATTAATTGTTTTTTTTTTCTTTTCTTTAATGTTTACCTCTGATAGCTTTTATGTATGAATTAGCTGTAGAATAGGTAAAATAGGTGAATTTTTTAATTTTGTTCTTGTTGATAGTTCTGTATATTATGTCATAATATGTGTAACATTTAATGGTGGCAGAATAAACGTTTATTTATTTTATTTTATTTATGTGTTCGAGTGCAGCGTATACATAGTCTCACATCGTCCCGAATCCCGACTTGCTCACCTTGGTGCGGGCGAAGCGGCAGCGGGCGGAACAGCGTGGTGTCGATGCGACCGCCGGCGACGTATCGCGCGGCGCCCAGGTACGCCGCTGCCGCCCCGGCCCGCGTGCCCCCCGTCCCGGCCTGCAGCGGCGCCAGCACGCAGCGCCCCACCTCCCCGCCGCCCGCGCGCCCGCGACGCGCCGAGTGCACCACCTCGCCTCTACGCAATACACACCGACTTGACTCCCCCACGCTAGCGAGGCCATCCAGGGGCGAGTCTTATTTAGTTACTTAGGTTGGGTTGCACCAGAGGCGTGGTTAAAGTTAAGGTTAAAGTTATGTTTAAAGTTAAATATGGCGTCCTTTAGCTTTAACTTTAACCTTAACTTTAGCCGGAAAAATTGACAGATGTCGTATGAGCATATGGGGTGTTTGGACGCCATATTTAACTTTAACCAGAGATTTGACATTTTGCATTGGAGTAAAAGTTAAAGTTACAGTTAAAGTTAAAGTTAGTTGGTGCAACCCACTCTGAGTCTTTGACGCTTTAAAGTAGCAAAAGGTAGTAGCCTCGGCTAAAGCATAAAACACATACACATTATTAGTTATATTACATTACTTGTTAAGTGATAAAAGGCAGACATCTATACTAATATTATAAATGCGAAAGTATCTCTGTCTGTCTGTCTGTCTGTCTCGCTTTCACGCCAAAACTACTGAACCGATTGTAATGAAATTTTGTACAGAGATAGTCTAAAGCCTGAGAAAGGACATAGGCTACTTTTTAACTGGACAAAGGGGTTGTAAGGGGGTGAAAATGCGTAAATTTGTTCAATTAAGTTAGTTCCAAAAATTCATAATAGATGGCGCCGTGCGTCTCCTACATCGCGCTGACGCTTGTTCAAACGTCTTTTCTATGAGAGGTGGTATTATCTTACATTCGATTTCGGATTTTTTCGATTGTTATTTCTTTTTTAAGTTATTAAATAACTCAGTACTTTATCTATGCAGTGACGTAACCTTAAACCTATCAATGATAAATAGTTTATGGGTAAAGTTGTGTACCTAATTGGGGGGCTAAATAAGCTTTAAAATTTGGCATAAAATATAAAGTTTAATTTAAAAAAATGAATTAATATTATGTGCACACTGCACGGCTGTTTTTGGGTGTTTTGATTTAAGGGGTACCAGGTTTTTTTTATAAAAGCTTTTGACACCAATTTTGTTGACATCGCGCGCTATAAACTGAAGTCCACGCGGACGAAGTCGCGGGCAACAGCTAGTTTTGTATAAAGTTAACATCATAGTAATTATTAATATGACTCGACTGGCCTGCGTTTTCTCTATGTTCTCAATTTATGTATGTACTCAGATTCTTTAATTCATTATAATATTCTTGTTGGGAGTTTTGGCGGGCATGTGAAAGAGTGCTGTTGTGTTTTTGTATTATTTTCCTAAAATTGTGTTAGCTGGGTTTTTAATGTGTAATATTGGTAGAATATTAACCATTAGATATTCGTGTTCATTCACAAGTGTAGGAAAGTGATGTGATATCCAGAAACGTGCTATTTTGTGTTCCCTCCAAAACTCCATCGAAAGTTTCAGTAAAGCATCTACCACTTTACTGAATCGACCGACTTGACTCCTGTGACTGTATTGACTTTTACTTAGACTTTGACTAGACTTTAGACCTGACGATACATGAAAACGATGATGAAAATTATAATAGGAGGAATATGGTTTTCCCGCCATATTCCTTACCTTTTTACCTTGTCTGTGGCACAATATACACATCCTTTGTGTCAAGTTGCCAAAAAAGAAGAAAAAGAAAAGAAAAAGAATATTCTTGTTATGCTACGTTTTGATGCTTGCCGAGCCTCGGCAAGCCTCCACTCCACAAGCCCGAGCGTGAAAAGAGGTAAAATGGCTTGACTTGCGTGAGCTTGCGATGTTGCGGACGCTTGTAGACGATCGGGAGTAGTGTCGGTTTTTGGACAGAGATCAAAGGGCATTTGCGGCAAACGTTTGCGACGTGTTCACACGTTGGCGCGCGCTTATAGGGATGTCGAAAATGACAGAATATATCGATATATCGTTACATCGATATTTGAAAAAATATCAATATCGGTCTAGATAAATCGCGAAAAAAATATCGATATATCGGTCAAACTTTTCGACCAATTTGCTTTTTTTTAATATAAGTAATAAAAAGAGTTTTTTTTTTATTCTAATCATTACTTTATTCTCAATTTTATCAAAGGAAATAAGGAATAACTCAATTATACCAGTATTTGTCCGGAATTGAGAGTACATAAACTCTATTTTTCATATGCTCTGCCGTCAGCCAGCTCCTGTTGTTAGGAACTGCCAGATTGACAGGGCTAGACCCGAAAGAACTGGTGTAAAATGTCGAGTGTCTACCCAAAATTACACCACACACAACACTTAAAGAAAGAACTATAATGGCTGACTTGATTCTTGATTTGAAATTGAGCCCATACAGCCTAGTCAGATACACAAATGAATGAAATTACTGAACTTTACTGAACTGTCACATGTCACATGTGTCATTGACTTAAAGACAGAGTTGCCAACTTAAAAATCAACTTAAGTACCAAATTAAAAAGCAGAAAATATCGTTTTTGATACAATTTTGATATTGTGATTTCTTAAGTTTTCGCGAGTATCACTCATGATATTATAAGTATAAACACTTACGGATTTTGTCGCGGAGCACTTTTATTTATCCCGACGTTTCGGCTACTTTACAGCGGCCGTGGTCATGGGCGGACTGATGTGACAGGTGTCCAATTTCTTGAAGTTATCCAACTAGCCGACGACTCATCAATTTTTGTTTGCGTTCCAATCTACGCAGAACGAACTCACAGTGTCTTGAAGCCGAGGTGTCATAGATTTGTGCTTTAGTTTGTTTATCACTGGATCCCAACTAGATGGCAGCACCCAACCATCTTCGCGGTTGAAATCAGGGTGTTTTTTAATTTCTATGGCCTCGCGTATCATTCTTGGGCGGTATCGTGCTTCTTTTGCCAGTACTTGTGGCTTATCAAATCTTATGTAATGGCGAGGTTGATCCAGTGTGTGTTCACAAATTGCGGACTTGGTGTTCCTACGGTGTTTGACATCTGCAATGTGTTCCTTGATACGGGTTTTGATGGCCCTTTTGGTTTGCCTTATATAAGAGAGGCCACAATCACAGTCGAGTTTGTAGATTCCTGCATCTTGAAGGGGTAAGTTGCATTTCACTGATGGTAAACATTGGCTGATCTTTTTGGGCAGCTTAAAGTATGTTAAGTAGCCGAAACGTCGGGATTAATAAAAGTGCTCCGCGACAAAATCCGTAAGTGTTTATACTTATAATTTCGATATTGGATATTTGATATCGATATATCGTAACAAAATATTATATCGCCCAAAAATATCGATATATCAAATTGAAAATATCGATATATCGATGTATCGAAATAATTTATTCGACAAGCCTACGCGCTTAGTAGCCGCTGTGATCTCGCGACGAACGCAAGTCGTGCACAAAATGAGTGGCTGGTCGAACGAAGAGAGTTTATCGTTTTTGGAATATTACCAAACCGAAACGTGTATCTGGAACCCCAGGGATGTTAACCATAAAGATATAAAGTTCATTTGTTTATTAATTTATTTTAACCGACTTCAAAAAAGGAGGTTATCAATTCGACCCGTATGTATGTAATATTTCCAGAATTGCCCAATTTCCGTATATATTAGTCTATATCAGCGTCTGAACAAATGTGCCAAATTTCAAAAGTTTATGTATGTATGTATGTTTTTATGTTTGTGTTCGCATATCTCCGGAACTACTAGTCCGATTTGAGTTTTTTTGATTATACTAGGTATTGTTTAACTTAGGGAACAGTCCAAGTTTCATCAAAATCGGTTCAGTAGTTTTTGAGATAGGGAATTTTAATTCTCAATTACGTACAATTTTGAAGTCGGTTTTATCTTTTTAATTAATAGAATACTATATTACATTGTGATGATAATTTTGGTTATAAGAGCATTAAAAATAATAGGAAACCAAACGTATAGCCGACACAAGTAGGTACGGTGTCCACCATAGATGAAGTAATAAAGTATAGATGTAATATAGCCCGTCATCGCGTGGCCATTTTGTGCTTATTTTCATACAAATAGTGTGCGTTTATTTTCTTGAATATTTCTATTTGTTGATCATTTCGAAGCACATTTTGATACAGAAAAGAAAGTCATTTAGATCATGATGTCTGTACGGTGGTTTGGTCCCGTACAGAGTAAAAGTCAAGTTAGGTTCAATAGGTTTATTGAATCCTTAACTTATGCTAAAATGGTTTAATGGTAAAATGGTAAAGAGAGCACGCGAACCGATTGGCGGCTAGACGCGAACTGGTTAAATAAAGTAAATTATAATACCGCGTGCGGCGTATACGATGACAGTGCGAAACGTGATGTACTGTCGACAAACTGTTGACCGTACATGCTGCCCCCGCGAGAGAAGAAAGAGTGATGGTAAAAAAGGTACAAAAAATAAATGGTTCAATGGTTACTGAGTGACGTGAGACAAGGTGATAAACAATATTCGCTTATTCTAAAGGCACCCTAGAGTCTCTAATCACAATAATCACTAAAATTATGCTTTTGCACTACGGGAGAAGTGGACTGGTCTTTCACTCTACCACTGCACTTAACAATAGATTGCCCATGGTCAACTACACTCACGCACTGGTCACTAACACTATACACAAACGCTGCATTCGCCAGACC
This sequence comes from Polyommatus iphigenia, assembly GCA_963422495.1. Lineage (NCBI taxonomy): Eukaryota > Metazoa > Arthropoda > Insecta > Lepidoptera > Lycaenidae > Polyommatus > Polyommatus iphigenia. The sequence continues at coordinate 18,536,002 of OY730190.1, read as the reverse complement.
CCGCGGCTCATGGCGCGGTGGGTCCGACGCGGCAGGCGCAGACACTGCGCCAGCTGCTGCCGGCGCGCTGCTGGAGTCCTGGCGGCGGCTGCGGCGCGGGCACCACCGCCGCGCGGCGTATGCGGCTGCCCCACACATCAGCACACCCACCACCACGTATATCGCGACGTAATGGTGAACGTCGTGATAAGATATACCACCCTTTAGACCACTCTCTGAACGCATTTTTTTTTTAAACGGGCTTTGGCCCACCACACATTCCCACCACTGTATCTCCTGTGTCGCCAGGATCGACAGCGGCATCCAACCACGAAAACCCTTTGATATGATCTCAGGGAGCCCGAGGGACATGCTAATACTGTCTTGGGACCCGCAACGAAATTAATCAGAAGAAAATAGGAGGAGTAGGAAGAATCCAATTTCCCTCCCCATAAAAGCGGGAGACAGCACAAAGTTGCAATGACCGAAAGTCAAAGAACTTAAGGGGGAGCACCACGGAAATAAGGTTAATAATTGTGACTCCTAAGCTAAAGCTAAGTTAATATTGGAGTTTATTGTGTTTGACTGTTGCCAATAATAATTGTGGCAAAAACGCTTGAAGGCACGGAAGTTCCTAGCGCTGTCCACGAGATCACCGTAGTATGCTACTCCAGATGTACAGAATAGGTTGTTTAGCATAGTAGTTCTTTCGTCCTGCCAGAGACTGCACTCCCAGAGAACATGATGCGCGGTTTGTTCAAACATGTTGCCTTCGGTCGAGCACTCGCACATGGGTGATGCTACTAGTTTAAATCCGTAAAGTTTGGCCTTAAAATTTCCATGACCGGTCAGGAATTGAGAAACGCAGTGATCAATATCCATCCAATGTTTGGATAGCCGTTCACGAATATTAGGGAAAAAATTATAAAGGTGTCGCCCTTTGGTGGAACAGTCCCATCGTGACTGCCATTCGGAGATTAGGCTTTGCACAGAGTTTTCTAAAGGTTCAAACAGTCTTGCTATTTTAATTTTATCGCGAGCGCTTAAAAAGAACGGGTTGTCAATGTTTTTTTTATGATAGTAAATTGTCGCACGACGCTGAATCTCAAGGTCAACGGGTAAAACTCCGGCTAACACAGGTAAGGCTTCGGTGCTTGTGGTCCTGTAAGCTTTGCATAAGAATATAAGAGCAAGACGTTGGCTTTGTAGCAACTTGCGACGAGCCGCGCCGATTGTTGCTCTGTCAGCCCACACGGGGGCCCCGTAGCAAATGCTGCCTAGGTAAGTAGCAGTGTAAATTAATTTTAGGGTTTTGAAGGAGAGGCCCCATGTCGACGTAGATATTTTGGTAAAGGAGTAAAAATTGCGCTTCGCTGTCTCACCGGTTTGAATTATATGTTCTAAAAATGAAAATTTATTTTCCAAGTAAAAACCAAGATAACAGAGTGACTGTTTGCGTTTAACGTTAATATTGTCAAGTTTAATGCTAGGGGAAGATATAAGGGACCCTTTTAAAAGAATTTGGTAAGTTTTATGCGCGGCGAATTTCAGGCGATTACGTTTACCCCAGCTCGATATTAAATTAAGACTATCATTGGCTTTAGATTCAATTTCGGAACGTGAATTTGCATGAACGATGAGAAAACCGTCATCGGCGTAGCCAACTAGTACGCACAGCGGTGGTAGGGGAAGACTTAATAAATCATCAAATCCGAAATTCCATAGTTTTGGCGAGATAACAGAGCCCTGAGGGCAGCCGCATGTTAAATCTTTGGCGTGTGTACAATGGCCAAGTCGAAGCTTAGTTTGACCGTTAAAAAAATAAGAACGTATTATGGCATAAATATTAGAGTAGCAACCTCGATTTTTTAGTTTTAATAATAACATCTCTGAACGCATTTGTTTTATCTTAACGCCTATTTCGTCTAGATCCTGGTCATAACCACCCGCTACTGACGTCGGCTCTGGAATCAGCGACGCGGACGTCCCGTTCTGGTTGAAGATGTGGTTGATGGGGAGAATGTCTATCGCTGGTATATCGGTCTTCATGGTGAAAGTATTGTTATACTGTCTCTGAGCATAAATGGTAATGTCGTTTCCTTTCAGAACGCATTCTGGACCCAGCCTTATGATACCGCTACTATTTAGATGGTTGGAAAATATTTGCTCTCCACAGATGATGCGCACTGGACACGAGTCGCAGCAAAAGAAAAAGTAAGTATTTACATCATTTAACTGTGACCACCAATCTTGACATCTTGCAGTTTTGGTTCTGCACCGCTTCGTCTCCTGGTCTTTGGAGCACAAGACGTCGTCATGACTCATGTGTGAAATTGGTTTCTGCAGTGGACAAAGTTGTATTTCAGAATCTAAGTGAATACACTTATGCAATTCTAATTGCGATATGGTCATAAATGTGTCTCTTTGTAAGTTGATCGCGATGTAATCCGAAGCTGGAACTAGGGTGACCATGATTTTGTCGTTCCGTCTTGGGATAGGATAAATTCTATATACTTGGTAACTATCTCTACTCACTAATGGTATTCTAATTTCAAAAATAAAATAATCTTTCATCATCTTAGCTCTAACCTTAAGTAAATGGTAAATTTTGGTAAATTCCGTGTGAGGATTTTCAATTGGTAATTTTAATTCATTGGACAGTTTTCCTGAAATAATATTTAACTCCTCTAAAAGCTGGTCCGGTTTCAAAAGATGTATGTTAAACTTTCCAAAGTTACACCTCTGAAACTGCATCTAGTAGAAAATCCTGCATGTTCTTTAAATTAGACTCCAAGCTGTTGGCTGCCATGGAGCATAACAAAAACTCATTGGTCGCTTCCACATCTTTCAGTTGACCTTTTACATCGTTGGTAGTATTCTCTAAATGGTTAATGTAATATGTAAATATCTTATGCTGTTTGTCAATAGAGCCTTGCATCCTCTTCAGTACATTATATTCTGCCTCTAATACGGAAGTCTGGTTTTTCCATAGAGCAGCCAGATGGTTTTGGTTTTCTCTAATTAAATCGATGTCCTTAATATACTGTTCAGCGAATTGGTCATCGAGTACACCGAACAGCGCGTGTGCAACATTACCCACGACGTTGATAAGGCCGCTTTTGCGCCGCGCGTGCCCGTGTGGGAACTGCTGCGTCGACAGAATACTATTGTAATGCATTAGCTCTGTATAGCTGTGCCGTAATTGTATTAAAATGGAATGGATGGTTTCTTACTGGTGATTGTTGACATAGATGTTCCATGTGAATGTGATCTATTATCAAAGTATATATACTTTGATAATAGCTCACTGCCCTGCCAATATGGTCCTAAATCATAATATACTACCAGCTTCCATTCGTCTTGCACTAACCGCATGGTAGATATTTTGTCAAAATATAAGCTTTGACTATCGTTAAAGTTTATTACGTTGTATGCACACGAGGCTGGTGAAATTAAAAACGTAAACAACATAAGTGCCATGGTAAATAAATGATAAATGCCTTTTCTAGCTCTCCTTTTTGGTTTTGGTAAATTGTCATTCGACTGGTTATTCGGCTGGTTATAGTCAACAATTTGGTTACTGTCTCTATCTTCACTGTTATGGTTAATCGGTAAAAGTGATAACTTAACTATTGGTCGTTTCATAATGCCATTTTTAGTTTTTACAGAGACTACTCTAGTTAGCCCGTCTTGCCCCGGATGTAGCTGCACGATTCGACCGAGAGCCCACTTACCCGGTGGCAGGTTAGCGTCGTGTATAATAACAATGTCTCCTATATTTAGATTAGGTTGTGAACGTTGCCACTTAGACCTAGTGTTCAATTGTGTAAGGTACTCAGTTCTCCATCTCTTCCACACGTCTTGGTAAATCTTCTGTACTAACTGCCATCTGGTTCGCAGATCGTGTTCAGACTCAACAATGGTTAATGTTGGTCCACTGGCTAGAAAATGGGATGGAGTGAGGAAATCTAGATCTTCTACGTCTTCGCTCAGCGGGCACAGAGGTCTAGAGTTGAGGCAGCCTTCCAGTCGAGCTAGGAGAGTGGAGAACTCCTCGTATGTGAGTTTTTGTTCTCCTATGACTCGTTTCAGATGGTATTTTAAACTCTTCACAGCCGCCTCCCACAGACCGCCTGCACTAGGCCAAGACGGTGCGTTGAAATGCCATTCTATCGACATGTCCGCTATCTCAGCATAAAACTGGTCATTTAATATTGATTTTAAATTAACTGTCTCTTCTTGCAGGACTCTATTTGCTTTTATAAAATTCGTCCCGTTGTCACTGTAAATGTGACCGGGCGATCCTCTCCTGGCCGAAAGTCTTCTTAGGGCTGCTAAAAATGCCGAAGCGGTGAGATTGGAGACCAACTCCAAGTGTACGGCTTTGGTCACCATACACACAAAGACGGCGATGTATCCTTTTGTACATCTCACTCCTCTACCCTTCGCAGACTTGACGTCAACAAAACCGGTGAAGTCAACCCCTGTTTGGTAGAAAGGGGTTGACTTCACCGGTTTGTTCTCCTGTTGACTCGGGCTGGTGGTAAATCTCCCATCAACTGGTCATGTTTCAGGGGGTCGTGCCTTCTGCACAGCACACATCTTCGAAGCTGCTTCTTTACAGCGCTATTTCCTCCTAAAATCCAATATTCTTGACGTAACCCTCGCGTGAGGGTCAATCTTGCACCCCCGTGGAAGGTCATTTTATGTGCCTGGTCAATTATCATGTTGGTAAGTACATGGTTATGTGGTAAAATACACGGACGCTTCATCCTATCTTCTATTTTGGCGTTGGTCAATCGCCCCCCAACCCTCAAAAGTCCTTGGTCATCAATAAATGGTTTTAGTTTTAATAAATTACTCTTAGGGTTAGGTTGGTTATGGTTTTTAATATATTATATATCTTCTAAGAATTCTAGTTGCTGTACATATTTTATAATTAAATATTTTGCTTTTCTTATTTCTAATATAGTTAAGTATCGTTGTTTATTTTTAGACTTAGGTGTAAAGCGTAATACCCACGCAAGCACTCTTGAAGCTCGCGTAAAATCGCTGTATCTGCTAATTTTATTTTCTATAACTTCGTTTTCATATTTAATAGTTGTAACATTTATATTTAATAATGGCTTTTTCAGCTCTTCGTTCGTGGTATAAGATGAATTGGTTAATTTCGACTCCTCAAAAGATTGTAGCCAGTGGGGTCCCGTGAACCACAAGGAATGGTTAATCAGCTGTTCCGTGGTGATGCCTCTACTTGCTGAGTCAGCTGGGTTGTCCTTGGTTGACACATAATGCCAGCTGCTCGGTGGAACGATGTCCGTCACCTGCTTCACCCTATTCGCGACGAATGGTTTCCACTTGCTTGGGTCGCCGTTGAGCCAACCTAATACTGCGGTCGAGTCGGAGCAACCGTAGATTTTGATGTTGCAATCTGATAGGCAATTGCATGTGATCTTCATGACCTTGGTAAGTAGAACAGCTGCACATAATTCTAATCTTGGTAATGACACATTTTTCTTTACAGGTACGAGACGAGACTTTGCTGCCACTAGTACTACAGAAGACTGGTTGTTGGTGGTATTGTTGACTCTGCAGTATACAACACAAGCGTAGGCATTTTGTGATGAATCACAAAACCCATGCAACTCGACGGTGTCGTTCTTCGAGGACTGTAGCCACCTTGGTATGGTTATATGGTTAATTTTTGCTATGTCAGCTTTTATGGTTTTCCCACTTGTGTTGATGTCAGCTGGCAACTCGTCGTCCCAATGAAGATTTAGGAGCCAAACTTCTTGGAAGAGTAGTTTCAACTTGGTGGTAACTGGTGAAAGCCATCCAAGCGGATCGAATATTTTCGATATATTCGATAGTAAGCTTCTTTTGGTGAGCTTACGGACTGGTTCAGATTTCAACTGAAAAGTAAAATAATCCTGGTCTGGATGCCACTTAAGTCCTAATGCCTTGGTTGATTCTTGGTATTTAAATATATATGCTTGGTCTTCACACGGTGACTGATTATCTGGTAATACTTCTGGTTTATTGGACGACCACTTCCTTAAATTAAATCCACCTAACTGAAGAAGATTTATGAGGTCAGAAATAAGTTTTCTTGCAGATTCTAGGTCATGCTGTCCATGGAGAAGATCATCCATGTAGAACCTGGTAGCTAGAGCTTCTGCTGCTTCTGGATAGCGGTGACCTTCATCCTTAGCCAGACGTTTCAATGTCATCATGGCTAGGAAAGGTGCGGCCTTGGTGCCGTATGTGACAGTGGTAAGTTGGTATTCTTCCAATGATTGCTGTTCAAGATCTCTCCACAAGATCTTCTGGAGAGGCTGGTCATCTTCATGAACATCTATGAAACGGAACATCTTCTCTATGTCGGCTGTGAAGGCTATTTGGTACTGCCTCCACTTAAAGATGAGAGTAAACAAATCTTCTTGCAAATTTGGTCCAGAGTACATAAGGTCATTCAACGAAAATCCAGTCGAAGTTTTCGCTGAGGCATTAAAAACAACCCGCGTGGCCGTGGTCGTGGAATCCGTTCGGATTACACAATGGTGCGGCAAATAGCATTGAAGTATCGGGTTACTATTGCACTTCTTCATATGGTTTAAATTAATATATTCATGTATAAATTGTTTGTAATTCTGTTCGATAATTTTATTTTTAGAAAATCTTTTTTCTAACTGACGAAATTGAGCCACAGCTTTGGTTTTCGAGTCACCCAATTTTTCAGTAATCTCTGGTTTGAGTGGTAAACGTACGACGTAACGTCCATTTGGTTGACGCGTCGTATGCTGCTGGTAATGATGAAGGCAATGGTTATCTTCATCAGAAATATTGATAGAGTTATCTGAGATATCCTCAATCTCCCAGAAGCGCTGAATATCTTGCAAGTCGACCATGACGACGTTGCAATATTTTTGTGTTGGTTCTATGGTTCCACTTAAAATCCATCCGAGCTTGGTATTTTGCGCTATTGGTAGTGATGTGCCATTACGAATTAACCCTGGTAAAATAATTAACTCGTACACATCTACGCTTAAAATTAAATCTACTGGCTTACTTCTGTAAAATTCTGGATCGGCGAGTGGTAATTTATCCAGGCATGGCCAAGATGGTTTTTCAAAAGATTCGTTTGGTAAATTTCCGACAACATGCTTCATGACATAGGCTTCGGTTTTAAATGTAAAATTATTGTGAAGAGAAGATACGTCTATCTGTACGACTCCCCTACTGTTATTGGCCTTCGCGCCAACTCCAACAACCACGCAGTGGCGCTTAATCCTTGGTAGGCCTAAAAGCTGAGCAGCGTTCTCTGTAATAAGAGATGTCTCTGCATACGGGTCTATGAGGGCTCGCATGGTATGGTGACAGCCATCCACAGACCTAATATTAACTTTAGCTGTTGCTAATAATTTGGGCATGGTTTCTTGCGGGGTATTGGTAACGCATATTTTAGATTTTTGGGCAGGCAGCTCGATGTTGGTGTTGCTAGAAGTTGAGGGAGCAAAAGTAACGAGGGCATTGTGCAATAAAGTATTATGGTGCTGGTTACAAAAACGGCATGTTTTTTCCGAAGTACATTCCTTGTCATAATGGTTAGTTAAGCAGTTTTTACATAACTTGTTTGTTTCAATAATTTTAAGTCTATTCAGCGGCGACGATTCCAGAAATTGTTTGCATTTAAACAATTCATGGCAACAGTTTTTACAGAGCATGCATTTCCTTTGTGTTGCAATATGCATTGGTTTCGTATTAACATGGTTTATTACAGCTGGCCTTGGTTTAAAGTTTCTGTTCATAAAATTATGCAAATGGTTATTCGGATGCTTTTCAACCCATGGTTTTAGGAATTGGTTTTGAGATGAACTTGGTTTACTTGGTAAATCCTGTTTACGACGAGAGCTTTCTAAAGATGTAAATTTCATTTCTAAAAACTTCAAAAATTCTGACAAAGTAGGCAATTCTTTTGGGTTCTTAAGCGACTCTATATAATCATGATGTGTTTCGGTATCTAGTTTTTGGCACAAAATATAGACAATCAATGGGTCCCAGTTGGAAATATTGATACCCATTGCCTTTATAGAGTTAAGACACTCGTTGGTGGTGTCATATAATTTCTTAATGACTGCTGCAGATTGTTGCTGAATAGTGGGCATGGTTAATAATAATTGTATGTGGGAATCAAATATTAATCTGATATTATGGTAGCGTTGGTTTAAAATGTCCCAGCATACTTGATAATTCTCGGAATTAATGCGTAAATGGTGAACTAATTTTTCAGCCTCTCCGCGGAGCTTACTTTTCAAAAACTGCATTTTTTGGGCATTTGGTAACGACTTATTACTATGTATGGTTTCGGAGAACAAATCCTTAAAACATATCCAATCCTGGTAATTTCCGCTGAAGGTGGGTATGTCCATTTGTGGTGTTGAACGTTCCCGGTATGATGACGACCACATCTGTCTGTTCACTGCCTTCTTCATGGTGTTGTACTTCCTCTCCATCTCAGCGAAGGCTGTCTCGTACTCCTCGTTGTCTAGTACCCCTTCGCTGTCGATGTCCCAGTGAAGGGAATCGATGACCGACCATCTGGATTGGATAGTCCTTAAAATGTCTTCAAATTCCCAGCGTTCGGAGCAGCTTTCAAGGTCGACGGCCTCTATGGTTCGAGAAAGCGCCTTGAAGTTGCTCTTCTGCTTACGAAGCATTTCTTCCACCCTACTGGAGTTACCTTGGTTCGACAGTTTCGGCGCAGGGAAACTAAAAGAGGTACTCTCCTGGACGGGAGAAGAAAAATCGCGCCTATCTGATGAGCCCTGCGATAATGGTGTAGCTGGTCTCAGTAATGGTTTTCCTGGTTTGCTGGTTACGTAATTAGACATCATGTTCCTAACTTCCTCGTAAAAAATTTTTGTCCGCTGGTAATGGTTTTCAGTAAAGTAGCGGTGGTTAAGATCTTCGAACTCGGCGCAGAGCCTGGTATGGTTGGTCTGGAATTCATTCCAGTACGAGTCCAAAGTATTAAGGCGTTTTTCGATATGGGCGGGCGTCTTACGATCAGGCCCGTCCTTCTTGAAATTAACACACTGCGTGTTAATCGCAGATATGATCTGGTTCTGGGTGGTTAATAGAGCCTCCATGGTTGCGGGCATCATAATGGTCAAAAGAGAGTGGTAAAAAATGGTAAAAAGGAAAGATCTTACTTGAAGACTGGCATGTGGTGACCTGGTTGTCCTCAGAAGTCGTCCCCGGTGGTAGTCGCTGGTAGCGTCGCTGGTCTGGTGAACTGATTACACTCCACACAAGCACTTTGGTCAAAATTGGTACACTGGTTCGGTTCTGGTCAATTGGTTACACCGACACACACGCGACGTAATTGGTATAACTGGTTACAACGCAACCGACACGTGTTTGGTATCACTAGCGCCGCGTCGGTCTCTCCTTACGTTAAGGAACGAAAGACCACGTTGCTCTCACGTTGGAATGGTTAGAGAGAAACCACAATGGTTAGGGTTCCTTCGATTGGTTAAACTTTTGGTCACTGGTTCAATAGTAACTCGAAGGACCACAATGGTTAGGGTTCCTTCGATTGGTTAAACTTTTGGTCACTGGTTCTTTAGAAGGCTGAAGGACCACTAATCTATCGATAAACTATAGTTTAAGTAATGAGAATAAATAATCGATAAACTATAGTTTAAGTAATGAGAATCCGTAAACACACGTAAAAAGCTATGCAATTTTTGTAGACAAATTATTATTAATAGGCTACTTGACCTACTTTTTTTCTTCATGCTAATCGCTTCTTAATCATTCATTTTCACAAAAAAAAAACTAATATTTTAAAATTTTACACAGTAGAAAACCATAAAAATGTTTATTGAAAAATACGCCTCTTAAATGGCGCCGAAAACACTGTCCGCCATAGTGTGACGTCATACGCTTTGTATTTTAAACTCTCTTTATTAAACATTTTTTATGTGCTAAATGTACGAGTCTAAAAGTGCCCAAAAATTATAAAAGAATTGAATAAGAAATTAGAAATCATTTGTAATGTTGAAAACTTTTGGAGAAAAGTTTTGGCCATTTCATTTCCCGTCTACAATAAATGGAAATAATATATAAAACTGATGTTTTAAGCGAATTATTAAATAAAATATATTTTAAAAAATCTTTCTAGGCTTATTCTTATTATTTATGTACAGATAAACTTACATATAACGAGCGCGATAAATAAAAGATATTAAATTACTATAAGGATGACGTCACATCCAAATCGGAAGTACCGCAAAAGCGTTTTCGTCAGTACAAATCCTATTTTCATAAAATCATATTTTCAAATCGACTTTATTTATCAATCATAAGCTTTTATTTGATGATAAGGGTGAAATATGGTTTCCTAGGCCAAGTTCTACTAGAAATATGCATTTGTTTAATGAAATTGAAGAAAGGTCAAGTAGCCTATTGATGTGACATTTTTAGCACTAATAGAATAGGTACCTTTATACGGAATAGGCACGAATAAGGGATTATTAAACTTATAAATTATCTTTTTAGCTTATAAAAATACCGATTGAAAAGCCCAAAAAACGTTGTTCAAAACTTACGTATTTAATGTTAAATCCACGTGTTTGAGGCATTCTTTGGCCATTCTTATGGTTTACTATTTAGCGGAACCACAAAACTTAATAATATCTAGCATAAAATGTTCACTAAAAACCTTTATTAATACTTTTATTTCATGAAATATGCAGACCGACTCCTTTGTTATGTCCGAGTAAGTAGGACATAACATTACACGCTTATGACGCTTATACACCGATATAATGGCTCTCTCCTAGTATATAGTATCACAATGGTGTCCACCATGCTTGGATGTACGTAATACACTGACGCGTTCACGAGCGTGAAAATGACTTCCAAATGCAAAGCGAGATTTGTGGAGGCTTGTGGCTTGTGGAGGCTTGCCGAGGCTCGGCAAGCATCAAAACGTAGGATTATAGTTAGGACATGAAATTCATACCCGAGTATGTCTGCAAAGCGGTCCCTGTGTGTGGCGGGTGCGGGGGGTGCGGGAGGTGCGAGCAGGAGCCCCGGCCGGGCGCTGGCCGCGGGCGGAGCGTTCTCCACTTCCGAGCGAAGGGCACTCCTGCGAAAGTATATGAAAGTGATTTCTATAACGATGGTACCAACTACCAGTATCGTTAGAACAGAGACAGCTACTCGGGCAGCGGGCTGCGGGAGTCGTTTTCATAATGCCCAAATGTGCTCGCAATTCACAAGGAGTCAAGAACAGAATAGATATATCAGAGGCAGGTTTCCATTTTTTGATACGCCCATCCGAATCATAATATTTTTTAATATCAGACGATCAGCTGAGTAGCCAGTATACAGGCTGCTGTCAAACCTAATTCTTCATTAAGTCTACATGGGATTTGGTACCCATGCCCCTTTAAGTCGAGAGCCTACCGATAAGGAACATGCACAATATGATTCCTCGATGTATGCACTAAGATTTTAAGCTAACTCAACTCATATTATTCTGTTTTCAATCTTTAACTTCTTATGATTATTGATGTATTTAGGTGTGTTTATAATGCCGAATAAAGTTTTGACCTTCTAGCACGAGACGCTGGCGGTGGAACGACGAGAGCTGTCCCCACCGCGAAATATGGAAACCTTGAACAAAACCAATAACACTGTAAGTAGGTACTTAGTTACGTCACACCAAAAAAAAGGAACATCAAACATGCAGGTCACAATAGTCAATATTATAATATTTACCTACATAGCTTGCTTTAAATATACCTAATAGGTATGTACCTAGTTAATACCTATTATATAATATAGCCTCTATATTTCTATAGTAAATACAGATATATTATTATGTTGTTACTGTTGTACTGTTTCAGTGAAACTTCTTTATTATTCTTATTTCAGTATTCAGTCGTCAGACGTTTCCTACCACAAGGAAAACTTCCCAATTGTTGTTTGTTTTTTTGTTTGATTCTCCGATCACATACGCATATTGTGTACTGAGAAGATCGGAGATATAATAGAACGAAGCTTCATCCACATAAATAAGAATATCCACAATATAATATATTATATAGTAACTATAGTGGAACCTGAGGGCCTGCGGCGCGGGGGGTCGGTCGCGGGGCGGGTACCGCAGCAGCGCGGCGAGCAGCGCCAGCGCGGCGGGGCCGGCGGCCGGCAGCACGCGCTCCAGCGGCACGCCCGCGCTCGCCGGGAACCGGAACCGCAGCGCGGCCGCCAGCGCGTAGCCCTCCGGCCACGCGTCGCGCGCCGGCGTGCCCAGCACCGCCGCGATGCGGTGCAGCTGGTCGATCTCCGAGCTGCCCGGGAACAGCGGCCGGCCCGTATACAGCTCCGCCATGATGCAGCCCAGCGCCCACAGGTCGATGGGCGCGCCGTAGCGGGTGTCGTGCAGCAGCACCTCGGGCGCGCGGTACCAGCGCGTGGACACGTAGTCCGTGTAGGGCGGGCGCGAGCGCACCTCCCGCGCCAGCCCCAGGTCCGCGATCTTAACTAGCTCGGGGCCGCTGCACAGCAGGTTCTCGGGCTTGAGGTCGCGGTGGAAGAAGCCGTGGCGGTGCATGTGCGCGAGCCCCTGCAGCACCTGGTACAGGATGTTGCGCAGCACGGGCTCGGGGAAGGGCCGCTCGGCGTCGCGGATTAGCTGGTACAGGTTGCCGCGCATGTACTCGAACACGAAGTACAGCGTGTCGTTCTCGCGGATCACCTCGCGCAGCTTCACTATGTTCGCGTGGTTCAATTTCTTGAGGGATTTCACTTCGCGGAGGTTCATGGCCTCGTCCCACGAGTAGTACTTGCGCTTCATCCTCTTGATGGCGACCTTCTCCCCTGTGTCCCGCCGCTGCGCCAACGACACGGACCCGTACGTGCCGTCACCAAGCTGTTGAAGCATCACGTAGCGGTTCATCCTGCTAAAACCGATGGCCTCGTAACTCGATATCGACGAAAGTATACCTACATAGGTATAAAGTGTAACAAATGCGGTAAATACACTATAATATTTATTATTTTGCTTAGTAGGAACTATGTACTTCTAAATGTGTCCATTATTCCTTTGGAATATCCATTATGGCTATTAACTTTATCAAAATGCCCATAAAATGCCCTTTTCATGTTAACTATTTCAACAATTGTTATTGTTAAACAATTTGTTAAAAATATTATTAGTTTCGTTTTAGCAATTGCGATTTATTAAGGCTCTTTAAACTTTACTTATTAAACTTTTAGGTTAAGTATGTTATCCCACAATTTAGCAACTTAGATGTTATAAATCACAGATTACTAGTATATATTTGTTATAAATTCATTACTGTAGGTATTATTTTGCTCTATGTTTATGAAATATAATATCACGCTAATAAAAAATTACAAACAAGTTAGCAGGTTTTAGTTGTCATAGCAACAGTTCCAAGTACAAACAACATGCCATCAAAGCTGCACACTGCGCAGTGCACAGCAAGCTGCAAGCCATCTGCAAGTATAGTCAAAAGCCCCTTAATGTTATTTAACAGCACTTAGGCATGCTTAACCTAATAATTAGTTTCATCACTTTCAGGTTGGTTTTAAGCTTATCGTGATTCGTGATCCTTGAATCAAGAATTCACGATGCATGAGAATAAAGATAAATAAATATTCCCTACTTTTTCACATTCTCTACTAATTTTTCACTTTTTGCTGTTGCATGATGTGATGATAATATAGCCTTCCTGTCTAAATACAACTGAATACAAATATTATTTCAATTCGCACCAGTAGTCCAGACTCCAGATATTAGCGAGTTTGAACTTTGAAGTTTGAACTATGAACAAACAAATTCTTCAGGTTTATAATATAGTCTGTCAAGAAAGTGAAGAAATTAAAAAGTGGCAACATCGTAGCGTCATCCCTTTTTTCTTGGATTGATTTGAAAGGGATGACACTACGATGTTGCCACTTTTTAATTTCGTCACTTTCTTGACAGACTATAATATAAAAGATTCTGTGATAGAAGGCTAAGGGCTATGTTCCGAAATGTACTGCGACCACTGCACTGTGCTATGACTGTAGAAAAAATCGTTCCGTAATAGAGTTGCACACTGCCGCAGTACCCTAGTGAAATATATGACGTCATCAATCGTCGCCATATTGTACTGTGAGCACTGGCGTTTTCGAGGTAAGGCACTCGCAGTACTTTGATCACGTGATCAGTCAACTGTCAAGTGTCAAAACCACTCGAGTGTCTAACGTTTTAAAACAATACCTACAGTTTAATCCCAAAGTTATAAATTTCTGTAATTAATTTGGATTAATAATAATAAAACACTGGAAGAATTGCAAAAATTAACCTTATTAGACTGTGTTGAAAATGTTCAATACGAGCTGTCAAAAATGCGGCTGATAGTATACTGGATTGCGTTCCGTTTTAAATAGTTACCAGTATACCAACAGTATACTAACTATAAAGGAACGGCTTCGCAGTATACTAAAATGACGTCACACTCTGAAGTGGTCGCAGTACATTTCGGAACATAGCCTTAGTAAAAAGTTTGCAAAAAGAAGAAGAAGTCAACTGACAAATTGCCTTCCCGACCGGGACAAATTAAAAGAGTTTTGCCGGGAATGTAAAAGGGTGCTGTTGTGTTTTTATATTATTTTCCTAAAATTGTGTTAACTGGGTTTTTAGTGTGTAATATTGGTAGAATATTAACCATTAGATATTCGTGTTCATGCACAAGTGTAGGAAAGTGATGTAATATCCAGAAACGTGCTATTTTGTGTTCCCTCCAAAACTCCATCAAAAGTTTCAGTAAAGCGTCTACCACTTTACTGAATCGACCGACTTGACTCCTTGACTGTATTGACTTTTACTTAGACTTTGACTAGACTTTAGACCTGACGATACATGAAAACGATGATGAAAATTATAATAGGAGGAATATGGTTTTCCCGCCATATTCCTTAACTTTTTACCTTGTCTGTGGCACAGCATACACATCCTTTGTGTCAAGTTGCCAAAAAAGAAGAAAAAGAAAGAAAGAAGACAAATTAAAAGAGTTTTGGCGGGCATGTGAAACTGTGGCACAACATACACATCCTTTGTGTCAAGTTGCCAAAAAAGAAGAAAAAGAAAGAAAGAAAAAGAGTGCTGTTGTGTTTTTGTATTATTTTCCTAAAATTGTGTTAGCTGGGTTTTTAATGTGTAATATTGGTAGAATATTAACCATTAGATATTCGTGTTTATGCACAAGTGTAGGAAAGTGATGTAATATCCAGAAACGTGCTATTTTGTGTTTCCTCCAAAACTCCATCGAAAGTTTCAGTAAAGCGTCTACCACTTTACTGAATCGACCGACTTGACTCCTGTGACTGTATTGACTTTTACTTAGACTTTGACTAGATTTTAGACCTGACGATACATGAAAACGATGAAAATTATAATAGGAGGAATATGGTTTTCCCGCCATATTCCTTACCTTTTTACCTTGTCTGTGGCACAACATACACATCCTTTGTGTCAAGTTGCCAAAAAAGAAAAAAAAGATAGAAAGAAAAGACAAATTAAAAGAGTTTTGGCGGGCATGTGAAAGAGTGCTGTTGTGTTTTTGTATTATTTTCCTAAAATTGTGTTAGCTGGGTTTTTAATGTGTAATATTGGTAGAATATTAACCATTAGATATTCGTGTTCATGCACAAGTGTAGGAAAGTGATGTAATATCCAGAAACGTGCTATTTTGTGTTCCCTCCAAAACTCCATCGAAAGTTTCAGTAAAGCGTCTACCACTTTACTGAATCGACCGACTTGACTCCTGTGACTGTATTGACTTTTACTTAGACTTTGACTAGACTTTAGACCTGACGATACATGAAAACGATGATGAAAATTATAATAGGAGGAATATGGTTTTCCCGCCATATTCCTTATCTTTTTACCTTGTCTGTGGCACAACATACACATCCTTTGTGTCAAGTTGCCAAAAAATAAGAAAAAGAAAGAAAAGACAAATTAAAAAAAAAACAACTGACAAATGACACTGACACAGAATAAATTTTTAGGTGCTTTCTAGAGATGCTTTAATTTTAATTGATTGTTTAATTGAAATTATTAAATTCATTTAATATAATTTAGAGTTTAGACATTAAAGTTTTCGTTTAATGATATCGGGAAATAAGAACAACATTTATTTTTACCAAAACTGCAAAATTCTTAATAAAGCCTGTTGGTAAACAAAACAAACAATAAAGATACTTTAAATAAATTAGTAACAGGACAGGTATGATTTTTAAATGATTTTAACGTACAAGACTGTCTAAGTGAGACTGAGTTTGAACAGCTAAGATTGTATGTTAATATGATATAGGTACATAAATGAATATTAGGTTTCATCTTTCACAGTAATCATAATAATAATATTATTATAAGAACACGAATTTCATGCACTAATTCCACTTTAGTAATTACCAGCTGACTCAGATATGTTGCTATGTTGAAAGCTAGTACAAATAATAGAACAACTAGCTAAGCTTAACTAGCACTAACAATAAAGCCCTACAATCTACACAAACTGCTTAATACACCCATAAAATATCCATCAACTGATTGATAGCTAGGGCCACATGACACATGGACATGGGCAACATAAATAGTACATTATTTTGAAGTCACAGTAACTTCTACTGTTACTTAACAATAAATGATGATTAAAAATCCCCTTTTGTAATCTATCTGATAACATAATTTAATATATAAATATTCTATAACAATCAATTGTCACATTCTGTAATAATAGGATCATACAATATCATGACATAATTTCTTTAACTATAAACTACATGACTACTAATTATTTCAGGGTCCACAATGTTTCCTGAAAACAACACCGAGACAAATGGCAACACCGAGGAGCTGCTCGCTGAGGCGGCGATGCGCGCCGCTCTCGCAGCCGAAAAACAGGCAGATGCTGTGGCCCAGGCCGTAGATATCCTGCAAGAGTTGGTTAGCTTATTGAGGGAGAGAGTGGCCCCTCTGCCCCTGCCACCGCCCCTCCAAGCACCGCACGTTCCCACACATCACCACCTGTGAACTCAGACTTCATTAAGCCTGGAAAGGATTTAGTGTATTAAAATTATTATAATATGTATTAATGTCTAATGATGCAGATCCTACACTGGCAGAACAAAATATCTGATGCAAATGCGCATAGTAAGCTGTATAATGTTTTATTTTGATCTCATTTATTTAATATGCACTTGTTATTTTATTAAAATACCAAGTGCGTATAGCAAGCAATAAAATATCTTTTAAAAATATACAATATGACAGTATTTATTTTAAATAATATGTTACACAATGTCACTAATTAGACATAAATAAAGGAGTTTTAATATTGTCTACTAAGCACTCTCGCTATGCTCATGTAGGGGAGCTATTCATGTGGTCACTGGCGGACGGCAGTATTATTTGTCAAATCAGTGTACACTTTGAGATCGGCATCGGGAGAAAGACGAAGTCGAAGCATCATGTCGTGATGCAGGACATCGGCTCTCGCGCGCGCGCGGGCCGCGCCGGAGCGGAGTACGTCGCGCAGCAGCGCGGGCCGGCGCAGCAGCTGCAGCGCGCGCTCCCGCACCGGGCGCAGGTGCTCCACGAGCGCGGCGGCCACCTCGCGCTTGTACTGCGCCGTGGTCAGCCCCTCCGCCTGCAGCACCGCCTCCTCCGGCACCAGCCCCGCCGCCAGGCAGTGCAGCGCCACCAGGTTCGACACGCCCGCCCGTGACGACGTGCAGTAGCTCACCTGTTATCCGCATTACACATAACATTTCTAATTACGTGTTTTAAACGCCTTAGGCTCGTTACAGTCTTCCCATATTAGAGGGGAGAGTTGTTCTGATTTTTTTTACTTTTCTATTGATAACGATACTCTAATTACTAATCTATAGGGGGGAACAAAACAGAGTGATAAAAATTAACTCAAGTAATTCTTGGATTAGGGTGTATCAAAAGTGATAACTGATAACGTATTTTGTAAGCCATACTATTTTGTAGAAAAGCGAATATGAATTTTTTTTCTTTGGCTTAGGTGGCACGTGTAATGTGTACCTACCTACGCCCACAAAGATACTAGATAGAATTTCATACTCTGTATTGTAAATATATTTTATAAATGTAAGTAATTATTATTTGTGGTTTTGCACATAAATAACTTAAGAAATTTTTTATAACATACCTCTGGATTGAAGTCAGTGACAGCTTTTCTAATTTTTAATTTTATGGTGTCGTCAGAATCGCTAAGTAATATCCTCGATTTGGGATCAGAATCAGATTTGGACATCTTCTTAGTTGGATCTCTTAGACTTTTTATTCTTTCACACAGCTCATCTGAAACACAATGTTGTTTCAATATATTACATTGTAGTAAACTATTCAAGGGGAACAGTTATAGGAGGACAGATTATATACGAGAACAAAATTACAATACAGAAAATATTACTGAATATTTAAGTAAGTTTTATTAAAAATTCTGAAATGAAACTTGGCATAACCACTCTTGTAAATCGTGTAAAATCATGATTAAAATTTTAATTTTATTTAAACTTTAAACAATATAACCAAATGAATGTTTACCGGGTAGGATGGGCCTGGGCGTGGGGAAGAGATGTCCGTATCGGTGGTGAAAGGTGCGCACCAGCTGCGACGCCACCTGCAGGTGCTGCAGCTGGTCTGCACCCGCAGGGACGTGCGTGCCACGGTACAGCAGGATATCCGCCGCCTAGTAATGGAAACAGCTAATTGTTTTAGCCACATTATAATTACTTGAATAAATCATAATGTGTGACACGACATTCATTTAAATTATTCTTCAGAAGTGAGTGTTGCAGGTTGCAACGCTTTTGAGGGGTTCTTTGAAGCAGTGCCGTAAATAGCCTTTTTTGCGCCCTGTGCGAGTTTCTATAACTGCACCCTTATTTTTTAACCGACTTCCAAAAAGGAGGAGGTTATATGATCGTCTGTGGCTATTTTTAAGGGTTCCGAACCCAAAGGGTAAAAACGGGACCCTATTACTGAGACCTCCATGTCTGTCCGTCTGTCTCCAGGTTGTATCTCAAAAACCGCTATAGCTAGACTTCTGCAATTTTCACAAATTGTGTATGTATTTCTGTTGCCGCTATACAATGATCCGCTATAACAAATACTAAAAATAAAATAAAGTTAATGTTTAAGAGGGGATCCCCTACAACAAACGTAATTTTTTGGCCTTTTTTGCATGTCTATACATATTATAAAACAAAGTCGCTTTTCTTTCCCTCATGTCCCTTTGTTCCCTTTAATCAAAGCGCACGGAAGTGCAGAGGCCTAGTTCCAGCAGGCCGCGCGCATGCCGTGCACTATTTACACGAACCGTTTCGACGCACTTTTGACCCCCCTGTAGCTCAGTGCCTATTGGGAGAGCAAAGATAAAATTATACCTACGTGATTATATACTAGCACTGAAACATTATACCCAATTTCATAGATACAGCTTCGTTAGATCCTGAAATATGACCCTATAAAAATTGCTAATTTTGGCACTCACTCACTGACCGGTAATCAAAACCTCTAGGCCACTTTCAATTGTCCTAGCGTTATGAAATTTGGCACACAGGTCGTGTGTTATATGTAGATTAACAAAAAATTAAGAAATTTAAGAAATCGGTCAAGAGTGAGTCGGAATTTACGAACTTTAGATAAAAATTCTTATGTACCAGCGATACAATGAGAATACGATGAGGGTGGGAGAAGGAGAGGGGGGGGTATAAAATTTTATCACGTATAATGCACACTGTGTAGCATATTAAGTAAATACTGTTTGCTTAAAAATTTGGCTTCTATTGATAGTTTAACAAACACCACTGCGCCATCTATCAAAATACTTCAAAGTAATGAAGACTATAGTATGTACAGATATTTAGACGAATTCTGAAAGAGGCACTATTAAAGAGTAAGAATTATTTAATACTTTTTAGTTCATATTATTACTTATTGTTTTTACCTTGGAAGTCGGTTTTAATTTTTTGTTAAAAATAATAATTTCACCATTTTTAGTTATTTACCGGTAAACATATAAGCTGTCAGTATACATAGTATACATAATATATAGGATTTAGGTATGAAACTATCACAACTACTATACTCAGGCAGTTTTCAAAAAAGTTTTATCCTATGTCTCAAAAGCCATAAACCATACCCTACTATAAATACATATATTATGCATTACAGACCTGTTAATCTAATACGCACTCAACTGTCATGAAATGGCTACTATAACACGTCGTTATTTATTACTTATTGACTATAATATTATAACTGATTTATCATGAATAGAATTTGCATAGTAGCATAGTTTCAGTTCTTAAAACAACGATGAAACCCCCAAACTTTCATATGAAAACTTATTATCTGAGTTCACTACCACTTTAGAATTTCTTAAAGAACTCCAAGCATATATTATAATATATGCTTGGAGTTCTTTAAGAAATTCTAAATTTCATTCAGGGGTATACCCCTGTATATTATGCTTAGAGTTCATCAAGCAATGCTGAAATGTTCAAACGCCTATCGGCTCCAAAGGATCTAGAGTTCTGGTTCAGTGACTTTCGTTGTATTATAAAACTTCCGCATGTAAACTCATCAGCTCAACATAATAAAATATGCTTTAACTACTTTAAGCTACAATAATAGAACTATATAATATTTTGTCCCAATCAAGGAATTTCCTACATACCTCATACATCCCATGATCAAATTGCCAACTTGCAACACCAAGTTTAAATCATTTACTTTGTAACAACATTAATATAATTTTCAAAATCACTCGACAAACTCGAGTCTCGATCGAAAAGACTATGAAAAGTACCAATAGGGCCATAACTCATAACGTTGCATCGTGTGATGGTATTGATGATTATGATGATTATGATGATGATGATGATGAATGTAATAGTAGCATATTCTTTCAGTTCTTAAAACATCGCCGAAAGTCCCAACCTTGTATCTATAAGGAATCCGGAGTTCTCTTAGTATCTTCGGAACCATAGCATGCCTTGGTGTAAAATCTTGCTTTTTGGTACTGCATATGCCTCGGATTCTACACATAAAACCAAAATTACTATATGTTTCCATATAAATTTTGAGGAGTTCCCTCGATTACTCATGGATCCCATCATCAGGTCACCACGTTTGTGAACATGGTACCAAACTGGAGTTGAGCCCTATACGACAAAAGAAAAATTTTGAAAATCGGTTCACAAACGGCGGAGTAATCGTTAAACATACACAAATAAAAATAATTATTATTTTTAACAAAAATTAAAACCGACTTCCAGAGTAAAAACAATAATAATTATTATAATGAACAAAAAAGTATGAAATAATTCTTAATCTTAATAGTGCCTCATGCAGAATACTACTAAACCTCTGCTGTTTCTGTACACAATCTTCATAATTTTGAAGGCGATACCACCTAAGAATGGTGAGTTCTTAGACTGGGTTGCACGAACTAACTTTGACTTTAAATTTAACCGGAAAAATTGACAGATGTCGTATGAGCATATGGGGTGTTTGGACGCCATATTTAACTTTAACCACGCCTCTGGTGCAACGCAGCCTTAGACAAAATATTTTTAATTTTAAAGACTGGTACCGACTTCAAAATTATGAAGATTGTGTACAGAAATAGTAGAGGTTTAGGAGTATTCTGCATGAGGCACTATTAAGATTAAGAATTATTTCATACTTTTTTGTTGATATAATATTAATATTATGCAGCCCCGGATCTAGGGGGGGGGGGGGCAAGCCGGGGCCCGGGCGGCAAGTTCAGGGGTCGGCAAATTCACACTTCACGGACCAATGGACAACTCATCATTTATTTAACTTTGGCCACGGAAAAAATAATAGCACAAGTACAGCAATTTCATGGCCATATCAACTTGACCGATACCCTGAGTGCGGAGTGAGACGTGCTGCACGAACATTTATTATTCGCGAGGCGCGTTCAAAATACGCGCCCGGCTCACGCTCACCTGCAGGAATCGCAGAGCTCGTTTTAGCAAACTAAAACTGGTTAAAAATAAATGTTTCCATATAAATTTTGAGGAGTTCCCTCGATCACTCATGGATCTTATCATCAGGTCGAAATAATAAAATAATTTTCAAAATAGCTTAACCTTTTACAGAACAATGTTTAAAGACATCCGTGAA
Organism: Polyommatus iphigenia; assembly: GCA_963422495.1. NCBI lineage: Eukaryota > Metazoa > Arthropoda > Insecta > Lepidoptera > Lycaenidae > Polyommatus > Polyommatus iphigenia. Next base: position 18,513,744 of record OY730190.1, on the reverse strand, counting down.
CCGTTTGATCTAAAAATACTATGAAAAATACCTACCAATTATAATAGGGTCATAATGTGAAGATGTATGGTGGAATGGTGGTGATGATGATGATGATGATTAATGTAATAAGCTTAGTAGTATATGCTTTCAGTTCTTAAAACAACACCGAAACCCCCAAACATGTATCTATAAGGAGTAAGGAGTTCTGTTCACCACCTTCAAACCATGGTATATCCTGGTGCAAAATCTTACTTTTTGGTAACATATGCCTGGAATACTTCATATGAAATCAAAAAAACCATATGTTTCCATTTGAATTTTGAGGCGTTCCCTCGATTACTCATGGATCCCATCATCCGGTCACCACTTTTGTGAACATGGTACCAAATTGAACTATTTTGAATTGAAACCTAATACAACAAAACAAAAATTTTGAAAATCGATTCACAAACGGCGGAGTAATCGTTGAACATACACAAATAAAAATAAAAAAATATATATCCACAGCCGAACGTATAACCTCCTCGTTTTTGGAAGTCGGTTAAAAATATACACAGCTGAACATAATATAACCATTAACCTCCTCCATTTTGGAAGTCGGTTAAAAAATAGGTATGATTTCTTGAAAAAAAGTATTTAAATCCCACCAAAAACATACCTGTTAAAATGGGGCCTAGTTTCTATCGGCTAATTTTTAGCCTAAAAAAAGAGTTCAAATCCAATCCAATGCCCAATTCAAATAATGAAGATTATTATGATCGATGAAGTGCATCTGCACTTCATCGATCATAATAATCTTCATCAACAGCCTGATCCATAATACTTCTAAATTTGAACTTGGCAGGTTTTTGTGCTTTACGTAACACTTGATTAATTAATTTGTAGAATTTAATTAACCTGCCAAGCTCAAATAAGAAGTATTATGGATCAGGCTGTTGATGAAGATGATTGTGATCGATGAAGTGCATCTGAATTGGGCATTGGATTGGATTTCAACTCTTTTTTAGGGTTCCGTAGCCAAAATGGCAAAAAACGGAACCCTTATAGATTCGTCATGACTGTCTGTCTGTCTGTCCGTACGTATGTCACAGCCACTTTTCTCCGAAACTATAAGAGCTATACTATTGAAACTTGGTAAGTAGATGTAGTCTGTGAACCGCATTAAGATTTTGATACAAAAATGAAAAAATATTAAAAATTTTAGGGGTCCCCATAGGTACAACTGAAACAAAAAAAAATTTTTTTCGTCTAACCTATGTGTGTGGGGTATCTATGGATAGGTCTTCAAAAATCATATTGAGGTTTCTAATAGCATTTTTTTCTAATCTGAATAGTTTGCGAGAGAGACTCTTCCAAAGTGATAAAACGTGTGTCCCCCCCCCCCCCCCCCTCTAACTTCAAAAGTAGGGGCGTGATAATTCTAAAAAAAATATATGATGTACATTATTATAAAAAACTACCAACGAAAATTGGTTTGAACGAGATCTAACAAGTAGTTTTTTTTATACGTCATAAATGGTAAACCTTAATTTAACTTTCATTTAATTAACTAAAATATAAAAATAAATCAAAAACCTTTTACTTTTATAGAAATAAACCTTATTGCTGCTGCGGAACCCTTCATGGGCGAGTCCAACTCGCACTTGGCCGGTTTTTTAGGCCAAAAATTAGCCGATAGGAACTAGGCCCCATTTTAACAGGTATGTTTTTGGTGGGATCTTTAAAACTACGCAACGGATTTTTAATATTCTTTTAGTGTTAGATAGCTCATTTATCGATATTTTATCACGTTAAGACTAATAGGAGCGAAGAAATAGAGGAAAATGTGGAAAAAACGGGAAAATTATTTGAAAGGGCTAACTTGAACGCGCTAATCTCAGGAACTACTGGTCCGATTTGAAAAATTATTTCAGTGTTAGATAGCCCATTTACTGAGGAAGGCTATAGGCTATATTTTATCACGCTAAGACTAATAGGAGAATGTGGAAAAACGGGGGAAATTATTTGAAAGGGCTTATCTCGCGAACTACTGGAGCAATTTTTATGTTTTTTGGCAGAGATAAGAAGTAGACCACGTCACACGTGAAGGATGGTGGCTATATATTTTATACCGGTGCGACGCCGGGGCGGGTCGCTAGTAGTCAATAAAGGCACCAGGTAGGCACCTTAATAATTATTAATAAAATAAAAAATATATTAAAGCGGCGGGGGTTGGGTATTGCTCCCATACAAATACACAAATGTTGTCTACTTTCGCTCTATAGCGGTACGGACTACAGAACCATTTGTGCGCGAGTCCGACTCGCACTTGGCCGATTATTTCTACTACATTGGGATACATCTCTGGGGCGCAACGGGAACTTATCAGGATTCAGGAGCAATTCGAAAAAATAAGAGCCTGCCCGTTCTGGCCATTCTTACGCCCCCCAGAGTCTACGCCCGAACCACACCCACCCCGTTTATATAAAAGTATTTATAAGCTACTAGCTGTTGCCCGCGACTTCGTCCGCGTGGACTTCAGTTTATAGCGCGCGGTGTCAACAAAATTGGTGTCAAATTTTAAAGCTTTTTAAAACCCTGATACCCCTCAAATCAAAATACCCAAAACAGCTGTGCAGTATGCACATAATATTTAATTTTTTTAAATTAAACTTTTTTATACCAAATTTTAAAGCTTATTTAGCCCCCATTACACAACTTTAGCTTTACCCATAAACTATTTAGTATTTATCATTGGTAGGCTGTTGTTTCTGATATCTATGTAAGTAGGTGAGTTATTTAATAACGTGTATAACAATCGAAAGAATCGAAAAACCTGACTCAACATGGTACCACCTCTTATAGAAATACGTATGAGCAAGCGATAGCGCGATCTAGGCGACTCTTGGCGCCATCTCTTATGAGTTTTTGGAACTAACTTAATTTGAACAAATTTACGCATATGCACCCCCTTACAACCCCTTTTTCCAGTTAAAAAGTAGCCTATGTCCTTTCTCAGGCCTTAGACTATCTGTGTACAAAATTTCATTACAATCGGTTCAGTAGTTTTGGCGTGAAAGCGAGACAGACAGACAGACAGAGATACTTTCGCATTTATAATATTAGTATAGATCCAGTGGGACACATTTATTTAACAATGACGCCCGCATTTACCGTCGGTGGCTAAATTATTATACTCACTATACGTTGTATATATTATATCTATGTAAAGTTTATGTAGTTTATTTTATCTCACATTATTCTAAGTAACAGTTTTTATAGTATTGTTTTTTCAATAATTTTTAAATATTGATGGTTGCCTGGTAGAAACCGCTTACAGCGGTAAGGCCTCCAATTTGCACATTTTTATACCTAAATTGTTAATTTTATTGTAATTGTATTTTCATTGTTTTGTGTCTCAGTTTGTTGTGTTCTTCATTTTGTGTGTTTATGTGCAAATAAAGGATTTATATAAATAAATAAATATACGTTTTCAACACTATACGTTTACAATAACAATATGTTTTCGTGTATAATTTAAAGGAAAAAAAAATATCTTTAAAAAGTTAGATAGATCGATAGAAAATCCTTTATTTGTACATACAAACTAAACTAAATTACAATTTAAAATAAAACAATAGGGTATAGGAACATGTACAAACAGGCGCTCTTGAAATAATAATTTATAACAAAACAATCTAATACTTATGGCTAAAAATACTAAGTAAGTATAGGTCTACCAGAATCTGATGGCAAAAAGTGAGAAATTCAATTGACTCTAGCTATACCGGGGTAATTAGAATAAAACATTTTGATCCTTTTTTTTCTAAATAGGGGCTGATTCTGTGTGTTAAACATGCAAATATAAAAATAAATCCAATGATCAAGGATATTTTTTAAAAATCTGCTAAAAATTGCCATCAGATTCTGGTAGACCTATACTTACAAACATCTTACTTATATCTGTACCATAAAGTTAATAATTTTTTTAGCCATATGGTAAGGTGTAGAGTCCTGCATACATATTATGCAGGTCCCGACTGGCTGCTATTCAGCCATCGTAGATCGAGATACTCGTAGCAGATGTTGGTCTTAACGCATGGTTCCTTCAACCAAGTGTAGTCGACCATTCCCCTTTGATTCGTCGGTTTTCACTCGTTCAATAACACAGCTTTTATAAAAAAAAATCATGTCGCCTTTGGTGAACAAACTAGGGATTGTCCTGGAGGTTCTAAATCAATTGGGTCTGAATATTAAGGTCACGCCTTTATCTTCATAATTAAAAAAAAAAGGTTGCACTCCGGGAGTGCCGGCAGAAGTGAAAAATTGATTATTAACGTTGTGCATTTTTTTCCCATTTTTTATGAAAATCGATTTTTAAAAAATCAATTTTTTTAATTAATCGAAACCCTTACAATCGATTAAATTTTTAACCCATTTTTTATGAAAAACGATTTTTAAAAAATCGATTTTTTTAATTAATCGAAACCCTTACAATCGATTAAAAAATATCGACAATCGAAAAAAAACAATCGATTGTTCGATTAATCGATTTCGATGTTACAACACTACTCTCCAACCGTCTTACGGTTTTTCGAACAGCATGAGAATCTGACGCGAGTTTCACAGTTTTTACCCATCCCACAAAAGTGCTCAACGCCGCTAAAGAAGTTTTCACTTCAAAAGTGCAATAAAAATAACTTGTTTTCCTCCTTCCAGTATTCCACAGACCAGTATTTTTAACCGACTTCCAAAAACGAGGAGGTGATACGTTCGGCTATGGATATTTTTTTTATGTATGTTCAACGATTACTCCGCCGTTTGTGAACCGATTTTCGAAATTTTTGTTTTGTTGTATTAGGTTTCACTCCAATTTGGTACCACGTTCACAAAAGTGGTGACCTGATGATGGGATCCATGAGTAATCTAGGGGACTCCTCAAAATTCAAATGGAAACATGTTTTTTTTTGGTTTCATATGAAGTATTCCAGGCATACGTTACCAAGAAGTAAGATTTTGCACCAGGATATACCATGGTTCGAAGGTGGTGAACAGAACTACTTACTCCTTATAGATACATGTTTGGGGGTTTCGGTGTTGTTTTAAGAACTGAAAGCATATACTACAAAGCTAATTACATTAATCATCATCATCATCATCACCACCATTCCACCATACATCTTCACATTATGACCCTATTATAATTGGTAGGTATTTTTCATAGTATTTTTAGAACAAAACGGATCACGGATGTCTTTAAACATTATTCTGTAGTAGGTTATGCTATTTGAAAATTCTTTTATTATTTCGACCCGCTGATGAGATCCATGAGTAATCGAGGGAACTCCTCAAAATTTATATGGAAAGATAATATGGTGATTTCGATTTTATGAGAAGTATATCCTAAGCATATGCTACCAAAAAGCAAAATTTTGCACTAAGATATACCTTGGTTCCGAAGGTGCTAAGAGAACTCCGGATTCCTTATAGATACAAGTTTGGGGGTTTCGGCGTTGGTTTAAGAACTGAAAGCATATGCTACTATGCAAGTTACATTTATCATCATCATCACCACTACCACCACTACCACCATGAATCATTAAATCATAACTCTTAACTTGTCGAACGATTTTAAAAATTATAATGTTATTTCAAAGTAAATTATTCAAACTTTGTGATCAGGTTTCCAAGTTAGTAATTTGATCATATTAAGATCTATGAGGTATGTAGGAAACTCCTTCTTTATTGGGACAAAATAAAGTAGAAAACAAGACCGTTTACGAATAATCGAGGCATCCGGATTATAGTATGCAATAATTAATTCCCATATTTAATGTTAACAAAACACGTCATGTTTAACCTTAGTTTCTTTAATACATTTTTAAATTAAAGCATAAAGACAAAATGTACATGTTCATAAATTTTACAACCCTGTAAGAAATCATTAAAACTTAAAATAAAACATTAAGTAGTTAATTTCTCTTTGAAAAAGTCTGTAATACTCTGTTTATGATTTTCGCACATCATTTCGAAAGCCCGGTCTCTAAGTCGACCGAGAAACATAACTTCGTGGCTATCAAATTCGTTATCTTCAGCCACAGCCACAGAAATAAGATCTAGATAGAAGCGCTATGTCGCTCCATTTGTATGAACACGAGCGTGTCACTTTTTTCATACCTACTGTGACGTCACAAGAGCGCTTTAGTGATGGGAATACCCGTACGCGCGGAATCGATTCAAAGGAATCGCCGCGCCCCGCCTCTTTTGCCATTTTAATAGGTATATCGATTTTTTAATCGATTATTATTCGAGTTCATAGACAGAGGAATGATAAATCTTAAGATACGTGCTTGCCAAGACAGCTATATATATATATTATATTATTCTAAATTAAATCACTAAACAGGAACATAAATACATATTACATAACTAGCTGTCCCGGCAAACGTTGTTTTGCCATTTAAAGTATTTGTACTTCATCAGTTGATACAAAATCTTACCCCCTCTTTTGTCCCCTAAGAGGGGTGGGGGGAAAATTTTTATATACCAGATGTGAAGTTGGAAAAAACAGTTAATAATATGAGGTAAGTCCATTAAAGAAAAAAAGTTTGATACAAAATCTGACCCCCTCTTTGGTCCCCTTAGAGGGGTGGGGGGAAATTTTTTTATACACCAGATGTTAAGTTGGAAGAAGACAAATATATCTGCGAAAACCGCATTCAAATCGGATCAGTAGTTTTCGAGTGATAGTGGAACAAACATACATACAGACAGACAGACAGACAGACAGTAGACAAAAAACTAACTACAGTTTTGGCTTCTATAGCGATGTAGTGACACCCCCCGCTTATTATTTTTTTAATACCTTTAGGGCCGATTCACACCGGATCGGCAGCGGCGCGAAGAGCACTTTTAGTGTGAAATAATTTTAAACTTTATTTACATACTTATAACTACTAGTATCGCTTGAAAACTTCTAAAAGGGCTCGAGGCGCCGACGGCTGCCGACGGCCGCCGACGGCCGCCAGCGGCGCCTCGAGCCCTTTTAGAAGTTTTCAAGCGATACTAGTAGTTATAAGTATGTAAATAAAGTTTAAAATTATTTCACACTAAAAGTGCTCTTCGCGCCGCTGCCGGCCGCTGCCGATCGCGCCTCTGCCGACCGCTGCCGGCCGCTGCCGATCCGGTGTGAATCGGCCCTTAATGTACAGAATTTTTATTTCTACAGTTTTATTATATGTATAGAAAATGTATAGAAATATAATTACCGAGTCACAAAATATCCCAAAGCGAACATTATCATTCCTCTGTTTCATGTCTGTTTCGAAAATCGATTAATTAGAATCGAGAATATGTACAACACTATTTGCTTCATTTGACAGAAAAATGAGAATATTGACTGTACCTCAAAACTAAGCGATGAGTGAAAGTATCGATTGTTTTATTTCCATTGCGCGCTTAATAGCGGACAAACAGAACGGGCTCTATAATTTTCTAACTAAAGCGGCAATGTATTATGAATCATGCGGTACACACGCAGTTACGTAGATTTCATGGTAAAAACTACAGCCACACACGATTTACATTAAATAATTGATTTTAAAATAAAGGACACATGATTTAATAATAAAATTACTTACCGATGATAAGAAACGTGTCCACTATTTATACCAACGTTTCTATTCGAATTTCCACAGCCCAATACGGCACAATTAGGCATTTTTAGAATTCCGATTGACGTCCGATTCCGATAACGGTGGAGCGCAGACTAAAGAACAGACTTTCGAAAGATTGAAATGTGTGATCGTTTGGGAACGCGATGGCACGCGAAGTACATACACATGGCCTATCTAACTAGATAGAGATCTGTGGCCACAGCCCATTTTAAAAGCAGTATTTGGTACTACTAATATATATTGCGTGGCAGTATTTAAAGCTCCGGCCGGCCGGATTACAACGATCACCGAACAAGCGCGAGTCCGGATTACCGAGGCCCTACTGTAGTTATGTCATATTAACGTAGTTCTAAGTAGTTTAAGCATAATATAATATTAATATTATAGTGAACTAATGACTTTCCAGGAGTGTTGTGATAGAAAGAAAGTCACTGAACAGAACTTTAGAGCCTTTAGAGATAGGCGAACATTAATTAATAATTTTATCATAGCTTGATTAACGCCAAGCATAAACAGCGATATAATATTATATTAATGTTGGAGTTGCTTATGCAGTTCTCTATTCCGATAGGGCGCTAGGTATATTAACTTTATGGTTCTCATATCATAAATGTGTATCCTCAAGGGCGTCGCCAGCCGATGGTGCAGGGGGGGGGGGGGGGGGGGGGGGCAAGTTGACTTTACCTACTACAATTCATACTTTTCTCATTCTCTATGAATTAGAGTGGAATTGGAATTCATTCCAGTTTCGACGTACGGGAATGATTGTTGAAGGCTTGAACTTCAAGCAAATCAACTCAAAGACTTAGGACTTTGGTTGTATTATATTTGGCAACTTTTTTAGAATCTCTAGGGGGGGAGGCAGCTGCCCCTCCTGCCCCCCCTTGGCGACGCCCTTGTGTATCCTGGATCCAAAGTCACTTAGTAGAACACTAGTATTAACAGAAAACCTTATAAATTAGTTAAATTACTAAAAAGAGTGAAATTATTATTTTTAACAAAAAATTAAAACCGACTTCCAAGGTAAAAACAATAATAATATTATAAAGTATATATATATATATATACAAAATTATCTTCATAATTTTGAAGTCGGTACCAGTCTTAAAAATTAAAAATATTTTGTCAAAGAACTCACAATTCTTAGCTGGTACCGACTTCAAAATAATGAAGATTGTGTACAGAAATAGTAGAGGTTTAGGAGAATTCTGCATAAGGCACTATGAAAGTTTGTATATAATAATACTTTTTAACGCGAACGAAGCCGCGGGCAAAAGCTCGTCAACAATAAAATGCCTTGTTTCCTCTTCTATTCAAGCAGCCGAAAGACGTTTTCTACCACATTTATCAATTCGCTATGGTGACAAAGATTTTTTAGGTACACCACTTTTTAACCGACTTCCAAAAAACGAGGAGGTTATATGTTCAGCTTTGGATATAATATTTTTTTTGTATGTTCAACGATTACTCCGCCGTTTGTGAACCGATTTCCGAAATTTTTGTTTTGTTTTATTAGGTTTCACTCCAATTTGGTACCATGTTCACAAAACTCAAAAGTGGTGACCTGAGGATGGGATCCATGAGTAATCGAGGGAACTCCTCGAAATTTATATTGAAACAATATGGTGATTTTGGTTTTATGAGAAGCATCCTAAGCATATACTACCAAAACGATTTTGCACCGAGGTATACTATGGTTCCGAAGATACTAAGAGAACTCCGGTTTCCTTATACATACAAGTTTGGGGGTTTAGGCTATGTTTTAAGAACTGAAAGCATATGCTACTATGCAAATTACGTTCATCATCATCATTATCATCATTACCACGTCAGGGTCACCAATGTCACCAAAATAGAACATAACAAATTCAAGCTTAACTCCAGAGCGTAGGCACACATTTGACATTACTTCTGAGAAGTAAGTTGCTTCGATAATATAAGTAACATCAGGCCTGTCTCACTTCCATACAAACGGCGCGAAATCGCCGAGATATTCTGGAAAACAACCTAATTTCAATAGTGCCTTTTTCCGAATTCGGCTAAACCTCAACTATTTCTGTACTCAATCTTCATAATTTTGAAGTCGGTGCCAGTTCCAAAAGTTTCAAATATTCTGTCAGAGAACTGAAGATTCAGCTGTATCTGGTACTGACTTCAAAATGATGAAGATTGAGTACAGAAATAGTTGAGGTTTAGCCGAATTCGGAAAATATGGCCTAAGTGACTGTCGGACTAAATGATGTTATTATTACAAGATTGTTATTGAATAATAATAAATGTTACTGACTCACAAAATGTAGAAGACAGCCTAAAGTAAGAAAAAATAAATGAAAAAACTAAAACTAACAACACAAAATGGCTAAACAATCAACCAATATGAATCTACGTAAAAATCTCACACTAAGTATATTAATTTGGCCACCCGCTGTAAGTGGATGAAGTCGAAATTTGCAGTTTCTTTTTGCATAGGTTAAGGCTTCAGGACCAGAGTCCAGAAAAATTAATATGTTATCAAAAAAATTAGAATTTTATATGTAGCTAGATTGGTATATTACCTACGAATAATAAAAAACTAAGGAAGAGTAACTCCGTCAAAAAACATGCTCCAAAATACTTGTCAAAAAAGTGTACCTTAGGTTCACTTTTCATACATTTGCAATATTTAGGTGACCTTGAGCGGTACAAAGGCTGACGTTACATGACAGTTCGAATGGAACCAAATTTAAAACTGTATTAGTATGGGAGTTACGTTTCCTGGTTTTATTATTCGTAGTATATTACCCAGATTTATCATCTGGGTAATAAGTAACTTAACATTTCAGCTCCTATATGGCCCAAGTGGCCCGCGAGAACAATAGATTTCCAAGAATACGCGAATAGACTTTAGTTTGATAGTGCTACCCTCATAATATCGTCTTGTAGACAGGTGCAGTTGTACACAAGTACAAAAAAATTGTGTCATGAAATGTAATAAGCACCTGCAACACCGGATAAAGTAGCAGCCCCATGGGTACCTCCTTCATGGTGGCTGATTTTTCTTTAAACTGTGGGAGGTGTGATAGTCGAGCGTGAGTGGCCAGGCAGGTCAGGATCCAGCACAACTCGGCATGGCGCGGCACCGCTGACTGTACGAACAGTATACTGCGCTCTGGGTCCAGCCCACTCGCAATTAAATATGCCGCTACTTCTAGTGTCTTCTCCGCTATCTCATTAGTACTCTAAAAGTAAAAAAAGATTATTGCATAATTAATTTAATTTTAGAATTTCAAAATAAGACATTAGTTAAATACCTGGGGCAGTGTTATGGCGTGAAGATCGGCAATAAACATCATCACATCTTCACCCTTGTCTTGCAATGTGATGCACTGTCTTATTGCACTGAAATAATTTCCCACATGCAACGAACCAGTTGGTTGAATTCCCGATACTATACGTTTGGGCCATTTGTCCTGAGTGTCCTGACACGCCAAGATAGGGGTTGGCTTGGCATCCTATATATACATATATACAAAAGTATGAAACATTGTTATTTTATTAAATTATATTGCATGTTACAAATCGGTTGTTTACCTGGTATTTGGAGGTCGCTATTGATATACTTCGATAGTTAAGTTTTAATCGGTTTATGCCAAACACGAAAATTTTCTTCACCAGTTCCATGTTTTAATTCAACGGATTTCAAGTTAAAAAGTAAAAATCTAACATGATATCATTTTTAAATGTATTTTAAAAATTGATTTCTTAGGTCCAACTTTAACATTTTTTTGTATTAAGAATGTTATTAGTAATTATTAAAAAAACAGACTACAAAATCGAAATTCAATAATACAACTATATTATTACTTGTCAGCGTTTAAAGTTGTATAAAATGTAAAATCCAAAGAAAAAAATCCTTGTTTCTTGTTCTTGACAAAATCGAAGGAAAAATTATTATAATTTGGAGGTTCTTTCTTTCTTTTTCTTCTTTTTTGGCAACTTGACACAAAGGATGTGTATGTTGTGCCACAGACAAGGTAAAAAGGTAAGGAATATGGCGGGAAAACCATATTCCTCCTATTATAATTATCATCATCGTTTTCATGTATCGTCAGGTCTAAAGTCTAGTCAAAGTCTAAGTAAAAGTCAATACAGTCAAGGAGTCAAGTCGGTCGATTCAGTAAAGTGGTAGACGCTTTACTGAAACTTTTGATGGAGTTTTGGAGGGAACACAAAATAGCACGTTTCTGGATATCACATCACTTTCCTACACTTGTGCATGAACACGAATATCTAATGGTTAATATTCTACCAATATTACACACTAAAAACCCAGTTAACACAATTTTAGGAAAATAATATAAAAACACAACAGTACCCTTTTACATTCCCGGCAAAACTCTCCAATTTGGAGGTTTTTTTTTTTTTTCTTCTTCTTTTTTGGCAACTTGACACAAAGGATGTGTATGTTGTGCCACAGACAAGGTAAAAAAGTAAGGAATATGGCGGGAAAACCATATTCCTCCTATTATAATTTTCATCATCGTTTTCATGTATCGTCAGGTCTAAAGTCTAGTCAAAGTCTAAGTAAAAGTCAATACAGTCAAGGAGTCAAGTCGGTCGATTCAGTAAAGTGGTAGACGCTTTACTGAAACTTTTGATGGAGTTTTGGAGGGAACACAAAATAGCACGTTTCTGTATATTACATCACTTTCCTACACTTGTGCATGAACACGAATATCTAATGGTTAATATTCTACCAATATTACACACTAAAAACCCAGTTAACACAATTTTAGGAAAATAATATAAAAACACAACAGCACCCTTTTACATTCCCGGCAAAACTCTCCAATTTGGAGGTTTCTTTCTTTCTTTTTCTTCTTTTTTGGCAACTTGACACAAAGGATGTGTATGTTGTGCCACAGACAAGGTAAAAAGGTAAGGAATATGGCGGGAAAACCATATTCCTCCTATTATAATTTTCATCATCGTTTTCATGTATCGTCAGGTCTAAAGTCTAGTCAAAGTCTAAGTAAAAGTCAATACAGTCAAGGAGTCAAGTCGGTCGATTCAGTAAAGTGGTAGACGCTTTACTGAAACTTTTGATGGAGTTTTGGAGGGAACACAAAATAGCACGTTTCTGGATATTACATCACTTTCCTACACTTGTGCATGAACACGAATATCTAATGGTTAATATTCTACCAATATTACACACTAAAAACCCAGTTAACACAATTTTAGGAAAATAATATAAAAACACAACAGCACCCTTTTACATTCCCGGCAAAACTCTCCAATTTGGAGGTTATAAGCCACTTATAAACACAACTTCTTCTTCTTCTTCTTTTTTTTTATATGGCGACTATATCATAAAACTATTGCCAGACGCCAGTGTCAAGTGTTATTAAAGTTTGGGAAACATACCGTAAACTACAAGTCATTGGACAGCTAAGGATTTTTTTTACAGAAAAAGCTCTAAAACATTAAATACTTCGCATGAAATAGAAATAAATATCATATTTGTGTTCATAAATTATCTAACTTAAGATATACAAACATAAAAATGCGATGGTTTTTCAGTTTATATTGATTTTTTGGTAAAAACTGAATGGTAGGTAAAACATAGTCATGGGACGGAATTACAGTAGTTGGGACACCCAAAACCAGTAGTGGACAAGCAAAGTTTGATTGAAATTTGGTTAAAATTGGTATTGTAAGTAGGAAACATTATAAACAATAATAGGGATGATGACAAGGTCAAACATTAGCGAATTTTGTTAATAAAATAAATAAAGCACGGTAAAAAATAAGCGTTACCAAAATTTCAGCTCGATAGCATTTGTATTTTTTTTGTTAGGCGCCTTCAAAGTTGGATAATCAAGTCGAATTTTTTTTCAATTAAATTTCTTAATATTTGTATACCATTCGATAACTTATGCAATTAAAGGCAACTTTTAGTATGAAACCACTTTCATAAACGCAATATTTAATATACCTCTCGAACAAAGTTCTCTCCCGATCCGTACAAACTACGAAAGACTGACGTCAGTCTTTCGTAGCACTTTGTATGGAGCGTTTCGGGCAGGTCTATTTTATGAGATGTTTGAATTGTTCATATCTTGGTGAATTTTTAAGCTATGAGAGTCATTCTTTCAGCGATGTTTCTATTTTTTAAGGGTCTTTCAATTACCAATAAGAAAAAAAATAATGTCATCAAGCCTATTGTTGTTTTCACATATATTTTTGTTATTTATTGTAAAATAAGGTATTTTAATTAAATATTGAACAAAAAGTGACTTAAAAAAATTAAAATTCTTACCAATATTACATAGTACTATTGTAACAACTAATATTATAACTTTATAAGTATGAAAGTCTGTTCGTCTGTCTGTCTGTCTTTGACGGACTTTGACGCAATGGAGTTACGGCCGCCATCTATTAATATTATAGACGTGAAAGGATGTCCGTCTCTTATTTATCTGTATGTCTGTATATTACATTGTTCAGGTAAAACGTAACTCAAATATTTGTAGTTAGAGATTTCAGATTGTTCTTATCGAGCCAATCGGCATACTCAGACAATATTTCAATATTATGGAACACAATGTATAGCAGCTCATTTGCCTGTCGCTGTGGCCGTACTCTACTTTCAGGAGGAAGTTAGGCTTGCCTAATACGAGTAGATCCCACAGGTTGCACAATATGTTCTTGAGTCTGGATTATATTGATGGGTAGCAAAAATTGTATGGCATTTGTTTAATTTAATTCATTATACACAAAGTCGAGGGATTTCATGAAAATATATAAACTAAATAGGCCTGCTATTTGCCTATTTCAGCGACAAGAATAATAGGAACGTACTACACAATCCAGGGATTTCCTAATAAAACATAAACAAAAAGGGTAGCTGATTTTGAAAATTCTTATTCGTCTATAAAACCGAAAAAAAATTAACGCGTTGTTTAAATATCAGCCCTTGTGCAACGCACCGTAGCATTTTACAAGGCCCCCAAATTGCGTTACGTTCCCTTATTCATTCCATACAATACAATTAACGGCAACAAGTAGGTTTTTGAAGTATTCAGAAGACACGTCAAGTCAGCTGCAAATTAACTTTCGTATTGAATAATACTCTCATCTTTCGAATATTATACCTATATCAAGTAGATCAGTATTATTTCATCTAATAACGTCCAATAACTGTTTTTCAGCACTTTTACAATACCAGTAGTAGGACAGGCCAAAAAAACCTTTAAATGAGATAAAAGGTTATTAAGAATGTACAAAAAATACTTAATAGACTGTTATTTATATAATAACACGTTTATGATAACATACACAATGTGTATCATACAAAAAAATATTAAAAACTTTAGCATGTTTCTAAATTTTTTCTTTTCATTTGCAAAACCAAGGCGCACGTGATGACCATGGCGACAAAAAGATGTTCTATTTTGGTTACACCGCAACTTGATAAAAATTCTCAATTTTTATTGTAGCGTGAATGCTCCTCAATATTAATTCCATTATTATTTACATCGTGTAAAAACCACAAACTTTTATTTTTACGATCAAAGTGTAAAGTGTCCCTCTACTGAAAAATTCTAATGACTCGTAATGGGGATTGTCCATTTTTTTTAAATTTTGCTCATTACAAAAACATTTCTAGGAATAAGGTCAGTGATCGTTTTTCTGTATATAAACGAAAAAAATACCCATTAGTTACTTATATTTTTGAACAAATATGTTTAACCTTAGTTTGACCTTCAATGGCGTTAAATTAGCAATAAATTCGACCAACATTACGTTTCGAACTTTTGGTAAGCTTCTCGTATCAGCTTTCACATAATGAGAACTTGCATTTGACGAACCAGCCATTATAAATAAGATTGAAAGGAAAAAAATCATACTGCAGAGGTCAATTGGCCGCCGATGATGACGCCAGAGCGAAACTTTAAAAATTTATTGAGAAAAAAGTAGCCAATGAATTTCAAAATAATTTAATTTATATTCTTAAAATACCCCATTTTAACGAAAAAAAATATAAAAAGTACATGTGATTTTTTTTGGACAATGCCCATTTATCCATTCGAACTGTCATGTAACGTCAGCTTTTATACCTAAGGTACACTTTTTTGACAAGTATTTTGGAGCATGTTTTTTGACGGAGTTACTCTTCCTGTAGTTAAAGTTCACTGTTTAGAACGTATAGAATGGATTAATGTTGGGTTGCCTTGTTAAAAGTAGCCGCAAATACCTCTAATTAAGTTTTATGTTCATCAGATAAATGCATAATTTTTTTTTTCAATAAATTTTACATCATTTGAAAGAAAATGACGTGACAAAATAAGGTATAAATGGTTGCCAGCTCTGAGTCGGCCGCAACCTAGGGTTGCCAGCCCGTAAACAGACATAGTTCTTCATCAAAATTGAAAAATCGATTTTTTTAATAATTTTGATATAAAATTAAAGTTTTATGCATTTTGTACATGAATATCCATGGTTGCCAGTTGCACGATAGCCGCAAACTGGGGTTGCCATCACTTTTGTATATGACAAATGTTCAGGCCTACAATCAT
Source organism: Polyommatus iphigenia (assembly GCA_963422495.1). Taxonomy (NCBI): domain Eukaryota; kingdom Metazoa; phylum Arthropoda; class Insecta; order Lepidoptera; family Lycaenidae; genus Polyommatus; species Polyommatus iphigenia. The sequence continues at coordinate 18,497,546 of OY730190.1, read as the reverse complement.
TATGCCTGGCAGGATTTGAGGACGTCGAGAACCCGCAAGATTGCTATTTTTATTTAACAGGCGTTTTTATTTTTATGCGTAGTGTCCTGTCATTCCTCAATGGCTTTGTTCCGAAATTTACTGCGACCACTGCAGAATGTGACGTCATTTTAGTATACTGCGAAGCCGTTCCTTTATAGTTAGTATACTGTTGGTATACTGGTTACTATTTAAAACGGAACGCAATCCAGTATACTATCAGCCGCATTTTTGACAGCTCGTATTGAACATTTTCAACACAGTCTAATAAGGTTAATTTTTGCAATTCTTCCCGTATTTTATTATCATTAATCCAAATTAATTACAGAAATTTATAACTTTGGGATTAAACTGTAGATATTGCTTTAATTTTAATTTTAATTGCGCAGGTCCGACTCACACTTGGCCGATTATTTCGCTCGGCAAGATATTCACACAATCTTTTGTACGTTTAAAATGGCGAATTTAGTTATGTATAGCATTTTATTGTAACCTTAAAGAGAATAATATCTTTATAATCACTGTATAAGAGAATAGGGATTGCTTTCATCCTTGTTAAGGTCATATAAAATATTAGCATTCGTTTGTTGGATAGATGTCTTATTAAATGCCCCTATAAGTTAAAAGCATTATAGTTACCTTGTGCATTACTTTTATAAGAATAATTGACCATATTAAAAGCCTTGTAACTAGCCACTATAAGATGAACATATTTCGAAGCCTTATAGTTGCCGTATAAATTAGAGTTATTAACGTTTACCCAACCAAATTATAAGAATAAAGGTAATATTATCCAAATCACCTAATAATGTGCCATTATAAGTAACATTGGCATAATGAATGCTCTTTTATAACAAGTATAAGAGTTTAGACCTTATTGACTTAATTTTCTAAGATTAGTTTGTTTGTTGGGTACAAACTGGATGAGTCATAAAATAATTATTTACCTACTACGTACATGTTTTGAGATTTCTACTTTAATAATTTGTTTAGTTTAAGTATATATAGGATTTTTTTATAAATAAGACATTACTAGTAAGAGTTACTTTACTTGTCAATAAAGAAAACATTGTCTATCCTTAACAATATTTATTAAAATCCATATGAAATACTCGAAAATGAATTATACAAAGCAATGAAAATTAAAGTACCTGTAGCTCCTAAAGGCGCAAAAATCGCAGTTAAGTGGTCTATGACAAAAATGTACGACAAGAGTCCTTCTATAAGCTGTGCTATGATGTATGTTGAATACGTTTGAATCTTGGAAGAAAATGACAAAATTATGATTTCGTCCATACAAAAAATAATTCATACTTTTTTTATCTGTAGATAAGGCATATTTGAAAAAAACAACGTTTATAAAAGTTACTTGTAATTGCATCAGATGCTACAAAAAAATCAGATTCATCCACTGACCAAAAAAAATTTATAAAGTGCCTGTAGCTCTAAAAGGCGCAAAAATCGCAGTTGAGTGTGTATGACAAAAATGTACGACAAGAGTCCCTCTATAAGCTATGCTATGATTTATTTTGAATACGTTTGAATCTTGGATGAAAATGACAAAATTATGATTTCGTCCATACAAAAAAAATATCATTATTTTTTAACTCTGTAGATACGGCATATTTGAAAAAAAACGACATCTATAAAAGTGACTTGTAATTGGATCAGATGTCTACAAAAAAAAAATATCAGCTTGATCCGTTGACCTTCGATCCGAAAATTCTTATTGTCCCATTTATTTTACTTTGGGACCAGTGTGACGCGACACCGTGACACAGCGCGGCGCCGTACCGTATCACGGTGGCTGCGTCGTGCCGTAACACGGTGACGGCGCCGCGCCGTGTCTGATGGGGTCGCAGCCTAAGGGTAACACAGTAGTAGTGATGGAGCGCGACGATTATTTGGACAGAGTTAATGACGTGATTCAGGGTGAACAATTTCTAAGGGTTCCTTCTGACCCAACAAACAAGTTTTTAGCTAAGCTTAAATTAGCAATTAATAATAATCAATATTTCTTTCAAACTGAATCATCAAAGAAAAAACTCATCCCAATGAATCTTCGCGCACTATCACTGTACGGCTTGCCAAAGATTCACAAAACTGATATTCCCATGCGTCCAGTTGTCTCATACATAGGTGCACCAGCATACGAGCTGGCAAAGTCACTTAATTTCATAATAAAAGAAAAGCTCTCATTTCGGCCACCTTATGCCATAAAAAATAGTCTACAATTAGTCAACAAAATTAAAGATGTGACTTTGCCACCTCGTTGCAAATTAGTTTCACTTGATGTCGATAGTTTATTCACTAATGTTCCACGTAAGGAAACATTGGGTAATTTAAGGAATGCATTACAAAAACGTTTACCTCCTGGTGAAAGTAATGAATTGCTTACTCTTACTAAAACCTGCATGGAACAAAACTACTTTCGATTTAACGGCGAATTCTTTGTTCAAGACGACGGTCTAGCTATGGGTTCACCTTTAAGTCCTTTGATGGCCGAAATATTTATGGACGATTTTGAACAAAGAAATATCGTCGTTAATAAAAGTATTTTATATTACTTTAGATATGTAGATGATTGTTTTCTTTGTTGGACGGGTACACAGAGACAACTGGACGTATTTGTTAAAGAACTAAATAAAAACATATTAAAATTAAATTCAAATTAGAATGTGAAGATAATAACACCCTATTTTTTTTTTTTTTATCTATTACTAGAGTTAATAATAAACACAGTTTTGGAATCTTTCGCAAGCCAACTTATACTAATACTACTATTCATGCATCGTCATGTCATCCTTGGCAACACAAACTCGCGGCCTTACATTCATAGATTACTAGCTGACCCGGCAAACGTTGTTTTGCCATATAAATAATTTTTGGTATGAAAAATAGATGTTGGCCGATTCTCAGACCTACTGAATATGCATATAAAATTTCATAAAGATCGGTCAAGCCGTTTCGGAGGAGTACGGTAACTAACATTGTGACAGGGAAATTTTATATATTAGATTATCGATCCCTCTTAGTAAAGATAATTATCAAAATGAGCTTAATATCATTTTCCAAATTGCGATATCCAACGGATATAGTCCAAAAATTATTAATAATATTTTGAAAAATAAAAACATGAAAGAACTGGTTAAGTTTTTGTACGCAGGTCCTATTGATAAGGAGATAGTTAGATATAAGTCCAGTTTGACCGACATGGGAGAGGTATCTGCACGCTTATCCAAAATAATGAAAAACAACGATATGCATGCATTGCATTTCAAATATGCCGTATCTACAGAGTTAAAAAATAATGATATTTTTTTTGTATGGACGAAATCATAATTTTGTCATTTTCATCCAAGATTCAAACGTATTCAAAATAAATCATAGCATAGCTTATAGAGGGACTCTTGTCGTACATTTTTGTCAACGATATGCATTCAGGACAAATAATACATTAAAACATCATTTGTGTCATAACAAAGACCGGATTGATGAAAAATATCAGTCCGGGTCTATAAGATCGATTGTCCTGAATGCGATAGTGTATATGTGGTTCAAACTGGACTGTGTATATGTGGTTCAGACTCGGTATAAAGAACATATCGCGGCTTATAGGAATGGTCATCCTGATAAGTCACATTTTGCTAAACATCTTTTTGATAGTAATCATACCGTGCCGGATGGCCACTTCTATAAAGTTTTACATAAATGCGATAAAGGCTTTCGGCTGAGCGTGTTGGAACAATTAGAGATCATAAAAGAAAAGAAAAATAACAGATTTGCATTGTTGAATGACCAAACTTGCTTGACTACGTCACCGCTTATTAATATGTTCGGGGGTACTGGTGAGGGTAGTGGGGGTAGAGGGGATAGTAGTAGTAGCGGGGCTCGATAGGGTATAAAAGGCGGTGTTTTGGCCGGTGGCGGCACTTGACGGACGTTGTTGGTAGAGTCCACATCCTGAGGATGCTCCGGTGTTGGAGCGAAACGCGCGTCGAGGTTTTCAACCTGCATGGTGGTGAGGGGCCTTGCACGGATTTGCCAACATTATTGCTTGTGTGGTGGTGGTGTTTGCAAGTTCTTGCATGCGAGTGTACGCATAGGCAGTGTGGGAGGAGGGAGGTGCTGTACGCATGCCTATGCGTACACTCACTCATTTACTTAAAGGTGGAAGTTTATTTCGCGGAATATTGCTAAAAATAATAACAAACTAAATTTTAAACGTTTTAATGCTCCGTTCGCTAAAAATAGTTTGTTCTCATACATAGATTCTAGTTTTTTCCAACAGACCATATAATTATCAGACGACACATTACAATTTCTCAATAATTGTTCAGCTTCTCCAGTCAATACTCAAAGGATATCTTTGAGGTAATACAATTTTTGTGCATCGTCTAATTTACAATTTTTATGTATTAATCCAACAAATAAATCTTTAAAAGTCTGCCATTCGGTGTATTTACCAGAAAATACAGGAATTTTAACCTCCGGCAATTTTTAAATTATTAACTTCCTTTTGACCAGTTTCTTTCTTATCATTTGAATCGCTACATAATTTGCTACTATTCAAAGCCTGTTTAAGTTGATTTTTCAGTTTAATATAAAACTCCTCAACTTCGTCGTAAACGCCATCTTTATAATAATTAGAACTTTGTATATCTGACTTTTTTATCGGTTCGTTGAGTGAGGCCCTCTAACTCACTGAACAAAGCACAGAAGCGATAAAGCTATTATTCAAACAGGAATAGAAAGGAATATTTAAAAATAAAGCTTTTTTGAATTTTCACTTTTCTTGAGCGTGTAGCAACTCACACACAACCATGAGGTTGTGTGTGAGTTGCTAGCGTAGAGACGTCCTATTCACGCAAAATCTATTCGATATTGGTGGTTTACAACACGTTGACAACAGTGTGGCTGGCAACGCGCAAACCCGTTTTTGCTGTTGACAACCGTCATTGATAACCGTGTATCAGATATAGTGCGTTTCATCGAATAGTTCCTTTGCCGTCATGTTGGCATTCCTGTCTGTCAATAATGTAAACAAGGTTGACATGCTCTGCGAGTTTTCATAACTTTACTGTGATTTCGTGAGAAAATCATGCCGAAAACATTAAAGAGTGGTGAAAGAATGATGGTGCTAAGAGTGTAAGAGTTTTGTGAACGTGAAAAACGTAACTAGGCCCCAATAATTCCATTTAACTCGGGTTGCCGCCATTACGGCTTAGTGAAATAGGGTTACCAGCGTCAGTTTAATCACCCTTAAACACAGTACGTTATTAACAGAGAATGCCAACATGATGGCAAAGGAACTATTTGATGAAACGCACTTCTAGTAACGAAAACTACATACACGCGAACGAAGGCGCGGGTAAAAGCTAGTACAATAATATTATCAGGGCGAGCGAAGCGAGCCCTAGTACTTCTCACAACCTGTACATTTTGTGGTACACTTTACGGACAAACTATCACGCCTATTGATTTGTGCTCTAGCATAGTAAATGTGTTATCATCAGTCAGTGAAGGTGTGATGATGCGAGCCCTCACAAAGCTCGGCTTTTAGCTAGTAAATGCGAAAGTGACTTTGCTGGTTACGCCTTCACTCATAAATTACTAAGCGGATCATCATAAAACTTTCATAGGTACACGTTGTCTGGAACTCTGGAGTATGGAGAAGGACATAGGGTACCTTTTATCCCGAGAAAAAGAACGGTCCCCGAGGGATAGACGTTAACGTAGGCAGAGCCGCGGGCGAAAGCTTTTAGAATTATGTACAATTTTCTTTAAGTGCATTTTGTGATAACATATTATCCTAATTTACCTATCTTACCTAATTTAAGGTAGCACAGTAAGGGTAATGTGGCAACATTAATTTGCATTCGTGCCAACATGACGGCAAACTACATACCTATTTGATGAAACGCACTATACTTTAAGGGAGAATTTCGCATACGCTTTGTCTCGCTCTAACTTTAGCTTAAATTAATTAGTTGCGTTCTTGTCGGTATTGTTTCGCAAGGAACTGTGAAACCGTCGCTACGCAGACGCAAGCGCGTTCCGCCGATATTTCGCTACCGCTAGTTTCGCAGGGATTCGCTGCCGCATGCGAATGCGTCGGTGCCCGATGGACTAGAGGCGTAAAAAAAATACTTGACAGTTGACAGACTGACAAGTGACAGTTATTGTTGACAAAACTCTCAAGTACTCTCGAGAAAAAGGAAAAAATACGCAAAAAGATTTAAAATAATGTTTACAGTTTTTATTTTGAAATTTTAATTTATTTTCACTTGTTCATCATCAAAACATAGTTTTCTGAATAAATTTTTCTTTCATGGGTGCAGTAGAAAACATCTAACCATAAATTAGTCAAAGGTACCTCATTTTTATTAAATTATATTATTAAATTATTTTTATTTCAACCCACATGTCTAGTTTCTTAAGATAAGAATGAAAAATATATCATTGTTTGTATAATCAGCCATTGTCGGCTTGAGCAACTTACTCAAATCACACTTTATTAAATTATGTTACAGCTCGAGCCCGAAGTGGGGCTTGGTGTAATTTTTAGGGTTCCGTACCCAAAGGGTAAAAACGAGACCCTATTACTAAGACTTCGTTGTCTGTCCGTCTGTCCGTCACCACGCTGTAACTCGCTGTAGCTAGAGAGTTGAAATTTTCACAGAATGTGTATGCTGTTGCCGCTATAATAACAAATACTAAAAACAAAATAAAATTAATATTTGAGGGGGGCTCCCATACAACAAACGTAATTTTTTCGGCTTTTTTTTGCTCTATATCAATAACAGCTACAGGTAGGTACTTGAATTTTTCTCAAAATCCTTAGTTATGTGTGTACTTTAATTTTTAATAATAATATTAAAATAAAAAAATAAGGGGGCCCCAATACAAAAAACACAATTTTTGGTCTAATTTTGCTCTATAATGGTATGGAACCCTTCGTGCGTGAGTCCGACTTGTACTTGGCCGATTATTTAAAAAATTTATGATGTACATCACTATAAAAACTACCAACGAAAATTGGTTTGAACGAGATCTAGCAAGTAGTTTTTTTATATCTTAATATATAAAAATAAGTGGCATTTTTCGTTGTCACTTTATAACTCAAGAATGGGCTCACCTATCCAAACCAAATTTTCAGGGTTTGTTCTGACTATTTAGTAGATGGTTTATGTGAAGTTTGCACAAAATCTGTCGAGTGGTTCTTCATTTATCACATTTTTTGTAACAAATGATTAATGAGTTCAATAAATGGCGGGTCATTTTGTTAATGGAGATTTTTTAGACGGGGAAATTTTTGTTTTGTTGTATAGTATGATCGTGGATTGGTACCATGTTCATAAAAGTGGTGATCTGATGATGGGATCCAGGAGTAACCGAGGGAACTTCTCAAAATTTAAATGGAAACATATGGTGATTTTGGTTTCATATGAAGTATTTTGGGCAAATGTTACCAAAAAGTCAGATTTTGCACCAAGATATGTCATGGTTCGAAGGTGGTAAACAGAGCTCCAACCTCCTTGAGGATACATGTTTGGGGTTTCGGTGTTGTTTTAAGAACTGAAAGCATATGCTACTAAGTATATACTAGCGGCCCGCCCCGGCGTTGCACGGGTATAAAATATATAGCCACTGAAAAAATGATTAAAATCGATAGCCTATGATCCTTCACATGATCTACTACTTAACTGTGCCAAATAACATAAAAATTGCTGTAGTAGTTCGCGTGATAAGGCCTTTCCAATAATTTCCCCCGTTTATTCCACATTCTCCTATTAGTCTTAGGGTGATAAAATATAGCCTATAGCCTTCCTCAACAAATGGGCTATCTAACACTGAAAGAATTTTTCAAATCAGACCAGTAGTTCCTGAGATTAGCGTGTTCAAGTTTTCCACATTTTCCTCTATTTCTTTGCTCCTATTAGTCTTAGCGTGATAAAATATAGCCTATAGCCTTCCTCGATAAATGGGCTATCTAACACTAAGAATCATCAAAATCCGTTGCGTAGTTTTAAAGATTAAAGGGAACAAAGGGACGCGAGGAACAAAAAGCGACTTTGTTTTATAATATGTATAGATTTCAATTTAAATTAAAACCGACTTCCAAGTAAAAACAATAACATTACTTATTATTAAATGAACTAAAAAGAATTAAATAATTATTCTTACTTTTTAGTAGTGCATCTTTCAGAATTTCCCTAAACCTCAACTATTTCTGTAGACAATCTTCATAATTATTTTGAAGTCGATACCAGTCCCAAAATATTTTGTCATGAAATTCACGATTCTGAGCCTTCAAAATAATGAAGATTGTATACAAAAATAGTTGAGGCTTAGGCAAATTCTGAAATATGCACTACTAAAGAGTAAGAATTATTTAATTCTTTTTAGTTCATTTAATAATAAGTAATGTTATTGTTTTTACTTGGAAGTCGGTTTTAATTTTTTGTTAAAAATAATTGAAACAAATGAGTACCTACTTTAATGAGTTGGGAATCCGTTGATAGTGAACAAGTCGAAGCGAAGAAATACGCCCGGCATGTATTGTGCTAATGGCAAAGTTAGATTGCCAGCATTAGAAATTCCACCCGAACCATTATATTATTCGATAGTTTTAAAAATTCTTATCCAACAACCTAAAATTGCATACATGTTACAGATTCAGGGCCAGGTTCGTTATGTCGTACCCCGACGCTGATCATCAATTTTTATTTTATTGGTGATGAAAATCGTGAATTGGATCAACGTTGTGCAATTATTTATAATACATGACAAGAAATTATTCGTGAGCGTTTAAAATTAAAATGTTTAAAATTATTTATTCAGTTGTTTAAAATTGTTCTCGATCGTATGCCATCTGATAATCACAGAAATGTTTGTGGTGTGAATTTGGAATAATCATGTTTTTCACATGACCAACTTTATGTTGCCTGTTCCAGAGTCGGGCCGGCCCCCAGCCGTTTGTTAATTCACACTCAAAATGGAAATACAAAAAATATTTAAAAATCTATTTAAAAACTTAATCCAAAACATTCATAATTCATAATTCGTTTATTGCCAGAATGAAGTACAGGTTGGTCTTAATTCTATATATTATACAATTGAATCTTTCATTCTACCATATTAAAATAGTGTGCAATACAAAATTGAGTCCTAATTAATAATATATCTATCAATATGAAGTTAACAACCAATGCATTTTTTTAAATAACGAGACAATAATTGTAAATAATTAAAAGAATTCATAATAATACATCATAATAATAATTTATAGGTACCTAATTATAAAATTTCTCGAGTCAAAATGCATATCATTATGAATAATACTTAACTAAGGGAAAAGACCTAATGGCAGACACTTTAAGGAAACATGAAACTTTTGAATGTTATAAAATATATATTTATGCAAATAAAGGATTGATAACTTCTTCCATGTCTTCAGTAACTCTTACAAAATAAAACTATTATAATTATTCTCTGACAAATCAATTAAAAAATATATTATTGGTCTTTTTGTAAACTTAGTCATAAGTACTAATAGATGACATCACAAAAAACGAACATCACTAAAAGTAGACACCAATATGAACTAATAGTTGACATAGAACATTACATTACATTTTACATTTTTCCTATTATTAGGTCTTTATTTGCCATTTTTCAAAAGATTTCATTTACTTCATCATATTAACTACATGCATCAGAAATATTATCCACGTTGTCTCCAGATTATATTCATTCTTCTTCCATGCTGAAACTATATTTCCTTTTATTTTTATTTTTCATATTTTTTCCTAGCAAATTTATTTTCAGTCTTTAGTCTCCATGCTACTTTTGCCTCTTCTTTTTTCTTCTTTCTTTTCTCAGCTCTCCTTTTTCTTCTTTTTACTGCTAAAAAACTAAAGCAATCGATTTTTAGATCAGTGCAAGGTCTAATATTAGACACCATGTCCATTTTTAGGTGCAGTAGTTCTAAGTTCTTAGATTGTTAATAGAATTATATTTTCAGAGAATAGTGATGATTTTTGCAGGAGAATAAAGTACAAAATAACTTTAGTACCTATGTATTGCAAAACTCGAAAATGAGATCCATGTCATCTATTAGGTTTTTTACATTTTCAAGAACTAATAGTAGACACCCTTTATATTGTTAGGGAAAATGGATAAAAAATCTTAAATAAACATTAATTAGTGTATACAAAATGACCATTAATCCAATGAAATCAATAGAAATTACAAAAAATCAAATAAATGTATTCAAAACTTACGTACAAAATTTCGCCTTCCTTAACCTATTTGCTAAGAAATTGCCGAGCGCGTGTTGACGCGGTCATATTATTTACGAAAACTGATCCCATTTTAAAATTTTGTTCCCGAAGGCGTCTCTAATATATTTTTTCAATTCAACAGATAGCTTGAGAAGCTTATAAAATTTACAGTGGTGAGAAATAATTAGAGTAATTCTTATTTTTATGGTATTTTTGTCATAAGTGTCATCTATTAGTTCAGTGTCTAGCATGTGTTCCCTTAATGTCAAATATAATTCATCAAAATTAATTAGTCAATAGTTTAAAATTACGTCAAATTTCATTAAGTAATAAAAAAAACATACATATTATTCAGTCAAAAAAAAAATATACTTACTAAAATTAAGCCTAAAAATAATTAGTCTATCATAATAAATTATATTAACAAGTTTAGTACCATTTTTTACTATGTAGCATGAATTCATTTAAGTCATAAAAACAATTTTCCATAAGCCAAGATGTCAATTCCTTTTTAAATTTATTATTCGAGGATAGTTCCTTATATTGTTTGGGTATATTATTAAATATGTGTATAGCCTGCATGTATGCGTTATCTCTGTAAACATTCAAATTACACCGAGGACGATAAAGGGCATCACAGACGGTGAAGATAATATAAAATATATATTATCTTAGAGCATATTTTAGAATATCGCTCACCATAGAAATCCTATGAACCATCACACACGACGAAGTTAATATATATTTTATCTTTTGTATCTTAAGATACCGAACGATATGGAAATATATATTTCGTATCTTAATATGTTATCTTAAGATGCGAAATATATCCATCTTTATTAATACAGGGTGTTTTTGTGTTTTTATTTTGTGTGTTTGTATTTTGCTTTTTTATATCTTCCCTAATCAAATCATGAATTAAAAATGAATGTTTCTTTTGAATTTCTAAAATAATCTTAAAACTTCTTCGTTGACAGTTGATAAAGGTTAAATTCGCCGCAGGTTTTTCTCTTTTTTATGTGAGGCTCTATCCAAATGTTTCTCCTTTTGGAATGTGCTACCGCAATCTGCATTTCACATTCTATATCAGAATCATCGCAGGAGGAGCTGTCTAACAAATCAAGAAGTAATAATAACTCCCACACTGGTTTCGGTGACGGTGGCCGATTTCATTGAAACCAAGGCCAGTTACGCAGGAGTAATTTTATAGTGCCCAAGTGTGTGAGCACTCTATTCCTTTTACTCTCATAACCCAGTGGGACGGATGACCGACACGACTGGCGAGAGATCAGGCGCAGGACCGACTTTTTACATGCCCATCCGACGCATGGATCATCTTGTCAGACAATCAGGTGATCAGCCTGCATTGTCCTAACCAAACTTGGAAATAACATGTTTCCAACGCGGGAGTCGAACCCACGACCTCCGAGTCAAGAGCCGAGCTCTTAACCACTGGACCACGGAGGCGTTTTATCAAGAAGTGAGGCAGTAGTATCACTTGTATGGCCTTTATAAAATAAAGATTAAAAAAAGCAGATCATTCATAGTCAATCACCCTGTATATAGAATTTTAACAAGGAATACGTGTGGCACCAACGCAGACTCGTAAGGAAATGAACAGATTTTTAATAATATCGTATCTTAGCCGTGTGTGATAGCGTAAGATACTATAATATTTTATATTTGGGCATCTTAAGATAAAATATTATAGTATCTTCACCATCTGTGATGCGCTTTAAGTTTGAATTTATATCTCTCATTTCTCCTACCTTCATCTGAACTGAGTTTAAAGTATTCTGGATGCAACCTAACGAACATACAAAGCTCTCGAATATACATACAGGCTAGCGGCAATAAGCGCAGCTTCTTAAATAGTGGTCTGCAACTTTCCAAATACCAGGAGCCACAAATAGCTCGGACACATTTTTTTTTGAACACGGAATGCTTTTTCGATATCCACTGAATTACCCCACAACAACAAGCCGTACGAAAGGACTGAGGATACGTAGCCATGGTATGCAGTTAGGGCTGCCTCACTACCTGCTGTTTGTCGCAATCTACGCAAGGCATAAACAAATCGATCAAGTCTATTACACACATTTGGATAACCAAATGTTTTGGATTTAGTTTTTAAATAGCTAGCAATTAAGTAATATACTTTTTAAAGAAATGAATCGATGTTCTAACAGATTTTTGTATTATTTCACTTTATACGTAGCGAAGCACGTACCGGGCCGCTAGCTATGTCATAAATGGTAAACCTTAATTTTACTTTCATGAAATCAACTGAAATATAAAAATAAATCAAAAACCTTTTAGTTTCATAAAAATAAACCTTATTGCTGCTGCGGAACCCTTCATGGGCGAGTCCAACTCGCACTTGGCCGGTTTTTATTTCAATTATTCTCAATATAACCTAGCAATTTCAAGTCACATTATGCTAGTGTTTCATGATAAAAATCGTTTTTCTTTTGCCTTTAAGAACAACCAAAATCAACAATAGGTAATTATTAATTAATTAGGAAGGATATTATACTTAATTTTTATTTCTCTATAAATCTATTATGGAGGCACTTCACATGGCTATTTGTATTTGCGTATTTGATGTATTTGCCAAACAATCACCATGTGTAGACGGTATGTTTGACAAATATTGGCCTTATTTGCCTATTTGACAAATATGACCAATACCAAATACACGTATCCGTAAGTACCTTTGTAGGTTTTTGACGCACATCAAAGGAATCAATCAAATAGGCAAGTAAAGAAAATCAAGAAAGTTTAGTATTTGACGTCCATGTGTAGAAGGCCGTATTTGCCTTTATTTGCTTGTTTGTGTATACGGGCATTTTCCAAAAAAAGTGTTCCCCTGGTTTTTAGGCTGTCGCACGTCTTTGAACTTTAATTACAACAATATGGATAAACTATATAGGTTAATTTTTTCAAAAGATGAATAAGATATAATAAACATTTACACAAATACGCGATATTAGTGCTAAGTTCTCTCAATAATTAATTATTAATATTTTAATTTCACGGGAAAGCTGTTTTTGGCCTGTCCCACAGCATGTTGCTTCAATAAAAATGGAAATCACTAAAAATATTCTGTAGAAGCACGCGTTAAAGTTTAAATGTATTTAAAAAATAGTTTATTTTCTTCTTAGTAAATAAAATATATCATATAAATAACTTAATTTACTGCCCAAAAACACTATCTTTAAAAATATTCGAAATTCAAGACCCGCCTGACACGTAAGTTTGGTGACGGTTTTTTTCTATAAATAAAATTATACCAAAATACTTAATAGTTTGCTTATTGTCAACACATAAAACCGAAAAATACAAGCCGCTATTTAAAATTTACCAGTTGGCCTGAAACGCTCTGAGGAGAGGGTGTTTTTGTGGTGACGAGGAACGGTTCGTTTTTTTTTTGTTAGGTAAGAGATGCTTTTACGTAATAAATAACATATCTTTTGTCTTGCAACCGTTTTCTAATTAATCAAATGTTATTCAGCACAGTGTTTACACTTAATTACTTTTGACTAGTCAACTAAATGTATCCAAGATACTGTTTTAATAAAACATTGGCCGAAAAAGTGACATCAGTTTGATGACATTTTGTCTCGTCACATATAGGCGTGACTATGAAAGTCACCAAACTGACGCATAAAGCTAGGGCTACACATGCACATTAAATTAATAGTATGGAAATGTAAATATAAAATTTATTTAATGGAAATGTAAATATAAATATAAAAAAATGGCTCACAAGGCGTTGTGGTCATAGTGAAACGGCCAAGACGCGAAATTCGCGTCGTGGCCCTAATGAAAACGGCCACGACGCGTTCTGGTAATCACAGAAATACCACAAAGCGAAATTCGTGTCGTGGCTGACGTGCTATTCGACCACAACGCGTTGTGGTAATCGAGAAAAGCCATGATGCGTTCTGAACATTTAAAAACAGCCACGACGCGAATCCGTGTTGTGGCCCTAATGAAAACGGCCACGACGCGTTCTGAAACCAGGTTAGTTACTCAGGAGTAATTTAATAGCCCCCAAGTGTGTGCGCAATACACAAGAAAACTCCGGTTTCAATGAAACCAGGCCAGTTACGCAGGAGTCATTTTATAGCGCCCAAGTGTATGCGCAATACACAAGAGCACTCTGGTTTCAATGAAACTAGGCCAGTTACGCAGGAGTAATTTTATAGTGCCCAAGTGTGTGCGCAATACACGAGCACGTTACGCAGGAGTAATTTTAAAGTGCTCAAGTGTGTGCGCAATACACAAGAGCGAATGCTCCAACTCCAACAAATGCGAAACCAGAATTGGTTCAATGAAACCAGGCCAGTCGAGCAGAAGTCATTTCATAGTGCCCAAGTGTGTGTGCAACATACAAGAGCACTCTGGTTTCAATGAAACCAGGCCAGTTACGCAGGAGTAATTTTATAGTGCCCAAGTGTGTGCGCAATACACCAGAGCACTCTGGTTGTTACACAGTAGTTATTTTATAGTGCCCAAGTGTGTGCGCAATATACAAGAGCACTCTGGTTTCAATGAAACCAGGCCAGGTACGCATGAGTAATTTTATAGTGCCTAATAATAATATACTTTATTGCATTCCACAAAGTTATACAAGAAAAAAAAGTAAAAGCTGAAAAAGACACAATTCTGGCGGCCTTATCGCTAAATAGCGATATCTTCCAGGCAACCATCTTACGACTAGTACATTGATATTATGATAACTTAGAAACGAGTGGATGCATCATGTGCATAACAAACTAAAACTAATAAGCACACACACAAAACAATGAAAGCGAAAGTACACGATGAAAAACTATTAATTATACCTACTACTAATGGTTAAAAATCTAATGATTAGCAAGGCTGAACAAAGTTCCATCCGTGTCATTAATGCTCAATGATTTAGTCAGATAATAATTTTTAAGTTGTCTTTTAAATAAATTTAGATTTTCTGACTGTCTTACATGGTTAGGTAAAGAGTTCCAAGTGTGTGCGCCATACACAAGAGCACTATTCTTTACTCTTATAACCCAATGGAGCGGAAGACCGACATGACTGGCCGCTGGCGAGAGATCAGGTGCAGGACCGACTTTTACATGCGCACACACGTGGGCACTATAAAATTACTTCTGCGTAACTGGCCTGGTTTCATTGAAACCAGAGTGCTCTTGTGTATTGCGCACACACTTGGGCACTATAAAATTACTCCTGCGTATCTGGCCTGGTTTCATTGAAACCAGAGTGCTCTTGTGTATTGCGCACACACTTGGGCACTATAAAACTACTCCTGTGTAACGTGCTCTTGTGTATTGCACACACACTTGGGCACTTTAAAATTACTCCTACGTAACTGGCCTGGTTTCATTGAAATCAGAGTGCTCTTGTGTATTGCGCACACACTTGGGCACTATAAAATTACTCCTGCGTAACTGGCCTGGTTTCGTTGAAACCAGAGTGCTCTTGTGTATTGCGCACACACTTGGGCACTATAAAATAACTCATGCGAACCTGGCCTGGTTTCATTGAAACCAGAGTGCTCTTGTGTATTTCACACACACTTGGCACTATGAAATGACTTCTGCTCAACTGGCCTGGTTTCATTGAACCAGAGTGCTCTAGTGTATTGCGCACACACTATAAAATTACTCCTGCGTAACAGGGCCTGGTTTCAGAACGCGTCGTGGCCGTTTTCATTAGGGCCACAATACGAATTCGCGTCGTGGCTGTTTTTAAATGCTCAGAACGCGTTATGGCTTTACTCGATTACCACAACGCGTTGTGGTCGAATAGCACGTCAGCCACGACACGAATTTCGCTATGTGGTATTTCTGTGATTACCAGAACGCGTCGTGGCCGTTTTCACTAGGGCCACGATGCGAATTTCGCGTCGTGGCCGTTTCACTATTACCACAACGCGTTGTGAGCCATTTTTTCGCTCACTGAGCGTTTTCGGTCTTTGAGCGTAACATATACATATTATATTATTAATAAACATAATATAATTATAATAAATATTAAATATATAATAGCTATACCTATGTAGTCTATATCTATATATATGTATACCTATAGTTCATTGTTCATTAGTAAGTACGTTTTATATTTTCAGATTTATTTTTAAAACAAAATATAGATTATACTATGCCGCTAAGTGGCGCCGAAAGAAATCGAAGATATAAGGAGAAGTTGAAAAAAGAACGACCAGAAGAATTTGAAAGCCAAAGACGGAAAAATTTAGAAATCGTCTTTTGTCGCAATAATAGCTTAAAATTGTAAAATAATTTTATAAAAGATATTATAAATATACAAGTATCTGAGACTGATTAGATAAAAAGCATAAAAATTGAGCAAAAAGGGTAAAAATAACCAAAAATATATTATAAACGCCTACTAGTTCATATAGGTACTTAAAGTATTTTTAGTTTTGCGTGTTTTTTAAAAAAATATCTATAAACGTTCATCAAGAAATAAATAAATAAATATGTTAAATTACTTCGACTTTTATTACTATGTGTAACCTCAGCTTTACTTTGTAAACCTTGATTGTCGCACTTAGCGAAGAGCATAAAAACATAATTATAGACATATTTCTTAAAGTATTTTGATAAAAAAATACACAAATATATATAATATATATTTAATGAACTTCAAATATTCGGGCTGTTTTTAGAGATAATAGGAAAATAATGCTTAGCACCAACCTACGCGACCACGCGACAGTCGCGTGTTTTGGCACGACTTGTCACCAAATCGAACTTGAAATGTCTCGTGTAATGATGTGTTCCAATTATAAACATTACACATAGCATTTTCTAATAGCTTGTTTTGTCCGTCAACGATTAAAAGATAAAAACCGGTAAACAAACAAAATTTGAAACCATTAAAGCATTTTTAAAAAGTCTCCAAACTGACCATTAAATCACTACCTCAGTCACTATTTTAACATTTTTTGATTAAAAGCAATAATCTTTTACTGTACTTTGTATATTTTCTTATTCTTAAGACTATAAAGAATTTATAGAAACCATAAAATTAATTTAAAACTACACTTCAAAAAAAATCTCGGTTTTTGAACAGGGTACACTTTTTTTGGAAAATGCCCATACGTCAATAATTTTGCCAAATGCAGCAAATAGCCAATAGCAAATACAAATAGCCATATGAAGTGCCTCCATTATAGCCATACGGTTTCACAAGCTCCATTATAGACACCACTCCGCGCGGGTCTGGGACTGCATTACTTATAAATAGCACTAAAATCTCTCTTTATAAAGCCAGCTGTACACATTAGGCCGACGAATCAAGCCAGCACGCAACGCGCGGGCTCAATGCGTCGGCCCAACGTGTGCTGCGGGCTCAACAAACGTTTGAACGACAGCGGTGAGGATGTCCGGCGGGCGCGTGGCGGCGCGCATGCAGGCGTGGCGAGTGCACGCGTACGGCGGTGAGCTGCGGCTGGAGAGCGCTCGCGTGCCGGCGCTGCGCGCGCCCGACGACGTGCTGGTGGCGGTGCGCGCCGCCGCCCTCAACCCGCTCGACGTGGGCATGGTGGGCGGGTACGGGCGGCGCGTGCTCAACACGCTGCGCGCGCTCGAGAGCGGCGGCGTGGAGTTCCCGCTGGTGCCGGGCCGCGACTTCGCCGGCGAGGTGGTCCGCGCCGGGCCCGCCGCGCGCCTGCGCCCCGGCGACCGCGCTTGGGGCGTGCTGCCGCCGCACCGCCCCGGCGCGCTCGCGCAGTTCGTGC
This sequence comes from Polyommatus iphigenia, assembly GCA_963422495.1. Taxonomy (NCBI): domain Eukaryota; kingdom Metazoa; phylum Arthropoda; class Insecta; order Lepidoptera; family Lycaenidae; genus Polyommatus; species Polyommatus iphigenia. Next base: position 18,479,474 of record OY730190.1, on the reverse strand, counting down.
TCGTCAGCGACCGTTGGGTAAGATTCATCTTTGTCGCTCTGCCTTTAAAGGACAATGCTAAAAAAATACCCAGAGCGAACAGATACAGGATGTAGCTCAGAATTTCAGTGATATTAAATGAAATAATTCTGTATATATTTCAACTTAAGATTTGGTGGCTAAATACTAAATAGAAGATATTGCTATTAACATTTCTTCAGGGGTAGCTTTTTTACTTTCTTTAATGTTATGTTTTTTAATGTTTTTTTGCAGTACTTAGCAGCTGAATTGTTGTTATATTGCACTATGCAGTTCATATTTTATTGTTTTATAACAATTATAAATCTCCGTAATTAAAGCGGTCCATAAAAATAGGTAACTATTTTAGGTTGTGTGATAAAAACACATTGTTTATAGTAACACAAAATATATTTTTAAACAGTTTACATATTATCTACATCTAATGTGACATTTTCTAACATAAGAGCGGGGTGTAAAAAATCGGACTGATGTCTAGCCGACCCCAAAAAGATGAAGAATGATAAAGAAAAAAATTACATTTATTATAATTTGGGCACAACTTCCCAAAGTTCTTCTTCCATGTATGCAGGAGCAGTAATGCTCAAGTATGGCTCGTCGGCCATAAAATGTACGTATCGTCTTGCTCCTGAATCCTGACGTGTCTGATTGTATTCTACATCTAATCAATGTATTATTTTCTTGAGGCTCTTGCAGTTGAACGCGCTCCGGATGTCTAAAAACTTTTTATATACACCCGTTCTCTTATTATGCTCGCTGCAATAGGAACGGGCGATTTTGACATGGTACGTTCCCAATGCAAACAAAATCAAATCCTCATGAGTTAGCCGAGGGAATAAAATAAAAAGAAAATAAAATCGAGTGCGTATAGACAATGTCACATTAGATGTAGAAGGTAGGTAATATTATGTAATTAAACAGTTTGAAATATATTTTGTGTTACTTTAAACGGTGTTTTTTATCACGCAATCCAAAATACCAGCCAGTTAGTTGCCCATTAATAGATCGTTCTTATAACGGAGATTTGTAATTATTATTATAAAACGATAATAGATGTACTGCATTCTGTATGACAACCTCTGTGGCTCAGTGGTTGAGTGCATAGGTAGCTCAAGCCATCGCGGGTTTGAATCCCGCCGACAGAACAAAAGGTTTTCAAAGTTCCTGAGCCATGGATGTTTGTTAAATGTGTATCATATTATATTATAAATAATATTAAAAAATATATTTAATACTTTTTATACTATAATATATTTAAATATATTATAGTATACAACGGAAATATATTTAATACTTTTAAAAGTATTAAATATATTTCCGTTGTCTGGTACCCATGACACAAGTCCTTCAGGTACCTACTTAGCACGGGGCCAGACTGACGTGGTGTGAAGCGTTCATAGATATTATTATTATCATTCTAACTACAATTCAGCTGCAAAATGCCGCAAAATAACATAAATAAAAAAAATTTAAACATCACTCCTTACGAAAAGTTAATAGCAATATCTCCCCTTTAGCCATCAAATCTTACAATGAAATATATGCAGAATTATTTCATTTAATATCACAGAAATTCTGAGCTTCATCCTGTATCTGTTCACTCTGGGTTTTTTTTCATACATTTGATAGCATTGTCTTTTTATTATGAATTCGGAATGTTTTGCTGGCGGTTTTTGTGGCGTGGTGCCGCAGCCCGCGATGACGTGATTCGATTCTTTCAGGCGGGGCCCGCACCGCGAAGCCTCGACGTGCGGCGCGCGGGCGGCACGCTGTACGCGGCGCTGTCGGCGTGCGCGGCGCTGCGAGCGGCGGGGCTGTGGCCGGCGGCGGCGGGGGGCGCGCGCGTGCTGCTACTGGGGCTCGGCGGCGTCGGACAGGCGGCGCTCCAGCTGCTGCGACACGTCGGCGCCGAGGTGGTGGTGGGCTGCGCGCCGGACCAGACCGAGCGAGCGATGGCGCTGGGCGCGGCGCTGGCGCTCGACCGGCGCGCGCCGGACTACGAGCGGCGGCTGGAGGAGGGCGGGCCGTACGCCGCGGTCGTGGACGCGGCGGGGCGCGGCGGCGCGGAGGCGGGGGCGCGGCGCTGGCGGTTCGCGCGCTACGTGACGCTCACGTCGCCGCTGCTGCGCGACACGGACGAGCATGGGCTGGCGGGTGGCGCGCTGGCCGCCGCCGCGGCGCTGCTGCGGCACGAGCTGGGCGCCGCGCCCGCCGCCACCTCGGCTTGCCCGCCGCGCGTGCGCTGGGCGTTCTTCGGGCCGTGCGCGGAGGACGTCGAGCGGCTGCGGCGCCTGGCGGACGGCGGCGATCTGGCGGTGCACGTGGAGCGCGCCTTCCCCTGGGAGGAGGCGGCGGAGGCGCTGGCGCAGGCGGCGCGGGGCCACGCGCGCGGCAAGCTCGTCGTCGACGTGCCCCCCGCCTAGCACGCCCCTAGTACTAGTAGACCGAGTAGCACGGGTCATTGTGGCTATAATATTAGACTCGACTCTCGAGTGATCATTCGAAACTATGTACATATTTGCTGTACAACCGCTTAAGAGAGCGACTAACGCAAAAAATTAAACATCATACAGATTCTCTCTTCACACTCACGCCCGTCTTTTATATGCCAGTAGCGCTAGCACGGCGACCAGCGGAAATGCGAAAGTATGGACAAACTGTGGAAATAAACCTAAGGCGCCGTTCCGATCTTTACCGCGGCTAATCGCGATTCGCGACCGACAAAAATTTAATTAAAATGCCACTTTATGACAGACTATAGTATATGTCACAATGTAGGATATTATTTCAATTTTTAGGACTATAGTCTGTCATAAAGTGGCATTTTAATTGAATTTTTCGGAACTAAAAAAGATCGGAACGGCTCCTTAAGTTTATCTCCACAGTTTGTAACTATAGTCTGTAATAAAATGGCATTTTAATTGAATTTTTCGGAACGAAAAAAGATCGGAACGGCACCTTAGGTTTATTTCCACAGTTTGTCCATACTTTCGCATTTCCGCTGGTCGCCGTGCTAACGCTACAGGTGAAAAAGGACGACGCGAAATCATTGCCAAGTTAGTTTTTTCTTGATAACTCGATAAATATACAACATTTAAAAAATGATAGAATTTTATACAATGTGTTAAAATATTAACTTAGTTTGATGCACGTTTATGGCAAAGTTGCATCTAATTTTCACGAATTTTTCATAAATTCGTGAAAATTAGACGCATCTTTGTGACTTTTAAGATATCGTGTTTCTAATATTCTAAATATAATGTAGTATAATATTATATATTGTGTTTAAAAAATGAAACAATTCGGGGCTTATTTTCAAGTATAAAAATGAATTATAAAATTAACAATTTTGGGTTAGTCGCCCCCTTAAAACGTAATATTTCAATAAACTTCCCTAGCTAGCTTCGCCCTACTAAATATATTCTTTTCATCCTTCCTCTCTCACTACCACTACGCTGTAGGCCGCACTCGGCTCGAAAGGCTCTACCGATAATTATTATACTACTAGCTGTTGCCCGTTTGGTTGCCCGCATTGACATAATGCCCGCGATTCCGTCCGCGTGGATTTTAGTTTACAGCGCGCGGTGGTTCCCGTTCCCGAGGGAATGCCGGCAGTCATGGGCGCCGGCAGAAATAATTTCCAAGGGGTGCAGATTTAACTTTTCTTCCTTTTCTTTTTACTTTTTACGAACAAGAGTGACTGTCTATTTACGTCAACAGAATACATTTAGTGCCGAAACATTACGAACTATCTTTGTATGGCATGGTAATAGGGTTACAAAATGTTCCACTGGCGTGCGGTTGACTGTACTAATAACTACCTAATCCGAGATTCCCAAGTGTGGCAGTGCCAGTTTTAGGGAGATCGCAGACGACAGACTTTTGTGCGATCAAAGTCTGCGGCTTCCATACATTCCGCATGGCGCGCGCCATCACATTGTATGGAAGCCGCAGACTTTGATCGCACAAAAGTCTGTCGTCTGCGATCTCCCTTAGCACATCCAAAAAAAGTGTTTGCCTTTGGCGCCCCTTTTTCTCCCAACGCCGCTACTGAATGCCGGGATAAAATTGGTGTCAAATTTTAAAGCTTCGTAAAACCTTTGCCCCCCACCCCCATTACCCCCTTTCAAAACAAAATATCCAAAAACCCCTGTCTGTGCCTGTGCAGTGTGCACATACTATTATATTTGAATTTTTTCAAATAAGCAATATGAAAAAATAATTTTGTGACATTTTTCGGCAGTAAAACGCTAATGTAATACAGGGTATCAAAATTCCTCCATACCTAAATTTATTAAAATTGCTCCGAAACACTGACCTCCATTATACAAGTACTTATGATACCCAACTGCTTTTTTGTGCCCATCTGAAACGGAATCAGCGCCCCCAATGCGGGGGAAGAGACCTAAATCTGACGTAACTTGCAAAATATGGCCGCTTAATCGCTATTGGTTGTAGAAACTAGTATTAATTCCAAGGACTCCCACTACTGCTATCAGCGCAAATATGGCGACTTTCAAACGTCATTTTTACGTTAGAATTAGTTCTCTTCCTCCGCATTGGGGGCGCTAATACCACTTCAAATAGGCACAAAAAATAGCTGTCATTTCGAAGGGTATCATAATTATTATTCATAAGTCCAACGTACTTGTATAATAATGGAGGTCTCACGGAGGCACTTCATAATATGGCTATTTGTATTTGCTATTGGCTATTTGTTGCATTTGGCAAAATTATTGACGTATATACAAACAAGCAAATAAAGGCAAATAGGTACGGCCTTCCATATATGGACGTCAAATACCAAACTTTTACTTGATTTTGCTTACAGTGCGACAAGGTTGTAAATGAACGTGGGATGGTGGTGGCACTGCTTGTTTTTGTATGATGGCAGCGTTAGTTGGTTAGGTCCTTTTTTCGCCACGTTCATTTAAAGCCTTGTCGAGCTGTACTATCCGTATAGTGCGTTTCATCGAATAGTTCCTTTGCCGTCATGTTGGCATTCCTGTCTGTCAATAATGTAAACAAGGTAGACATGCTCTGCGAGTTTTCATAAGTTTTACTGTGATTTCGTGAGAAAATCATGCCGAAAACATTAAAGAGTGGTGAAACAATGATGGTGCTAAGAATGAAAGAGTTTTGTGAACGTGAAAAACGTAACTAGGCCCCAATAATTCCATTAAACCCGGGTTGCCGCCATTGCGGCTTAGTGAAATAGGGTTACCAGCGTCAGTTTAATCACCCTTAAACACAGTAAAACTTATGAATACTTGCAGAGCGTGTCTACCATGCTTACGTTATTAACAGAGAATGCCAACATGATGGCAAAGGAACTATTTGATGAAACGCACTTCTAGTAACGAAAATTACATACACGCGAACGAAGGCGTGGGTAAAGTGCATTTTGTGATAACGTATTATCTCCCCTAATTTAAGGTAGCACAGTAAGGGTAATGTGGCAACATTAATTTGCATTAGTGCCAACATGACGGCAAAGGAACTATTTGATGAAACGCACTCTAGCTCGGAACAATAACTTGTTCCGAGATCCGTAGTATCTCTTATTAGTCTGTGGCTGTACTTGCCTATTTGACTCTTGATGTGCGTCAAAAACCGACAAAGGTACGGATACGTGTATTTGGTATTGGCTGGTATTGGTCATATTAAATGTCAAATAGGCAAATATGAAATAAGGCCAATACTTGTCAAACATACCGTCTACACATGGTGATTGTTTGGCGAATACATCAAATACGCAAATACAAATAGCCATGTGAAGTGCATGCATCAAGTCAGTGCTCCGAATACGGAACATGAGAATTTTGTTTTCCCGCCATTTACTTGATAATGGTTTAAGGGCCCCCGAGACGATCAAACGGTTTGATTCAAACCTTACGTGTTTGATGCAACCGTTTGATGTCGGTTTGAACGGTTTGTCAAACGATACTGCGCAGTTTGGTTCAATACGCGCTGTGGAGTACACGTCTTGGGACGAATAAATATTATTTTTTAAAAGATAAAACTGACTTAAAAATTGTACAAAATTGAGAATTAAATTCCCTATCTCAAAAATACTAAACCTATTTTGATGAAACTTGCAGAAGTCTCCCAAGTTAAACAATACCTATATAGTACAACAAATAATATTTAAATCGGATTTGTAATTGCGGAGATATGTGAACACAAACATAAAAACATACATACTCTTTTGAAATTTTGCACATTTGTTCAGATGCTGATATAGACTAACATATAAGAAAACTGGGTGTTATGAAATTAAAGACAAAACCAAGGAATATTTGAATTTATTCCAAATAAATTGTAGCACATATTTGTCAATATGAAAAGGTATGACAAACGTATGACAATAATGGTTGTTGACATTAATAGACAATTCGAGAGATGCTGAAGAAGGTCTTAATGTACACTACATTCATCCGGCCTTTAGAATTAACGGGGGAGTGGGGACATAGTGCTCGAGATAATCTGGAGTTTTTCTTTGTCTTCCAGATCTTCTGGTCCGATCTCTCTCCTCATCACCAGTTACAGCTTCCTCTGTGCTAAAGCCCAGGAGCGAAGAAGGTGCCTCTTGTAGTACTTCTTCATCTTGGTGTAGAGGATCAGAATCAAAATCCTCCGTGTTCCGGTGTGATGAATCTGCTTCCATCCGTACTTCTTCAACTTCGGCATTACCATTTGAACTCAATGGTGCCATCTCCGTTTCTAGTTGTGGTTCTAGGACAGTTACTGGAGTTTGAGTAAGTGGTGCTAAATGTTGCGGGAGGCTACCGTATCTAACAAGATACGGTAGCCTCCCGCCCATCTGCTAGTCTTACGTAAGAATACTAAGGATTAGCTTCAATCAATTCTACTTCTTCCACGTCTGGGTCATATTTAGACTGTTTTGTATAATTCTTCTTTAAAACAGGGCCAGGCCTTAGGAGCCACGTTGGAAGAGATTCACCGTTAGCACTCCGACGAGGGTGCTTAAAGAACCTCTCGTGGGGGGTCATGTTTGTGGACGTACACAGTAGTGATCGAATAGAATGTAGAGCGTTAGGAAGAACGTGTTCCCAATGGTCAATATCCATTTGTTTCGACTTCAGGATCAGCCTTATCGTCTTCCACAATGTTCCATTTAATCGCTCGACTTGTCCATTTCCTTGAGGATTGTATGGAGTAGAACGACTACTTGCGGCATGCCACACCATTCATCACTAAGAAATCTCTCAGTTCTTTCGACATAAACGCCGCACCTCTATCTGAATGGATGTAATGCGGTGTCCCAAACATCTGAAATAAATCCTTAAAACATCCTATTACAGTCGCAGCGGATACGTCTTTAGTGATGTATGCAAAAGGAAATCTTGAATACTCATCAATAATAGTCAAAATGAAACGATTTTTAGTATGAGTAGGTAAAGGGCCTTTAAAATCGACATTGAGTCTTTCGAAAGGCGCAGTAGCCTAAATAAGATTTCCATTTATTCTTGCAAAGATGGGTTTGATCTCAGCACAAATGCGGCATCCTACAGTCATATTCTTAACATCTTCGGAAGTGTAAGGTAAGTTCTTTGACCGAATCCACACTAGTCATGCGTACAATACCAGGATGACCCATCGTATTATGCAATTCATAAAGTTTGATAGTCGTAACGCTTGAGCACACCCGAGACAGAGTATCAGCTATAATGTTCTCTCTACCTGGACGATAGACTATATCGTATTTGTAGTTAGATAACTCCAGACGCCATCTTTCTATTTTCTCGTTCTTTATCTTACTCTTATGTGACTGATTGAACATAAATGACACAGATCGCTGATCAGTGATGAGTCTAAAATGTCACCCAGTTAAAAAATGTCGCCACTTTCTCAAGGATTCAACAATGGCACAAGCTTCTTTTTCGACAGAAGAATGGCGTCGTTCAGAATCATTTAAAGACCTCGAAAAGAAAGCTACTGGTCGACCATCCTGCGAAAGAGAAGCAGCAAGAGAATGTTCAGAGGCATCTGTTTCAACAGTAAATTTTGCATTTGGATCCACGGCATTGAGAATTGATTTCCGTATATCTGCTTTAATCCTTTGAAAAGTTTCATTTTGTTCTTTAGTAAGTGGAAACTGTGTAGTTCTAGCGAGCGAGTGGGTCTTCTCGGAGAAGTTTCTTATCCAATTAGCATAGTGAGCAAACAAGGGCGTCGCCAGCCGATGGCGCAGGGGGGGGGGGGGCAAGTTGACTTCACCTACTACAATTCATACTTTTCTCATTCTCTATGAATTAGAGTGGAATTAGTGAATTCATTCGAGTTTCGACGTAAGCTCCGTTTAGACCAAACGAGCGAATGCTCATTCTAGGAAAGCTCTTTTGATGTAAACTAACAACGAGCATTCTTTCGTTGTTCTAGTGTGTTCGCCACGTGTTCTGCGGTAAATAGGTAGAATGCTCTAAGAATCTCGCTCGTTTGGTGTAAACGACGCAAGAGCGCTCGAGCAATTGCCTAGAGCGTTCATTCGTGTTCGGACGTGCTCGCTCTTCGAGGCGGTCTCTTCAAAGGGATTCTAGTGTTCTTAATATTTTTACTTTTTGGCGGCTGGTTTTAGGTAGTTTATCAAAGGTTATTTCGTAAATATGGATTGGAGTAATGAAAAATGTTTACAAATGATTGAATTATACCATAACAAAAGATGTTTATGGGATCCAACCTTTGATGACTATAAAAATAAATTAACTACTTATCGTTGACGAATGAGCAATGAGCATTCGCTCGTTTGGTCTAAACGGAGCTATATGATTCTCATCTATAGAGCAAAAATTCTTATTCTTGATGTTCTTGTTGATTCGATCGGTGCAAACGATATAAAGTATGTTGTAACCATGGACGTATAAAAAAAGGCGGACGGAGTCCCACCATACACAAAACTGTGTCGTTCAGAGTCGGCCAGCTGGCTGTATGTACACGGTCAGCACGCACACATTCTTGCGCTAGTCCATACCATTTGACAGGCGTCAGTCAGTACGTGTGCGTGGCCGACTCAGAAGAAAAGTGAAGACACAGTTTTGTATATGACAAGACTCCGTCCGCCTTTTTTCTACGTTCATGGTTGTAACGAATTATAGTTTACACTAAACGAATACGAAATAATGTTCTTGTGCTGTTCTTGCTCTATGTTCTTTTGGTGTAAACCCACCTGTACGGGAATGCGTATGCGGCGTATGTTCATACAAATTGGTCCTCAGATTTTGTTCCTAAACGACATATACGTACTTACCTCTGTCATATTTATATAGGTTACCTAGGTTACAACAATGAATGCGACAGATAATACGTAACGAATGATATAGAAAATGATAGCTATTATGAAGAATCTCTGTATTAGCTCCATGTGAAGAATATAATAAAATTCACTTAGCAGCACAATAACTTTATTCAGACTTGGCAAAGCTTCTGCCTTACAAAATCGTTCAGTCACCACCGTGTCGGTTTACCAAAGTACCGTCATTTTTTTATATCACTGAAAACAATAACCAGCCGTCACTTTCAAATATTACAATAACATCTGGAATTACATACAAATACAAATCAGCAGTACATTCAAATTAAGTACTTATAAACAATTAAAAATATTATATGAATATAAAATTATCATGTATTTAATTATATCAACTAAATTAAATTCTCAATGTAATAATTTATAATATGAGTACGGATATGTATGTGACGTAATTGGTAATTTACTCACTAGCGTTTACAAATAACTACAATAGCACAGAATACATATTAGTTTTAACAAACAATAGTAGTTAAGAAAGTACATTAATATCTTTTTAAAAATATTGTCTTAATTTGACTAATTTAAGTAACATAAATTCTATTTTTGACCGACTTCCAAAAAGGAGGAGGTAATATGTTCGGCTGTATCTTTTTTTTTTTTTGTATGTTCCACGATTACTCAGCCGTTTGTGGGCCGATTTTCAAAATTCTTTTTGTGTTGTATAGGGTTTAACTCGAATTTGGTACCATGTTCACAAAAGTGGTGATCTGATGATGGGATCCTTGAGGAATCGAGGGGACTTCTTGAAATTTGTATGGAAACATATAGTGATTTCGATTTTTTCTGAAGCATTCGAGGTAAATGCTACCAAAAAGTAAGACTTCGCACCAGGTTATACCCTGGATCCGAAGGTACCGAACAGAACTTTTGAATGCTTATAGGTAGAGGTTCGGGGATTTCGGCGTTGTTTAAACAACTGAAAGCATAAGCTAATACATCAATTTGATTAATCATCATCACCACAACCATAATTATACCATTGGTCATCACACTATGACCCAATTATTGGTACTTTTCGTGATATTTTGCATCGAAGCAGACGTTTTTGATAATGATTTCGCTGTTTGTGGACCGATTTTCAAAATTATCGTGTTGTTGTATAGGATATAATCTTAATTTTGTATAACAATTACGAAAGTGGTGAGCTGATGATGGGATCTATGAGCAATCGAGGAAAATCCTTGAATTTTATCAAAACACTCATAGTGGTTAAAATGTTGTTTCTAGTAAGTTAAACATATGTTACGAATAAGAGAAATTTTATACGAAGGTGTCTCTTGGTCCAAAGGCACTGAACAGAACTCCTGAATCTTTAAAGATAAAAGTATGGAAATTGCAGCATCGCTTAGATAACTGCAAGCATTTACCACAATTTCGCTTACAGTGACATAATGTGAATAGTTAACATTCGTATTGGTTATTTACGCATAAAGCCTAATTTTGTAGATACTTAACTAAAAAGAGTAAAATTATTATTTTTAACAAAAAATTAAAACCGACTTCAAGGTAAAAACAATAGTAATATGAACTAAAAAGTATTAAATAACTCTTACCCTTTAAAAAAGGCACTAGCCTTTTTCAGAATTCGTCTAAATCTCAACTATTTCTGTACTGTATACTACAATCTTCATTACTTTGAAGTCTGTACCAGTCCCAAAAGTTTCAGATAATCTGACATGAACTCACGATTAAATTCCTAATAATCGTCCATCCTGACAAAATTTGCTACCACGCAAATTGAAAAGAATTAAATTAACAATAAAGAGACTTTTGTTACGAAGTCACTAGAGATTTTTCTTTCTTTCTTTCTTTCTTTCTTTCTTTCTAGAGCTTGACATCAACTCTCCATCATCAGTCAGTCTGGCTTCTGATAGAGCCTAGAGGACTTACCTGTAATAAAAATAAAAAAAAAGAGAAGAAACAGCATAATATGCCATAATTATTTAAGGATGCATTATATATAAGATCAAATTCCGTAGTACATCGAATTAAATTATGAGTGAAATCGTTCACGTTCACGAATTAAATTATGAGTGAAATCGTTCACGATTTCACTCATAATTTAATTCGATGTACTACGGAATTTGATCTTATATATAATGCATCCATAAATAATTATGGCATATTATGCTGTTTCTTCTCTTTTTTTTTATTTTTATTACAGGTAAGTCCTCTAGGCTCTATCAGAAGCCAGACTGACTGATGATGGAGAGTTGATGTCAAGCTCTAGAAAGAAAGAAAGAAAGAAAGAAAAATCTCTAGTGACTTCGTAACAAAAGTCTCTTTATTGTTAATTTAATTCTTTTCAATTTGCGTGGTAGCAAATTTTGTCAGGATGGACGATTATTAGGAATTTAATCGTGAGTTCATGTCAGATTATCTGAAACTTTTGGGACTGGTACCGACTTCAAAGTAATGAAGATTGTAGTATACAGTACAGAAATAGTTGAGATTTAGACGAATTCTGAAAAAGGCACTATTAAAGGGTAAGAGTTATTTAATACTTTTTTGTTAAAAATAATAATTTTACTCTTTTTAGTTAAGTATCTACAAAATTAGGCTTTATGCGTAAATAACCAATACGAATGTTAACTATTCACATTATGTCACTGTAAGCGAAATTGTGGTAAATGCTTGCAGTTATCTAAGCGATGCTGCAATTCCCATACTTTTATCTTTAAAGATTCAGGAGTTCTGTTCAGTGCCTTTGGACCAAGAGACACCTTCGTATAAAATTTCTCTTATTCGTAACATATGTTTAACTTACTAGAAACAACATTTTAACCACTATGAGTGTTTTGATAAAATTCAAGGATTTTCCTCGATTGCTCATAGATCCCATCATCAGCTCACCACTTTCGTAATTGTTATACAAAATTAAGATTATATCCTATACAACAACACGATAATTTTGAAAATCGGTCCACAAACAGCGAAATCATTATCAAAAACGTCTGCTTCGATGCAAAATATCACGAAAAGTACCAATAATTGGGTCATAGTGTGATGACCAATGGTATAATTATTATGGTTGTGGTGATGATGATTAATCAAATTGATGTATTAGCTTATGCTTTCAGTTGTTTAAACAACGCCGAAATCCCCGAACCTGTACCTATAAGCATTCAAAAGTTCTGTTCGGTACCTTCGGATCCAGGGTATAACCTGGTGCGAAGTCTTACTTTTTGGTAGCATTTACCTCGAATGCTTCAGAAAAAATCGAAATCACTATATGTTTCCATACAAATTTCAAGAAGTCCCCTCGATTCCTCAAGGATCCCATCATCAGATCACCACTTTTGTGAACATGGTACCAAATTCGAGTTAAACCCTATACAACACAAAAAGAATTTTGAAAATCGGCCCACAAACGGCTGAGTAATCGTGGAACATACAAAAAAAAAAAGATACAGCCGAACATATTACCTCCTCCTTTTTGGAAGTCGGTCAAAAATAGAATTTATGTTACTTAAATTAGTCAAATTAAGACAATATTTTTAAAAAGATATTAATGTACTTTCTTAACTACTATTGTTTGTTAAAACTAATATGTATTCTGTGCTATTGTAGTTATTTGTAAACGCTAGTGAGTAAATTACCAATTACGTCACATACATATCCGTACTCATATTATAAATTATTACATTGAGAATTTAATTTAGTTGATATAATTAAATACATGATAATTTAATATTCATATAATATTTTTAATTGTTTATAAGTACTTAATTTGAATGTACTGCTGATTTGTATTTGTATGTAATTCCAGATGTTATTGTAATATTTGAAAGTGACGGCTGGTTATTGTTTTCAGTGATATAAAAAAATGACGGTACTTTGGTAAACCGACACGGGGTTTAATTTTTTTCTTCGAAGAAGAAGAAATTTTGGTTTGACTCAAACCACGGGGGTGAACCCCGTGGTTTGAGTCAAACCAAAATTTACGTGTTTGAGTCAAACCGTTTGATCGTCTCGGGGGCCCTTTAGGTAGCGCTTGGCTATACGCTATGTAGCCAACCCCTCAGTTTTAGCTGTAGATCTACAGTTTTTCGGAAATCCTCTCAGTTTTCAGTTTAGGCCTCGAAATCTACAGTTTTTATGAGCTAGCTAACGTCATCTATTTTATGATAATACTATCTGTTGCCCGCGACTTCGTACGCGTTAACATAGTATAATAACAAAGATGGATAGCTTTCCCCTTTTTGTGGTTCCCTATACAAAGGGTAAAAACGGGACCCTATTTATGCAAACGTCAAACGCAAACCTCAAAAAACTTTCATGTTTCTAACTCAAGAATTGATGGACTTTCATTGAATCTTTCTACCCCAATTTCACCCCCTTGGGGGTAGAATTACCAGAAACGCTTAAATACGTATCCATTCATTTTTAATCAGTAGCACAAAAATAAAGTTTCATGTTTGTAACTCAAGAAATGACGGACTTTCATTCAAACTTTCAACCCCAATTTCACCCCCTTGGGGGTAGAATTTCCAAAAACGCTTAAATACCTATCCATTCATTTTTAATCAGCAGTCCTAAAATAAACTTTCATGTTCCTTACTTGAGAAATGACGGACTTTCATTTAAAGTTTCAACCCCTATTTCACCCCCTTGCAGGTAGAATTTCCAAAAACGCTTAAGCACGTATTCAATCATTTTTAATGAGTAGCCCAAACCTAAAATTTCAAGTTTCTAACTTAAGAAATAACGGAATTTCATTCAAACTTTCAACCCCATTTCACCCCTTTGGGGGTATAATTTCCAAAAACGCTTAAATACGTATCCATTCATTTTTAATCAGTAACCCAAAAATAAAGTTTCATGTTTCTAACTCAAGAAATGACGGACTTTCATTCAAACTTTCAACCCAGATTTCACTCCCTTGGGGGTAGAATTTCCAAAAACGCTTAAATACCTATCCATTAATTTTTAATCAGCAGTCCAAAAATAAACTTTCATGTTCCTAACTTAAGAAATGACGGACTTTCATTTAAACTTTCAACCCCTATTTCACCCCCTTGGGGGTAGAATTTCCAAAAACGCTTAAGCACGTATCCAATCATTTTTAATCAGTAGCCCAAACATAAAATTTCAAGTTTCTAACTTAAGAAATAACGGAATTTCATTCAAACTTTCAACCCCAATTTCACCCCCTTGGGGGTAGAATTTCCAAAAACGCTTAAATACGTATCCATTCATTTTTAATCAGTAACCCAAAAATAAAGTTTCTTGTTTCTAACTCAAGAAATGACGGACTTTCATTCAAACTTTCAACCCCGATTTCACCCCCTTGGGGGTAGAATTTCCAAAAACGCTTAAATACGTATCCATTCATTTTTAATCAATAACCCAAAAATAAAGTTTCTTGTTTCTAACTCAAGAAATGACGGACTTTCATTCAAACTTTCAACCCCGATTTCACCCCCTTGGGGGTAGAATTTCCAAAAACGCTTAAATACGTATCCATTCATTTTTAATCAATAACCCAAAAATAAAGTTTCATGTTTCTAACTCAAGAAATGACGGACTTTCATTCAAATTTTCAACCCCTATTTCACCCCCTTCGGGGGTAAAATTTTCGAAATTCCTTCCTTAGTGGGTGTCTACTTAATAAAACAACCCTACTCACCAAATTCCGTGGCTGTAACTGTAACAGTTTTTGCTCAGCGATGATGAATCAGTCAGTCAGTCAGTCAGTCAGGACATGTAATTTTATAAGTATAGATTAAACTTAATATAAAGTGCGACTAGGCTTTAAATTAACATGGCCGGGGGCGCTGCTAGTAAAGGAGAACTGTCAAAAACGGCGTTTTTGTATGAATACAGCGTTAGTTCTTTTTTTCGCCACGTTCATTTAAAGCCTTGTCGAGCAATCGAAACATTGTGTTTATGGTCATGGCAATGGTCATCAATCGATTTAATAGATGGTGTTAGTTGCAGACAAGTTAGGATCCTAATTAGCGTACTAAATCAGAAGAAGGGGCTTCTGATTGGTGCAATTGAATTAGGTAATTTATATTTTCTTTGGGTGCAATCAATCAGAAGTCTAAATTTAGTAAGGTAGAATAAGCCCCTTACCGACATTGATCGCTCGGTCGATCGCTGAAAAGTGAAAACAAACATACTTCATGATATTTCTGGTTTTTAATTTCCGGCTTCCTAAGTATATTCTATTTATTACCATAATTAAATAATAAAATATCTTATAGGATAAAACTGTAGATTTACTGTTTTCCAACTTGAGATTTACAGTTTTCTACAGTTTTTTTCTACCATATCTACAGATTGGTTCTGTAATGTGGTTGGCAACACTGGCTATACGATAATAATATTTAAAAAAAACTTCGAAGAAGAAGAAGGATCAAGATTAGCCTCAAATTAGCCTTATGGAGTTTTGGTGGGCATGTGAAAGAGTGCTGTTGTGTTTTTGTATTATTTTCCTAAAATTGTGTTAGCTGGGTCTTTAATGTCTAATATTGGTAGAATATTAACCATTAGATATTCGTGTTCATGCACAAGTGTAGGAAAGTGATGTAATATCCAGAAACGTGCTATTTTGTGTTCCCTCCAAAACTCCATCGAAAGTTTCAGTAAAGCGTCTACCACTTTACTGAATCGACCGACTTGACTCCTGTGACTGTATTGACTTTTACTTAGACTTTGACTAGACTTTAGACCTGACGATACATGAAAACGATGATAAAAATTATAATAGGAGGAATATGGTTTTCCCGCCATATTCCTTACCTGTTTACCTTGTCTGTGGCACAACATACACATCCTTTGTGTCAAGTTGCCAAAAAAGAAGAAAAAAAAAAAAAATTAGCCTTATGATCAGGGTGACCATATGTGGCAGGTTCCTGCCATTTTGGCAGGATTGGCGTCTTATTTTGGCCTATGGCATGATCGGTTGACGTTTTGAAAACTTGGCAGGTTTTGGCAGAATTGGGGTATGAAAAATAAATGTTATTATTGCATCAAAGAAGTCAGTGATTTATTAGAATCTGGAGTAGTAATTCAAATTCTGTTTTAAGTGTAGATAATTTTTGGGGTGCAATAGGCAAAATTCTAGTAGACAGTTTAATTTTAAATGTTTCAAAGGGATTATTATGCTTATAAATGATGATATATATAGTGCGTCAAGAATGTCTAGGAGGCGAAACTCTTTTGACATTTAACCCTTTGTTGTATCAATACTCTATGACATAAAATTAACAAAACAAACATTTTCAATTTGCTTAAATTTAGTTTTACAATGTGAAAACTACATGTTACTGTGATTAATATTAACAAATAAAGTGAAAGACGTGTCAGAGTGCTGAAAATTTGAAGATTTTCATTGAAGAAAAATAGTAAAACGAGAAAATATCACTGAAATTCTCACGTCCACATTTCCGATTCTGATCGTTCAATCGCCATAGTAGCAGGTAATTAAGCGTTTGTTTTATAAATTCTGTTTGTTAATTTTATTGTATAATGCAATTTTAAGTAGCCTGAGTAAGTATTATGTGGTATAATAAAACAACAATTTTAGATAAACCTTATGCTTACGTAAACAATGAACTGTCAAAGAAATCTATAATATAACGCGCCTAACAATGATTGATACTTTGACTTAGGTGCTTTGCGTAATTATCTATCTTAGATGTGTCACAGTGTATGTGCTTAACTCCTATAACACTTTGATGCAGCGTAATATAATATTATAATTAAGTATTACGTTTTATGTTTACAGTTAGCAGAAAAAGCGTTTAACGAAATAACCGAAATGACTGGGAGAATTTATGCTATCATTTTGAAAAAAAAATCACTGAAAATAAATACAAGAAGTGGGAATTAACCCTTTATTAGGATATTGAAGAGCTGATTATTGAAGATGAAAGTGCCTCTTCACTGTGACACTACTGCTGTAACTACATGGATATAGAAAGTGGCGATGATTCTGTTTCCGGCTGCATTGTAGAATATTATTTGGATGATCATATTTTATTAAAATAACAAAACCCTGTTTTTTATTTTTTTTATTTTTTAAATAAGTAGTTCCTTAATAAAACAGGAGTGAGCGTCTCTCAGCTCTGAATGGTCATCAAAGTAGCTCTGCACCTCTCAGGGAGAGGGTACTTAAATAACAGGTGTTATAAATTCATAATATGTAATACTAGTGACTAGTTGATGTCCCGGTGAACTTCGTGTCACTTATAAACCTTCCCTGGACTTCCAGGAATATTTTAAGACTAAAATTAGCCACATCGGTTCAACCGTTTAATCGAGTTATTGCATTTTTTATATAGTCCGTCAAGAAAGTGAAGAAATTAAAAAGTGGCAACATCGTAGTGTCATCCCTTTTTTCTTAGATTGATTTGAAAGGGATGACACTACGATGTTGCCACTTTTTGATTTCTTCACTTGACAGACTGACATATACAATCAAACAAATCTTTATTTCCCTCAAAAAAGAATTTTACATGTTAAGTATCTTAAACAAAACACTGCTCCCCACACTAGGATTCCCTGTGTCGTGGAGATCAGTCTCTTCCATCATGAACATATCTATGTGCATGATGGAAGAGACTGCTCAATTTAGTTAAAATTAATTGTATGTATCTACATACAATTAATTTTAACCAGCTAATGACATATTTGTGATAACTAACATAAAGTTACATGTTCTAAGTCTTTTTAACACAACTAATAATGTATTTGTAAGTGAACAGGCAATATAATATATTTTTTTAAAGTAGGTGATGCTTTTATAATATGATACAAAATACACCTAATAGCATTACAAGATCATTACCAGAGCCACCGAAACCAGCTACAGTACGTGTAAGTTAGTGATGAGGTGAGTTATACAAAGATTATAATACTTTACATACATTAGATTGTTTCTTGTAATATCGTAAATTAAACACACACTATAACTACATCATAATTATTTCAAATTTTCTTAACTACATAATAATATATATAAATCATAATATTTACAACGTGTTTTTTAAACTGTATTTAATATAAAGTATCAAAATCTTTTATAGTGACTGGATACAGTGTGGCCATAAGAGGCCATACCGGAAACAAGTGGCGACTCTATTAATGTCGTGACTTTTTTGACGCACTATACCAATTGTTCATTCATTCTTCATGTGAAAGAATGTTCTCCCAAATCAATTTAATCAAGATAAAAACTCGGAACCGTTTTTAGGGTTCCGTACCCAAAGGGTAAAAACGGAACCCTATTCATAAGACTTCGATGTCTGTCTGTCCGTCTGTCTGTCTCCAGGCTGTATCTCAAGAACCGCTATAGCTAGAGTTCTGAAATTTTCACAGATTGTGTATTTCCGGTCCCGCTATAAATATATAAATACTAAAATAAAAATAAAATTAATATTCAAGGGGGGCTCCCAATTCCCAAAACAAACCTGATTTTTTTTGCTCGTAATGAATAATGGCAACAGCCAAACGCTTTAATTAAATTTTCACAAAATCCTTAATTATATTTGTAATTTCATTATTAATAATAACATTTAAATAAAATAAATATTTAATCCCATACAAAAAACACAATTTTTTGTCTACTTTCTTATTTCTCTCTGTAAGGGTACGGAACCCTTCGTGAGCGAGCTCGACTCGCACTTGGCCAATTTTATAAACAAACTTGTTGCATCTATGTTGCACGTTATGCAAGGCATTGCATATTTTCCTTCAAACCTACAGAATTAATTTTTGAATTGCATGAACAAAGCTATCATGTATATTTAGATGAAGAAATGGAAGAAGACGATGCGAATGTTTAATAAAAAAATGCATTATATACCTATGTGTATTTTTACTTTTCTTACTTTAAAACAACTGCAGTAAATAAAGATGGCAGTATTTGGGCATTTTTTACTACAGGCTCTGGCAGGATACGTAGTATCCCCTTAGTAGTCTGAGCTGGCAGGATTTGGCAGTTTTTTGACCAAAGTAAGGCAGGATCTGTAATTTAAATATGGTCACCCTGCTCAAGATTAATAATATTTATTATTTTGGCTCCATAGTTTTATGTGTTTTATATTTTTAAGTTATAAGTATGTATCAACAACATGTAATAAATTAAATATTTAAGAGAAATGAATGAAAAATATAATTTCAGCCGAAACTCTCGAAAGTCGAATCTGTTGATGCATTAAAAGTTGTAATCCTATTCAGGATAAAATTGGTTTCAAGATTTAAGAATTGGTTTTAAGATTTACGAAGGTTAAATAAAGATAGTTTGAAAGTATTCCGTAGTGTGCCTAAGCCAGAAGAAGTAGTTCAGCGGAGATGAGTGCCGCTGTGACCGGTCGCCGCATAAGCACCGAACAGTTAAATATATTATTATCATTCATGGAAGAGCACCGCGATTTTGCTGCCGGGAAACAGTCGATATATTCTAGGTACAGCGCCAGTAAGCTGTGGCGTCTGCTCGCCGAGAGACTGAACGCCGCGGCCGCCGACTCTGGGGGCGTGCGAAAATCTCCCGACAAGTGGTGTAGAGTGAGGATTTTATGACTATCTCGTGTAGCTGAAGTTTCTTTTGATAATTGACTCGTGTGTGTATTTTCAAACTATATCCTTTACTTGTAGTATTGGGCGGACATCAAATACAAAGCACGGAAGAAGGCTGCAGCCAATGGAAGTATGGGTGAAACGTCCACTGTCGAGGAAAGGGTACAAAATATACTGGATACTAAGCCAAAATGTAAGTTTAATCTTTCAGGCCCCGCGCGAGCACCGGTGATCGCGAGAACAAAAGAATACAATGGGAATTCCTAGAACCTCCGATCGAAGGATTAATATTTGATGTATCTCATATACAATTGCATAAGTATTGATGTAAGTATGTATAAAATTCTCGTGTCACAATGTTAGATACCATACTCCTCTGAAACAGCTTAATTGATTTTTACCAAATTTTATATGCATATTCAGTATGTCTGAGAATCGGCTACTGGGTACTTTTTATATTGATAAGTGCATTTGTTGAATAAATAATAGTAAATTATTACAACTCGAGACTGGCGGCGACCATTGTTTGTGCAATGGGATAGCGATGAATGTTGCCATGGTGCCATAATTATTTAGCCACTTCAATAAAATAATGAGGGTGAAATCATGGACGTATAAAAAAGGCAGACTTAGACCCACTATACACAAAACTGTGTCCTTCAGAGTCGGCCAGCTGACTGCACGTACACAGTCCGCACGCACACAATCTTACACTAGTCCATACCATTTGACAGGAGTAATGTGTGCGTGGCCGACTCTGAAGACACAGTTCTGTGTATAATAAGACTCCATCCGCCTTTTTTTCTACGTTCATTGGTAAAATACTTTATATGGCAAAACAATGTTTGCCGGGACAGCTAGTGTATATATAAACTAAGTAAATAAACCCAGTATTTGTATGTTTGAGACTGTAGAATTTTATCTGATTGTCTGGTACCTGATTTCTAGATTGTTCTGAGTGATCCTAAAGTTTTCATAGTATTTGTTATTATATTTCATTAATAACTTTTATAATAGAAATTTTGAAATATTTTTGCACACTTATAGTTTTTATGTCTGGATGACTGCAGAGCTTTGCTTGGTATTTTGAGGCATGTTATAATCCTGAAAAGAAAGTTATTAAGTTCATGATATCGATAAACTATAGTTTTTTCAAGTAATTTGCATCCGGTCAGCATCCCTAAACACACGTAAAAAGCTATGCAATTTTTGTAGCCAAATTATTACTTGATGTGACATTTTTAGCACTAATGCCTTATATAGCACGAATAAGGGATTATTAAACTTGTAAATTATCTTTTTAGCTTACAAAATACCGATTGAAAAGCTAAAAAAAAAACTTTGTTCAAAACTTACGTATTTAATGTTAAATCCATGTGTTTGAGGCATTCTTTGGCCGTTCTTATGGTTTATTATTTAGCGGAACCACAAAACTCATCAATATCTAGCATAAAATGTTCACTAAAAAGTAAAAACCTTTATTAACATTTTTATTACATGAAATATGCAGACCGACTCCTTTGTTATGACCGACTAACCCGGACCCCGGACTCAACTTGACACGCTTTTCACGCATATATATTATGTATACCGACAAAAGGCTCTCTCCAGTAGTCTATCCTCCTTGGTCATTAGTTTTATAATAGAACCTTGACCCCAATACTTGTTTATTAGTAATCATTTACAGCATGCTGCAGAGGATGTACTCATGGCGATACTCAGGTAGAGGAGGAGGGCAAGAGCACTACATTGGAGGACGACACGGTCTCAGAGGCCGACGGCGGGGACGCGGGAGGCGCGCGACTGTCCACGGAGGAGGTGCTTGCGGAGGCGGCCATGCGGAGCGCTCTAGCGGCGGAGCGGCAGGCCGAGACCGTCGTGCGCGGCGTGACGCTGCTGCGCGAGCTCACCCACCTACTGCGCGCCGCGCTGCCGCCCCCCGCGCCTCCGCCCGCCGCCCTCGACCCCGCACTGACGCTGCACCACCACCATCATCGTATGTGACCGTCCACTGACTGACTAGCTATATTATTTACTTACGAGTAAATAAATAAAATCGGTTGCTGTTTTATTTCTTACCCGCGACGTGAGTTGCGAATTTGTAATTGCAAAACCATTTTGAGTTTAGCTTTATATTAATACTTATAGGGAATACGGAATACCCAATTTTTTTTTTAAATATTTAGGAGCTGGACGAACATTCTATAGTGCGTCAAGAAAGTGAAGAAATTAAAAAGTGGCAACATTGTAGTGTCATCCCTTTCAAATCAATCTAAGAAACAAAAGAATCATGAAAATCGGACCATAAACGGCGAAGTTATGGTTGAACATACAAAAAAAATATATATATATATATAAACAGACGAACGTATAACCTCCTCCTTTTTGGAAGTCGGTTAAAAAGGGATGACACTACGATGTTGCCACTTTTAAATTTCTTCACTTTCTTGACGCACTATAAGGAGCTGTTTCATCACTTCTTGATAATTCAACTATACTACACACTGGTAAAATTACGCCATATTTAACGATAAACGTAACCAGCCAATTTTGGCCAGTTATCGTTTATGTTTACCCACTTAACAAAATATGTCACAATAACAATAATAACCTAATCCAGTTGTTTTATGGTGTGGTGTAGGGGAAGTCCGGGCAAAGTGGACATCTTAAACCTAAACAGTACACGATAAATTAAATTAAAATTCAATATAACCACATCAATATGTCAATAATTAGTAATTACACTGTATAATATCATTATCCTTAATTAACAAACATAATTTTTTCTTGAACTTATCTAGATTCTCGTGGAAAATATCTATATCGTATGAAGCAAATTTATTGTAGGAGTCTGTTACTCGATTTAGGGGGGAGTATTTTCCTAGGTTGGTTTTAGCAGGAGTGGTTGAAAAAGTTTTTACGGGATTTCTGGGAAAGCATCTAGGTACGTATAGGTTGATCATATTTAATAGACTCGTTGAGTCAAAGTTATTGTTAACTATTTTGTGCAAGGTGCATAGGTTCTGTACCATTGGTACATTATCGTTGAAGGAGTAAATTAAACACAGAATACTGTATCTCTGAACGCTCTACTTTCGGCGGTGGCTCGGTAAGAAGTCGATGACAGCTCTCATGTCTGCCGGCCATATTCTCCAAGTACCCACTCCTTGGTAGTGCGGCCATCTTTATTTATCAATACACTACATCTACCTTTCACAAAAATATTTTTTTTTAAGTACACAATTATTACTACTATTTATTATTTTGTTTTTTTCACAAAGTTAACATTTTAGAACATTGTCTATATGAGGCTTACCACCGGTTCGGAAACTAGCCCGGCGAGAAGAACCGGCGTAAGAAACTTGCACGGGCCACCTTTTACCAAAAAGGTGGAAAATTACAATAATAGCTTAAGCTAAATTACACATAGTATGTAGAAATGTGGTACATTTATATAGAAGCGGCCTATGGTTTGTCAGCTTATTTTTCCAAGATGTGCTATTATTGAGAAAATCAATTACCTTATAGTAAGCCTTAGCACACAAACACTTTCTGGGATTTTATTGTATAGGCGTATACAAATTAAATTAAATGAGCTAAAATATCAAAACTGAAAATATGCATTGCAATTTACAATCAATTACAAGTTAACAGTTTCTAAACCATCACTTCCTCTCTTATTTAATAATATATCTTTTATTTCAGAGTCCATTTCACCAAGTTCTATAATATTTTAACAATTATTATATTATATTGATGACAATTTATCTCTAAACAGCTGACACCTATAAAACAATAATTTTGCTGGAGACTTTCGTGTAACTAAAAGAGGTGCACTATTTTAACAAATCATTTTGCCAATAAAATTTCTCAGTTTGACTGATACAAAGTTTTTAAATTTAGCGATTTTGTATTTCAACCTTGCCATTTTGTTGAGGCCCACAAGGCATACTATGGAATAACTGAATACTAAAATCTTTACAAAAATTTACAAACCACAAACACTTATAAATTTCGGACCATTGTCAGCTGTTCTTTCTTTTTCTTCTTTTTTTGGCAACTTGACACAGAGATGCGTATGTTGTGCCACAGACAAGGTAAAAAGGTAAGGAACGGCGGAAGGAATAAAAGATAACGGAATTTGGAAGAAAGTTAATTAAATCAATGCGGTAAATTAAATTCTATAAACTAAATAAAATAAACATATTCTAGATATTAATATTATTTAATGTTAAGTAATTAGATATACAACTATATACACATTTATCATTAGAACTAAGAAGTATATTTACAGAAGTAGGAAATGGAATAGGGATTAAAGACAAGTTATGATACAATTGGGAATGATCATGGAGGGAACATGAAAGGATAATGTGGTTCAAGTCACCTACATCTCCACAGTCGCATTGTCAGCTGTTATACTTACTGGTATCCCTTATTCTTCTTTCTTTTTCTTGGCTTTATAAAAATTAATTTTCCAGTAATATTACTGTAATATAGTTGTAAATAGTACTTTTTCAATAATGTTAAATAATTTAAAAATAAGATGAGTGTAGATAGCGACGGGGGTCCGGCCCCCGCAGATACTTCTAAGAAAAGAAAATTGGATAATATCGATAGCTGTACAGTGGATTATAGAATGTTTACAAAAACAAATTATAAAAGGCAATTCCCGGAGAACTATAGTAGCGATTGCGTTGTGTATGTAGAATCGATAAACAATGAAAAATTGGGAAACAAAAATCCCATTGCTTTGACCAAATTATTCACGGAAAATGTTAAGGGCATCATAGGAGTTCATAGAGTTAACGCTCATAAAGTTGGTGTCACCTTTAAGAAGCCCGCTCCTGCGAATAACTTCTTACAAATGGATCATTTTTTAACAAAAAATAAACTGAAAGCCTTTGTACCGGCCCACCAGTCGGAAATTACTGGTGTTATAAAATATGTGCCTAAGGATCTGTCCAATGAAGTTATATACAAAAACATTGCATGCGACACAGAAGTGATTTCAATTAAGTAAAAGATTTTTTAAGAAAGTTGAAGGGAAACTTACTCCATTGGGTACAATATCAGTTACCTTCGCTGGTACAATTTTACCTCAATACGCCTACATACAAATGTTCAGGTATCCAGTACATTTATACATACCACCATTATTGCAATGCTTCAAATGCCTCAAGTTCAACCACTCTGCCAAAGTTTGCCGAGGAGAGCAAATGTGCTCCTCATGTGCTGGACGGCACTCATACAAAGAATGTGATGTAGAAGAAATTGTATGCCTCAACTGTAGCGGAAATCATTTGGCCATCTCACGAGACTGTCCAGTGAAACAGAAGAAAATGCAGGAAAAGAAGTCCAAATATCAGAATGTTAACCGTAGCTATGCCACTGTGGTGAGTAGTGTTCCGTTGCTCACTGACCCTAAATCTTTTCCAGCTATTTCTAAACCTATTAATGTAAATACTGCTGGTAACACTAAAACAAATTTCGATGTAGAACAAATTTTGAATAATGACATTATAATGAATGCCTTAGTTAAGTCTCTTGTAATCCTCGGTAATAACAATACTCCAGTCACGAATAAAAGAATTAAAGATATACTATTATCTAATTTAATCACATAATGGATACATATTTAAATATAGCACAATTTAATATACAAAGCTTGCAGAATAAAAGAGCCTTATTAAAAACATTTCTTTTTGATCACAATATAGACATATGTCTGTTAAATGAGACATGGCTTATTAGTTCAAGTATAATTCCAGATTTTACACCTTATAATTTCATACGTAAAGATTCATTAAATTCACATAATGGAGTAGGTATACTCATTAAACAAAACCTCAAATATAAAATTGTAAATACAACTTTTTACGAAAGTATTCAAAATATTTGTATATCATTAGAAACTACAATAGGAACAATACACATTTTATGTGTGTACTGCCCACCTAATAACAGGTTTGATACAAATAAATTAAAAAAAGTATTACTTGAAACTCCTAAGCCATGTCTCATCATGGGAGACTTTAACGCACACCACATTTTATTCGGATGCCACTCAAACAACAGAGGTAACAGTTTGTTTAACATCATAGATGAATTTGACATGTGTATATTGAACGATGGCAGTGTCACAACAGTTCAGGCACCAAATAGAAATCCATCTGCAATTGATTTAACTCTTGTTAGTCCTTCTTTAGCTCCTCTTTGCGAATGGCTTGTCCACAGTGATCCAATGGGCAGCTACCACTATCCAACTCAGGTAACTATTAATGTACAGCCCTCAATATATGAAGTTCGTCCTGTGGAAGAAAAATATATTTACAGTAAAACAGATTGGAATAAATATTTTAAGTTATCAGAGACATATTTTTCAGAATTAAATGTAGATAATAATAATTTAGAACCACTTCAGTTATACAATAGTTTTGTCAGTATTTTAAGTAATCTAAGATCAGTAACAGTACCAAAACAAAATATAAAGCCAATTTCAAAGCCATTGAGAAAACCAGCTCCTTGGTGGAACCAAAAATGTGAAGATGCAGTTCGAAAGTCCAAGGAAGCTTTAATAAATTATCGATCTTCACCCAGTATGGACAATTTTATTACTTATAAAAAGTTAGATGCTCAAAAGAAAAGAATATTAAGGGAGGAAAGGGTTAAATCATGGCATGACTTGTGTAGTAGTTTTAATAGAATGACACCAGTATCTAGAATATGGGGATACATTAAAAGATTTAGGAGAATAGGTACCTCCCATAATAGGTATTTAAATGATAATTGGGTACCATCCTTTTTGAATAAAATCACAGATCAGTCTCAGATAAATGAAAGTAATTTAAAGACTATTTTTGATCAAGCCGTTGAAGATGAAAGTAATTCATTTCTTAATAAGCCATTTACACTAAGCGAATTGTACATATCTTTAAAAAGTAGAAAAGACACAACACCAGGCTTGGATAGTATACCATATATTTTAATTAAGAAACTACACCCTAATGCCATAGAAATACTTTTAAATATTTATAATAGATTATGGGATAGTTTAGTAATACCAGAGTCATGGAAAACTCAATGTGTCATTCCTATTTTAAAACCAAATAAACCTGCTGGTAATCCAACTTCCTACAGGCCCATTTCCCTATCATCATGTTTAGGTAAGCTCTTTGAAAACATGTTAAAACTAAGATTAGATTACTTTGCTGAATCACAAAACTTTTTACCGGATATTCAATTCGGATTTAGGAAAGGAAAAAGTTGTTCTGGAAGCTTTGTATCATTTATAGAGGATTTAAAAAAGGCAAAACTAAGTCACTGTAGTGCTGTGTGTGTATTTTTAGATGTAAAAGCTGCTTTTGATAGTGTTAACATTGAAGTGTTAATAAAAGTTTTACAAGAACTAGGATTTCCGGTAAAAACTTTAAAATGGATATACAAATTTTTATATGACAGAAAAGTCTATGTCAAATTCAATAATAAATTGCATGGGCCACAAAAGGCCAATAAAGGCACAATGCAAGGTGCTACGACATCACCATCTCTATATAACTTTTATACATCTCAAATACTTAAATTTGTAAATATACTTGGAGTAAAAGTTTTGCAATTTGCTGATGACTTGCTTTTTTACTGTGTAAATAAAAACTTAAGTATCATTCTTATAAATAGGGCATTAGCTCAATTACAAAATTATTACAAGGATATTTTAAAATTAGAAATTAGTTCAGAAAAAAGTTCAGTGTTAATATTTAGTAAAGATGTACCTGCACAGTCTGTAAATATAACTTATAATAATGACAGAATTCCCGTTGTGAATCAACACAGATTTTTAGGAGTTATTATTGATAATAAACTTAAATTTGATAAACATATAAACTATGTATGCCAGAATGCTATGAGAAGCATAAATGTAATGAGAAGTTTGGCAGGAACATTTTGGGGTTCAGACCCAAAAACTCTTAACATGTTGTACAAAAGCATAGTCAGAAGTCATTTTGATTATAGTTCATTAGCTTATATGAATGCAAATATAACATTACTAAGGAAATTAGATGTTATACAGAATATGGGTTTAAGAATAATAAGTGGTGCCATGCGCACTACCCCTATTGTGTCTATGGAAATAGAAAATTGTATACCTCCATTGTCTCTGCGCCGTTTACAATTGGCTGAGAGATTTTGTCTTAAACAGTTATCCTGTGATAACAATTTTATAGTGAACCAATTGTTGCATCCTGTAGAAATTGTAGGGTCAGCTTCACCAATTATTACATGTAATGATCTCATTTCTGCTTCTTTACCTCAAATACCAACAATTATGTTTTTAACAAAAAAATGTGCTAAAAATATGTATACGAGTAATATGTGGCCAATTTATCAGTATCCTTATGAGATTACAATTAACTATTTTACTATTAAGTGTCATTTAAACCCCGTTACAAATAAATTTGACTTTGTACAATTTTTACAGGATAAAAGAGATTTTTACACAATATATACAGATGGTTCCAAAAGTGATGAAGTTAAAGCTGCATACTATGACCCACAAATTAAACTGAGCAAATGTTTTAAAATGCCACAAAGTTGCAGTATTTTCACAGCAGAGGCTTGGGCAATATTAGCTGCTTTGACATATGTTTATACTAATGTAAATAATGTAAATATTTTAATTATTAGTGATTCAAAAAGTGTACTAAATTCTATTTGTAACCAAAGTTTGTGTTATAAACAAAATTATATTATATTTAGAATGAGATATTTTTTTAGAAAATTGATTGAAAAGAATATAGAATTAGTGTGGGTTCCCTCCCACAGTGGCATATTAGGCAATGAAATTGTTGACCAAGTGACTCGTAGGGAACATGATGTGGACATTTCAGGAACTTTTAAAGTCCCATTCACGGATTTCTATCCACAAATTAAAAGCTCAGTAAAAAGTTTATGGATAGAATATTGGAAGAAAATAACAGAAACTAAAGGAAAATGGTATTCGGAAATACAAAGAGACTTACCGATATCACCATGGTACAGTAGGCTTGGTTATGTGGATAGAAAGTTTGTGACTAGTATTAATCGTTTGCGCTTTGGACATTGCCTAATTCCCTCACATCTCAGCAGAATGAACATAGTAAATAATAGTAACTGTACACATTGCTCTGAAGAAAACGCAGACATCGATCACATGCTTTTTAAGTGTCCAGTCTTTGCCATACAGAGATCTATATATGTTGACATGATCAAAGAAATAGCTGAACAGAACTCTTTAAGTGTCCCCCGCCTCAGTCAAGATCTATTAAGAAACACTATTTACTTTCACCCTATTTATAAGTATATTGTAAATACTATAGGAAAAATTTAGTACCTAATAAGAAATTTAGAGCTCTAATTTCTAGGTTATATTTGTTAAATTTATGTACCTAATTGTTTTTTTTTTAGTTTTAAATATTTGAAATGTCATAACTCATGTCTCATTCGTATTTATAAATGTCATAAGTTTGTTTAATTTAAGTATTTAAAGCCCGACCAACAAAATAAAAAACCTCGCCATATTGCGGAAAACTACTGGAACTAATTTCTTCAACTGGCAATAATCTTTATGAGATGTCATAATTGTCATCTGTCAAAGTGTGTTCTCGATTGTGCGTGATATATTTCTTAGACAAGTGGGTTATTTACGCGATATAATGCCGAAAACTATTAAAAGCCAGTTAAGAAAAGTTATTTATAATATCAATAATTACTTGTCGGAAAGAAAGTCTGAAGGAATGGACTCTATTCCTCTAAATAACATCACGGACCTTGTTGTCAACATGACTGGTAGGTACCTCATATAGTGTGTGCAATTTGAATTGGCTAATTTGTGATTAGTTTAATTTAAAAGTTCTGTTTTTAGGTGTATCCCGATCGTCCGTAATGAAAATACGAAGAGAAGGTCAGACTTCAGTTGTATTTTCTACACCAAAGAAAAATAAACCGAAAACAAAAAAGAAAATCAATCTGGATGATTTCGATCTCTGTGCAATTAGGCATAAAATACAAGAATTTTATACCGTCCGAAAAGAAGTACCGAGTTTGAAGCGGTTGCTTGCAGCTCTGAAAGAATCCATAAATTTTGTTGGTGGCAGAGAGTCTCTTCGTTTACTCTTGCACAAATTAGGTTATAAATTTAAAAAATGTAGAAACCAAAGGACAATTCTTATGGAGCGGTATGATATAGTAGCCATGCCAGTTGGTAGCCATGCCAGGTATGCCAGTTGTATACCTCGATGAAAGCTATATTCATACTTCTCTCAATCATGCAAAATGCTGGCAAAGTGAAAATGAGCCTGGTGTGTCTAAATCTGTTGCTAAAGGCAAAAGATATGTGATTGTCCATTGTGGCGGCAAGACTGGGTTCGTCCCGAATGCTTTATTAATTTACAATGACAAAGAAAAAAAAGAAGATTTCCACGAAGCCATGAATAAAGTTAATTTTAAAAAATGGGTATTGGATAAATTAATACCCAATTTACATGAACCAACCTGTATAGTCATGGACAATGCTAGATATCATTCTAGCCAAATTAACAAGCCACCAAACATGAATAATAGAAAACATGAAATTGCAGAATGGCTTACATCAAATGATATTGCCTACCCTGCTTATGTCACCAAAAGT
This sequence comes from Polyommatus iphigenia, assembly GCA_963422495.1. Taxonomy (NCBI): domain Eukaryota; kingdom Metazoa; phylum Arthropoda; class Insecta; order Lepidoptera; family Lycaenidae; genus Polyommatus; species Polyommatus iphigenia. The sequence goes on along the minus strand of OY730190.1, from coordinate 18,448,932 downwards.
ATGCTAATGGTTATAGTCAATCAAAACAAACCTGACCCGATATATGAAATTGATAGTTTAGTACAGGATTATGGTCACAAAATATTAAGACTGCCTCCTTATCATTGTGACCTCAATCCTATTGAGATGATATGGGGTATTGTAAAAGGGAAGGTTGCCACAAAGAATGTTGGTTTAGACAATATCACATTCATGCAGCTTGTAAAAAACTGTTTTGAGGTAAATATCACATATTTCGACAAAAATAAAATTAAATATTTTGTTTACCATTACTGATTTTAAATTATTCTTATAGGATATTACTGCCGATACATGGAGTAATTGTTGTGATCATACAAATAAAATAGAAAAAGAATATAGACAAAGGGGACCAGTAATTGATGGAGAAATTGAACAATTTATCATAAATGTTGGCGGCAATGACAGTGAAACATCCACAAGTGGCAATGAGTCAGAGATATCTGACATTGAACCACTACAATCTGACCATGAAGATGAAATAATATATGAATGTGTTGAATATTTAGATTCTGAGTTTGATGAATAATTTAAATAAAAGTTTAATAATGAAATTATGAAGTTGTACTTTTTTAAACTGCCTATATACTTTAAAACTATACATAAATGCTATGGTTTTGTATAGTCTATATTAAAATTAGTCTATATTAAACACTAGCTAAAAATTGTACACTAGCCAATTCGCAAGTGTATCACTGTACTAGATGTTGCCATATTCATAGTTCATTTAGCGCCCTCAGGGCAGGTTTTCTATTTTTTTGGTCAGGCTTTAAATACCTATGTAATGTCTTGTAAGTTGTAACGTTATATGTTTCTAATGTTATGTATTCTAATTAATTTTATAATTTATTTGTTTTTACGGCTGAAGGACTTGTATCCATGGTCACGAATAAATTAAAAAAAAAAAAAATTCTTTTTCTTCTTTTTTGGCAACTTGACACAAAGGATGTGTATGTTGTGCCACAGACAAGGTAAAAAGGTAAGGAATATGGCGGGAAAACCATATTCCTCCTATTATAATTTTCATCATCGTTTTCATGTATCGTCAGGTCTAAAGTCTAGTCAAAGTCTAAGTAAAAGTCAATACAGTCATAGGAGTCAAGTCGGTCGATTCAGTAAAGTGGTAGACGCTTTACTGAAACTTTCGATGGAGTTTTGGAGGGAACACAAAATAGCACGTTTCTGGATATTACATCACTTTCCTACACTTGTGCATGAACACGAATATCTAATGGTTAATATTCTACCAATATTACACATTAAAAACCTAGCTAACACAATTTTAGGAAAATAATACAAAAACACAACAGCACTCTTTCACATGCCCGCCAAAACTTGTATCCCTTATTATAGAAAACATTTCTTTTAGTGTGTCTACCACTTAAGTGGCATCTATAGTTTAAGTAATTTCATAATTTGAATACCAGTACGTATTAAGACACTATGCGTCGGCTTGATCTTTACGCCAAAAGACTCTGCCAAAAGCATGCATAGCATACACCAAACGAGCGAGATTCTTAGAGCATTCTACCTATTTACCGCCGAACACGTGGCGAACACACTAGAACAACGAAAGAATGCTTGTTGTTAGTTTACATCAAAAGAGCTTTACTAGAATGAGCATTCGCTCGTTTGGTCTAAACGGAGCTATATGATTCTCAACTATAGAGCAAAAATTCTTATTCTTGATGTTCTTGTTGATTCGATTGGTGTAAACGATCTAAAGTATGTTGTAACGAATTATAGTTTACACTAAACGAATACGAAAGAATGTTCTTGTGCTGTTCTTGCTCTATGTTCTTTTGGTGTAAACCCACCTTTAAGCTCCGTTTAGACCAAACGAGCGAATGCTCATTCTAGTAAAGCTCTTTTGATGTAAACTAACAACGAGCATTCTTTCGTTGTTCTAGTGTGTTCGCCACGTGTTCGGCGGTAAATAGGTAGAATGCTCTAAGAATCTCGCTCGTTTGGTGTAAACGACGCAAGAGCGCTCGAGCAATTGCCTAGAGCGTTCTTTCGTGTTCGGACGTGCTCGCTCTTCGAGGCGGTCTTTTCAAAGGGATTCTAGGGTTCTTGAAATATTTTACTTTTTGGCGGGTTTTTTAAATTATCGAGTATTCTTCTTTTATTAAATTCGTCACCCACCAACGTCTTTTCCTTCTTTTCTTTTTCATTAATTGCGTTATAACAATAAATACAGCACTTGAAATCACAATATCGCTATCACAGTCAGACATAGTGTAGTTGTTACGTAGTTTATATATTCTTTGAGTGTAGTGTGAACCCTACTACTTATCGTTGACGAATGAGTAATGAGCATTCGCTCGTTTGGTCTAAACGGAGCTATATGATTCTCATCTATAGAGCAAAATTCTTATTCTTGATGTTCTTGTTGATTCGATTGGTGTAAACGATCTAAAGTATGTTGTAACGAATTATAGTTTACACTAAACGAATACGAAAGAATGTTCTTGTGCTGTTCTTGCTCTATGTTCTTTTGGTGTAACCCACCTTTAGGTGTCCGTTCATCTGTCACGAACAGCTGTCAAATCATTTTCGAAGTTTTCAATTTTCAATTGAATACTTGAATATAATAATCATTAATTGAATATAATATTATTATCTAAACAAACTACCATGAAAGCCATATACAACTTTTATATAATTAGAATTTTCTATAAATAAGCCATTAGTGGCGCAAACACACAGTTTTATATTTGAAACAAAATACTAAATTGGTGGTCAAAGTAGAAATAGCTACTTTTGAATAGTTCCAGAGTAAGACGCCCATTTTGGGCGCTTGACAGACGAGCTAATATATACATGAAGTTTTACTGGGCTTTAGCTTTATCAATTCAATCCATGTTGCTAAGCTAGTGATTCATTCACCTACATAGTTCACCAGTCCCAAAAACTCTTAAGCTCTTCAAACGTTAAAAACTCCCAAAATTTCCTTGTAGTTTTATTAATATATTTATCGAAAATTCTTATATTGTAATGAAGTTCTTTATCGCGCTTTCGGCGTAAAGTAGGCTAGACAGAACGATATTTGATCTCGACACTTTTTATTAGTACCTGCATGGTAGGGGCAGAGGGCGTTTATTGATGTTTTTTTTGTATATATATATGTATTTTTTGTGTGTATGTAAAAAACTGTATTTTTTGAACATAAGAAATAACTTCGTTTCATTTGGGTGTCCTTTGACACCTCTCAAGTTTTTATATTTATCCAAAGGTCTTCATGTGCTAAATTATATTCAAGAAATTCTATACTATCAGAGGAATTGTGAATGCACCCTGGTACATTAGAAACGAAGACCTACATCGGGACCTTAATGTGGATATGGTCTCTACAGTTATAAAAAGATACGCCGAAGCCCACGAAAAGAGACTTCACAATCACGTGAATGTCGATGCCATCCAGCTCCTCGACAACACGGACTTAGTTAGAAGACTGAAAAGGACAAAACCTTTTGAGTTAGTGTATCAGTGAAATCAGTGTGAAAAACGTAAAGTGACTGTGACGAACACAAACAATAGTGTGTATTCTCCCTTATAGAGACTAAGAAAGTGTTAATGGACACAATCTTAGTAAACTCTACCTAGCAGATTAAGTTAATGTAAAATTACTTATTAGTCTTAGTTAGGCTAGATTGTAATAATTATAAAATACTTATACAGGTATATTTTTATGTAAAAAAAAAAAAATTGTTGACGCGTTCAAAGAGTAGAAAAATCCATCGCAGAAGCGGCAACTGCCGAAGCCGAGCAAACCCAGTGCAGTGATCGTTCACTTCACGACGTTCGCCTGGTTTCGAACATTGGTTCCGAGAGTGACCCGGCATCGATGGCTGGGATAGTCGTACAGCCCGCAGACACAGCGCCTATCGGCGCGTCGCAAGGGCCTGAGGCAGACGACCACCCCAGCCGACGCCGAGCAGAGGAGGCTTTCTTTCCACATACTAACGCCAGTTCTTGCAGTGGTCGAACGGGGAATGAGCGCACGCAGTCTTCGCGCTCATCAGCAGCCGTACGGGCAGAAAGGTTGGCCCTGGAGGCGGAGTGCACGCGGCAGCACCTGAAGCGGGAGCGCGAGCTCGCTCAACGCGATGCCGAGTGGGCTCGCCTGGAAGCCGAACGCGAGCGCGAGCTCGCTCAACGCGACGCCGAGCGGGCTCGCCTGGAAGCCGAACGCGAGCGCGAGCTCGCGCGCCTAGAAGCCGAACGCGAGCGCGAGCTCGCGCGCCTGGAGGCCGAACGCGAGCGCGAATTTGCTCGCCTGGAGGCCGAGCTCGAGCAAGCGGAGCTTCGTGCGAAGCTCGCCGCATCGGATTTAAGAGATAAGTCTCGTTGTAGTTCTTAAATTAGCTTACGACGTACCGCGTCATGGGTATGCGGGCAAAACGTGGCAATTGCAGGTGACAGGCCAGGTAGAACCCCAGCTGTGACTTTGGGAAACACCCAAGGTCCTCCCGTACAGCCGGTGGATCTAACCTACGAGGCCTTGCCACCACGGGTTACTGCCAACCCTTGCCCACCCACACAGACGACGGGTACTAACCGAGGACTACCGACAGCTGATCCATCGGTCGAACCGATCACTCGACTCGCCCACGCCATCAACGCTCTCGCCGACCGCCCCAAAGACCCCCTGGTAGTCTAAGAGCCGCCGCCGGTAATTCTACAAGAAAATAAAACGAATAATATTTTGGCTAAATAAACATAAAAATAACTTTTAAATTAAATTTAAATTTAAAGCAAATAACATATTAGAAATTAGTTTAGTAAAAATATCAAAAAATAATAATAAATCATTGAAGAAAAATATAAAATAAAAATAGTAAAATCACGGAAAATTAAATTCAGTAAAATATAATTAATTAAAAACTAGTTAAAAATTTCTTAAGAGCATAAAAAATTTTTTAAAATAAAAATAAAAAATAAATTTAAGAGAGCACCGGCTCTTCAACTATAAGAGATCGCACGGCGATAAGGAAAAAGTAGGGCTTTTGCTATTCAAAAATCATAGGCGTTTCAATTTTCTGCTTAATACACTTAGAGATAAATAGTAGGACGTTGCTTTTTAAAATTAATAGGCGAAACATTATTTTACAAAAATTAGAAAAACTTTAACAGACGAAGACCACGAGTAGTGGACGTAAATATAACAGGATTTTGCTATTTTAAAATCGTAGGTACATGCTTTTTCTAACCAATACAACCAAACTAAAACAATAGGACGTTGCTTTTAAAAATCGACAGGCGAAACATTTTTCGTATAAAAAATTAAAATAGTTTTTAAAGACAGACCACGATTAGTGGACATAAATATATGATTAGATCGGGGCTGGCCGACAATAACCTTGACTAAAGAAGTACTTTGACCGGCGAAATCGTCTCTTAAAATCGCTAAATAAATAATATTAGACCAGTCACTCTCTATCGGAGTGTCTGCAAAAATTTCATAAAAACCTCTGTGACATTGCGAATTACGACAACTGTTTTTGCAGTTTATTTATATATTATTTTTTTTAGTTTTAACTAGATTTTTATTGACCGGTTGCACCCTATTGGGGCAACCGCTTAGGATAAATAGGGTAGTGACTGCAGTGTGATCTATTATTATATTTTTAATAACGAAAAATTTTTACAATTTTAAAATTATTTTAACTATACATTATATTATATTAATTAGTGACTAAGTGACTGGTTGATTCCTATTGGGATAACTGATTAGTAATAGGATTTTTAAATATTAATAGATAATATAAGTAGAAAAATTTTTGACAAGAATATTTATTTACACTGTACTTACTAAAACTCACTGCACATTTATTTTTAAATATTATTTATATACTTTTACAATAACAATATAAGCCGTAATTGAGTATTGCCATTTCAATCTGAAAGTTAAGCTTAACCTAGGACATTATTAAATTATAAATTAAAATTAAAACTTAAGAGCTAATATAGAACTAAATAAATACTGAATAAATAAGGCCTATAAATAAAACAAATTTCTTCTAGTCACTAGTTAAACATATATAAACTTATTACAACTTTATTTTATTTTTACAACATTTATTATTTAGTTATTTAGATTTGACGCGTTCCCCCGTACGTATAAATAAAGCAAGAAAAATGGCCATGGTACATACGCTTAAGGAGGGTGTACAACCCAAAAAGACAAAGGGCAAACCCTCCCTTGAGGGCATGCAGAGTGACCAACGAAGCAGTCCTATATTATTGCAGAAACGAACCGATTCTGTTGAGGCCCTTCTGGCAGAGGTAAGCGGAACAGTTAAAAACAGTATCTATCTGCTACACCAGACCAGAAATATGAGAGGAGATTTGAAGTCTGGTTTAGCAGATAATCTGGAAAAGCTGGAAAGAAAAATAAGTGACATAGAGCGACTAGTAAGGATAGAATCAATAGGAACAGGGAAAGGAAGTGTAAAGGAAACCAAGGAATCGGAAGTACAATGTAAATTAGAGACAAACGAAGTAATAAATAACTGTGATAGTAAAGAATTAATAATGAAAATGTACAACAGGTTAAAATTTGAAATACATGATAGGGCAGATAATATAAAGGAATCCGTAGAAGAGCAGATTACAGTGTTAGCGAATACAGTGATAGCAAATAAAGTAAATAAAGAGGTAGAGCAGGAAACTAGGAAGGATAACTCTAAGGCAGTGGAAAGTTATGCCGCCAAGGTGGCGACGGGGGGAGTAAAAACCTTACCGTCGGAGTCGAGGCCCATAACTGTCCACTCCTTAGCAGTAACGGACAAGGAAAATTATATGACGGGACAACAGATAGTTGATAGCGTAGGTAAAATAATAGATGCAAGAAAGGAGGGCATAAAAGTAGAAAGAATAAGAAAAGGAAAAGGGAGGAAGGTAATAATAGGCTTTAGGGACAGAAAAGAGAGAGACGAAGTAAGGAAAAAGATAGAGATATGTGCAAGGGATAAGTTCGAAGTGGAAATAGTGAAAAACAAGGACCCCCAGGTTATTCTGTATGGGGTGCTGAAGTCGAACACGGATGACGACATTTGTGACGCAATCCGTGTTCAAAATAAGCACCTCATACAGCATATCCTGGATGGGGACGAGGACAGGATAAGGGTTAAATACCGAAAGCGTGGTAAGGACGCCCATACTGAGCACGTCGTGCTGGAGGTGTCTCCGGAGGTATGGCTGTGCCTCACCAGAGAAGGCCGCGCATACATTGATATGCAGAGGGTGCGGGTCGCTGACCAGTCCCCCCTAATACAGTGCTCGCACTGTTTGGGGTACGGACATGGGAAGCGATTCTGCGCCGACATTGCTGCGGAAATGAGGTGCAGCCATTGCTCCGGAGCTCACCATAAATCACAGTGTGAGGGCGTCGAAGCGGGCACCGAGCCATGTTGCATTAATTGTAAGAAAAATAATTTAAAAGCAAACCATGGCGCGTTCAGTCCGGAGTGCCCGATAAGGCGAAAATGGGAAGCCATGGCACGTGCGGCGGTGTCGTACGATCCTGAAGACGATGCGTTCGTGGAACGTACATGGCTCTACGGACGCACACGCAACGATACTACGATACCGTCGCAGTACAGCTGCTAAAATAAATGAAGAGCCGGATAAGTGTTACAATAGAATTGTATTGCTGGTAGTAAATAGTGAATTTATGGCAGCAATAACCACAAGGTAGTCAAAAAGTTAAAATGTGTATTATTTCATTATAATATTAGGTTTCAAAATGTATGTATCACCTCTAAGTATATATAAGATATATAAGTGTATTTATTAGAAAAATGTGTAATATATATATATATATATATATATATATATATATATATATATATATATATATATATATATATATATATATATAATATTACTTCGCATTTATTTGATGTAGCAAATAAAGTAAAAGTAATAAAGTCTACTGTTTGTAAAAAAATTATTTTTATAATGGCTGATTATATTGTTACGGATACGGACACACAGAGCCATCTAGCGTCGAACCGGCAAAACTAGGGGACACACTACACATAAATCCCCTACTCGAAACTAGATGACGCTAGTTGGTACATGCTCGAATCTCCTAGAAAGTTCCGACCGTTGTTTACTTGTTTACGTGTTTACTTGTTTACGTGAATCGAGTAAGGAACTTTCTAGAATTCGAGTCGCCCATATAAATAGGCGCAGGTGGACGGCCCGGAATTCAGTTTCGTCTGAGCGATCTTCGAGGCGACTTCGAAGTGAAAACAAGTTATCAATAGTGAGTGATTGTGATTGTGACTCGGCTACGACCTAGGACAGTGATAGTGCTCAGTGATTTGGATCTAGTGCTTAGTGTTTGGACTTAGTGATTTGTGTGAGCTAGTGTTTGTTAATAAAGTCTTCAAGAGAGTCACCAGGTCTTTCTCTCCGAATCCTCGAACCCTAGCACGTAACAACTGGTGTCGGAAGTGAGATTTGGAGATGCCATTGACTCCGAGAGAGGACTTCAAGGGGAGTGTCAGGACAAGGGCGCAGCGAGCTGCTGCCATTGACTCCGAGAGAGGAGTTGGAGGTGGAGCTGCGGAGGCCACACCCACTGGGGACCAAGCTCCGCCCACTGCGGGGCAGGTCCCACCCGCTGGCCCCGCCCACCAGGCTCCGCCCACTGACCACGCCCCCCAGGCTCCACCCACTTTGGGTGAAACCACGCCCACTGGCTCCGCCCACTGGGATCCGCCCACCGACCACGCCCCTCAGGCCCCGCCCACTCTGGACATGGCCACGCCCACTAGCTCCGCCCACCAGGCCACGCCTACTCAGGCCACGCCCACTGGCTCCGCCCACTTGGCCCCGCCTGCTCAGGCTCCGTCGACTAGCTCCATCCATCCTGCCACGCCCGTAGTTTCTACGGCCCCTCAAATGGCTCTTCAATTGAAAAGCATAATTGAGTTAATTCAGTCTCAAAGAGCTGAAAGTCAGGCTTTGCAAGATTCTCAAAGGGCTGAAATTCGGGCAATGATGGAATCACAAGACCGCAAGCTCGGCGCTTTGCAGGAATCTCAAGAGCAACAAAAGAACCTCCAAGAAAAAGCGCTATTGGCTATAAAGGATGTTAGTGACACGGTGACTAAGCTCCGAAAAAATGTCGTTTATTCAGGAGTAAGGTCAATTATCTCGGCCATGTCATCTCCAGTGATGGAATCCAGACGGACCCGGAGAAACTGGAAGCAGTTCAAAATTGGCCAACCCCTAAGAACAAAACCGAAGTGCGGGCATTTCTCGGCTTATGCTCCTACTACAGGCGTTTTGTTAAGGGATTCTCGGAGATAGCCAAGCCATTACATCGGCTGACAGAGGATAAACGACAGTTTATTTGGGACGAGACTTCTGAAGATTCTTTTCAGAAACTGAAGAAACATCTGTGTGAAACACCAATCCTGGGGTATCCACAACCTGCAAGTCAGTTTATAGTCGACACGGACGCAAGCAACACGGCCATTGGAGGGGTGTTATCTCAAAAACAGGGTGAAAGAGAAGTTGTAATTGCATATTTCAGCAAATCTTTATCTAAGCCAGAGAGAAACTACTGTGTGACAAGAAGAGAACTCTTGGCTGTTGTAAAGACGCTACAACATTTCAGCAAATATCTCATCGGCAGACAGTTTTTACTGCGAACTGATCACGCAGCCTTGAAGTGGCTACTGCAATTCAAGAACCCAGAAGGCCAAGTAGCTCGATGGATTGAACAACTACAGGAGTATGACTTCAAGACGGAACACCGCAGCGGAAAGGCGCATGGGAATGCCGACGCACTTTCACGAAGGCCGTGTTCAGAGGACTGCAAACACTGTGTTAAGCAGGAATCTAATGAAATGACATTAAAGTTAACCAGAACAAGTCCCTTGGGTCTCTGGGAGAATGATGCTATGAGAGAAGCTCAAGAAAGAGATGACGACCTTCGGCATATCATCACATGGAAGAAACGCGGTGAGGTAAAACCAATCTGGAGTGAAGTTGCACCCACTGGCGCTGTCACTAAGGCGTACTGGGCGCAATGGGACAGTCTGATACTTCAAAATGGAATACTTTACCGGAAATGGGAGAAGACTAACGGCAGAGAGTTCCATCTTCAGATAGTTGTCCCAAGAACGAGAGTACCAGATGTTCTCCGTGAAATACACGATGGCGTATCAGGAGGTCATCTAGGTGTCAAGAGGACGTTAACAAAAGTGCGAGAACGATTCTACTGGTTGCATTGTCGAGCTGATGTGCAGGATTGGTGCCGCAAATGTACTACTTGCGCTGCAGTGAAGGGACCACAAACAAGGAGCCGTGGGAACCTGCGCTTGTATAACGTTGGCGCACCGTGGGAACGAATTGCAGTTGACGTAGCTGGGCCATTTCCTGTAACGGAATCGGGAAACAAGTATTTTATGGTGGTCATGGATTACTTCACCAAATGGCCCGAAGTGTTCGCCATACCAAACCAGGAAGCTACAACAGTTGCTTCTAAGCTAGTCGAAGAAGTGATATCACGCTTTGGTGTGCCTCTAGAAATCTATTCCGATCAGGGCAGGAATTTCGAATCGCAGGTCTTCCAGGAAGTGTGCAGAATTTTGGGAATGCATAAAACGAGGACCACCGCGTACCATCCACAGTCTGATGGAATGGTTGAGAGATTTAACCAGACCCTTGAGAGGCATTTGGCGAAACTGGTAGATGACAAACAAAAGGATTGGGACAGGTATATACCGCTCTTCCTTCTGTCGTACCGTACCGCCGAGCATGAGAGCATAAAAGCTACCCCGGCGTATGTCAATTACGGTAGAGAACTGCGAGTACCAGTAGACCTCTTGACAGGAGGGTCACCGGAGGAACCGAAGACCATACAAGACTATGTCTGCGATTTAAGGGAAAAGATGCGCTATATACACGCCATGGTTCGGGAAAACGGGTTGCAGTCAAGTGAGAACATGAAGACCAGATACGACCGGAAATCGAACACGAGCGGCTTCGAAGAAGGGTCACTGGTGTGGTTGCATAACCCAACTCGGCGAAAAGGGAAATCTCCAAAGTTGCAGACCAAGTGGGACGGCCCATACAAAGTGGTTACCCGATTGAATGATGTGACTTACAGGATTCAAAAGCAACCAAGAGGGACATTCAAAGTGGTACACATAGACCGTCTGGCGCATTACCATGGCAGTAATAATGATGCTCGGGACGAGCATCTCTAAGAGGGGAGTAGTGTTACGGATACGGACACACAGAGCCATCTAGCGTCGAACCGGCAAAACTAGGGGACACACTACACATAAATCCCCTACTCGAAACTAGATGACGCTAGTTGGTACATGCTCGAATCTCCTAGAAAGTTCCGACCGTTGTTTACTTGTTTACGTGTTTACTTGTTTACGTGAATCGAGTAAGGAACTTTCTAGAATTCGAGTCGCCCATATAAATAGGCGCAGGTGGACGGCCCGGAATTCAGTTTCGTCTGAGCGATCTTCGAGGCGACTTCGAAGTGAAAACAAGTGATCAATAGTGAGTGATTGTGATTGTGATAGTGACTCGGCTACGACCTAGGACAGTGATAGTGCTCAGTGATTTGGATCTAGTGCTTAGTGTTTGGACTTAGTGATTTGTGTGAGCTAGTGTTTGTTAATAAAGTCTTCAAGAGAGTCACCAGGTCTTTCTCTCCGAATCCTCGAACCCTAGCACGTAACAATATATAATGGCTGATAAATGATAACCAAAGATTTAGCATCTTAAAACCAAAAATAATAAATGATCACCAAAATAAGTAAATGATCACCAAAATTAGTAAATGATCACCAACATTATACTAGCATTTTAATGTAAAATGATCACCAAAGATGTTGAGATTGTAAACTTCATATTTTCTAAGTAAATTTAGTTCCGCAATTCAACAATAGATGTTAAGTGTTAAGCCTCTGCATCGCGGTATCGCTTGCTCGACGGCATTTGATATAAGTAATTCGCTACAATAAATTTGGGTCTTCTCGCTCACACTCACTGGTTGTTTCATTTGATACGAGGGCTGCTATTTATGTATCCGGAACTGGCCACTTACAAGAACAATATTTAAAAAGTAATTACAACATTTGAAAATAGAACTCTTTGGTTGAAGAATACATTTTGTTTCATGTGACTGTCAATTATTTTTCCATTGTGGCGTCATTTTGAAAATTGCGTGTCTTCATTTGCCATGGATTTAACGCGTGAACATTTTCGTGCAATGATTTACTACGATTTTCGGCGTGGGCTAAATCAACAACAGTGCTTTATTCAACTCACCGCAACTTTTGGAGATGAAGCACCATCAAAAACCACTGTTTATCACTGGTACAGTGAGTTTAATCGTGGGCGGTCTATGCTCACGGATGAAAATAAAGAAGGTCGCCCAAAAACAGCTGTTGTCCCACAAAATATAGATGCTGTGCGGGAACTAATAATGCGTGATCGTCATGTTACATATCGCGAGATAGAGGCGTCCTTAGGCATAAGTATGACGAGCATACATAAGATATTACACGAACATTTGGCTGTAAAAAAAAATATGTTCGCGTTGGATTCCGCACGACTTGACAATCGATCAAAAACGGGCTCGTGTCGATTGGTGCAAAAAAATGATAAAAAAATACAACCGTGGTACGTCAAAAGCCGTTTATAATATCTACACAGGTGATGAATCTTGGATCTATGCATATGACCCCGAAACTAAACAACAGTCAACGGTGTGGGTGTTCCAAGATGAGCCGAAACCAACAAAAGTTACTCGTGCAAAAGTACTTTGAAGCAAATGGTCGCCTGTTTTTTTGGAATTAATGGACATGTGGCTACAGTGCCATTAGAGAATCGTAAAACGGTTAATTCTGAATGGTATACGGCCATTTGTTTACCAGAAGTCTTTGAAGAAATAAGAAAGGACAACCGACAACGCAGAATCATATTACATCACGACAATGCTAGCTGTCACACCTCAGCTGAAACAACTCAGTTTTTAGAGGGTCAAAAGATCGAATTGACTGGTCATCCGCCGTACAGCCCTGATTTGGCACCTAACGATTTCTTTTTATTTCCATACGCGAAGAACAAATTACGTGGTCAACGTTTTTCGAGCCGCGAAGAGGCTGTTGATGCGTTCAAAATGCACGTTTTGGAGATACCTCAATCAGAATGGAAAAAGTGCTATGAAAATTGGTTCCAGCGTATGCAAAAGTGTGTTGATCATCGCGGCGAATATTTTGAAAAGCAATAAAACCATATTAAATGATATATGTTTGTTTCTTTTTTTAATTCCGGATACATAAATAGCAGCCCTCGTAATACGCCAGAGGGATTTACGTCCCAGGGTAACCCTACAGAACCATAAGACCTATTTCAGGCGTATTGACGTCTGTACATGGTCCTTCGAGCCGGATTTGGGTAAAGTGTTGAGCGATTAGTCCGCCATTTACGCGGCGGTTGTGGCGTATCTTTTTGCCCATCACGAACAACGACCGGACAAGTGGTTTGCTTGTGCTAACTGGTCGTCTACAGCAGCTGGAGCTTGTTGGCAGACTGCGACGAGCGACAGCAGACGGCGCAGGGTGGACGTGCCGTCAGGAGGTGGAGTACGTGCCTGTCTGGAGGAACAGGTCGTGCCTATCAGGAGGAGCAGCTCATCAGGAGGAGCCTGCTCATCAGGGTGAGCGGGTGAAAAAGTACATACGAACTACAGTCCATTGGAGGTGAATCTTGAAGAGAAAACTGTGAGTTATTTTGAACCTTATTACATAGACTGATTTAACTTGTGAAATTTGAAGAAACTTTTCTAAGTGTTTTGCCAAAGTGAATAACCTAATATTAACTTAGTAAATTTAGAAGTAGTTTTAACATAGTCGTTTAAGCAAAATTCTCTGTTGAGACGGGGAACCTATGCCCGATTTTTCACAAAATTTGTAACACAAAAACAGTTGTAAAATTTTAAATTCTTGTCATTAACTTGTAAAATTTTCGAAGTTAACGTAGTAAATTTTATAAGTAGATTTAACTTAGACGTTTAAGCAAAATTCTCTGTTTAGACGGGGAACCTATGCCCGATTTTAAATAGTAACAATAACGTACAATACTTGTGAAATTTTCATTACTTGCTATTAACTTGTAAAATTTTCAAAACTTTTCATACTTGTGATTTTTTGGATTGAATTATATAAAGTAAAATAGTTTAACAATGGAAACTCTGGTCAAATTGCAAACCAATCTGAAAGAGAGAAGGTATCTCGAAGGCATATATTAATTTTAAAAAGACGCCTAAGGAACGTATTAGTAAAGAGTATGTACAGACAAGAATGGATATGTTACAAGAACTTTGGGCTCAAATCAACAAAAATCACAACAAAATTATTGATGCATGTAACGATTTAAAGGAACCGTATTTCGAGGAGAATGTAATGGACAACATCGAGGATTTATATGTTGAATATCAGACCAAATTAAAACAGGTCATGATGACCCTTCAAGATCCTGTAAGTCCTACTACAAAGGATGATGTCAAAGACAATAATAAAGTTGATAGTTGCACTAATAATATAAAATTGCCTCGCATAGTAATACGAACATTTAGCGGTCAATATTCTGAGTGGATCACATTTAGAGATCTTTTTACTTCGCTTATTCATTCTAATGCGCAATTGGATAATGTTCAAAAATGCATTATTTAAAGGGCTATTTAACAGGCGAAGCCGAGCAACTTTTGCGACAACTTCCAATTTCTGAAACTAATTATGAGAGATGTTGGACTCTACTTAATTCGAGATTTAACAATAAAAAATATTTGTCTCATTTCATTTTAAAGCGTTTACTAAGTCAAAAGAATGTTTCTAACGAGTCATCTATTGCTTTGAAAAATCTTATTAATACTACAAATGATTGTTTAAGTGCCTTAAAGAATTTAAATATAGATGTAACTACTTGGGATATAATTATTATTCACATAATTACTTTAAAATTGGACCCAGAGTCGAGACGACAGTGGGAGTTTTCTGTAACTAAGGTTAACAATTCTGACGAATTACCTACATTTAATCAGTTTTCTGAATTTTTAACTAATAGATATAGAGCTCTAGAACTCTTAGATTCTAAAACACCTGTACATCAAAACAGTGGTAACAATAACGCAAATATAAATAAAGTAAATACTTTTCATACGTCTTCTTCTGCTTCTAAGGGCAGATGCTTGTTTTGTAAAGACAATCATAGTATAATAAATTGTAATGGTTTTGCAAAAGAAAATGTAAATGCTCGACGCAACTTTGTCCAAAACAACAATTTGTGTTTTAATTGTTTGGGAGGTAACCACGCAACCAAATTTTGTCGATGTGCTAAAACATGTCACATTTGTCGAAAACGCCATCATTCCTTACTACATCCAAACAACATACCTGAAACCAAAGTTGACATTGATAATAATTCAGAGGATGTTACGTCATCGTGTTCAAAACAGAACTTTCCCCAAAAGATAACAAACAATGCCAATGAGCTGGCAACCTTATTTTCTACAGGGCAACCTAGAAATCAAGTGCTATTAGCTACAGCATTAGTAAAAGCCGCTTCAATTAATGGAAACCATGTGATTATTACAGCATTATTGGATCAGGGATCACAAACATCATTTGTGACTGAAGCAACAGTCCAATATTTGGGATTAAGAAAAGTTCCAATGACGGAACATGTATCAGTGTTAGGTGGTGGTACTCGTATATCCCCAAGGGGAATGGTTAATATTAATCTTAAATCTTTGGTTGACTCATCTTATAATATAACTGTAAAGGCTTATGTTTTAAAAAGTATCACTAATTTATTGCCCGCCACAAAATTAGATGTATTCGAATGCCTTAGTGCACTAAATATAAACTTGGCAGATCCGAACTATCACACTCCTAACAAAATTGACATTCTGTTAGGTGCTGATGTGTACGGCAAGGTACTTAGGGAAGGTATTAGAAAAGGTCCAATGGGATCACCTGTGGCTCAATCTACTGCCTTTGGGTGGATTGTGTCTGGTGAGGTATCTCAAACCTCATGTAAAGAATTTCGAACTTTTCATTGTCGAACGGATGACAATGAGTTACTCAAGAAATTTTGGGAATTGGAATCGGATCTAGAATTGACAAAGCAACAAAAAATGACAAAGGAGGAATTAAAATGCGAAGAAATATTTAACACTACTACTGAAAGAGACAATGATGGTAGATACATTGTTCACTTACCTTTTAAAACGGATAATCCAAATTGTAAACATAGCTCTTCTCAGGATATAGCTGAAAAAAGATGGCAGAGATTAAAACTGAAATTAAATGAAAATTTAGAATTTCGTAATAAATATGAATCGGTAATGGAAGAATACTTACATCTCGGTCACATGGAAGAAGTACCTACATCAGAAGAGAATGCACCAAATGCAGTCTACTTACCCCATCATGCAGTTGTGCGGGATGACAAGGATACGACGAAGCTGAGAGTTGTATTTGATGCATCTGCAAAGGGAAAAAACGGAGTTTCTTTGAATGATTGCTTACTGGTAGGTCCTACCCTTCAACCTGATCTTCGGCACATTCTGATAAGATGGAGAGTACATCCGATTTGTCTAGTGGCTGACATTGAGAAAATGTATAGGATGATCAAGGTTACGAAGCAGCATGTTGATTTTCAGCGAATAATCTGGAAAGAAAAGGAATCCAATAAAGATAAAATTTTTAGATTACTTACCGTTACGGTCGGAACAGCTTCTGCGCCTTACCTCGCAGTCAAGACACTTCAACAACATGCAGTGAATGAAAGTGTTAATTATCCTTTAGCTGCAAAGGCAACTTTGAACGATTTTTACGTCGATGATTTGTTGAGTGGATGTGAATCTCCAGCGCAGGGTCTCACTCTGTACAAAGAAATGGTTACTATGTTAAAAAGAGGTGGTTTTAAGCTACAAAAGTGGTCAAGTAACAGTAGTACATTGTTAGAAAATATAAAAAACGAGAACAAAGACGAAGAAACTATAGAAGACTTACATTTTAAACTAGATAATGTTTTCAAAATATTGGGACTTACCTGGGACCGCAGCAGCGACTCATTTGTGTACTCGGTGAATCTTCCGGAAACGCAGCAACCTGTAACAAAAAGAAAAATATTAGCTGATGTGGCACGCTTGTATGATCCACTGGGATGGGTGGCACCAAGCATTGTAATAGCAAAAATAATGATACAAAAGCTATGGTTAGCTGGTTTAACGTGGGATGAGACAGTGCCCCAAAGTTTATTAAATGAATGGTGTACTTACCGCAACGAATTAAAGTTGCTTTCAAATTTTCGCTTACCAAGATGGTTAGGCACTTCATCCGAGAACACCACAGTGGAATTGCACGGATTTTGTGATGCTTCCAAAATGGCATATTCAGCTGTTGTTTATATTCGTGTAATTAATCCAGATGGACTTATTCACTGTTCACTTCTGACAGCAAGAACAAAGGTGGCTCCAGTCAAGCAAGTGTCCACACCAAGACTGGAATTATGTGGAGCTGTATTGCTCACCAGATTAATGTTGGAAACATCTAAGGTTTTGAACATTCAAAAGGAAAACTTGCATGCATGGACGGATTCAACGATTGTCCTTGCATGGTTGAATAGCCATCCAAACAGATGGAAAGTATTTGTTGCTAACCGCGTCTCTGAAATCTTATGTTCATTAGATTCGCATCAATGGGCGCATGTAATGTCAAAGCAAAACCCGGCAGACTGTGCTTCTAGAGGACTCCAGCCTACAGAATTAGTGAATAATCAAATGTGGATAAATGGACCTAAGTTTCTTACTGAGAGTACAATACAGTATACAAAGCCTAAGAATATAAACACTGATTTAGAGCAAGTAAATGTTTATTGTGCCATGGTTGACATATCATTAATAGAAAGGTTTTCATCTTTAACAAAATTAATTAGGGTTTTGGCATATTGTCGTCGTTTTATTGTGAAAGTTAAAAAATCTAAAAATATTAATATAATAAACACTTACCTTACAAGTGAAGAACTATCCGATGCGTTGGACGTATGTATTCGACTCGTTCAACAGGAACATTTTCTTGCAGAGATATCTGAAATAAAAAATGGTAAAGAATTAAAAAGAAACAATAGACTTACCTCGTTGAATCCTTTTCTTGACGAAAAGCAACTGTTGCGCGTTGGTGGAAGATTGGAACTCTCAAATTTAAATTGGAAGAGAAAGCATCCAATATTGCTTCCGCAATCTTCTCATCTTACAAAATTGATTGTAGAAAATGCACACAAGTGCACGTTACATGGAGGACATCAATTGATGTTAACTTATTTACAATCTAAATATTGGATATTAGGAGCGAAGAATCTTGTAAAATCTGTAACAAGAAAATGTATAACTTGTGTGAAAAACAAAGCTGTAACAAAAAATCTAATAATGGGGTAGCTTCCAACATGCAGAGCAACACCAAGTCGTCCTTTTAAACGCAGTGGAGTGGATTACGCTGGTCCTATTCAGATAAGAGCTTCTAAGGGTCGTGGACATCACTCTTACAAGGGATACATTTGCCTATTTGTTTGCATGTCCACTAGGGCAATACATTTGGAGGTTGTAAGCGATCTTACGACACAAGCGTTTTTACAAGCCTTTAAACGGTTCGTCGCTCGCAGGGGCCATTGCCAAGATATCTGGAGCGATAATGGAACTTGTTTCGTCGGTGCAGTTGCAGAACTAAAGAAAATGTTCACGTCTGAAGTTGCAAGCATATTTAAGGAAGTAGCAGAATCTTTGGCGGTAAAGGGAACTAATTAGCATTTCATTCCACCCCATTCACCCAACTTTGGTGGATTATGGGAGGCAGGGGTGAAATCTGTTAAATTTCACCTGAAAAGAGTAATTGGTGATTCTACTCTAACCTTTGAAGAAATGTCGACAGTCTTGACACAAATCGAAGCTTGTTTAAATTCTAGACCAATGTGTAGTATCAATGATCCACAAGTAGAAATTCTTACTCCGGCACATTTTCTTGTAGGCGAATCTTTAGTTGTACCTCCTGAATATAATTATGAACACGATAATGTATCGTCTCTTCGTAGATGGCAATATGCACAACGAATGGTGCAGTCGTTCTGGCGACGTTGGTCACAGGAATATTTAAATAAATTTCTTGTTAGACATAAATGGTCACAACAAACTTTGTCACCGACTGTTGGGGACGTTGTACTCATAAAGGAGGATGGTTTGCCTCCTTGCAAATGGTTATATGGCCGTATTGTTGAAATTCATCCTGGCTTGGACAAGGTTGTTAGAGTAGTCACTATCAAAACTATTCAAAACCAATAAAAATACGATATTGAAGCGACCTACGTCCAAAATTTGTATTTTACCTGTAGGACAATAAGAAGGTCTATGTATATTTGTATAAGTGTAGTTTTAATTTGTGTGTAATTTTGTTTAGATTCTAATTCACAGTGCCATAGTGGGCGGCACTTAATAAGGACATCACTGTCCTTATGGTGGGCGGTATGTTGAGATTGTAAACTTCATATTTTCTAAGTAAATTTAGTTCCGCAATTCAACAATAGATGTCGTTGTTAAGCCTCTGCATCGCGGTATCGCTTGCTCGACGGCATTTGATATAAGTAATTTGCTACAATAAATTTGGGTCTTCTCGCTCACACTCACTGGTTGTTTCATTTGATAATACGCCAGAGGGATTTAAGTCCCAGGGTAACCCTACAGAACCATAAGACCTATTTCAGGCGTATTGACGTCTGTACAAAAGATGATCGCTATCCTATTTATGCAAAATGACTCCAAATAATTATATCATTGTTAAACCAAAAGTA
Organism: Polyommatus iphigenia; assembly: GCA_963422495.1. Classification (NCBI taxonomy): domain Eukaryota; kingdom Metazoa; phylum Arthropoda; class Insecta; order Lepidoptera; family Lycaenidae; genus Polyommatus; species Polyommatus iphigenia. The sequence goes on along the minus strand of OY730190.1, from coordinate 18,429,021 downwards.
GTAAACGATCACCAAAATTAGTAAATGATCACCAACATTATAAGTTAGCATATTTTTAATGTAAAACTATAACCAAATATATTTTCGTTTAGCAATCCTATTAAACAAGAAAACAGACAGACGGACAGACAGATGTCGAAGTCGTAATATAGTCCCGTTTTTACCCTTTGGGTACGAAACCCTAAAAACGGGACCCTATTACTGAGACGACGTCTGTCCTGTCCGTCCGTCCGTCCGTCTGTCTGTCTTTCTCCAGGCTGTATCTCAAGAATCGCTACAGCTAGACTTCTGAAAATTTCACAGACTGTATATATCTATTGCCGCTATAACAACAAGTACTAGCTAAAACAAAATAAAATTATTATATAAGGGGGGCCATACAAACCATACAACAAACGTGATTTCTTTGGCATTTTTTGCTCGATATCAATAAAACCCACCGATAGGCACGTTGATATTTTCGCAAAGGCCGTAGTTGTATGTTTACTTCAATAATTAATAATAATATTAAAATAAAATAAAAATTTAAAGGGAGCTCCCATACAAAAACACTATTTTAGTCTAATTTTGCTCTATAACGGTAAGGAACCCTCCATATCCGACTCACACTTGGCCGATTATTTTGTTAATAATATGCTTACATTTTTTGTGAATCGTAGTGATTTATTTGGACAGAAATATCGCATTTATTTGCTCACAAAGATTTGGTGATATTTACTATATTTGGTGGTCATTTACTATATTAATTGGTGAACATTTACTATATTTGGTGATCATTTACTATATTTGGTGGTCATTTATTATATTTGGTGATCATTTACTTTATTTGGTGATCATCCATACTAATATTATAAATGCGAAAGTATCTCTGTCTGTCTGTCTGTATTTATTAGAAAAATGTGTAAATAAATAAATAAATATATATATATATATATATATATATATATATATATATATATATATATATATATATATATATATATATATATATATATATATATATATATATATATATATATATATATATATATATATGATATTATAACTATGTATTTAATCTCATGTTGTACTGTATTAATCCTGTATAAATTATTATATACTATTTAAGATATCGACACTCACGTAAACGGCTCTACATTTATAGCAAACCAAGAAGCGTCAATTTAAAAGTAGGTAAAACCGCATATTACGAAATTAATAATAGGATATGATCCACTCGAATTGATATACTGTCAAGAAAAATATGTACCGTGGAATATACATGTATTACACTGTAGTTTGAACAAATTGCTTAAATTGAATGTAAAATTAATGTATAAGATAGTGAAATGTATAAAATGTGAGTATGAATCAATAATGTGTAAATATATTATGACAAAATAACCTATATGTAAATGTTAAATGTTAATAATTGTAATTGTAAATGACTAATAGAAAATAAAGTATTATGAGAAAAATTATTGTATAAAGTAAAAACTGTGAATAAATAAATGTCATATGTAGAAGATAATGTAAAAACCAATGTATAAGACAGTGTATAAATAAAATGTAAGAATTGATGTAAATAAGCCATGCATAACTTAAACAATATGAACATGTAAGAAATAAATAAATGACGAAATTGTCCCTTATTATGTTATGTAAGGGGGAACAATAAAAAAAAAAACCTAACCTAACTAGTAAAGCAAGACGGTACATTATTGCGTAAACACGGGATAGATACATAGCTTCGCTTCTAAAATTTCGGTGTTCTGGATGGTATTTCTTTTGGATATTTTGTATTTGTGTGTATATTTGACTACATAACATAGTTTTGAAAAGAAATAATGCTGAGAAATTTTGCATATTAAGTTTTTTATAGATTTTTAATATTTTTTTTATTGGCATGGTTTTTTTTTGGATTTTCTTACTCATGACGCCAAATGACATTCTTAAGTCATATGCGAAAAAAAATAATACTGAGAAATTTTGCTGGGAAAATGAGGTTAGAAAAAAGAATTATCATACAAAAGCAATACTTATATTTGAAAAAAGTTTTGGATTTTTATGAAGTATCACATACTTGTATAAATAAATCATTTGGTAAAATAAATTTAGACTGAGTAATTATGGCGTTCGATATATACACAGATTTGTACTTTTAGGTATAAATAACTGACTTCCTAATGTTTTTATTTTTGGATTTTTATATGATAGTATTGGCTCATACTATTCTATAACCCAGCAAAGTTTCATCGACTGAGGAATTATTCCGGGGTCCCCATACAAAGAATCGGTTCGTTTCCTACACTAATAGGGGAGGGTAGGGAAGGGAATAGGGTAGGGGATTGGGCCTCCGGTAAACTCACTCACTCGGCGAAACACAGCGCAAGCGCTGTTTCACGCCGGTTTTCTGTGAGAACGTGGTATTTCTCCGGTCGAGCCGGCCCATTCGTGCCGAAGCATGGCTCTCCCACGTATAAATTTGTCACGTATGTGTCTGAATTTTCGAAAACGAAAACAATTAGTATTATAAACAAAAGAGTATCTTGGTGCACAAAGTATAAAAAAGCTTGATTCTTGCGACTCACAGAGCTTAATGGAACTAAACTCCAATCATAAACATGGAAGGAACAATTCACAGTTAAAGAATATTAAACAAATCAGCCATACTTGCAAATTTTAATTTCTCGCACTCACCTACAAAATGTAAACATGCGCTCGTATAAAAGTAAACAAATAATGGACACAATTATTTTTGGTTTTAAAAACATCGTTTTAACCTTCGTTTGACAATACAAAAGTACAACTTGCTAATTCGTATATTTTTTTAATAAAATAAATGAATTATGTTGTGGGCAAAAACTTTTGACCGGTAGTGTAAGTCGAAATTAAAAACTAATATCCAACAGTAACCGAATTTTCATCCGCAACCGAATTTTCAATGAAACCAAATTTTCGATCTGACGAAAACTGGTATGTTCAATACATCCCGTATATGTAGCTTGTATTGAATCACATATGCATATTGCATAAGTCGAAATTAAAAACTAGTGCCCGACCGTAACCGAATATTCATCCGCAACCGAATTTTCAATGAAACCGAATTTTCGATCTGACGAAAACTGGTATGTCCAATAATTTTATCACGGAAAGTTAAGTGTAAAAGTGTTAGGCTAGTTACTTATCATCCCGCCCTCGTATTTTATTTTATTACAATCGTCAATTTTGCTATTCGCCCTATTTATAAACTAGCCAAGTTCAAACCGGTCGGACAGTTCAAGTAATAAAAAAAAAATAGTTACGTAAATGGGTTTATTTAAAAACGCAATAGGTGGTAAGATAAAAATAAAGCCACGAAAATTTTTAAAATTTCACTTTATATTAAAGTATAATTTCATTATATTTTACGGAAAGAGTACTCGAATTCCTGTACCTTTCTTGGGACTTTTGCTGGAGTTATACGGTGAATATTTTTGGGGTGTTTTTCTAGGAGATCTACGTGGTAACAGTCCGATATTACTTTCTATAGTTTTTTCCTTTTCTTCCAATAGTTTAAGTTCATGATACGCCTCCAAAATCATACGTCTCTTCCAATCCTCATATAATTCTATGCCGTTTTCCGATATCTCCTCTTGTATATTCGGTGAAATATCTTCGACTGCGTTATCTAAGATAAAAAAAGAAGAAATGATAATGCTATTTTTTCTCGAAATACGCGGCAAATTTAGAAAACTTACAAAAAAAAATCATAAAAGACGGCGCTGTTTGTCAGCTACATCACGCTAGTGGTAACATGATTTCGTTTTTATAAGAGGTGGTAAAGACCTTCTCAAGTTAGTTTCTTTTTGATCAAATAGATCGAAATATAAGTTTATAAGTAACTTGGTGATTTACTGTGCAGTGATGGAACCTACTAGTGGTAGTAGTAGTAGGGAGTAATTATAGGAGTAGGTAGTGAGCAATAAAAAAATTTACTATAAACAATATTTTCTCATTTATTCAATAAAAAAATTGTTTTCGCATCGGTTACCATGCTCAAAAAGTGTAACTTATAATTATCAATATCACAGGAAAAAAAAAAATATATACTGCATTGTTTAAATAAGTGTAACGGGCGCCCTTAGGGCCGGGACACAAAAACACGGCACGGCGCCGCGACGTAGGAATCCACGGCGCGCGTCGTAAAAAACCACGGCACGGCGCCGCACGGCGTCGTGCCGTAGAAACTCACGTAGAAATTCAAGATGAGTTTCTACAGCGCGACGTTGTACGACGCCGTACGGCGCCGTGTGGTGGTTTTTTACGACGCGCGTCGTGGATTTCCACGACACGGCGCCGTACGACGTCGTACGACGTCGTGCCGTGTTTTTGTGTCCCGACCCTTAGTAGCTCGATATGTGCGGGCCGCACGAAGCGCCATCTGTCATCACACGGTCGCATCGCGGCAAATCGACGACGCTCAGAAGAGCTTGGCTATATCCACTCTCGCGCTTGTTATAATATGGCTTATAATTAACTGATCACCAGAAATAGAAACATTTCACAGACAAAAATAGTAAACGATCACCAAAATACAGACCACCAATTTAATGTAAAATGCATGGGCGTGCATACTATGAAGGCATAAAAGCAGTGCTTACCTAATGATAAATACTTGCTATACACATATTTTAATTTAACTTACGTACGTTTTAGATGACTTTAATTATTATTAATAGTAAAAATATGAATACACATTAACGCCTACATTTATAAAATAGCACCAATTGATTTGCAAAACTACTTAAACATAAGTCGGTAAGTGGTAACTAGGCGCGCCGCGCGAAGGTACGCACCAACATTATACTACATATATGTGGTTACAGGCACTCGATGTCTCGCAGACCCCGCCTATATGTGTGAGTTAAGATTTTCGTATTCGTACACTGTTCGCAAACGTGTGTGCGTGTGCGATTTACTTGGCCAGGTCCTGCGGCATGATATCCGAGCTTAGCCGAGCGCCGGCGTAATGGCGCGCTCGGAAGTAATCGGATATGTTCGTTGCCTATAATCCGTCTAAAAATAATAGACGGAAATCTAATTAATCACATATGCACATAGTGCATTTTTGTTTAGTTACATTACAGAAGTGTTTTGTATTTTGGGAGGCCATTTTTTCATGTGATGAGCACTGTAACATATTATTTTTGTTTGCGCCAGTATATTTATAGTTTTCTTAGAAGATTTTTATTATTTTAACATTTAAAAGTTTGTACATTTAACAGTTTATTAGATATTAGTTATTACTGAGTTTCTAATTTCTATATTAAGTGCGTTTTTTGATTTCTTAAAAATGTTATTTGACTGTGAGGTTTGTGCTGAAAATGTGTGTTTATTAAAAATAACAAGTTTTCACAATTGTCATTCAGTGAAAAGATTCTAATTGTGATTTGTGTCGAAAGGTAGGTACGTGTACCTGAGTTACAACAGTTAAACCAGCAACAAAAATGAAATGTAAGTAACTCGAAAGTTTCATGTTATTCATATTCATGTACTAATTTATTTTATCATTTTATAATATTATATACTTTATATTAAATGCGAAAGTATCTCTGTCTGTCTGTCTCGCTTTCACGCCAAAACTAATGAACCGATTGTAATAAAATTTTGTACACAGTTAGTCTAGAGCCTGAGAAAGGACATAGGCTACATTTTTATAAGACAAAAATATATTATGTATCTAATTTACATGGAAATATCGATGAAAATGAATTCACATTGCATTTCTAATATATAACAATAGATGGCGTTTTTATTTATTTTAGCTTAGCACACATGTGAACGCAAATGAACTTTCATTGTAGTTCCAACACGTGACAATAGATGGCGTTTTTTTGTTTCTTCATAACAGAACGTACTCATAAATTATAATAGTTTTTAATTTATATCCACACTAATATTACAATTTATGCGAAAATATCTCTTTTTGTCCGTTTGTCTGTCTGTTTTGCTTTCACGCCAAAACTACTAAACCGATACCGCTGTTTACCCCATGTCAAAAACCTGTGCACGCCTCTGGTAAAATGATAACCAAAGATTTAGCATCTTAAAACCAAAAATAGTAAATGATCACCAAAATAAGTAAATGATCACCAAAATTAGTAAATGATCACCAACGTTATACTAGCATTTTAATGTAAAATGATCACCAAAGATTTATTATCTCGCTATCCTATTTATGCAAAATGACTCCAAATAATTATATCATTGTTAAACCAAAAGTAGTAAACGATCACCAAAATTAGTAAATGATCACCAACATTATAAGTTAGCACATTTTTAATGTAAAATTATAACCAAATATATTTTCGTTTAGCAATCCTATTAAACAAGAAAACAGACAGACGGACAGACAGATGTCGAAGTCGTAATATAGTCCCGTTTTTACCCTTTGGGTACGAAACCCTAAAAACGGGACCCTATTACTGAGACGACGTCTGTCCTGTCCGTCCGTCCGTCCGTCTGTCTGTCTTTCTCCAGGCTGTATCTCAAGAATCGCTACAGCTAGACTTCTGAAAATTTCACAGACTGTGTATATCTATTGCCGCTATAACAACAAGTACTAGCTAAAACAAAATAAAATTATTATATAAGGGGGGCCATACAAACCATACAACAAACGTGATTTCTTTGGCATTTTTTGCTCGATATCAATAAAACCCACCGATAGGCACGTTGATATTTTCGCAAAGGCCGTAGTTGTATGTTTACTTCAATAATTAATAATAATATTAAAATAAAATAAAAATTTAAAGGGAGCTCCCATACAAAAACACAATTTTAGGTCTAATTTTGCTCTATAACGGTAAGGAACCCTCCATATCCGACTCACACTTGGCCGATTATTTTGTTAATAATATGCTTACATTTTTTGTCAATCGTAGTGATTTATTTGGACAGAAATATCGCATTTATTTGCTCACAAAGATTTGGTGATATTTACTATATTTGGTGGTCATTTACTATATTAATTCATGAAGCCCCAAGCGGCCACATCCGGCCGCGATAACAATGAAAAAGCTATTGTGTCTCGTTTTGCCACGACTGATGGGTTAATTGGTGAACATTTACTATATTTGGTGATCATTTACTATATTTGGTGGTCATTTATTATATTTGGTGATCATTTACTTTATTTGGTGATCATCCATACTAATATTATAAATGCGAAAGTATCTCTGTCTGTCTGTCTGTCTCCCTTTCACTCCAAAACTACTGAACCGATTGCAATGAAATTTTGTACACAGATATTCTAGAGCCTGAGAAAGGACATAGGCTACATTTTGATGAGGGAAAATATCTTATTTCCATGAAAATATCGATGAAAATTAATTCGCATTGTAGTTCTTATTTGTGACAGCAGATGTCGTTTTTATTGCCGATGGCTCCGTAGCTCAGTTAGTTAAGCGCGTGGTCAGCGCTCATCCCCGGGGGTCCTAGGTTCGAGTCCCACCGACGGAACAAGAAGTTTTCAATTCTCCTGGGTCTTGGATGTGTATTAAATATTATATAATATGTATCATAATAATATTTCTAAAATCTTAAATAAAATCTTAAATATTATAAAAGTATTAAAATGTACCTATATTATTTCCGTTGTCTGGCACAGGTGTAAGCTGTTTTTAAACTGTCCTGTAGGCTCTCTATTATTTTAGTTTTACTATATGACAACAGATGGCGCTATTTGGACATTTATTAAGTTGATTTTAAAATTAGAATATTTTATTTTGGACATTTTATCACGGCATTCCCACGGAAACCACCGTACGCTATAAACTAAAGTCCACGCGGACGTAGTCGCGGGCAACAGCTATATTATAAAGTTTAAAAAGTTACATTTATATTGACTATTGTATAGAAAACTTATCAGTCTTGAATCTACTAATTAAGTTAGTTCCAAAAATTCATAACAGATGTCGCTAGCATCGCGTCTACATCGCGCTATCGCTTGCTCATAAGTGTTTCTATAAGAGGTAGTACCATCTTAATTCTTTCGATGGTTAAACACGCTTCCATATAACTAACTAACCAGTAGTCAGTACGTTATCTATGTAGTGACGTAACTTTAAAGTTTAAACCAATTTTAAACCTATCAATGATATCAGCTTTATTTATGGGTAAAGTTATGTACAGTGTAATGGGGGGCTAAAATATAATAAGCTTTCACATTTGTTATAACTTATAAATAGTTTAATTTAAAATAATGAAATATTATGTGCACACTGCACAGCTGTTTTTGGGTATTTTGATTTTAAAAAGCTTTTGACAGCAATTTTGTTGACATCGCGCGCTATTAACTGAAGTCCACGCGGACGAAGTCGCGGGCAACAGCTAGTTTACTATATTTGGTGGTCATTTACTATATTTGGTGATCATTTACTTTATTTGGCGTTCGATTACAATTTGAAGTGTTGTCATGACTAAAATAGCTGGGATTATTGCAATTTTAGACTTTATTTTTTTGGTATTAAGCATCTTTTTTTGGTAAACAAGTTTAGGGTATTAGTGCATTTTTTGGTGGTCATTATATTTGTTCCCTTATAATATTACATTTTTTACCTGATACATATTACACAAATATCGATGTATTCTAATTGTTTTAAAAATATGTAAATAGTAAATATACATAGACTGCCTGTCTCGCTTTCACGCCAAAACTACTGAACCGATTGTAATTAAATGTTGTACAAATAAAGTTTAGAGCCTGAGGAAGGACATAGGCTACTTTTTAACTGGAAAAAAGGCTTGTAAGGGGGTGTTAATGCGTAATTTTGTTAAAATTAAGTTAGTTTCAATAATGAATAATAGATGTCGCTGAACGTCACCTAGATCGCACTAGCAGTAGTACGAATTCGTTTCTATTTAAGAGGTGGTAAGGATCTTGTCATGCTTTCTCACTTTCCACAAGTTTTAAGAAGTTCTATGAAGGTTCGATATTTGTCATCAGTTTTTACCCCCGAAGTAAAAAGAGGGGTGTTATAACTTTTAAGTTTGACGGGTCTGTCCTTCTGTAAACATTAAAGTTTATAGCGTGCGTACCGCGGAAACAACTCTGTAGTGGAAATTTTGCAGCAATATACTATGTAGCCTATATGGTAAACGGGAACCACCGCGCGCTATAAGCTGAAGTCCACGCAGACGGAGTCGCGGGCAAATGCTAGTATTTAATAGATTATCAGTAGGGCCCGGAAAAATATGTATTAAAAAATCCAAAATATGTACATAAAACATGGACAAAAAAATCGAAAATATGGAAAAATATTATGAAGTATAAAATAGAAATATGAAAAAAATATGGAGTATAAAATTACAATAATCAAACATTGTTTTAGTGTAGGTAACAGAAGAGATAGAGGCCAGAAATATGCTATGCTAGCCAGCATAGCATATTTATACAATAATGGCATAGCTATAATGCCAGAAAGCATAATATGTATTTGGTTTGGGAATAAAAGTCTTTATTATAGAAAATAATGGGTCCACTTAATATTGGCAAAATAATCTCTGGACGTCACATCAATTTTGTTTTTTTTGTGTACCTATTACTTAAATTAGACTCAAATCCTTAATTTATCCGAAGACCGAAACATACTTTTTTTTTAATTCTTGTCCCCCTAACGGTGTCAGGGCTTGTTATCTTCTAAAGTACAGCATAAAATATTCAATTATTATACATACTACAATACTACATAAAAGTTCATAATATACAAAAATCATTACAATTCACAAATGTCAAAATTAAAAACAATAAAAATACAGCACAACGTTCAACTACCCTAATATCACAGCTTAACAATCACAATAATTTACTAGAATTTCTCTTGTTTGTAACACACACTATCCTTTTACAAAAAGAGAGGAACAAATCTCTCTTTTTACCTCCCAGGATGGCAGGCAGATTCTCACCCGTCATCGATGTGCCCAAATTGTTCTCAATATCATATCTATTGCTAGTAAAAATTGGGCACTCGAATAACAGGTGAGGAACCGTCTCCTCAACTTCTGGCTGACACAGGCACGACGGATCCTCCTTCAACTTGAATCTGTGCAAGTAGAAGGCGAATCCACCGTGTCCAGTCAGAATTTGTGTGGTGTGGTGTGTGATGTCTATCTTTTTGACTATTTTTTATGCAGCAGCAGCGCTTGGGAAAAAGAGCTTCGTGACTCCGGCCGTCCCTCCCACTTCGTATCTCCTGTCCCATTCCTCAATCGTATCCTCTCTTAATCGCTTGACGAATGAAACAGGACACAGATCGTAGTCAGGTTTCCTTCTCAATCTCAGCGCGGCCTCCTTGGCTAATTCGTCAACCCTCTCATTCCCTCTCAACCCTGCGTGCGCCTTGATCCAAAACAGGGAGACCTCCCGCCTCTGCAATGCAGCTTTTCGGAGGGCCGCCCTTGTTTGCACTGCCAGGGGATGAGGGGAACTAAGGGTGACAGCCTGGAGAGCCGATCTGGAATCGCTAAGGATACCGACCTTCGCCTTTCGACTCTTGCAGGCTATACTTACTGCTCTTTGGAGCGCTAGAAGTTCGGCTTGGTAGACGGTGCAATACGGCGACAAAGCAAGCTTGACGGCCTTTGTCTCGGCCTCACCCTTCCATACGGAGAGAGCGGCTCCGACTCGACCCTCAATCTTGCTGCCGTCCGTATAGATCCTATGGATGTGGCTGTTAACCACGTCAGCATACGAGTCCTCATCTACCATCCCGAACCTCAACTCTACCTGCTCTGCCGGATGTGGGTCCTCAATCGCGGAATCCATTCGTTCCACCTCCCTGTCCCTAAATGCCGGGTACGACACTCCCTTCTTGATCTCATATAATCTCGATGCTTCAAGTATTCTGAGATCAAGAGGGAGTATCCCAGCCAACAGCAGCGCAGAGTTCAGGGAGATGGTTCGATATGCTCTGCAGATCTTCAGGGCAAAACCCCGTTGGACGGAGTTGAGCCTTTTTTGGACCCCCATCTTTTCCACGGTGGGTGCCCTCGCTGCCGATGCATACAAAATAGTTGGTTCTATGACCACCGTATAAATAACCTTAACTACTTGGGGGTTAAGCCCCCAACCTACTCTAGCGGCCCTGGCAAGCTGCTTGTAGCGCTTGATTGCCTTTTGGCAAATGCTGCTAACGTGGGCGTTAAACGTCAAGCCTTTGTCCTTTTTAATAAGGCCCAGAATCTTTATTTCGCTGTAGTATTTAATTTCCACACTCCCCATTCTCAAGCGCGGTGTGTCATATTTTAGTCGCTTTGTGCGGCGCAAAATTCAATCGTCTTCGGTGCTTCTTTGGGGCATGAAACCATACTGGTTGGGGCTTATTTTGGGTAACAGGTAGAACCTAAGTCGGGCTACCAACATCTTCTCGAAGATACATAACATACAATACCGAAACATACTTCAGTGTTTGTTTAGCTACGTTAGCAACAGGACCCCCAACTTCAGCCAACCGAATCCGAAACATTATTTCTATTTATTCAATAATCTTCTTAGGAAACAAAATACGACGATAAAACGCGAGAGGAACAAAATACGCAGCCGCATGATGGCGAGTACGCGTATTTTTTATTTATTTTTTTGTATTTTATGGAAATATGGATGATTGTGACATTTTCTTTCAAAATATGGACTTATCTTTGTAAAATCCTAAAATATGGAAAAATATGGAAAATAAAACTTGGTTTTTCACAGTCTAAACATGATAATTCGTGTAGAAAACACATACTGGGACGAAAAACGCGTAAAATAAAAATATGTATTTACATATAAATCCGGGCCCTAATTATCAGTAAATTTACACTACAGTTCCTCACGAGGAATTTTGTAATCTAACAGTTACGTCCATGTGAAAAGAATAATTTTCTCCTATTTCGCTCTATCAAGGAGGCGGCGAGCGTCGTAACCGCCACCTGTACAAGGCGCGCTGATATGAATGTTATTTTAATGTCCTTTACGTCGATATTCGTACTGACAGACATTGACCTGCTAATTTTAGGGAGGGAGCAGCCTTAAGTAAATTAGTGGATGCAGTATACCGAGCTATAAATGGTTAATAAGAAGTACTTATGTTGTTTCCATGTTTTATAATTAAATTATTGTTTATGGCTTATTGCTGTTATATAATTAAATAAACCTTGCTTAATAAATGCTTAAAATAGATCTATATTACTTTCTTTTATTTTCAAACCTTTTTCGGTCCGGTCTATTTAGACGCAAAAAAGTCGTAACCTCGGAATAATTCGCATAGAGCTGAAAATTGGTAGAGACGTTGAATGCACCATTATAAATAAAACCTCAAAAAGTCCCCGACGCACAGTGGTCCGAAATCGCTAAATAGTGGACATTCGCAAAAATGTTGGATTTTGGTTTGGAAAAAAATACCATTCGATAGATTTTAAGAAGAGTAAAAATAAATCCTCAATAAGTTTTTTACAAAAATGTGTTTTTAAGGTGAAAAAAAAAAAAAAATTACGAAAATGTTGTATGGGAAAGAATCTATAAATAGATTTTATGCAAAAACTACTAAGGCATTCTGGTTCATTTTTGAAACAAGTAAAGTTCTAGTGGTATTTAAGGTTTAGAAAAAAAAAATTACGCAAATTTACGTGCAGCCTTTTGCAGTAGAGGGGTTCAAAATTTTGAAATAATTTTACCAACTTTTTAGGTGTGGAAAAAATACCATTCGATAGATTTCTTAAATAGTAACAATAAATCCTTAATATTTTTTTTACAAAAATATATATTTAAGGTGAAAAAAAATATTACGAAAAATTCTGTACGGGAAAGAATCTACAAATCGATTTTTTGCAAAAACTACTAAGCCATACTGGATCATTTTTGAAACAAGTGAAGTTCTAGTGATATATAAGGTTTAGAAAAAAAAATACGCAAAATTTACGTGCAACCTTTTGCAGTAGCAGGGGTTCAAAATTTTGAAATAATGGTACTTACTTTTTAGGTGTGGAAAAAAATATCATTCGATAGATTTATAAAAAAGTAACAATAAATTTTCAATAAGTTTTTTGCAAAAATGTATTTTTTAAGGTGAAAAAAAAAATTACGAAAATTTTGCGTGGAAAAGAATCTATGAATAGATTTTTTATAAAAACTACTGGACCATTCTGGATCATTTTTGAAAGTCGTAAAGTTCTAGTGGTATGTAAGGCTTAGAAAAAAAAAAGTACGCAAATTGCGTGCAGCCTTTTGCACTAGCAGGGGATCAAAATTTTGAAATGTTTGTATTAACATTTTAACGATTTATTTCTATTTCTCTAATGGCTGTCGCGTTTATTGTTTAGGTTTTTAATAAGTTACTTATATCATTTTTGTACAGATTTACAAACCAACTTCTGGGTCTTGGGTCAACCCGGATATTTTTCAGGCTATCATGAACACATTGGTGAATAGTCAGAGATCCCTATAACCCCTAATTGAAATCCCCTAGGGAAATAGCAGAGTTGTATGTAAAGCTTTATCCATGGTACTACATGCCTGCAAGTGTTCACAAACTCCTTATACATGGTGCTGATATTTGTAAGCATTTTGGCTTTATTCCAATTGGCTATTTAAGTGAAGAAGCTTCAGAGGCAAGCAATAAAGAATTTAGAAATACTAGTGATATATACAAGGAATATGAGTCGAGCAAAAACTAATGAAGATTTGTTGCACAACTTTTGAATAAGCTTTGATCCATATTTGTCTTACATTCGACCTGTTGCTTGAAAGACTTTTTAAGGACTCGTTTAATATATTTTACCCATACGGTTCTGTGAATGCATTCTATAGCGGTACACAAAACTCAAAAGGGGAGATCGCACACGTCAAACTTTTTGTGTGATCGAGTCTGCGGGTTCCATACAGTCTGATGGCGCGCGCCATGCAGATTGTATGTAAGCCGCAGACTCGACCACACAAAAAGTGTGACATGTGCGATCTCCCAAGAGGTGTTTAATTTTCAATTAGGTGTTATAGGGATCTCTGACTATTCACCAATGTATTCATGATAGCCTGAAAAATATCCGGGTTGACCCAAGACCCAGAAGTTGGTTTGTAAATCTGTACAAAAATGATATAAGTAATATATTAAAAACCTAAACAATTAACGCGACAGCCATTAGGGAAATAGAAATAAATCGTTAAAATGTTAATACAAACATTTCAAAATTTTGATCAGGGGATCCCCTGCTAGTGCAAAAGGCTGCACGCAAATTTGCGCACTTTTTTTTCTAAGCCTTACATACCACTAGAACTTTACTCCTTTCAAAAATGATCCAGAATGGTCCAGTAGTTTTTATAAAAAATCTATTCATAGACTCTTTTCCACGCAAAATTTTCACTTATAATACCACAAGAGCTTCAAAATTATCGGGTATTTCCCGATAGGTTCGTTGCAAACAAATGAAGGATTCAAGTTTTTCAGGTTAAAAAATTACGAGCGCGAAGCGCGAGTGATTTTTCCTGAAAAACTTGACGACTTTATTTGTTTGCAGGGAACCTTGAGGGAAATGCCAGATAATTTTGAAGCTCGTGTGGTATTCGGGGGATTATTTTTCCGTCCCAAATGTCGGCCAATAGAATTGCACCATGAGACGAAATGTACAGTTAACAAATAAGAATTTGTACCTTCCTTATAGTCTTCTCCATCCATTTTCTTCATATTGTAAGCGTAATCTTTCATAATGTTTGCCAATTGCGCTTCACTCGTTTCAGCACTCAATGTGTATTCCCTCTCAGTACAAAAAGTAGTAAATTGGTTCTAAACTGTTTTTTTTGCCTTCTCCGTATTAATGGGAACATTTCCTTTGACTTTTTTATCGATGGTGGACAGAGAACAAACTCCAAATCGACTCATTTTCATGCAAAATCTCCAATTTTCACAATTGAATTCAACCTGTCAGTTTGACGTGTGGTTAATTTGACTGGATCATGTTTTGTTTTTTATATATAGCAACGACCAGAGAAAATTTTCAAAAAATTATCAGTATAATACCATGTAGGTTGTACCACGTGACGTCGAATGTTGCAATTCTATTGGTCGATATTTGGGTCGGAAAAATAATCGTTATTATTTTTTTCACCTTAAAAAATACATTTTTGCAAAAAACTTACTGAGAATTTATTGTTACTTTTTTATAAATCTATCGAATGATATTTTTTTCCACACCTAAAAAGTAAGTACTATTATTTCAAAATTTTGAACCCCTGCTACTGCAAAAGACTGCATGTAAATTTTACGTATTTTCTTTTCTAAACCTTAAATACCACTAGAACTTCACTTGTTTCAAAAGTGATCCAGTATGGCTTAGTAGTTTTTGCAAAAAATCGATTTGTAGATTCTTTCGTACAGAATTTTTCGTAATAATTTTTTTTCACCTTAAATATATATTTTTGTAAAAAAATTATTGAAGATTTATTGTTACTATTTAAGAAATCTATCGAATGGTATTTTTTCCACACCTACAAAGTTAGTAAAATTATTTCAAAATTTTGAACCCCTCTACTGCAAAAGGCTGCACGTAAATTTGCGTAATTTTTTTTGTAAACCTTAAATACCACTAGAACTTTACTTGTTTCGAAAATGAACCAGAATGCCCTAGTAGTTTTTGCATAAAATCTATTTATAGATTCTTTCCCATACAACATTTTCGTAATTTTTTTTTTCACCTTAAAAACACATTTTTGTAAAAAACTTATTAAGGATTTATTGTTACTCTTATTAAAATCTATCGAATGGTATTTTTTTCCACACCAAAATCCAACTTTTTTGCGAATGTCCACTATTTAGCGACTTCGGACCACTGTGCGGCGATCCTCCTTGTGCAAAAAAAATTATTCAAGGTCAAAGGTATGAAAATTATGTTTATCCCGTTTTTTTTTCAAATTGTACATTTTATCATAAAAATAGGTAAGTATGGCAAGAGTTGTAGATCATAGAATTCTCTAAAAAAAATATTCAAACACTTTTTTTATACGACTTACTAGTCCTCATAATTAGCGGGTTTAAAGTTTGGGAAATCATACTTATACTTATATTATAAAGTAAAAAAAATTGTGGAACTGCTGATTTGAATTGAAAAATTCGTTTTGCGTTGGATAGTCTTATTTATCGAGAAAGACTTGACATAACATCACGTTGCCACCAATAGGGGCAAATAAACAGAGCAAAATGTGGAAAAACGGGAAAAATTATTTGAAAGAGCTTATCTCACAAACTGCTGAAGCGTTTTTTATGCTATTTGGCACATATATAAAGTAGACCACGTGGAGGGACATAGCCCATAGGCTATTTAGTTTTTCGGGAAAATGTATGGTTTCTGTGAAATACCTAACAGGGCGGAGCAGAACTTGTACTGCAGTATACGAGGGCTGTTCACAGCCAAACATACTTCTGCGTGACTGATTATATTATTACCATTACCAAATCTTATCTTTTCGAGTCGCGAAGAGCAACAGTACGCTACGCTTGCAAGGCACTCAGAAGTATGTCAGGCCGAGAACATATCAAACAACCCTAGTATGTAGTACTAGACGTTAAGCGTGGCTATGCCCGCGTTTATTATAAATTTCACGGAAACCGTACATTTTCCTCAAAAACAAAATAGCCTACGTCCTTCCACGTGATACGTCCCCATTCCCCAATACTGATATGATTTTCCCAACTTTATAGCCTGCTATTTATAACGAATGGTTAAGTCGTACGAAAAAAAGTGTAAAGATATTTTTTGTAGAGAATTCTATGATCTACACTCTTGTCCTACATATTTTTATGATAAAATGTACCGTAAGCCGTTTGAAAAATAAACAGGGAAAACCTTTTTTTTGTTTCTTACATTTGGGGACTTTTGAGGTTTTATTTATAGTGGTGTATTTAATGTCTCTACCAATTTTCAGCTCTATGCGAATTATTCCGAGGTCAAATGTTTAATTTTCCTGGGGTATTTGTATAAATATATTTTTAAAATATTAGTATAGATCATTACATAAAATCTGCTTTAATACTTTGATTTAAATTTACTTTATGCTTTTATACAGGGTGTAACAAAAACTAGTGATAATACTTTAGGGTGTGTACGTGTTCCCTGTAGAGAGTTCACTGTGAAAGTAGCAGCGCTGAAAGACCAAAAAAATTTTTTTACTTTAGTATGGAGAAACTCGTGACGCTCGGGCCCTTGCCCATACAAAAGTGAAAAAAAATTTTGGTCTTTCAGCGCTGCTACTTGCACAGTGAACTTTCTACAGGGAACACGTACACACCCTAAAGTATTATCACTTGTTTTTGTTACACCCTGTATATTTTTTATTTATACTTTTTCTTTAAAAACTAACACGCTCATCACGCCCCGCACCGCGGCAGATCGTGAAGCCCTCAACTATATCCGACCTCGCGTGCACTCGTCGCCTCGCAATGGGCATGCGGACGCCATTGGGCACCACTCGTTTCGCGCCGCGGCCGTTCGGCTTCACTCGGGAGCGCTCGGTTATATCCACCTTCGCGCCCACGCCTCCAGCATTCGCATAGAGAAAAATAAATATAATATTATGGCATTCGGGCCATATTGTGTAGGTCATATTGTGTTGACCGCTTGCGTTTATCCGGGCTTCAGCGACCCACGCCGACTTTCTCCATGGTTGTAATTTTGTGTAATTTTAATCAATGTGCCTAAATATTTAATTATAATTCCATATTATGTTGATATAAAAAAAAAAGACGGGTTGCACTCCGGGAGTGCCGGCAGAAGTGAAAACTTGATTATTAACGTTGTGCATTATTTTTTAACCCATTTTTTATGAAAATCGATTTTAAAAAATCGATTTTTTAATTAATCGAAATCCTTACAATCGATTAAATTTTTAACCTATTTTTTATGAAAATCGATTTTTAAAAATCGATTTTTTTAATTAATCGAAAGCCTTACAATCGATTAAAAAATATCGACAATCGAAAAAAAACAATCGATTGTTCGATTAATCGATTTCGATGTTACAACACTACTCTCCAACCGTCTTACGGTTTTTCGATCAGCACGAGAATCTGACGCGAGTTTCACAGTTTTTACTAGTGACCGACCGAACTTTCGGTTTCGGTTTCGGCCAGTTTCGGCCAAAAAATCCAGTCTCGGCCTTAGTTTCGGTTTCGGCCAAAATATAGCCGAAACTTTCGGCCCTGCCGAAACTCTAGTGTTTGTGTGTCGTTCGGTAAACTTGTGCTTGCTCGCCGGCGAGACCCCGGCTCATCTCACCACCGTCCATATTTTAATCGTGTTTTGTGGTTATGTCTTGCAAATTACTGCCAAATTACTAAGTATTTATTTTGTTTTTCTTAGTAAGTACTTCGTTTTATTTTCAGCAAATTGTCTAAACTTATTCTTATCGAACATGAGAGGTTTGAATTTTATTTCTAAACGATAAACGCACGTTGGTGAATTACGTGCTATGTTCTTATTTTAACAATGTTTCCCAAACAAAGGATTAAGTAAATAAAAGAAATTGATTAAATTGTGTGTGAACTTTGTTTATTAAATAATTTTGTTTGACTATGGGAATATAATAGGAGGATAAAGATTGCGAGATTTATCTTGTCAATCATCTCGCCTCATTCTTTTCCTTTTACCACGCGTTTTATTTATATTTAAAATAATTAACCTTTAACTATGGACGCGCAGTCCCACAGACCGTTCTTACTCTGCTAGAATCGTATATACCCCACTTCCCCCTAAGTTTCACACTTGCGGCCCTCATTACACAAGCCGAAAAAATATTTTTTCTTGTGCCTTATAATTATCCGATTATTTGCATTGAAAATTAACCGGAACATAAATAAAAAAAAAGAAAGTATGCTTTTATAGTCTAGCTCTAGGCGAAGATAAATAAAAATCGTGACCTAGATAAAGGGGTTTGGGGATATCAGAGTTGGAACGGGAAGTTTGCCGCTGGCACTTATTGTGCGTGTTAAATTTTTAGAGAAATTATGAGTTTTTTTATGTACTTTAAAGCGTAAAAATATCTTCAAAAATTTTTATAATGGACGTATAAAGTTTTTGCTATATTTGCGGAGAATTTATTAAAGTAAGAGCGAAAAAATTACTTGCACCGATAAATAAATGGATTTATCAAGCCTTTGAAACAAATTTTAAACTTCCAATTAAAAACAAAAAAAAATATGGGTGCCTCATATCTCACGTACTCATGAAAGAGGCATGCTACAAGCTATCACCTAAATACAAAAATATCAAATTTTAAACCTAATTTATATATTTTTTCCTTCTAATTCTGTTTTTAGTTCTGTTAAATTTCAAGTTTACTTAGTAATTTCGTTTTGAACTTCGACCGCGGTCTGTGAGACTGCATGTCCGTGTTTCTCATACAAAGAATATGACTGCAATTGATTGTTTTTCAATAGTAAATGTCTTGAAATAAATTCTGCTCATGTTTTTAAGGTTATCCTTCGTTCTAATACATTAAAACTTGGAATCGTATAAAAAACGGAATATGATACTGAAAAATTTCTAGGAAACATATTCGAGTCTAAGATCAATAATATTTATTTTAACAAATGTCACAAAAAGTAAAAAAATCCAATTTGGCACTTTTTCTTATGTGTTAACAAATGTTACAGAACAATAAATTTCAGTAAACAATCGTCATTTTAAATGTTTTATCAAGTTTCGGTTTCGGTTTCGGTTTCGGCCGAAACCGAGCGCAAGGCCGAAAGTTCGGTTTCGGTTTCGGTTTCGGCTGAAAAATGAATTTCGGTCGGACACTAGTTTTTACCCATCCCACAAAAGTGCTCAACGCCGCTAAAAAAGTTTTCACTTCAAAAATGCTATGCGATAGCTGTACCGACACCGACAGTTCCCGAATGCCAGGTGTATTTTATTTTAATTAATGTAATAATTTATATTTACCATTGTTAGTACTCGTATCGGTACGGTGAGTAGTATCCTTGTTTTTCTTCCTGGCGGATGTAAACTTTTCGTTCACAAAATTGCTAAACTCTGAATCAAGTTTAGACCACTGAGCGGCCTTTAGCCTCGATTTTTCAATTATGTGTCTTTTCGAAATCTTGATTTTGTTCATTCTAGAAAAAAAAACGAATAAACATTAAGTGTAAATTCTCAATTTTAGCGTATTTCCATAAGTCTGTTACGTCTGAACTATTACATATATATATATATATATATATATATATATATATATATATATATATATATATATATATATATATATATATTTTAATTTTCTTAATATTCGAAATATTTTTTTAATTAGCCATAGCCAGCCATAATTTTATAGTGAGATTTAAAATGTTACCTGCACGCATGATAGACAGCCACACAAGCATACTGCGGTAGAGTAGTATCGACCTTAAACACAGTTAAAAAATATTATTAGAGTTTGGAATGGCCATCGTAGAAATATGAATAAATAGAAATACCTACGGACAATAACTAAATGACAATAATCGTTCTGTGGACTCGACAATTCTTCTTCACAAAGAAAACCCTTTCTATGTCGGTCATGCTATGCGTGCTGAACATAAACTAGTAAAGTTGCCTTTTCTGTCCCTATGTCCCTTTGTTCACTTTAATCTTTAAAACTACGCAACAGATTTTGATGCGGTTTTCTTTAATAGATAGTGATTGAAGAGGAAGCTTTATAAGTATAATTACATCAATTAAATAGTGGAGAAATACTGTTATTTTTTAGGTTTCTAATGTGATGTAAATAATTACATCTTCTCCGCTTACATTGCAAACGCAGGCTGAACTCTACGAGATTTATCAAAAATAATGTACTAAGTATATTGTACACTATTAAACAGTCTACAGAAAACTTCGCGATGGTATATGCCTATCTCTTATGGATATCCCACAATAACATTTGTTTGTCATTTACTTTTTACTACAAATAATGGCTAAAGGGATTTGGGTAATATTGGCGTCATTTTCAAATCTCGCAGCCACTCACCAAATCGGCATATTATGAAAGAACATATCAAGAGGAGTAAACTTTATTATGGGGGACATATAGCTAAACTATATCGGAGCTGAGATATTAGGCATTTTAAGTTCGTATTTTCAACTAAAAGTAAATTCAATCATAACATGAATACTCAGTAAAATACAAAAAAACTGCATTATTTATTAGCTAAAAGCCTTCCTCGATAAATGGGCTATCCAATACAAAAATATTTTTACAAATCAAACAAGCAGTTCCTGAGATTAGCACTTTCAAACACAAACACTTCAGCTTCATAAGTATACAAGGTATTACAAAACTAAGTGATAATACTTTAGTGTGTGTACTGTATATGAGTCCCGTGTATAGAGTTTACTGTAATAGTAGTAGCCACAGATCTCTGTAGTAGCGCTGAAAGAAAACATTTTTTTTTCACTTTTGTATGGGGAAACTCTTTACGCCAGGGCGCTTGCCCATGCAAATCACAAAAAAGTTTCTTAGCAGACAGAAGCATAAAGGTCGTAGTTGACGGCGAATGCTCGGAAACTCAGTCTGTTGATGCTGGTGTCCCTCAGGACTGTGTGCTATCGCCTACCCTATTCATACTGCATATCAATGACATGTTACAGACCAACGGCATTCATTGCTATGCGGATGATAGTACAGGTAATGCTGTATATACCGGCTCCCCCAATATTTCTCGGCTAAATGTCATTGAGAGTCGAAACGAACATGTGTCTAAAATAGAGAATTCATTGGAGAAAGTCTCTGAATGGGGTAGACGTAACTTAGTCCAATTCAACCCCGCCAAGACAAAAGTCTGCGCGTTCACCGCTAAAAAGTCACCTATGGTCGTACATCCTCGTTTTGAGGGCACATTTTTAACCATCTCCCCTAGCATTGAAATACTTGGCGTTAGCAAATCGAGCGAAGTCCAGTTCCGATATCATCTAGAGGGTAAGGCCAAGTTAGCCTCGAAGAAGCTTGGTGTTCTCAACAGAGCGAGACAGTACTTCAGTCCGGACCAACGCCTACAAATCTACAAGGCGCAGGTTCGACCTCATATGGAATATTGTTCTCATCTCTGGGCAGAAGCGCCTAAATACCAACTGCTCCCTCTGGATCGTATCCAACGAAGGGCCGCTCGAATTGTTGACTGCCATAGTATTTCAAACAGCTTGAACCCCTTGGAATTACGCCGAGATGTAGCTTCACTCTGCATCCTCTATCGGTTGTATCACGGGGAGTGCTCTGAGGAATTGTTCGGAATCATACCACCTGCAACTTTTCGCCATCGTCCCACGCGAAAAATATTCCATCCTCGTCACCTTTATGAGTGGCAGTCTTCCACCGTGCGTTTCTCGCGTAACTTTCTGCCGCGCACTGTAAAACTCTGGAACGAACTGTCACCAGCAGTATTTCCGGACCTATACGACCTGCAAACCTTCAAGAAGAGAGCGTATTCCCTCTTAAAAGGCCGGCAACGCACCTGCAGCTCTTTTGATATTGCGAGTGTCCATGGGCGACGGTAGTTGCTTTCCATCAGGTGACCCGTTTGCTCGTTTTCCCCCTTATTTTATATAAAAAAGAGGATTATCACTTAGTTTTGTTACAACCTGTAGATAATAATAGATATAGATACAAGACGTATAATTATTCATTTCATCATTTAGGTATTTTTAATTTTAGTTATTCGCACATTTTAGAAGAATGATTTAAGCATTCAACATACAGTTCGACAAGGCTGTATAGGAACGTGGCGAGAAAAGGAACACTAACGCTTCTATCATACAAAAACGTCATTTTTGACAGTTCTCCTTTACCAGCAGCGCCCATTGACATCATTTACATATTCATTTAAAGCCTTGTCGAACTGTACAACTACGCGCCATCATTTAATGAGTTTTTAGCTACATATTTATTTTTCTTTTGCAAAAAAATGCGAATCCATTTTTTTCGAATTTCTTAAAGAGAGCCGTTTTGTTTTTTTAAATATATTTTGTGTAAGTAAATAGTTAATCCATACTTCCATACTAATATTATAAATGCGAAAGTATCTCTGTCTGTCTGTCTGTCTGTCTCCCTTGCACGCCAAAACTACTGAACCGATTGCAACGAAATTTTGTACACAGATATTCTAGAGCCTGAGAAAGGACATAGGCTACATTTTGATGAGGGAAAATATCTTATTTCCATGAAAATATCGATGAAAATTAATTCGCATTGTAGTTCTTAAACGTGACAGCAGATGTCGTTTTTATAGCCGATGGCTCCGTAGCTCAGTTAGTTAAGCGCGTGGTCAGTTTCATATTTTATGTATAAATATTATAAAAGTATTAAAATGTACCTATATTATTTCCGTTGTCTGGCACAGGTGTAAGCTGTTTTTAAACTGTCCTGTAGGCTCTCTATTATTTTAGTTTTACTATATGACAACAGATGGCGCTATTTGGACATTTATTAAGTTGATTTTAAAATTAGAATATTTTATTTTGGACATTTTATCACGGCATTCCCACGGAAACCACCGTACGCTATAAACTAAAGTCCACGCGGACGTAGTCGCGGGCAACAGCTATATTATAAAGTTTAAAAAGTCTAAAAATTAAAGTAAATTAGTACTTAAATAAATGAGCCAAAAAAGAATCTGACCGATAGCTCATAAATGACTACAAAGTTACGTATTGTATAGAAAATCTACTGTCAAATTAAGTTAGTTCCAAAAATTTATAACAGATGTCGCTAGCATCGCGTCTACATCGCGCTATCGCTTGCTCATAAGTGTTTCTATAAGAGGTGGTACCATCTCGAATGATGCGTCTTGATTCTTTCGATTGTTTAACACGCTTCCATATAACTAACTACTCAAAAGTTGTGTAATGGGGGCCTAAAATATAAGCTTTAAAATTTGTTATACATAAAGTTTAATTTAAATTATTTAAATATTATGTGCACACTGCACAGCTGTTTTTGGGTATTTTGATTTTAAAAAGCTTTTGACAACAATTTTGTTGACATCGCGCGCTATAAACTGAAGTCCACGCGGACGAAGTCGCAGGCAACAGCTAGTATTCTATAAAACATTCCTGCAGCTGTACTTCTATAATGAGTCGGGAAGTAGATTAAAAGCTACACTGAAAATTCTGCCGAAAGGTGGCGTCCAGGGTCATACTGCACTGCACTGCATATATATTACTAGCTGGACTTCGTCCGCGTGGACTTCAGTATATAGCGCGTGGTGTCAACAAAATTGGTATCAAATTTAAAAGCTTTTTAAAACCCTGGTACCCCTCAAATCAAAATACCCAAAACAGCTGTGCAGTGTGCACATAATATTAATTTTTTTTAAATTAAACTTTTTTATACCAAATTTTAAAGCTTATTTAGCCCCCCATTACACAACTTTAGCTTTACCCATAAACTATTTAGTATTTATCCTTGGTAGGCTGTTGTTGCTATATAACAATTGAAAGAATCGAAAAACCTAACTCAACATGGTACCACCTCTTATAGAAATACGTATGAGCAAGCGATAGCGCGATCTAGGCGACTCTTGGCGCCATCTGTTATGAGTTTTTGGAACTAACTTAATTTGAACAAATTTACACATAAACACCCCCTTACAACCCCTTTTTCCCAGTTAAAAAGTAGCCTATGTCCTTTCTCAGGCTTTAGACTATCTGTGTACAAAATTTCATTACAATCGGTTCAGTAGTTTTGGCGTGAAAGCGAGACAGACAGACAGAAATACTTTCGCATTTATAATATTAGTATAGATAGTACCAAACTATGCCCAAAATTCGCTAAATAGTGGAAAAAATCGACATTATATTATGGGAACAACACAGCCGGTGATCGCGACAACAATAGAATACAATAGCAATTCTTGGAATCCCCGATCGAAGGATTAATACACAAGAACAATAATTATAATAATATTGCATATAGATCAAGATAGTCTCAAGTCTGGCTATATTTTAGTCGGACGAGAGTTAAACCCAATGTGAAAGTATGTATGAAAAATAATTATTCATATTTGACGCGGACGAAGTCGTGACTCGTGGGCAATAGCTAGTGAGAAATATATATCCAACAGATTAATATACCCTTTCTACACCTGTTTGTTAAGGATAGCTCCATAAAGTAACGTTAATTACTATTGATTTTGTGAACATAAGGTGCAAAAATAAATATACTAAAATAATCGTAGCTCAGCTCCGATATTACTTAGAATAATTTTAATTACTTATATAAGTTTCTCTAATGTAGTGCTACAAAATAGTAATGGTTTTATCCCTGGCCGCTGGAAAAAAAAATGACGCCACATGTCCATACAAAGTTACCCAATGCCCTTTCGAAGCTATTTTAACCAATACGGCATTAATCCTTACTCAATTAAATACTTTAAATACACTATTGATGTAATATAGATCTATATGGCCTTTTACAGCATATGATTTAAATGAATATGTTCGAAGATATTACAGGTTTAAAAATTGCGGGACGTAGCGTTTGCGGCGGTACCGGCCAAATGTGGGCCACGGTCAGTAATATGACCATTTTCCACCCTGAAGGGAAGAAAACGATGTAACGCGCGCCCTTAATAGCTCGATAGGTTCGGGCCGCACGGAGCGACATCTGTCATCGCACGTTCGCATCGCGGCAGATCGACGATGCTCGGAAGCGCTCGGCAATATCCGCCCTCGCGCTCACGCGTCACCCCGCACCGTGACAGATCGTCGACGCTCAGAAACGGTCAGCTATATCCGACCTCGCGCTCACGCGGCGCCTCGCACCGGGCAATAGGATGCCATTGGTCACCGCTCGTTTCGCGCCGCGACCGATCGGCGACACTCGGGGGGCGCTCAGCTATATTCGTCTTCGCGCCCACGCCTCGTCAGGTAGCGGGCTTTCGGGATTCGGGCGACATAATATTATTGTGTTGACCACTTGGTGACTTGCGTAATGCGTTCATCCGGGCTTCAGCGACCCACGCCGACTTTCTCCATAGTTGTAATTTTTATGTCATTTAAATCAATGTGCCTAAGTGTTAGATATAATTTGTGAAGTTTAAGTCGAATAGTGAAGTCGGCAACTTTATAACGATTATTTTAGGTCGTGCCGAGGCTTGACCTTTCGGAGATTACCTTATCCTACCTGTCAGTCACAATGCATTAGTTCCTTTAGTTGTGTCCATTTGTGTGAATACGGGCGCGCGACGCCCCCTCCGAGCCCCGCGCGCTGTCTCGCGGCGAGCGGCGGTTGGTTCTTTAGTACAGGCTGTCTACGAAAAACAAGCCGGCAAGGCCTTGCCCCAGGTCAAGCCTCGGCACGACCTAAAATAATCGTTTTCTTCCCTTCGGGGTGGAAAACGGTCATATCTTAGTTCGGTGCCTTCGGTTTGACCTTTCGGAGACGTGTTTTCTTTCTGCCGGCGCCATCAAAAGCGTACTGTGCAATCAGATTCATTGGGTAACAGAAGAACTAAGTAGATTTCAAAATAAATAAGACACGAGTCAAAGTTATCAAACAATGTACTATATTTTGAAGAGTAAAATTTAAACCAACTAGTACTTAAACACTTAAAACCTATTAACTTAACCATCTGTATTACGCTTAAAGATAATAGGTATGAATTTAATCCATAGCATTAAACTAAATCACAGTATTTTAAGGCAGTCATGAATAATAATTCTTAATCTACTACATTAAATTAAGAGTTTAGCACATTGCAGTTGGGCGTGATTGGTCGTTCCACCCTCTTGCAATATATAAAAAGGAAGAAGGTTCATCTGGAGTGTGTCATCTAGGACCAACAATTTTCGCGTAGCCTCCAGCAAAATGGTGGACCTGGTGCCAACCTGGTTTCTTAGATATGAAACCACAGTTTTGTTGTCGGACTGTAGCAATACCGACTACCCTCACAATACTTTTTTGAATCTGGAAACCGCTATGAGAAGACCGCGAACAGCTCCTTCCTGTTTATATGCCATGTTTGCTGCTCCTTCTACCAAATTCCGGCTAGTTGATGACAACCTATCTGCACGCCCCATCCCGTATCGGAAGCATCCGTTGTTATAAAAACATCTGGCTCGGGAATAAATATCCTGCCTGGATTTACAAGGTGCTGGACCCACCACATGCAGTCTGCTACCGCCTAACTTGGAACCACAAACTTTTTCTTCGAAATTTCTTCTAACAGAACCCTGCTCGCGATTTGCAATTGTCTTGTAAATAAACGACCTAGAGGCGTCACTAGAGCTGCAAATCCTAACTTGCCTATCAGCGACGATCCGGTGGCCCAACACCATTTCCGCTCCTGAATTAGTCTCTGTAGGTATAAAGAGAGACGACCCACCTTATCTCATGGCAACCTCTTTTGGTTCAAATCTGTCTCCCAAACTATTCCTAGAAATTAGATCTGTCTTGTCGGTTGCACAACGGATTTCTGTAGATTTACCGACCATCCTAGATCTCTGAGGAACTGTACCGCGAACTCTAGTTGAGACTTGAGTATCTGGGGGTCCTGGTGCGCGAAAAGAAAATCGTCTAAATATACTACAACTCGAATCCCCTTCGTCCTCAACACACCTGCGACCCAATTTGTTATTCGAGAGAAGATATGGGGTGCACTGCTCAGGCCAAAAGGAAGACAAGTCATTTGATAGAGGCTGTCTTCGTAAGAAAAGCTGAGGAATCTGCGGTGGCTTTCCTTTATGAGAATGTGCAAGTAGGCTTGCGAAAGGTCCGACTTTCCCAAGAAGTCTAGGGGTTGCAAAATGGCAAATAAATAACACGGCAACTGATATCTTTTTAGGCGACTTTCTATTAAGTCACAAAAAAACTAACTTTGCAGTGATTAAATATCTTAGCAGCTATTAAAAACTATAGAAGCAACAAAAGGCTAGGATCAAAAAAACTAAAAAAACGGCTGCTACTGTAAGGTATCAAATATATCAAGCGGGATCAGTGTATAACTGGTTATGGTATTATAAAACCTAATGTGGCGACTAATTTTTCCGAGGGGATATCAAACAACTGGCAACTATTGGCTTTCATTATAAAAATACATATTTGGCAGCGATTACTAGGTAGCTTTAAAACTGAAAATGGGTATTATAATAATGTATTTGGATATTAGAATATTGTTTGCAGATTCGTAAATTCTTGAAAACGGCGGCAAATGCACTCGTGTGTCTGAGCAGTGCGAGGGCTGCGGAGCATTCATTATTAATGAAAAGACTTAACAGAAGGCCTACTTAACCACGGATACGGAAGTTGGGGGGACGGGGGGCGTAGCCCCCCGCCAAAACAAATACAAACATAAAACACGTTGTAGGTTGGGTTAAAGGCGTTAAAAAGTAAGTTACTCAAAGTAAGTAGGTTAATTTAATCCTGAGATTCCCAAGGGGTGCAAGTGCACCACCTGGCACCCCCCTGCTGGCTCCCATGATTAAATCAAAACTAATGAAATTAATCGATTTTGATTGACTTAGATTAGTTTTCCGTTCGATACATAATTTTTTCACTCCCTTTTGTTACACTTAAGATAGTCAAGAAAAAATTAAATAGACCAAGAATAGTTTTTTTGCATGTCACAATTTGGTTTATTTAGATCCCTAAAAATGTAGCCAAAAGAATTTTTTATGAGATCTTGTTTGTATTTATTTCAGACCTTGGTCAAGTTTATAGACAACCCCATTTTAGAATTTATGAAAGCCTATTTTAACTTTTTTATCCGCCAATAATTTGTCGCCTTAGAAGAAGTTCAATTGCCACAAAAGAAAATCACTGCCAGATAAAATTTAAATAAAACCTCAAAAGTCATTAAAAAGCCGCCGCTTTCTAGTTAAAATGCTACCTCAAATTAGTCGCCAAGTAGTTTATTTACTATCCATTTTCAGTTTTTTGAAGACCCGGAATGGTATCAATTTGTCGCCGCGTTAAATACATGCCTTGCAAAATATTTGGAACTTGACGCTGATTTATAAGCCGGAATTTTGGGGGTTTCAGATATAAATTTAGTCGTCTTAAATCGAAAATCTGGTGCACCCTCCCCGTTTTGCTTTGGGGTTATAAAGATTCGCGTCTTTGTCTTTGACGGTTCTATAACTCCGCTGCTTCGTAAAATGCCTATCTCTTTTGACATCAACTGAGAATTCTTTGTCGCGAATCTTTCTAACAGGTATTTGTGTAAGGGTACTAGTGGGGGCGTCTTTAGAAAGGGAATTGTGTAACCTACGATTGCTTTTAAGATATTGTCCGGTGCTTCCAGGTTTCTCCAGTCAGTATTGTGAGGAGCTGGCAACGGAGGTGGGTACACGGCTTGTACCAGGACGGGAGTGGTAATAAGAAGGCCTTTGGTTCGGCTGGTGTGCCACCTCCTTTGATTTGCGAAACTTTCCTTTCACTAAACCGTCACGGGATCTGATTTGAAAAACTTGAGGTACCCCACGTTATCCTTTAGAATATTTGAAAGGGCTTTCTCCTCGTGGCGCGGTATCTGTTTTAACGCTGTGGTCAAAGCTTCGTTTCTTGCCTTATACGTATTTCTACGCATTTCTATAGTCTCGGCCCTGTGACCACGCGCGAATTGCAGGAGATCATCCGTAACAGTTTTAAATTGCGAGCCCTTTGATAGGAGTGTTTTAACATCTTCTGCCGCACCGGGATGATTCCTACAGATGCCTTGCAGGCTTTCAACCAGAACCTTTCCTTTTAGGAGCAGTCCGCGTCCGTGCGCCTAGCACCTTGTCCTGCTTCTCAAGCAGAGCAGATGGTTGTACTCCGAGGCTTCCCAACTCTGGATTTACTTGCAGCGCACTAAAAACTGGTGCTGCGTGTAAACACTGTTCCGCGTCCTTGTACCGGATTCTGTTCCATGTCATCACCCGATCATGACCCGAACCTTTGGCATTCTATCCCTTCCATGCTCATTTGTGGAGTCAGCGCAGGTACAAGCGGCTCCGCTTCTTTGGTTTCAGGACGAAAGTTTAGCTCAAAATCATGGTCATCAGTCATTCTCAGCGACGGCGCCTCCCAGTTAGAACAAGCTGGAGAGCCACGAGGTGCTTCATCCTCGTATTCTGACTCCGCTGAGGACTCTTGCGGAGGGGCTTGTAGTGTTGGTTGAAACGCCTCTAACTTAGAAAACACACAAGAAAACATATTTTCCATTCGCTCTTCCAGTATATCAAGCCTGCTTTTCTTAGCACCACTTCCGCTGACATCCAAAGCCGCACTAACAGATGTTATATAATATGTCTCTTCTTTTCCTATTTGTGTTTACAGAAGGCTCCATTTCTCCTGCTAAGATTCGATCCGTCACTTTTCTGGTTTGTATTAACGCCCTGGCGGACTCCACAGCCTCCTTAAACAATTCTGTTCTTGCTGCTCGAATCTTATTTGCAATAGCAGGCGGGCCTATAATGAGGGACCTGGTGAATGCCCATTCTGTTAGTTTTTTACATTGAAGGAGATAATAAAATATACACAAAAATTACTGATATTGCGCAATTATTTAATAAATATTTTATTGACATTACAAAAAATAATTATTCTAATGACATCAATAATATTAAAAATGAACCAATTAAATCATTCTATTTATCTCCGTTAATTCCTAATGACATTTATAAGATTATAATTTCTCTAAATAACACACAATCAACTGGATATGATCTTATTTGTACAAAAATAATAAAATTAGCAGCAAAGTACATATGCTACCCTTTATGTCACATAGTTAATTTATCGTTTGAACAGGGACATTTTCCATCGCAATTAAAGATATCAGTAGTTAAGCCTCTTTTCAAAAAAGGTAATACAAAGCATATGTCAAATTACAGACCAGTGACGCTTATACCAGTAATCTCAAAAATATTTGAAAAGGCCATGCAAATCAAACTAGTAAATTACCTTAATAGGAACAATCTACTCTGTAAACAACAATTTGGATTCACGAAACGAAAATCAACGACAATGGCCTGCTTTTCACTAGTTAAACAAATCACACAATCTACTGACCAAGGACTAGCTGTAGCTGCTGTTTTTCTTGATCTAAGTAAAGTTTGACTTCGTTGATCATAAGCGATTATTAGATAAATTGGAAAAATACGGTATTCGGGGAAATGCATATAAATGGTTTAAATCATATCTAACAGGTAGGAAGCAGTGTGTAGAAATAACTCACCTTGAACAAAACAAAGAAACTTCGTATAGATCAGAATATGAAGATTCTGAATGCGGAGTACCACAGGGTAGCATGTTAGGACCAAACCTCTTTTTAATGTATATAAATGATCTGCCAGAAATAATAAAATATGACTGCAGTATGTTCGCTGACGACCACTCTGTTGATAAAATGCCCAAGAAATATATTAAATGACGAATTGCTAAATGAAATTAAAAATGTTACAAATTGGCTTCAAAGTAACAATCTTAAGGTAAATCTAGAAAAAACCAAAATTATTAAGTTTTATAAAGAAAATATTGACGAAATAAAAATTTAGAAAAGAAAATAATGCCAATCAAATGTGTATCATCAGCTACTTTTTTAGGGATAGAAATAGATAAAAACTTGAATTGGAAAATACATATAGATAATACCTGTAATAAACTTAATAGATTCATATTTGCGCTTAAAAGAATAAAAAATATTGTATCTAAGGAAGCCACCTTAGTAACTTACCATGGTTATGTCTCATCAACTAAGGTATGGTCTGATACTATGGGGCAATTCGGTGGATGTGAACAGGGTATTTATAGTGCAAAAAAATGTATACGAGCTATGGCAGGGGTAGACAAGTTCACTCATTACAAACCGCTATTTCAACAATTCAAAATTCTGCCACTAGCCTGTTTGTATATACAAGAATCATGTCTTTTTGTTAAGAAGCATGGTTTTCTATTTGAAAATAAAGGCGTTAAAGAAACCAGAAACAAAAGAAATAAAAACAAAATAAATATACCCACACAAAAATCAGCATTAAATAGCAAAAACACTTACTGTATGACAATTAAAATATACAATAACCTGCCTGACAAAATAAAAAATGACAATAATACTTATGCTAAGTTTGAGAAGGCGCTATTTGAATGGCTATTAGAAAAATGCTATTATTCAGTACAAGAATATTTTAACGATATAGCAGTAACAAATAAATTTAAATTAACTTTAAATATATAGAATAGGAATATGCATAATTATAAGACAATAATTCAGATTACTTTTTAAGACGAATGTGAATTTATGACATTAATATTATTATTCATCTTTTTATTTTAACCGTAGTATGACATTATATAGAATTAATTTATCGGTGTACCTAGTAGGAAATGATTCCGACATATTGTATGTGACGCTTGTGGACCTGATTAATTTAATAATTATTATACTTATGTAATATTTAATTCTTTTGACATAAATAATGTAATTAGGATTTTAATGAAGATAATGATAATGAAATAATATTCTTGACTTTTCTTTATTAATGTTATAATAATATGATAAAATTTGTTAATGATTCTTTCTTTAAATCGTTTGCATGTTTATTAGAATATAAGATTTACATGAATTAATGTTTAAAATTAGACAATATTTCCACGCCAATGAGGCAGAAATTTTGATACTATAACCTAATCATAAGAACCATTGTAACAAATTTCATGTAAATAAATATACTATTCTATTCTACATAACTCTCGGCAGCCCTTTTCTAAAAGATGATCCGTCTCTGGGTCGAAAGCTCTAACTATTCCAACCGTAGGGAGTGCAAAGGTGAGGTTATTCAGAGTATTTGGTTCAATTTCGTCCCCGAAGACTTCTTCCTTTGTTAATTGACAAACCTCCCATCGAGGCCAGCCGTCAGGTAAGCTCTCCTGCGCCTACAGTTTAAGGCACCCAAGTATCTCATCCTCTTGATGGGAATCACCCTGCTCACCCAGCAGCTCGACCAAAGTGATAAAGCCGTTCCGCTGTGCCATCTGAAGCAGATGAAAAAGAAAAATCACAATTTGATCCAATTGCATTAAATCAATGTGTAACGTTTTCAACCACACACGCAGTGTGTCCTCGATATACATGCTGCGCGTCTCGATTTATGGACGGCGCCTCCCAATTTTTTCAGGCGGCACCTCCCAATGTTTTGGGCGGCGCCTCCCAATTTTCCGGGCGGCGCCTCCCGAATTTGGGCGATGCCTCTCGATTTTTGGGCGGCGCCTCTCAATTTTTTGGGCGGCGCCTCTCAATTTTCGGGCGGCGCCTCCCGAAATTCGAGCGGCGCTTCCTGCTCTTTCAATTGTGATTCACATAGTGAGGCAGGTCTGACTGTGGCTGAATGGCCGATAGACAGAAATGATTGTTTTGGAAGATTGTCCGACAACAAATACAAGCGTCATCACGCTATTTTTTTTTCCAACTGAAATAAAAAAACGAAATTTCATCTTCACACACACCTATGAACACAAACTATATTAAAGTGATAACACTTACCATTTACAATGCAATCCGAACGTTAATCAACGTTATTTCACTAAGAAATTTAAATCACTGCGCCGCCGCTCGCCGCGAGACAGCGCGCGGGGCGCGGAGGGGGCGTCGCCACCCCTCTCGCGGCGCGCCCGGCGCCTGTATTCACACAAATGGACACAACTAAAGGAACTCTAATGCATTGTGACTGACAGATAAGATAAGGTAATCTCCGAAAGGTCAATCCGAAGGCACCGAACTAAAATGAACATAAAATATCAAAACTACTGGATCTATTTTAATCATTTTTACAGTGAGTGACCAGCCCCGGATCTAGGGGGGGGGGGGAGGCAAGCCGGGGCCCATGCCCCGGGGGGCAAGTTCAGGGGGCGGCAAAATTCACACTTCACGGACCAATGGACAACTCATCATTTAACTTTGGCCACGGAAAAAATAATAGCACAAGTACAGCAATTTCATGGCCATATCAACTTGACCGATATCCTGAGTGGTGGTGTATTATTATTCGCGAGGCGCGTTCAAAATACGCGCCCGGTCCTGCTCGCCTGCAGGAATCGCAGAGCTCGTTTTAGCAAACTAAAACTGGTTAAAAATTATTTGCGATCTTCTGAGCCAGGAACGCTTATCGGGTCTTGCAATCTTAGCGATAGAAAAACGTATGTATTACACACGAGTTAAATTATGACAAGGCTATAGATTTATTTACTGAACAAAAAGCTCGAAGAGTAAAATTGTAATTGCAATTCACAAATTTAATAATATATTTGATTTTTGTTTTTATTATGCATATTATATTTATTTTTATTTTAAACCCTACCCTGTTAAATATTATATATCCCACATAATGATAGCTGAAATTATATGGATGACTAGCTGACCCGGCAAACGTTGTTTTGCCATATAAATAATTTTTGGTATGAAAAATAGATGTTGGCCGATTCTCAGACCTACTCAATATGCTCACAAAATTTCATGAGAATCGGTCAAGCCGTTTCAGAGGAGTACGGGAACGAACATTGTGACGCGAGAATTTTATATATAAGATAAAGGTGAAAATAAACATAAGTAGGTAGGCGGGGCGCCAAAGCGGCGTTTGCATTAGCCGGTACCCCTCCATGGGACCTGGAAGCCCGTGTGCAGGCGGAAGTCTATTCCCGCACAGCAGCAGCAAAGGAAAAAGGGGAACGGGTGCCACCAGATCTGGCAGCCCAATAGCGTCGCCAAGCGCGAATGCTGATAATGCGCACCTGGCCAAATGGCATCGCCAACTGCCGGTCACAGAGTTGTTGCAGCAATTCGGCCAGCTCTGGAGGATTGGGTGGCGCAGCGTAATGGCACTCTCTCCTACCGGATGGTGCAGATGCTGACAGGACATGGGTGTTTCGGTCACTACCTGCACCATACGGCTAGACGGGAGCCAACGCCCCAGTGCCATCCTTGTACGGACGAGGACGACACGGCGCAGCACACGCTCGCTGCCTGCCCAGCCTGGGTCGCACAACGGGCAGAACTCTGCGCCGCTATAGGACCAGACCTGACACTCCCGGACATAATAAGAGCATTAGTCCGGTCGAGAGAAGCCTGGCAGGCGGTCTCTACTTTCTGCGAGTCCATCATGACGCAGAAGGAGGCCGCTGAGAGAAATCGGGAAGCCGATGAAGCAGCTGACCCGATGAGGAGAAAACGCGCTCAACATGAGCGGCTACTTCCCACATAATAGGGCTCGGGCGATGGATTGGGGAATCCGTCGCCTATCGCACGAGCTCTTCCGGTAGAAGAGCGCCCGGAGCCCGGGACCGCTCTCCCGGAGAAAGCGGCTGAAGCTGCGCGGATGGCTGGTAGAGCAGATGGCGCTGTCTGGGCTGCTGCAGTTATCGCCTCAGGCGGGTCCAGCGGCTCAGCGACACGCGGAGAGGAGGCACCGTTGGGTTTTAGTGGGAAACCAAGGGTACTCCTCCGTACCGCAGCACCCGAGGAGTCCCACATATCCAGGCGCCCACCCAGGCTGCCGTTGGGAAATGCATCAAGCAACGGCAAAAAAAAAAGGCGGGGCGGCATTTTTCAGTTTTTGCCCCGCCTAAAAAAAATTGAAGATCCGGGGCTGTGAGTGACATAGGCTATTATATTTTATACCGTTGCGAAGCCGGGGCGGGTCGCTAGTACATATTATAATCGTCAATTTTGCTTTATTCGCCCTGTTAAGAAATTAGCCAAGAGCATACCGGTCGGAGAGTTCAAGTTATTTTTATAATAACAATGCAACTACTACTCGAACGGCCCTACTTCTGCCATTTTAATCCATCATTAATACAGCTTCAATCCTGTCTGGGTCTTTTTAAGCCAGGACTTCTTACAGATGAACAGCAAGTGTCGGCGGCACGCGTCGGCGGCAGTCGACGGCACGTGTCCACGGCAGTCGACGGCAGCCATTGACAGTTTATGACGCTTGCAGGGGACCTACACGACCTTTCCTAAAACTATCATGTTTCCAGAACACTTTGTCGTAAGATTACAATAACATTACCGTACTCCTTTTTAAACATAATTAACTAATAATAACTAAAAAAGACTATCAAGAGCAAAATATTAGTACTGTTTGTTTACTCACGATATGACGTCATGACCACAGAGCAAACATGGCGTCCACTGTATGAAGCATTTTTGAGAAATATGCGCGAAATTTGAAATTATGTAAAAATATATTATTTTTTTTCATACTTAACGCGAGAAAAAAAGTTGTTTTATTTTTAGCATCACATATTTAAGCACTATAGAATTTATTTAAGATACATTTCAAAAATTCGTGTAATACCCTATCGAGGCTCTCGTAGCCACGAGCGTCACTTACAGTAACTGAGACCTTCTGGTACTCGTCCAACATAGCCTGGGCCAGATTCTGAGCACCGCCGCATTGAAGAGCGACGCATAAGGCCGATACCGATATCTGCTCGTTATTTATTTCTAGACGATTTTCTACAACTTTTTTTATATTGCAATAACTCGGTGCTTTCAAGCCGGAATATCTTGCTGCCAATTTCTGAAAGAAAAAAAAAACACCTTAATTACCTGACCGATCGTTTCGAACAGAAGATATGAGGAAAAACAATAAAAGCTCAAATGCTCGGCGGCTTGGATGACCGACTTTGGGCCGACTGCGAAGGGTTTGGAAAGTCTCGACAACAGAGAATATGCATAAATCACAGAAATAAGATCTAGTTAGAAGCGCTGTGTCGCTCCATTTGTATGAACACGAGCGTGTCACTTTTTTCATACCTACTGTGACGTCACAAGAGTGCTTTAGTGATGGGAATACCCGTACGCGCGGAATCGATTCAAAGGAATCGCCGCGCCCCGCCTCTTTTGCCATTTTAATAGGTATATCGATTTTTTAATCGATTATTATTCAAGTTCATAGACAGAGGAATGATAAATCTTAAGATACGTGCTTGCCAGGACAGCTAGTAATCTAATATATATAAATATCCTGTCACGATGTTTGTCCGCGATGGATTCCTAAACTACTTAACCGATTTTAATGTTTTTGACGTGATAACGTCTTATAATTCGATATGGGGTGCGCGCCCGAAAAACATGACGGTTCATGCGGCGTTACCTCGCTGACAGCTCTGAGGCGTTCCATTTACACTCTCAAGTCTCTCAACAACCGTGAGGCCCACCTGGGCCGCGCTCTTTGTTTCGATTATATTACGTATTTCGATGACTTAGAGAATACTTTTGTATGAAGAAGTTTGGTTAGTTATGACCTTTGATACATTGACCACACTCTGAATGAAAAATAAATAAACAATCTGTGAGCTATTAGTATTATTTCGGCTATTCAAAATTGTGCTCTATTTCCTACGTGTCAAGGTATGACTTAATATATGAAGAATAAAGTATTCGTTTATTTCTTCTGAACAAGTCACTAATTATAGTTTCGAAAGTTTATAATTGAGAAACTAATATCACATCGGACTAAATACTATATTATGATGGCTTGATAGAAAATTTAACATATTATAATGTAGTTCACACAAACATAAAATATGGATTGTATGTAAGGATATTACATTAATTTTACAAAGAGGGTAGGCCGGGCGCCATTTTTTTTTTTGCACATTGACCTGCCAACTTTTTTGCATAGATTTTTCCCGGAACTGAGGGGTTAAGGCTATGACGTTGTCACGTTCAACTATCGTCAGTAAACCGACTTTACAGACAACCGATTTTTTTTTAAATGTGTGCTTTTTTCCAACTTGAGAGATAGGATAGCTTAGATCTTTAATTATAGTCGCAATTTTATTTTATTGCAAATTATTTGTCTATAATTAATTGACAGTCACAATTATCTGTTAACTCCAAAAGATTCCAACAGATGTCGATACTTTTCGAATGGATTGAGTAAGTAACGGCTACTGGGTACTTTATATATTGATATAAAATTTTGTTGAATAAATAATAGTAAATTATTACCACCTGAGACTGACGGCGACCATTGTTTGTGCGACGGGATAGCGATCGACGTTGCCATGGTAACATACATATTTAGTCACTTCAATAAAATAATAATATGGCAAATACATAATATATTATGGCAAAGCAACGTTCGCCGGGACAGCTAGTATATTATATTATTCTAAATTAAATCACTAAACAGTAACATAAATACATATTACATAACTAGCTGTCCCGGCAAACGTTGTTTTGCCATTTAAAGTATTTGTACTTCATCAGTTGATACAAAATCTTACCCCCTCTTTTGTCCCCTAAGAGGGGTGGGGGCAAAAATTTTATACACCAGATGTTAAGTTGGAAAAAACAGTTAATAATATGAGGTAAGTCCATTAAAGAAAAAAGTTTGATACAAAATCTGACCCCCTCTTTGGTCCCCTTAGAGGGGTGGGGGGAATTTTTTATACACTAGATGTTAAGTTGGAAGAAGACAAATATATCTGCGAAAACCGCATTCAAATCGGATCAGTAGTTTTCGTGTGATAGTGGAACAAACATACAGACAGACAGACAGACAGTAGACAAAAAACTAACGACAATGTTGGCTTCTATAGCGATGTAGTGACACCTTATTATTATTTTTTATTTTTTTAATACCTTTAGTGTACAGAATTTTTATTTCTACAGTTTTATTATACGTATAGAAAATGTATAGAAATATAATTACCGAGTCACAAAATACCCCAAAGCGAACATTATTATTCCTCTGTTTCATGTCTGTTTCAAAAATCGATTAATTAGAATCGAGAATATGTACAACACTATTTGCTTCATTTGACAGAAAAATGAGAATATTGACTGTACCTCGAAACTAAGCGATGAGTGAAAGTATCGATTGTTTTATTTCCATTGCGCGCTCAATAGCGGACAAACAGAACGGGCTCTATAATTTTCTAACTAAAGCGGCAATGTATTATGAATCATGCGGTACACACGCAGTTACGTAGATTTCATGGTAAAAACTACAGCCACACACGATTTACATTAAATAATTAATTTTAAAATAAAGGATACATGATTTAATAGTAAAATTACTTACCGATGATAAGAAACGTGTCCACTATTTATACCAACGTTTCTATTCGAATTTCCACAGCCCAATACGGCACAATTAGGCATTTTTAGAATTCCGATTGACGTCCGATTCCGATAACGGTGTAGCGCAGACTAAAGAACAGACTTTCGAAAGATTGAAATGTGTGATCGTTTGAGAACGCGATGGCACGCGAAGTACATACACATGCGGTATCTAATTAGATAGGAGATCTGTGGCATAAATGAAGAAATGAGTGGATGAAGTAGATACTAGGGCTGTTTGAGAAGTTCTCGGCTTTGAGAATTTTTCCAATGAAATAATTTAAGATGATTTTTTCAATTTTAAATTCAGTCTTTAACTAGAAGACATGGCTCTTAAAATTAAAATTACAATAAATTTTAATGACTAAAAAAGTCTATTAAAAAAAAGTCTTACAAAATGATCACCGAGATCGACTACGTCTCGTTGTAATGTGAATATCTCCGTCCCTGGTAAATCTAATTTAGATTTGAAAAATGTATTGTAATACTGAAAACCAAGCCAAAATTTTTCGATAGTGAAATTTATTTTACGTATTTATATAATTTCATAGAAAGCCTTGCAAGGCGGGTGTGTGAGCATCTGTGTTGTCCCAATTAACAACAATCCGATCATCGTGTTCGTAGGGCCCTACTGCACATTTTTTTATGGTAAAGACCTAATAAATTACTATTTCCCGTTCAAAATGTATTGTTATTTTAGAATATAAGAGTGATTTAACAGAGTTTATTCCTTAATAAAAAATATAGTACATATTAATTATATGGCTTTTGTGAAAATTTCAAGTGCCTAATTGTTGTCATCATTGATACCGAGCAAAAAATGTTCGAAAAATCACGTTTGTTGTATGGGAGCCCCCCTCAAATATTTAATTTTATTTTATTTTTAGTATTTTTTGTTATAGCGGCAACAGAAATACATAATCTGTGAAAATTTCAACTCTCTAGCTATTACCGTTCTTGAGTTACAGCCTGGAGATGGAAAGACAGACAGACGGACAGACATCGAAGTCTCAGTAATAGGGTCCCGTTTTTACCCTTTGGGTACGGAACCCTAATTATCAGGCTATTATTTGGCGTGACTTTAATAAAATTAAACTAATGAATAAATTCATATTATATAATGAATATAATTTGAATCTCTTTAATTTAATTTCCGAGCTGCCTGATACTTCGAATGTTGTCGGAAAACGCGGCACCGGTTTTTCAAAGACATTTATTTGTATCATTACGATATTTCAAAACAAAAGTAATGCTATTTTTTAAAAGCTTGTTTATCTTTCTTTCTTTTATCAATTTATTTATTCCGAGATTAGAACATTTTTTTTTTAATTTTAGGCGTTTTCTTTGAAAATGAACGATTTTTAGCAACTGGGGTAGACTCGTCTTTAAAGACCTATATTTTCTATTTTAACTGTTGTATATTTTTTTTAAATCATTGTATATGTCTGTAAAGACATACAAAACTTGTTAAAAATGACAAAGACTAATTCCGTGTTCACAGTTAAATTTTATTAGACTTTGCAATAATAGCGCAACTGTTTGAATACGCGCGCCTTCACATTTCTGCTGACTTGGCGCAGATGATTGTTCAAAAATTTTTTTTCTAATGAAGCAATTTACATAAGGCGTGGGTTTTAATCTAGTTAATAATGGCCCTATACATGGTATAAGTTATACGCTTGTAAGACACGCAGAAGTATGTAAG
Organism: Polyommatus iphigenia; assembly: GCA_963422495.1. Classification (NCBI taxonomy): domain Eukaryota; kingdom Metazoa; phylum Arthropoda; class Insecta; order Lepidoptera; family Lycaenidae; genus Polyommatus; species Polyommatus iphigenia. The sequence goes on along the minus strand of OY730190.1, from coordinate 18,388,257 downwards.
GCCGAGAACTTTTCAAACAGCCCTCGTAACTAACATTTTATGACAATAACTCATAACGGCAATAACTCCTTTATAGGGTTCCGTAGTCAACAAGGAACCCTTATAGTTTCGGTCTGCCCGTCCGTCTGTCTGTCTGTCCGCGGTTTTGCTCAGAGACTATAGGGCCTACAAAGCTGTAATTTGTCACGAATGTACATAATAATGATGCCGACAAAATGGTACATGAAATCTTAAAAAAAATATTTTTATGGTACCTTCCCTACACATCAAGCGGGGATGAATTTTTTTTTTCGCGTCCACCCCATCGTGTGGGATGTGGGTTTTTTTTAAATATTATGAGTATTCATAGAATATCATTTTCCGATTTCGAGGGATCAAGGGCGAGTTCGACTCGCACTTGGCCGATTTTATTTTATTTTACCACCTCATTGTTTAAAGAACTGCTTAGAATGAGATATCTTACTGACAAATTCCGATTTGTTACTGCCCACACGTAACCGCTCATTCATTAATTTTTACCGCTCATTTAATTATTTTACTTTTCAATAATGTTTTCAATAATCCATTTCATTATTTTTTACTACTCATTTTTGTTTACTTTACTGCTTAGTTTTAACTGCTAAACTAGTTATTAAACGTGCCATTTATAATTTTTAACTTACCAAAACTGCTATTTACAACTGCCCCTTTAAAGCCCCTTCCTGCCTAAGTTAAGTAACACCTGATCGTTTTCACAAAATGTTGTACCTGGCCAGATTTGAGGACGGTTTTTTAAAGTGTGATATTTTTTGGATTAAATGTGGTAATAATGTTCTGTGTGCAATTAACTATCATTTTATATGAAAAACACTTTAAAATACTTCTTAATTACGAAAAATATTGAAGAAAATATGAGAGATAGTCACAAAAGGCTTGTCAATTATGTGACCACATTTTCTAGAGTATTTTAGCAGACAGTTAGGAAATAAATGACTGATTTTATTAATTTTAACTGCTATTTATTAAAAAACATAACAGAAAATTCAACAAGTATTCCTTTTTTTCATTAACCCTGATTTAATGTCAGTTTTGATACCAAGTATGCTGAGACATCATATTTTTTTATTTGTTTCGTGCATTCCCTTAAGAATTGGCTTTAAATTTATTTATTTTTATTTAGCAAAAAAAACTATTTTATTAATATTTAAAACCCTCAAAAACTCAATATTTCTGCACAAATAACAAATAGAATGGATTGATTGAGAAAAGGGTAACATAACTAACAGTAACATAATCATAAAGGTAAATTTACATGGGTGGAGTTTTAGGTGTGACGATGGGTGGATAAGAAAATGTCAAGACTGATACGCATGTGAAGCTAGCATGACAAAGTTAGCAAAATAACTCGGGATTGCCTTATTAATTAGGTGCTAATTGAGTGCTGTTTTGGTGCAAAAACCGCGAATTTAGTGCTCCTCAAAATTCGGAATAAATGCTAATATTGCTACCTTCACGTGAAGCTAGCAGGGTACATAACCAAAAACCTTTAAAATGATGATATAGCTTCGTAATAAATACTTAGCTAATAAGTGCTCATTAAGTGCTCTTTCAGTGCACAAACTGCGAATTTAGTGCTCTTCAAAATTTGCGATAAATGCGAATACTGCTACCTTCACGTGAAGCTAGCAGTGTACAAAACCAAAAACCTTAATGATTATCTGGCTTCTTGATAAGTACTTTACTAATAAGTACTCATTAATTGCTGGCGATAAACGTGGAAAAAAATAAGAAAATGCAATTTTTTATTTTTTATACCATATACTGCTCACTTCACGGTACCAGCAACATGCTCCTCTTGATTTGAGTGCTTTGACGAATTCCACACTCATAAACGATACGTAGGAATTAAGTGCTCATTAAGTGCTAGCGATAGGCGGAGAAAAAAAATTAAAATATGCATTTTTTTATTTTTTTATACCGTATACTGCTAATGCTCCTCTTGATTTGAGTACCTTGACGAATTCTTAACTCATAAACGATACATAGAAATTTAAAAAATGCATATTTTCTTTTGTTTTCGCCGCCTATCGCTAGCACTTAATGAGCACTAAATTCCTATACATCATTTATGAGTGTGGAATTCGTCAAAGTACTCAAATCAAGAGGAGCATCTCGCTGCTACCGTGAAGTGAGCAGTATTCAGTATAAAAATTTTAAAAATGCATATTTTCTTTTGTTTTCGCCGCCTATCGCTAGCACTTAATAAGCACTTAATTCCTATATATCGTTTATGAGTGTAGAATTTGTCAAAGTGCTCAAATCAAGAGGAGCATCGCACTGGTACCGTGAAGTTAGCAGTATACGGTATAAAAAAGAAAAAAATGCATATTTTCTTTTGTTTTCGGTGCCTATCGCTAGCACTTAATGAGCACTTAATTCCTATGTATCATTTATGAGTGTGGAATTCGTCAAAGTACTTAAATCAAGAGGAGCATCAGCTCACTGGTATCGTGAAGTTAGCAGTAAACGGTATAAAAAAATTAAAAAATGCATATTTTAATTTTTTTTCTCTGCCTATCGCTAGCACTTAATGAGCACTTAATTCCTACATGTATCATATTTTATGAGTGTGGAATTCGGCAAAGTACTCAAATCAAGAGGAGCATCTTGCTGGTACCGTGAAGTGAGTAGTATATGGTATAAAAAATAGAAAAAGGCATTTTTTATTTTTTTTTCCACGTTTATCGCCAGCACTTAATGAGCACTTATTAGTAAAGTACTTATCAAGAAGCCAGATAATCATTATTAAAGGTTTTTGGTTTTGTACACTGCTAGCTTCACGTGAAGGTAGCAGTATTCGCATTTATCGCAAATTTTGAAGAGCACTAAATTCGCAGTTTGTGCACTGAAAGAGCACTTAATGAGCACTTATTAGCTAAGTATTTATTACGAAGCTATACCATCAATTTAAATGTTTTTGGTTATGTACACTGCTAGCTTCACGTGAAGGTAGCAGTATTAGCATTTATTCCGAATTTTGAGGAGCACTAAATTCGCGGTTTTTGCACCAAAATAGCACTCAATTAGCACCTAATTAATAACGCAATCCCGAGTTATTTTGCTAATTTTGTCATGCTAGCTTCACATACGTAAGACTGATGATAGCACCAAGATACAACATATACATTTTTAACCCGTGAAGCGAATGCCTCTGCTAATGTCATATTTACCTAAATGTCAAGTTTTTTCAGTATTTGAAAAAAATTTGCAATAGGGGTTCGAAAATCGTAAAGTTACGGATAATAACCTATAAATTACACCATGAATCATACATCGTTGTAATCTACATAAAAAATCCTACCCTATAAAATAAGAATAATGTTATAAAATAAACGCTAACCTGAAAATTTTTTTGTGTTTTTTCATAGATTTGTTATTTCTTCCTCACACTGTTGGAAATTTTGACAAATTTCACTCAATTATCTTTCACAATACACAAAATAATCACTATCACAATAAACCACATACATTTTAGAATTGACAACATAAGTTATTTCTCTCCAAATCACAGTAATTACTTCACAATCTAAATATTTACATTACAAAAATTAACACGCGCGGCCATAACACATTCCGACGGCTCCGGCGCATAGACGCGCTACACCGCGCATGCGCCGGGCCGCGCGCGCATGCGCCGTGCACAGATCAGACACAAAAGTACTGTCGGCACGAAAAGTGTATACGAAAAAAAATATGTATAATTTTATGTATATTTTTATCGTATTATTTGTATTTATTATCCAACATTTTAGCTGGATATCAAGTTTTTACGTACGTACATACATAAAATCACGCCTTACTGGGTAGGCAAAGCCAAAAATAAATAATATTTTTATGATTTATTTTTTTATCGTACTATTTGTATATATTATCAAATATTATCCCTTACGGGATATGGCAAAGCATCATAGTTCACGTTTTTAGGCTCTGTTATAAATTATTTTCCAAGTAGGTAAATAAATCGATATTATGCTTTTAGAGGGATAAATTATACTTGGTCTATTCTATCACATCTAAAAATGTTATATTATTCAGGTGATATTATAATTCTTTGAAAATTGTAAAAATAGATGAAATATCACTAAGCTAAGTATGTACATAAATTATACAACATAAAAAATATTGAATAAAAATAAAAAATATTGATTAATAAAATTCTTTCATTTTTCTCTCCACTAGTTACACAAGAGTAAATTGAAATAAACTAAAACTAGGCAACTGAATATCTTTAAATTTTTTACTAGTGGGAAGACAGGAAACCCAAACTAGGAGAATGTGTGCTATGGGTTTGGATCATGATGCGTTTGAGGGTTTCAAGATAGAAAATTGATGCTTTAGTGATAGGTTGCTAATCTATCGTGGCAGTTGTGGTTCCTGGCCCACTATTCTGCGCCGTGAGCATATTGTCCGCACTGGCATTGTTAGAATGGCGATGCGACCATAATAATATACTCACGTGACAGTTGGGACTTGGGGTTCCTTGCCATTTATTCTGCGCCGCGAACATAATAATAACCGCACTGCGATTGCTACAATGGTGCTGCGAGCATAATATTATGTTCCTATAGTACGAGTACAGGAATTATATATTTTTAGGGTTGAAATTTACAACCTCAATGGAGATATACTTCCTCTTATACAGGATGCAGCCTCTGTTTTTGTACAGTGGGCCACACGGTAAATGTAAAACCACCAGTATAAAATGAGATAACATCACTATGGATGCGCATACAAACCGGAGTTCGGTCCAAAGTCCGAATAGGGTACCTTGGCTAGCGGTTGACTGTACACGAGTATATTTATCCATTTATCCCCATTGAGGTTGTGGCGAGTCGTCGTGCAAGTTGCAACTTGCAAGTAAGCGAAGCATAAAATCACGCCACCTGATTGCGCAGACGCATTGCGTTAGCGCCGCCCACTTCAATATTATGGCCGCATGCGTATCTATTGTCTACGCGTAGACGCCATGTTGGTACGCCATTGCGTAGGAATACTCAAGTGAGAGTCAAAATAAAACAAAAGTGGACAGTTGATAACATAGTTTTATTTATTTACAAACAAGTTTTGTACATATTGTAACAAAAAATCGAAATCAAAGTAAGCTATATAATATGGTGGACTTTATTTCTCACAAAATAATTTTACAAATTATTATACACGGCGAGAAACACGTGTTACAAAAATAAATTGAGTGATACATTTGGCAAACTCTTCCTAAGTATAGACATTTACATTTCTGTCTTTTTCATATTCTCATAAAACATTACATTTATCATCACTATTTCAAAATTATACATCATACATTCTCTGGAAAACAAACATTATATATTTTATCATTTATCACTATTTCAAAATTATACATCATACATTTTCTGGAAAGCAAATATTACAATAATTACCATTCATCACTATTTCAAAATTTTACATCATACATTTTCTGGAAAACAAAAATTACATTTATCATTCATAACCATTTCAAAATTATATTATATCATACATTCTCTGGAAAAACATTTTATTATAATTATTATTTATTTATATATGATCATAGAATACTGCAGTAGGTTAATACTATTTTACATTCATTTTTTTTACGGTTTACGGTTTAAGACTTTATTTCTCACAAAATAATTTTACAAATTATTATGAAAAACCTTAAACTATGTATTTCAATTTTTATAAAAAATGGATACCGATGCCTATAATAGAATTACTAAGATAGATGTTTCTAATAATCTGTTATTATCTATATAATATAAATACTTTTGACAAAAAATGCGGGAACGTAGGTGAATGAAATTTTGCACAGTTAAGGTTTATATGTTGAAGGAGTGCATCGCGCTAATATTATTTTGAAATTGTGCTTTTAAAATAGATTTTTTTAACAAATATTACGTAATAATTAGATAACAATACAAACAAAATATCACAACTTTGATTTTGCGATTATTATACAATTCAAATGAGTTAATACTCAATTACACTTCATAGTATCAAGTGCCTTTTCATTACTAATATATACAAACAAAATGTTCAAAAGCGATTGATAGAAAATTATATCGATAAACACAAGACTGATTATGTTCATACTTCGCATATTGGTTAAACATTAGTGAACATGTTGTATTATGTAAACGTTGTCTACATAATATATTTATAATCTAGTGTTACTCCTAAAAACACAGTAGTGTTAACAAGATTCATTTTCTCATCATTTAATAGCAAATTGGTTTGCACTTGCTTAACATTTGGCAAGGTAAATCTTAAACATTTTGTTTTATTAGAATTTAAAAGTAAGTTATTTACATGATACATTAAACCAATTAACTATTTTTGAGAGAGCACAATTTACCTCGTCACAATTCGACTGTTGTCGCTTCACTTTACAAAATAAGTGAAGTGTCATTGGCAAAAAGTACCATCTCGTTATCATTATCCTTAACTAGATAAGGTAAGTCATTTATATAGATGAGAAAAAGAATCGGACCCAAAATGGATCCCTGTGGGACAAAAATAAATGGTTTGATTTGATTCACTTTTTGAGTAAATGTATAATAATATTATGTCAATAGTTTCTTTCTTATAAGAAATTAGCTATATATATATATATATATATACATAAGAAAGTTACTATTGGCAAAATATTATATTATACACTTACTCTAAAAGTTAATCAAATCCAATCATTTATTTTTGTCCAATCATTATTGCACGCCTTAACGGCTTATCGTAGATAAGTAGTGACATCTTTTGTAACATCTTATGTAACCTACAATTGCAAAAATAAATGGTTTGATTTGATTAACTTTTTGAGTAAGTGTATAATATTATGTCAATAGTTTCTTTCTTATAACATAATTAGCCATATATATGGCTCATTGTCTCATAAGAAAGTTACTATTGACAATATTATACACTTACTCAAAAAGTTAATCAAATCAAATCATTTATTTTTGCAATTGTAGGTTACATAAGATGTTACAAAAGATGTCACTACTTATCTACGATTAGCCGTTAAGGCGTGCAATAATAATAACTTAACTAGACAAACTAGCTGAAACCGCCAAAAAATCATAAAGGCAATATGGTCAGGGACTAGCATGTAATGGATGATACCAGCTGAAGTCACAAAGGCTATTAGTTTGTACATGACGTGATTGGACAAATCAATATGATTATTGATCATAGACGTACAAACACACATACATACATATACCTCCCGATCCCCCCGCCCAAGCACTAACAAGAATTCTGCCTAGTGCCAACTGTTACCTTGTCGTAACCATCTGGTAATTACGACAAAATACCACTGACAATTGGCCTATTTATTAAAAGAAAATCGTTTAGGAAAAGTGAGAACAAACCGAAAGCCATGTAATACCTCGATCATATAATAAAAATCTTAAATATATTTATGTGAAGCGTCCATAGATATTATCATATAATAAAAATCTTAAATATATGATGTAAAGCGTCCATTCTAGCTCAACAAACTAGTTCTCAATGCGTGACCTTTTTCGGCCATCTACTTTTGATTTGAGATTTGTTAGAGAGTGCCACTCTTTCCAACATTTCTCAAAGCACAAGTATTTACCACAAGTGACGCATTGGGAATGCACCAGTTTGGTGATGCCCTGCCGGTAGCAAACATTGCATCGCTTCCTATTATTCCGACCCGTACTGTTCATCGGTTCATGCACAATATCCCTCCTCAACCTCGTAATTTCGCCCACTTGTGGTGTGGTCTCCGTTAGACCGCGGCGGTGACGGTCTACAAGAGATTTAGCCAGGTCGTAACGAAATTCACGCTGTGTCATCGGAAGTTTATCGCGGCGAGCCAATGACGTTACGAGCATAATAAGAGCGTTGTGAATGCTTGTGTTCAGCAGCCTCTTAAACATCTTGGTGTACCACTTAACACCTCGCTTCCTCTCCAATAAATACATGGACAGCTTTTGATCTTTGAGATCAACCCCGCCCATTGTTTTATTATAGTCCCCCACACTTTTAGGCTTCACTTGCATCTTGCCCTTCTTTGACCCAACAAAGGTCTCATCAGTGTGGTAGGTAGAGATCATAGTCACCACCTTGGAGTCTTTCCATCCAAGGACAGAAACATCACCACAATGGCGCGCTATGATCGTACCCTTAGCCACATTTTTGGGAATCTTTGCTACGTCGGAGGGCACGTTCCTTCGGTTTGGACGCAATGTTCCTAAACAATCAAATCCCAAGCTCTTGAGATACCGTGCCAACGCAGGACAATTATAAAAATTGTCCATAGTGACACAGTGCCCCTGATTCTTTAGGTCTTTCAATAAATTGAGCACTATTTTAGTGCTCTTGCCAGCCAAATCGACACTAGGTGCAACATTCGCATCCGCGGTGTTGTTGCGATCAGAATCCTTCCCCGTATAAATTTCAAAGTCATACATATAGCCCGAACGTGACTCGCAGAGCTCGTAAGATTTTATTCCAAAACGCGCAGCCTTTGTCCTTATCGTTTGGACCCAGGCCAAACGGCCCTTGAATAAGGTCAGAGACTCGTCGATAGAAATGAAACGGTCCAAATTATAAAGGGAGGCAAATTTGTGTTTGAGATGCGAGATCACGGGCTGTAGCTTCGCTAATTTCGGTGAAAGCCGAATTCCTTCATTTGGTAGCGAATTCTGACTCACATCAGAATTATCTACGAAATGAAGGAATTTGCTCAGCAAAATATAGCGATTATAAGGCATCAATTGCCTGAACTTGGGCATCTCCAGGTAATCGCCTGCCTTCCAATACTCATATTGATTTGTCCGTGGATCAATCCCCATGTACATAAAAACAGCAAATAATACCATTATCTCGTCTGCATCAGTGTCAGTCCACTTATGCAGACGTGATGATGGTTTCAGTGTGCCTTCAGCTTTCATCTTGTCGATCGTCTGCTTAGCGTATCGGTTAGTTTCCAGAACGATACGATCTATAATGTCCTTACTCCAGATGTCAGTAAAAGCATCATAGGCCGTATCATAGTCTTTGACTGGTCCAGGAGTAGGACCTGAAAAACTTTCAGGAACACCCAAGAACGAGTCAAAGTCTTCTTTCCAGAGATAACTAGTCGACACGCCAGGAAGATGATCGGCTTCTGCATCCATTACACTCTCCATAGCGCCTATGATTTGACGAACGGGCTCCTCTAGTTCGTCGTCGTTAGGGATGTTCCTATCTAATGTAGCCAAGTTAGTGACATCGACAGGGGATTCGTCGAATTCATCGTCGAATTCACTGTCGAGTTCACTACCTCCGCGTACCCTAATCCTAGCACTTCGTTTGCGTGTTTCCGTCATCCCTGACGTTGACGGAAGGACATCATCAGAAGTGGCGTTCGGTAAGCCTTCGGAATTACTAATATTTGCAGCGCAAATACTAATGATTCCTGAAGCGTTATCGGCCGCAACTTCTGCAGAAGTACTCAGATTGGGGACATTAGTTGAGAACCACCCCTCCGCCTCACTTTCCCCCCTTGGAGCAGCCTCTCCGTCCTGGTCCTGGGGCAGGTCCGCCAGCCACCTGGTGACATGCCACGGTGCGGCATCCATCACCTCATCCACCTCCTCCTCCGACAGGTCCATGGCCTCCACCCTTTCCACAGCGTTAACACTGCAAACAAATTTTATTTTGAAACCCAAACTATATCATGAATCTGCCAATGTCAAGAAATATGTTCGGAAACAACTTACCATAGTGGTGGTGGTGGTTCCAACGTACGGACGTGGCCACCGGGCGCTTTTGTAAAGCCCATGGACGCGCCGGTTAGGAGGCTGCCACCAGGTGTCTTCTGAATTCGAGCCCTTTTGAAAAAACAATAATAAAAATTACAAGCTAGGCAATATATATATATATATATATATATATATATATATATATATATATATATATATATATATATATATATATATATATATATATATATATATATATATATATATATATATATATATATATATATATAAATATATATAAATATATATCACACATTATATTTATCATATATCGGATATATGTTGTCTCTTGATTTATATTATCAATCCCTATCTACAAAGTCCTAAACCTATATGTATGTACCTAATTCATACAAATCAGTTCAGCCATGACAAGCAAACAGAGCTTATATGGGACGGACACTAAGTAGAAGGAAATATTATACTTACTGTGGGACGGGAGAGACCGGTCTTGGATCCGGGTCGGGGCCGTCCAGGGAGCAGCCCATTAAAAGGGCTCTTCGAGCGGCCGACGGCCGCTGGGAATAGTGGAGGTGTGACGGCGTCACACTCCGAGACCGAGAGGTCGACCGCAGTCGTCCGAATCTAAAAATTGACAATAGTATAAAACATCTCAATCACACACTTTTTTTTTAGTTATTCAGAAACATGAAAATCGATGTACCTACAATATTACAACAAACAAACAAACTTATAAACCATTACAATTTGAATGTAAAAAAAAATAGCAATTTTACCTATTTAGCCATGGAATTTTATATTAAAATATTTATACTATTATTTTACTACATATCACTAACGTTTTGGACTAGACCCTATATCTGTTCACTTTGGATTTTTTCCCTATACAAAATGAGCATTGTCCTTTGTCACAAAATATTGCCAAATAAAACAAAAAAAAAACAATAAAGTGTTTATTTTGAACTATATCAAACTATATCAAAGAACACCACGGAAAGTGAGAGTTATATACAGTACGGAATTCAATTAAATTTTTATAGTAAAAAACTAAAGTCCATTTAGGCATTTAATATTCCGAAACCAAAAACAGAAATCATTCACAGAATCACTCCAAAAAAGTGATTTTATACACAATTGTATAAATGTATATAGTGTTACTTTTTTATCACTTTTGTTGCTGCCTGTACTTTCACCAACTTTCACCATAGCAACACTAATTTCGCGCCATTTATTGTTTCCAAATACGATAAAACTTTTATTACCACTAAATTCTGAATAATTCTTTTGCAAATAAGTTTCTAAATAACTAATCTACACTTTAGAACGAATAAATACAAGTAAACGTTGAAATAAGTGGGAAATGTCATGTTAAATATGACGCGGCATGAGTGAAAAAAACCTAAGCTGAAAAGTTTCATCGTTTTTTCTCCAAAAAACATTGCACTTTCTGCTATTGTTATTATTTCATAAGAAACTACACTAAATTTCCAGTAATTCCATATAAGATTCTTATAAGAATACTCACCGTTTCCTGCAAGAATTCATTTTCACAATTATCCACTACACGGAGCAATGTCATGCGTCGAATAAAAAATGGCGGTCACAGACCATACTGCATTTGTTTTTTATTTTTTTACTCAACATGTTCCGTTATACGCATCAACTGGCGAAAAAATTTTTGCCAGTAAACCACAGATTTATTTACAAAATAAATAAATTAGGCCACGTGTAAAAGAACGTAGAAAATAAAAAGCCAATCAGCGCGTAGTGCCCTTGTACACCCGTGTGTACATGCGGCGCGCGGGAGATTCAAACTTCTTGTACACCCGTGTGTACAAGAAACATTTGACGGGTTAAAATCAAATTATATTCTAGAGATCGAATCTGAAACCTAGACGAAATTGTCAAAGAAAAATCGCATCGTAATTCATAATATTACGGTGCGTCCACATTTGTATCATTTGCGCGATCAGATCTCCGTCGCGATCATCGCGCCGAATCAAGCATGTGTGAGGTACGACCCGCTTTACTCAAAATATAGATGAATATAAATGACTATTATTTCAATAATAGTCATAAATAAAATGATGTATAATGGCAACAATGGTTTTGTCTTATTGTTTTGTTATTTAACTTGAAATTCTTATGAGAAGTAAGTACATATTTCAATAATTCATGTGAGTTGAACTAATTATTATTAATAATTAATTCATGATACTTGGACAGCAAATATAATATTATAACATTATTTTTGAACACGTCAATAAATCTTCAAACAGACAATTGTTGTTTCCGGTTATGATACTTTTGTTACAAAAGATAGTGCAGTTAATAAATTAATATAAAAGTGTTATAATTAAATACTTAATTTATAATGATTTTAAGGATGATTGTAACTATGAATCATTGTATTTATGATATTAGATACAAATCCTGGTAGTCAGACGCGGGGCAGAGTGATGATGGCGGTGGGGTTGTTTTTGATATGGCAGTATTTAAGGCGGGCTGTCTGATGGAAGGGACTCACTCTCTCCCTCTTGTCGTAAGGCGTCACTCTGCCTCCTGTCAATGTGAATTGGCTCTGAGTACTTCGAACAAAGATCTGTTACATCCCTAGTTAGTTAGCACATTCCGTTTAATAAGCATTTCTATATTCTTCCATATTTTTCCGTTTACGTTGCAGTTTTCATTTAGCACTCAATTCTAGTTCAATTTATTCAACAGTTAGAATCTGGAAGCCGGGCTATAGTAACGTGTGGGAAGTCGTAATTTGTAGCAAAGTGTAATTAATATTAATTTTCGGAAAATAAATTAGTTTAGGGTGAACTTTGGTTTTTTTTTAAAAACTTACACAGAGGGTGCCGCAAAACAAATTGGTGTCAGAAGTGGGATGTAATTTGATCCTGAAAAGAAAGTCTAACGTTTTAGACCAGGGATCACGAACCCGTGGCACCCGTGTTTTAAAGTTTTTGGTCGACGGTAAGACTCCGCCACCGAAGGCGCGAGCCCGCACCACGATTTTGGACGACAGTAAGCCTCCGCACCTCTGCGCGAGCCTGCTCCAACCGGTTCACACACTCGGACGACGGTCAGCCTCAGGCCCTAGCCTGAGCCCGCTTCAGCTACAACCCCACGAGGACTTCGGTCTGCCCCAGCAGTTTCAACAGCGGTGCTGTGCTGTCTGAGCCGCTCCAGTCTAACTCGCAAGGGCCACATCATCGGCCCCCAACTCCGGGTAAAGCGTAGCTTCTGCACGCGACTCCTGGTCCACTCCAGTCTCCACGGCATGAAGGTTATCGTCGTGTTCCTGTGAGTGTTTTCTAATTTTTCTAAATCCTCTGTTTCTACTAAATTCAAGAAATCGTGCTAAATCAAAAGTGCTAAATCTAGAGTGTTCTAAATCGTGAAGTGAATAATTCTAAATCTAATATTTACAAACTTTTAAGTCTAAAATAATTCTAAATCCTAGTTAATTCTATTTCTTATTTCTAAATCTTTATTGTGTTTCAAAATATATTTCTAATTTTTATACAAGTTCAGCATAACATAATTCATAATGTCAGTCAAAGGAGAGTCATCTAAAGACAAAATGTCCGAAAAATTAACGCTTTCATTTTTAACAAAATTTATTAAACCTTATTCTGGTGACAGAGAGTCACTTCCTGCATTTCTCACAAATTGTGAAAATGCTATGTTATTAGCTAGCCCAGAACAACAATTAATTTTATGTAAATTTATTATTTCTCAATTAGAAGGCAAGGCACAAGTTGCCTGTAGTTTAAAAACATTTTCAAATTGGGCGGAATTAAAATCATTTTTGCGCTCAACTTTCGGCGAAAAGAAACATGCAACTCATTTATTATCTGATCTCCAAAATTGTAAGCAAATGTCTAATGAGGATGTAATTAAATATTCACTTAGAATAGAACAAATTTTAACTCGAATTCAATCTAATATTCATTATAGTTGCGTAGATGAGACAGAGCTTCCCGGTCGAATTGCGGCTATGGAAGAACTCGCTTTAAATACATTTTTATTGGGCTTAAATTCTTCTATTTCTATTATTGTTAGGTGTAAAAATCCTAAAACCCTCAGTGATGCAATTTAATATGCCACTGACGAGGAGAAATTATTTAATTTATCAAAAAATAGCACTAGGGCTCAAAAACAGTGCTCTATCTGTCATAAATTCGGGCATGGCTCTTCTGAATGTTACAAAAATAAAAAGCCTTATTTTCAGAAATCTTATCACGTTAATCCTCAACATAATTTCAATTCCAATTCAAATCCTAATTTTAATACTAATTCCTATCCTAAAAATAATTCTAATTTTCATGCTAAATCGTGTAATTATTGCAAAAACGTCGGTCACACGATCATGGAATGTCGTAAGCGTCAATTTAATATGAAATGCCGCGTAAATGCTGGCAACGCACAACGCGACGACGGTCATATCGTTTTCCTGAGTGTCACAAAGAAGAGGTCGATTCCCAAATCCGCAAAATGCTAGATCAGAAAATTATCCGGCCTTCTTCTTCGCCTTGGAGCGCCCCGGTTTGGGTAGTTCCGAAAAAAATAGACGCTTCTGGCAAACAAAAGTGGAGAATCGTCATAGACTATCGTCGCCTTAACGACGCCACTGTTTCAGAGTCTTATCCACTGCCTCTTATCACAGACATCCTAGATCAACTAGGTCATTCAAAATATTTCAGTACTTTAGACTTAGCAAGTGGCTTCCATCAGCTTAAAATGAGTCCCAAGGATGCCCCAAAAACGGGTTTCACAATTAGTACTAATTCAAGCATGTCTGGACATTATGAGTTCACCAGAATGCCTTTTGGGTTGAAAAATGCCCCAGCCACGTTCCAGCGGTTAATGAATACCGTATTATCAGGTCTACAAGGTCTAGATTGCTTTATTTATCTTGATGACATAGTTATTTTTAGCCAAAATTTGCAAGATCATGTTACAAAATTAAAGCGCGTTTTCGACAAACTTCGTCAAAGTAATTTAAAGCTTCAACCAGATAAATGCGAGTTTCTTCGTCATGAAGTCGCTTATCTTGGTCATCTTCACCGATAAAGGTGTCACTCCGAATCCTGATAAGGTCAAGGCCGTTTCCTATTTTCCAGTTCCCAAAAATCCTAAAGACATCAAATCCTTCTTAGGTCTTATAGGCTATTATCGCCGTTTCATTGATAATTTTGCAAAGCTTACTAAGCCTCTTACTAAGTACGTCTTAAGAACTTTACCTCTTAAGAAAAGATGCTGTATTCCACTGGAATGCGGAACAGCAACAAGCATTCGAATTTTTAAAAGAAAAGTTAATTTCTGCTCCTCTTCTCCAGTATCCCGATTTTTCTCAACCTTTTAATGTTACTACTGACGCTAGTAATTATGCTGTAGGCGCAATTCTATCTCAAGGTCCCATACGCAAGGACAAACCTATAGCATACGCCTCGCGAACTTTAAATAAGCCTGAAGGCAATTATTCTACGACGAAAAAAGAACTTCTAGCTATTTTATTTGCCGTCAAAACTTTTAGACCATATTTATATGGCAATAAATTCAAAATCGTTACGGATCACAGACCACTTGTGTGGCTATTTAATGTAAAAGATCCAGGTAGCAGACTCATTCGCTGGCGCTTGAAACTCGAGGAGTATGATTACGAGATTGTTTATAAACAAGGTCGTCTCAATTCTAATGCCGACGCTCTGTCTAGGTGTCCGGTCAATGCACTTAATATAAATAACTTAAATAATTTAACATATGAAAAATACTTTAAAAGTCAATTTACAAATCAACTTCCAATTTCTAATACTATTATCGAAGAATGTACTCAAAGTTTACATTTATCTAAATTAAATACTATTGCGTGTCCAGTTTCTCTAGATTTTGATAATTCTATTCCACATTGCGAAGAAATTTTATCGCAGCTAGAAAATGCTGACGAATTACTAAATTCTGAACGTGAGCCGTTCACAATAAAACATTACAATTTTAAAGATAAAAATTACTATTTCCTTTTTACTAAAGTTCATCATTTTGATGAAACTCACTTTAAAGATATTTATAATCTATTAATTAAATTAAGAAATATTTTAGTCGATTGCCAAAATGTTACGGATCTTGCCATTTCAGATTTTTCAGATCCATTTTCTAAGTTATCTTATACTAAAATTTATAACATGATTTCCTATATTTTTCATAACTAATATTAAAATTTATATTTACAAAAATCAATTAATTTATCCTACTCCGGTAGAAGTTCCTAAAATTTTAAAGGAAAATCATGATACCCCTATTACGGGTCATCCAGGTTCACAGAGGATGTATAAAAGAATTAAAGCCAGTTATTACTGGAAAGGAATGCGCTCTGATATTGAGCACTACGTTAAAAAATGCAAACTTTGCCAAATTAACAAGCCTTTGCGTAAATCTTTAAAAACTTCTACTTCTACAAGGCCATTTGAGAGATTAGCTCTGGATATTGTGGGCCCTCTGCCCGACGCGGGTTTCCAAAATTTTAAATTCATCTTAACGTTACAATATGATCTAACTAAATTTACTAGTGCTTACCCTATGGTTTCGTCGACTAGTGACGAAATAGCTCGAAATCTTGTTCATTTTATGTCTCTTTTCGGATTTCCTAAAACTATTCTAACAGACTCAGGTACGCCCTTTACGTCTGATTTATTCAAACAATTAACTGATATTTTAAAAGTCAAAGCATTATTTACTACTCCTTATTATCCTCAAACAAATGGCGCACTAGAACGCTCTCATGCAACTTTAAAAGAATATTTAAAATCTTTTGTCAATGAAAACCAAAACGATTGGCATTGTTATTTATTTACTGCTATATTAGCTTATAATACGACGTCGCATTCTTCTACTAATTTTACGCCACATGAACTATTGTTCGGCTATAAACCTTCTATTCCTAGTTCTTTATACGAGAGTAATAATAATACTACTTATAACGAATATATTCGTGCTTTACAATATAGAATGCGCTTTAGTCGCGAAAAAGCAATTCAGAACCTTATTAGTAGTAAAGAAAGGTCAAAACAATATTATGATTCTAATTCTCGCGAAGTTTCTTATAAGTCAGGCGATATGGTGTATTTAAAACACCACCATAGATTAAGAAAAGCCTTATCTCCTATATGGAAAGGCCCATATAAAATTCTTAAAGTTCATAATAAACATAATGTGACTCTACAAATAGGTCGCAAAAATGTCAAACATCATACTAATGAAATTAAGCCTGCCACTTCTTAGTTTTCTATCTCTATGTTATGAAAACATATTTCGTCTCTTTCTTTTCAGAATATTATGCTGTCAAGGCTTTTGCCGCAGCGACGCGGAGTCAAATATCATTCCTATATCGCATAGTCCAGGAATCTATTTTGAACCTGTTACTTATGTTAATTTTTATAATGATTACTGGAAAGTTGTTACGCATATCGATTTATTTTCTCTCGAACCTTATTTAAATAAAATACGAAATCTTTTATCTAATACAATTGATATTTGTAACAAGATTCAATCGCAAGATTTAAATTTTTGTAAAGACATATCTAACCCTATCGAGGTCTTAGTTCATAGTAACAGTATTAAATTGCAATCTTTGTCTCATATTATTTCTGAACATAAGACTACTAAAGTCAAACGGTCACTAGAATTTGGTGGCGAAATTTTAAAGTTTTTCTTCGGCACGTTAGATGCTAACGATGCTAGAAAATATGATGCTGCAATTGAGTCTTGTAAGAAAAGCGAATCTGAAATGTTTCATTTAATGCGTGATAATATACGTTATAAAGTCTACAATTAATAATTTTAATAATACTATTTTCAAGCTCAATCAAAATGAAATGAAATTAAATACGCAAATTAATAATATGAATGATATTCTTTCTAAAATTACGGATACAAATAATCTATTATTATACAATTCTAAATTAAATAATTTACTTAATATTATCGAAGGTTCTTTGCCCACTATTTCTAATTTACTAGATACTACCTTAAATTCTATTCTATTTTCTAAAGTTAATGTTTTACATCCTAGTGTAATTAGTCCTATAAATCTCTATAATGAGTTAATTAAGCATAGTAATCAAATAAGTAAAAAATTGGAGTTCCCAATTTCTCTTAGTATAGAAAATATACATACTTTAATTGATATGTCTAAACTTAGTTTCTATTTCTTAAATAATAAAATAATTTTTATTTTACAAATTCCTTTAGTCACACCTGAAAAATTTATGGTGTATAAAAATATTCCTTTGCCAACGCCTCATGATGATGCTCATAATACTTTCGCGTTAATTCAACCCTCTGACTCATATATCGCCTTGAGCGACGACAGACTGCATTATGCTATGCTGAGCTCTTTAAATGATTGTAAATTAATAACAAGTAATTATTCTATTTGCAAATTGTTCAACATTTACTCTTGTGTTAGTAATCGTAATTGTGAATCGAAAATCTTAACTGAGGTCACACTTTCGTTGCCCTCTGAATGTAATTCTAAAATTCTATACGGTAATATCGATATATGGCAAAAGTTGCAAAATAATAAATGGATTTTTGTACAGTCAAAACCAAATAAATTAACTATTCGATGTGATGATGAAATTAATGATTTTTCTATCCAGGGTACTGGTATTGTTAAATTAACAGCTGATTGTGTCGGCTATTCTAAAACTGTACAATTGTTACCAACTAATTCTTATTATTTTATGATTAAATCTCCTTTAGATATAAGTTTTGATATTACCGAAGACGACTGTTGTAAAAAAAATATGTCCTATTTAATAAAAGTTTACCACATTTATCTCCTATTTCCTTAAGTAAAATAAACTTAGACTCTTTAAAATATGCCTCTCATCAAATGGATAATTTAGAAATTGAACTTAACAATTTAGAAAAAGAATCTCATTTTATTAAATATGGCCAATATTATTCAACATTTACTTATATTTTAATTGTGTTTCTATTTTCGTATTTTGTGTATAAGATTTTCAGATATTGTTTTAAAAATAAAAATTCAATGAATGAATCAGGATGTTGCATTCAGATCTTCAATCAATGTAATAATAAGAAAAATATAAGACATAAATCTAAAATTTCTAATTCTATTGAGATGACTCAGATTTCATCCTCAGATGAAGAAAGACAATCTGTTAAATCCTTGCCATTGCAACATCAAGCAAATATTTTTGACAAAAGTCAATTTTCTTCTCATAGAAATTTAAATTTTTAATTCAAAACAATTTTGTTTATTTTAACTTGAAACAAATCATATTTTGTCTCATTTAATTTTCAATTTCTTTATTTTTGTGAAGTCTACGATTTTTTTTATTTTATGAATTTTATGATGTTTCACTATGTTGATATTTTAATAATGTCAATGATGTTTTATTTTTAGATATTTACTTTCTATTTCATTTGTGTTTTATATTTCCATGTTCTGTAGACTTCGCACACTTTACGTCTCTATCTTTTTAACTTCGCTTATCTTAAAAAGATAAAGCTTCGTCAAAAGGGGGGAGCTGTTACATCCCTAGTTAGTTAGCACATTCCGTTTAATAAGCATTTCTATATTCTTCCATATTTTTCCGTTTACGTTGCAGTTTTCATTTAGCATTCAATTCTAGTTCAATTTATTCAACAGTTAGAATCTGGAAGCCGGGCTATAGTAACGTGTGGGAAGTCGTAATTTGTAGCAAAGTGTAATTAATTTTAATTTTGGGAAAATAAATTAGTTTAGGGTGAACTTTGGGTTTTTTTTTAAACTTACACAGAGGGTGCCGCAAAACAGATCGTTATAAGTATTTATTTGGTTAAAACGCTTCTCGGCCTTTTGGCTAAGATAAAAGTGTAGTATCAGTTCTTTCAGCTTAATAATTGGAAATGAAGAAAAGCTAAGTGAATAATAATTGTATTATATATTTACAAGACGTATAAACTACAGTTTTATTTACTGGTGTTTATGATTTATACATTACTGTTATTTTGCAAGCCTAAGCCATTTCTGACACATGCATATCATAGTGTGGACGCCTTGTTAGATCATTCTGCCGATCATGCACGTATTTAATACGACACGTATTGGATACGTGGTAGGTGGGTAGGTTAATAGCGATCGGGGCGTATCATGATACGCGTACCATTTTGACACGCTTCGATGATACGCGACGGAGATCTGATCGGAGATCTGATCGCGCAAATGATACAAATGTGGACGCACCCTTATGTATTCTGAAATCTTAAACGTATTACTAAAGAAAGTTTAGCTCAAAATGGAAACGAATGCATATTTTGTGAATTATATTAAACGATTTCACCCACGGGCTAAAGATTTTTACATGAGAATGAAGTATTTACCCGCAGTAAAAACTAGTCCATGTGTTATTCCTATCTCCAAACCAAATTTTACTAAAATTATATATAAATAAACATACACACACACAAACTTTCGCATTCAGAATATTAGAGTGATTTAAAATTTAATTTATCTATGACCATCATGTGAACACAACTTTATCCTGTCAATTATGTTACTTTGCCAGTCATCTTATAGTTACCATCCAAATTGGTAACATAATGGAGGTAACATTATCATCCTCGCCCAGTTTTATAAATTCACTTTTAATTCATTTCTACACCAAAATATTTTATATTTACAGTAACGCTATCATTACGAAACACTTTATAAATATAAAAATATTTTTTATGTAGTGTAGGCGAAAAAGTGATTAAAATAGTGGTAACTGTCCTGACTTTTTTTTGTCACGAAACACTGTGTGGACACTTCCAACTCTTGTTGCGATCCCGGTGCAAATCGCCGAATGATTGTAAAATAGCTGACACATAAATTAAGCTAATTTGTTGCCATTTCACAAAGAAAATATCCATATTTGATTATTTTCTCTCAGATTTTTGGTAACATAATTGACATGTCAGGCATATTCAAAATCTGGGGACCGAATTCAAATCGGATTTGTAAATTTATTTGAATGGTAAAAAAGACTTAATTTGCATATTCCAAGTAAGTAAGTAAATTCTTGGCATAATAAAAAATATAATATATTTGAAGCTGTATAAGCCAATTACGTTAAAATAACGCATTTCATCGGGATTTCGGGGTGGGGACAGTCGAAATAATGAGGTCCCTCAGAAGTATTTTGGTGCAAATGCAGTATATATTCATAAATTTACGAAATACTTTAATATATAGTTAAATATTAATATCACATAATTACCCAGAAGAGTATAAAATTCCGGACAATAAATATTAGTAGCTTAAATCTCTAAAAAAACCTTTGTTTGGTGTGTCCCCAGAGGGACACACCAAACAAAGGGGGTACAACATTTTGTGAAAATGCTCATCTAGTAACACAATTTCATAAAACTAGCTGACCCGGCTAACATGTCATTTGCCATTTAAATTATTTCTAGTATCAATTTAATAATATCCATACTAATATTATAAATGCGAAAGTATCTCTCTCTGTCTGTCTGTCTGTCTCCCAGGGCAAAACTACTGATCCGATTGCAATGAAATTTTGTACACAGATATTCTAGAGCCTGAGAAAGGACATAGGCTACATTTTGATGAGGGAAAATATCTTATTTCCATGAAAATATCGATGAAAATTAATTAGCATTGTAGTTATTATACGTGACAGCAGATGCCGTTTTTATAGCCGATGGCTCCGTAGCTCAGTTGGTTAAGCGCGTGGTCAGCGCTCATCCCGGTGGTCCTGGGTTCGAGTCCCGCCGACGGAACAAAAAGTTTTTAATGTTCCTGGGTCTTGGATGTGTATTTAATATTTTAAAATACTAGCTGACCCGGCAAATGTTGTTTTGCCATATAAATAATTTTTGGTATGAAAAATAGATGTTGGCCGATTCTCAGACCTACTCAATATGCTCACAAAATTTCATGAGAATCGGTCAAGCCGTTTCGGAGGAGTACGGGAACGAACATTGTGACACGAGAATTTTATATATAAGATAAGATGTACCAAATTCTTTTCAAAATTCAAATTCTTTATTAAGCATACAATCTGACCCCCTCTTTGGTCCCCTTAGAGGGGTGGGGGGTGGGGTAATTTTTATACACCAGATGTTGAGTTGGAAGAAGGCAAATATATCTGCGAAAACCGTATGCAAATCGGATCAGTAGTTTTCGTGTTAAGGCGAAGACAGCTGCCAATTCGACATCTTTGTGCAGTTTTCTAGACGTATGTATTTCATTGATTGGCACAAAAAAAAATATATGTGATTTTTGATTATACTTGGAAAAGCTTGTCGAATTTAAATAATAAAATAATGTACTCCTACTGGATGAAAAAAAATACCAAAGTCACATCTTTCAGGAACTTTAAACAGGTCTAACTAAAGTAATAATACAATATATGCTTTAAAAATTTGTTTGTTTGATGCCTTTTACAAAAATCCAAAGATTTAATTTAATTTTCGGTTCTGACATCTAGATTTCCCATAATATTTATTTTTTCCTCTAACAAACGAAAAATGTATCCACGCTACCGAGTGACCACTTCACATCTCTGTCTCTCTGGCATGAAAATCGAGTGGTGCGAGAGTGATGCGAGATCAAGGTCATTGGCAGTTGTCAACGCCTTAAAGCAAGTCTTTAAATACAAAATCTGCCCCCCTCTTTCGTCCCTTTAGAGGGGTGGGGGGAAATTTTTTTTATACACCACATGTTAAGTTCGAAGAAGACAAATATATCTGCGGAAACCGCATTCAAATCGAATCAGTAGTTTTCGTGTTAAAGCAAAAGTCTTATACAAAATCTGACCCTCTCTTTCGTCCATTTAGAGGGGTGGGCGGAATTTTTTTTATACACCACATGTTAAGTTGGAAAAAGACAAATATATCTGCGAAAACTGCATTCAAATCGGATCAGTAGTTTTCGTGTTAAAGCAAAAGTCTTATACAAAATCTGACCCCCTCTTTCGTCCCTTTAGAGGAGTGGGGGGAAATTTTTTTATACACCAGATGTTAAGTTGGAAGAAGACAAACATATTTGCGAAAACCGCATTCAAATCGGATCAGTAGTTTTTGTGTGATAGTGGAACAAACATACAGACAGACAGACAGACAGACAAGACAAAAAAACTGACCACATTTTTGGCTTCTATAGCGATGTAGTGACACCCTCCGCTTATTATTTTTTGAATATCTTTAATGTACAGAATCTTCATTTCTACAGTTTTATTATATTATGTATAGATTGAGATCAGATTACTTTATATTAAGAAAACAACATGATATGAAATAAAAAATATTGCTGAACACAAAATAATAAATTATTAATAACTTGAAAATCACTTAAAATGATATTAAAATATTTAATTTAAAATAATTATTTCTTGTGGAATACAAAGTTTTTTGTCTGTCTTGAAAACTTTTCAAATTTGACTTACGTTGGTATTGTTACAAAGCGACGATATGGTAAGAATATATGTTCAGAATGCGTTATGGTCTTTTTGTGATTGCCAGAACGCGTCGTGGCTGTTTTATTAGAGCCACAACGCAAATTTCTCGTCATGGCTGTTTCACTGTGACCACAATGCGTTGTGAGCTATTTTTTCCGGTCTTTGAAAATTTACTCAATTTGTTGGCTGAAAATGATATTGTTGGAATACTCAAATTTTTTACTTTATAACTATGACTGGATTTACATATTTCTGCAAGAATGAGCGGTTTGTCTGCTACACCGCAAGATCACAAGCCGGCTGTACACATTTGACCAACATTGGGCCAACACTATGAGCCAGCATATGGGGCCAACATGCGGAATATGGATTCACGCCCCCAACTTGCACTGGCCTAATGCATTGGCCCAATGTGTACAGCCAGCTTAATGATGTACTTAACAGTGGTGCGTTCGCTCCGCTATTTACATACAATTCCTTGTGATCTCGCGGGGTAGCGGCTAAGCCTCTCGTTCGCGCGGACGCATACAAGTGAAGCGTATGTCACCTTTCATAATCTTTTGTAAATACATTTTATTATATTATAATTTATACCTATAAGATATGACGGACATACCTGATCAATGTGGGTTCCAAGAGTTGTTGCCGCTAAATCCAAGCATATAACGACCTTGCTAGTATCCGTCATGTTGCATCCTGCAATGGACTTAGCGTTCAATAGACGCAGGTACTCAGCAGCTTTACTGTAATCAAAACATATCAATTGTTTTATAGAATACTCAGTTTAAAAGTACATTTCAATAATTGGGTACCGTACGTATTCAATACTTACTTCAATACAGGTTCATTATTGCTTAAACTGAATTTCGCGACTAAAACTTTCATAGTTGAAATTGTTTCATTAAATGCCATTGTTGTTGAATTAGAACTTTGAGAATTGAGTTAATCCCAAATTCACCGTATTAATTGGTTGGCTAAGGATAAAATAAAATAAGTTCAAGGAGAATTTGTTACTATTTTATGCTGTTAAAAGTAGTGTTTATATAATTAAGCATCCAAAAGTTTTTACTTTCGAGCACAGATTTCAAGCTAGTTTCGAGCTGTGGTTTCTTTGTTTCTTTTTCTTCTTTTTTGGCAACTTGACACAAAGGATGTGTATGTTGTGCCACAGACAAGGTAAAAAGGTAAGGAATATGGCGGGGAAACCATATTCCTCCTATTATAACTTTCATCATCGTTTTCATGTATCGTCAGGTTTAAAGTCTAGTCAAAGTCTAAGTAAAAGTCAATACAGTCACAGGAGTCAAGTCGGTCGATTCAGTAAAGTGGTAGACGCTTTACTGAAACTTTCGATGGAGTTCTGGAGGGAACACAAAATAGCACGTTTCTGGATATTACATCACTTTCCTACACTTGTGCATGAACACGAATATCTAATGGTTAATATTCTACCAATATTACACATTAAAAACCCAGCTAACACAATTTTAGGAAAATAATACAAAAACACAACAGCACTCTTTCACATGCCCGCCAAAACTCCACCGCATGCGGTAGCATTCTATATAGTTTTTTTTTTTTTTATTAATAAAATTTTACGGGCCTGGATTCTAGTCCTTTTAGCCCAGCCCTTAAAATACATTTCATTGTTTTTAACAACAAGTAACTTAACTTAACATTACACAGGGTATTACGGAATTAAAGTTTTTTCCCAACATTTTTTAAAAAGCTATAAAGCGGACCATAAAAAGTATTTTTTGAAGTAAATCTTTCAAAGACAAGTTGTCTATGTTTATATCACTGTCACTGTCATCTTTGTCCAAAAATTCACTGATTTCACTACACATCATTAAGCGTGCCTTATTATGTTTTCCACATCGAAGAACCAGATGATTAAGAGTCTCCTCTTCAACGCCGCAGTCACAAAATGAGGTATTCACCATCTTCAATCTGTAGAGATGAGATTTAACTTGGCAATGCCCAAATCTCATCCTGTTCATAGTAACTATAAATGATCTAGACATTTCTTTCAATTCATGGTACCACGGTTTGGCGGGCGGGACCTTTTGTATATCGTAATACCATTTTCCTTTTTCAGACGACGTTTGGGTAAAGTATGCCTTGAACAACTCTCCCAGGCAGTCTTTCACAGGAGCATGTATATCTGTATACGGTATGTGCTGGAGTTGACTGTGGTCTTCGTCTGGATCTCCTCTTGTTGCTGCATCAGCTTCTTCGTTGCCAGTAATTCCAGAGTGAGAAGGTACCCAAATGAATTTAACATTTTTACTATTATTATACATATGGTACAAAGTTTGCTTAATTTTTAATATTAAATAATTTGTATTAAATTTTAAAACCCTATTTTTAAGTGCAGTTATAACACTAAGTGAATCAGTTAAAATCAAACAATTGCTTTCATTAATTGAAGATATATACAATAATGCTTTATATATAGCATAACATTCAGCAGTAAATATACTACATTCATACGCTAATTTTATACATTTTTTAATTTTTTTCTGAGGATCATAATAGGCTGATGTAACAATATTTAAGGTTTTCGACCCATCAGTATAAATTCTGTACTCATTATCTATAGTATTGAGAAGATCATTTTGATTACTTATTTGTTGCTCACATATTGTAACATCATGCATGTATGCATTATATTCAATATTATACATAGGCCAATGATTTTCTCTAAATATATAATTTCCAATATTTAAGTAAATGTTTATCATAATCCTTTATAGTTCTGGCAATTTTCTAGAAATAATGTTAGAAACATCAGTATATGGACCCACATTCATACTATTTGTTGGAACTATAGGAAGAATTCTATTAAAAAGATGATTATTTTTAGAGGCAAATACCTTTAAGCAAAATCGTTCAGCAATTTTTAGCCTTATAATAGTTAGTGGAGGTATACATGTCTCGGCCTCCATGATATGTATAGGAGTAGAGCACATTGCACCTGTTATGACTCTAAGAGCTTTATTTTGAATAACATCTAATTTTCTTAATAAGTTATAATTACAGTTGTAATATGCTAAGGTGCTGTAATCAAAGTGACTACGTACTAAACTCTTATATAACATGGATAAAGTTTTAGGGTCGGATCCCCAGTGTACTCCTGCCAAAGATCTAATTATGTTAAGACCTCCACAAGCTTTTTTGATAATTTGTTGGATATGATTTTCAAATTTTAACTTATTGTCAAGATATATCCCCAAAAACTTTTTTTTGCAGACCCATTTGAGACTGTTGTTGTGAAGTTTAACGTTAAATAAACTTCCTGGATCTGATTTAGAGAAAATCATGGCTGTACTTTTTTCCAAACTTATCCATAGCTTTAATTTTCTAGTATAGTAATTATATACTTGTTCTAATGCCTTATTTAATATATTTACAGCAATATTTACATCCTTATGACTACTATACACAACAATATCATCTGCATACTGTAGAAATTTTACATTACAACCTAAAAGATATTTACACAGTTGACTTGTGTATATGCTATATAACAGTGGCGAAATAGTGGCACCTTGCATTGTGCCTTTATATATATGTCTAGGTCCATGTAAAATGCAACATAGCTTTCTACACAACTTTTACCTTTACGAAAGCCATACTGCTCCTTTGGTAAGATATTATTTGATTCAACATACCAGTCTAGTCTCACCTTAAGCATGTATTCAAATATTTTACCAACACAAGATGACAAAGATATAGGTCTATATGAGTTACAGTCATTTTCCGGTTTTTCTGGTTTAAGGATTGGTACAATACATTGTGTTTTCCATGAGTCTGGTATAAGATTGTTTGTCCATAATAGATTATAAATATCTAATAAAATTTTTTGGGCATCTTCATGCATGTAGCCTAATATTTTGTAAGGGATATCGTCTAAGCCTGGAGTAGTGTCTTTTCTAGATTTCAAAGCAAATTGGAATTCTTGCCATGTAAAAGTATTACTCAAAAATATGCTACTTGAATTGCCTTCCTGGATAAAATATGAATTTAATAAATTACTGTCTATATATTTTTCAGGTGGATCATCGGGTGCATACTTATCAAGAAAAGATGGAATCCATTCACTGTTTTTTGGTTTACTAACAGAAGAAGCTCTTTTAAATCTGCGGATATAATTCCAGATGACAGTAACAGGTGTTTGTCTGTTGAATGATTCACAAAGGTTTTTCCAACTATTCTTTTTCTTTTCCCTTAATAACTTTTTTTTAATTGCATCTATTTTTTTATATTCAATGAAATTTTCTATAGATGAATGTGTTCTATAAAAATTTAGAGCAGCTTTACTTTTTTTAACTGCTTCTAAGCATTCATTATCCCACCAGGGAACTGGTTTTTTCCTAATGGTTGGGGAAGTTATATTTAGTTTTGGAATACATGATTCTTTAACTGTATTTAATGTAACACAAAATTTATTATAAGTAGATAAAGGTTTGTTGTAATCAATAGTAAATGACCTGAATGCCTTTTCAGTTTCAGATGCAAAGAGCTTCCAATCTGCCTTGTCATACAGAAATCTTTCCGTTGGTTGACCAACTTCAAAATCTTGTGGATGGAGTTCAATAAATGTGAAAGTGGGATAATGATAGCTGCCCATTAGATCATCACTAACGCTCCAATGGCATAGAGGAGCGATTTGTGGGCTAACACAAGTAATGTCAATTGAAGATTGGCTATTACGCAAACTACCTACTGTTGTTGGAGCTCCCGAGTTCAGGATACATAGGTCACACTCATCTAATAAATCGTAAACATCTGTACCTCGAGGCTTGGTTTGAAGACATCCAAAAGCAACATGATGAGCATTTAAATCTCCGGATAGTATTATCGGTTTTGGTAAACTATTAATAATTTGTTTAAGTTGTCTAGATTTGAACCTTCCTGGTCTTGGTGGACTATAACTACATAAGATAGACAAATTACCAATATCAGTTTTAAGAACTATAGCTGCAGATTGTAAATCTTCATAAAAAGGCAGATTGACAGTAATGTATTTGAAATTATTCCTAATGAGTATGCCGACTCCACCACGGCCATTAAGGCCATGTTGGTAAATAAAATTATAGCCTGTTATTTTAAAATTATGATTTTCTTTTAAATGTGTTTCATTTAACAAACATATATCAATGTCATTTTGGTCCAAAAAAGTAATAAGAAGAGGTTTTTTGCTATTAAGATTTTCAACATTAAATTGGCATATTTTCAAAAAATTACTATCCATGTTTAAGGTTATTTAATAATACTTCCTTTATTACTGATGTTGTCATTTTTTTATTACTGTTACTTAAATTTACTAATGTAGCTACTAAAGACTTTAAAATGTTATCGCTTTTTATTATACCTTGTATTAATTCCTCATTAGTTATCTCATGTTTTTTGTGTGGTAAAGCCGGGAAATCAGTACTGTAATGTGCCAAACTGTAAGTGTGGTCAGTGTTTTTAGTCACATTTGCGTATGCCATTTTATTTTGTTTTTCCAATATTTTCTTTTGCTTAACCGGACAGTTTCTAGATATAGCAAGATGTGGTCCACCACAGTTGGCACAATGTAGTGCCTGATCATCAGGGCACTTAGAATAATGATGTTCCTTTGAACAAATCGAACATTTTTGGACACATTTACATATCTTAGCATGTTGATTAAATTTAAAGCACTTGTAACATTGCAGCAAAGGAGGGTTATATTCATATACTTTATAATTAAAAATATCTAATGAGACAGATTGTGGTAGTATATTGGAGAGAAATGTCACAGAAACCGTTTGAAACGGTTTCACTTTGCCATTAACTTTTTTGGTGAACCTTCTCACTCCAATAATTTCATAGGCAGAAGTTAACTTTTTGAATAGGTCTTCATTACTTATCCTAGTCGGTACATACCGTAGTACTCCTATCTTTTCGATGCTCCTAGCTGGGATGAATGCTTTGAAATTATTTTTTCTATGGAAGTCTTCATTGAGCAAGTAATTATTGGCATAACTTGCCTGGGAGAATCCTATTGCTATTTTATTGGCTGCTACTCTTTTTATTCCGGTTATTCCTTTGATTTCTTCTTTGAATACGGATGTTAGTGTTAACGGATTTTTGTTGCCGATATTGCTATCGGTTTGGGTGGATTCGGTATATACTATATACTCCTGAGAGTGGGACTTCTCAGGGAACAAGCGTCTGTAGCCGGGTTTACTATACGGGATGTAAAATGATTCATCTAGAACATCCTTGTCTTCGTCAGTATCAGGCCCTCGCGGCCTTTTTCTGCCGGGTTTCCCAGGGGCTGTCTTCCCAGGATCCTCCATTTCAACGTCTATTATTCCACCGTTTTGCGTTGTTTTATTATTAAAATGCTTTATATAAACTATTTTAAATAATTAATTTCGCAAAAGTTGAAAAAATACGACTTCTCTTTTTAAAAAGCCCGCCAACTTTTTCCATTCTATATAGTTTGTGGCAGTGTTGCCAGATGGTTTCAACCATTTATCTGTAGTGGGAACTGCTAAAATCTGTATGTTATATTGTCTCAATATTCTGTATAAAATCTGTATTAAAGTCAACAAAAAAAATTACCTATTAATCATTAACTACGCTTTTTTATGTTAAAACCTTATCACGTCAATACGATACGTAAGGTGATAAACGTATAATAAATAAAAATATTATATATAAATTCGTAACTTTTTATTTTAAATAAAAATTTGAAATCTAATAGAAAAAAAAATTAAACACACTAAGGGCCTGCTTCTCCATTTCCTGATAAAGTACCGGATAGGCTACCCACAACTTTTTTGACAGATTCTCCATACTTTATCTGTCAAGTTAAGTATCCGGCACTTATCAGGAAGTGGTGAAACAGGCCCTTAACATAATAAAATTATTTTCATTAGTAAATTTTTTTATTAAATGTCAACAGCAACTGCTTATCGACACTGAAGTGAGCACGGTCCTCGCGTCGTTGCGAGGTGAATCGCTTGCCCGACTTTCAGTTTAGAAGGTGCAAAGGAGAATCTTGTAAAATAACGCACTCGATGTTCAAGATGAATTATTATAATCTCCTGACAAAATCTATCAAAAAGTAAACAAGTCAAAATACCATAAACTAAAGAGTACAAAATAATATAAAAAAGGTTTTTATAAAAGAAATTTAGATATGTACACTACATCACCCCCCTCCAGAGACCGTCAAGGGCGATAATAGTCAGTAAACATGACCGAAGGTAGAATCTTTAAGTCTTGTCGCTTAAGTCGCCAGAGTTCCTGTGAGTCGGAACTGTTGCAGTGAGTCCCAGTGAGTCGGAACTGTAAGCTGCTGCACGGGATCCAGTGAGTCGGATAGCTGCCGTGCGGGGCCGATGCTACGTGCTGACCAGGAGAGATGTGCTCTGCTTGCTGACCGGTCGGTGTAGTGAGAAAGCCCGTTGATGCCGATGCGGAGTCGTCCAGGACGCGGTACATTGCGGCTAGTGGACGAGATACCCGATGAGGCGATGCTGGCTGACGCGGTGCGAAGGGGCGGGGAGTGATGGTGATGAAGATGGCGTGTATGGTCACCGATGTCTTGCGCCGTCTCCTTGTTCGCTGGTTACATTCTCCTTCAGATTCTCCATCCTGTGTTCCTTCCGGGGTCACCAATGAAGTGAGCACGGTCCTCGCGTCGTTGCGAGGTGAATCGCTTGCCCGACTTTCAGTTTAGAAGGTGCAAAGGAGAATCTTGTAAAATAACGCACTCGATGTTCAAGATGAATTATTATAATCTCCTGACAAAATCTATCAAAAAGTAAACAAGTCAAAATACCATAAACTAAAGAGTACAAAATAATATAAAAAAGGTTTTTATAAAAGAAATTTAGATATGTACACTACAACACCAATTTTTGTACCAATCAGTTACTTTGTATGCAAAAGACCTTCAATGGTGTCTGTATTTAGCCTGTTTCGTTGTTGAATTTTGACAAAATTACAAAATTCTGTAATTCTGTATAAATATCTGTATCCAGTACTTATCTGTATTGGTCACCAAAAATCTGTATAAATACGGAGAAATCTGTATATCTGGCAACACTGGTTTGTGGTTTCAAGTTTTCAACTTCGAAATTCGAATTTCGAAAACGTCAACGTCTTCTTTTTTTTTCTTATTATGCACAGAATAATATATGTAGCAGTTATTATGGCACTTCGGCTATTGGCTGGCTTACACGTAGTTGATTAGTAATTAACTTTTGCTTAGTCTATTGATTCCTGGGGTTAATTTTATTTAAAAAAAATCACCCCCCGAGAAGGTTTGGCATCCACCCCCAGGGCAAAAGCAATGATTTAAGGAAACATAAGTCGTGTTCGTTTGCTTTTTCAACTGCGCATGCGCGGCTTTTTTGTGTGTCAGTGTAATCAGTGTGAGTGTCATATTCTAAAATACCTATCAATTTCTGTCAAATTTTAGAAAATCTGACAGGTATTTTAGAACATGACAAGGTATTTTAGAATATGACACTCACACTGACACACAAAAAAGCCGCGCATGCGCAGTCGAAAAAGCGAACGAACACGACTATAAGTCAATGGGCAAAAGCGCAAGTTGACGCTAATCGTTTCCGATTTAGTCAAGTGGAATAACATTTAGAAAGCTAGGATCCTAGCTAGGATCCTACCTAGGAACCTAGCTAGGATAAGTGGAATAAGCGCTATAGTCACGTCTTTTCATCCGCCTATACTCTATAGTGCGTTTCATATTGTAGAATAGTTCCTTTGCCGTCATGTTGGTATTTCTGTCTGTCAAAAACGTAAGTAGGTAGACATGAGTCGTGTTCGTTTGGTTTTTCAACTGCACATGCGCGGCTTTTTTTGTGTGAGTGTCATATTCTAAAATACCGATCAATTTCTGTCAGATTTTAGAAAATCTGACAGATATTTTAAAACATGACACTCACGCTGTCATCAATTTATAACTTTGCGCATGCGCAATGTGCATTGACAAACCAAACGAACACGACTCTCTGCGAGTTTTCATAAGTTTTACTGTGATTTCGTGAGAAAATCATGCCGAAAACATTAATGAGTGGTGAAAGAATGATGGTGTTAAGAGAGAAAGAGTTTTGTGAACGTGAACAACGTAACGAAGCCCCAATAATTCCATTAATATCGGGTTGCCGCCATTTCAGCTTAGTAAAATAGGGTTACCACTTTACCAGCATCAGTTTCATCACCCTTAAATAAAAGTAAAACTTATGAATACTTGCAGAGCGTGTCTATAGCCGTGTTTACGTTATTAACAGAAAGGGATTCCAACATGATGGCAAATGAACTATTTGATGAAACGCACTTCTAGTGATGAAAACTACATACACGCGAACGAACTCGCGGGTAAAAGCTAGTAGAGCTTGTCTAATTTGAAATGACGCGCCCCACCACTTCAAAGTTGATATAAATGCGACATGTTTGCACTGTGAATACGAGGGAGGGGCGCGTCATTTTAAGTTAGACAAGCTCTATGTAGGTACATATAACAATAATATCAGGGCGAGCGAAGCGAGCCCTAGTACATCCCACAACCTGTACATTGTGGTACACGGAAAAACTATTACGCCTATTGATGTGCTGTAGCATAGTACCTAAATTTTATTTACATATTATAAATGTGTTAACATCAGTGATCAGTCAAGGTTTTTTATATGTAAATGTTTTATCAATTAAGTATCAATAATATCATCAGTCAGTCAAGGTGTGACGACGCGAGCCCTCACAAAGCTCGGCTTTTAGCTAGTAAATGCGAAAGTGACTTTGTTTGTTTGTTACGCCTTCGGCCTTCACGCATAAAGTACTAAAAGGCCCCATTCACTATCCTGCATTGCAGTCCTGCTGCAGTCCGCCATGCAGGCCTGCAACACCATTCACTGTCCTGTGTGCAGTCCGCCGGCTTATGTAGGATAGTGAATGGTGTTGCAGGCCTGCACGGCGGACTGCAGCAGGACTGCAAGGCAGGATAGTGAATGGACCGTTTAAAGCAGATCATCATAAAACTTTCATAGGCACACGTTGTCTGGGGTATGGAGAAGGACATGGGCACCTTTCATCCCGGGAAAAAGAACGGTCCCCGAGGGATAGACGTTAACGCAGGCAGAGCCGCGGGTGAAATTTAGAATTGACAACATTTCAAAATTTTTAAGCCTTAAAATAAAAAATACCATTTCTTTAGTTTCTTCTCTTGATATAAAAAAAAAATATTCCAAAAAATTTTATATTGCTTATTTATTGAGAAAATAAGGAAAAACTGAAAAATACGCTGTGACGTCATACTTACGGCATATCAGACATTTTTTCTTTGCCTGGTGTAAAATCGTTTTAAAAAGACATCGTGAAGCATAAAAAAAAACAGTCACTGTCAACAATGACATTTCTAACATACGAAAATGAGTTTTGGCGGGCATGTGAAAGAGTGCTGTTGTGTTTTCATATTATTTTTCTAAAATTGTGTTAGCTGGGTTTTTAATGTGTAATATTGGTAGAATATTAACCATTAGATATTCGTGTTCATGCACAAGTGTAGGAAAGTGATGTAATATCCAGAAACGTGCTATTTTGTGTTCCTTCCAAAACTCCATCGAAAGTTTCAATAAAGCGTCTACCACTTTACTGAATCGACCGACTTGACTCCTGTGACTGTATTGACTTTTACTTAGACTTTGACTATACTTTAGACCTGACGATACATGAAAACGATGATGAAAATTATAATAGGAGGAATATGGTTTTCCCGCCATATTCCTTACCTTTTTACCTTGTCTGTGGCACAACATACACATCCTTTGTGTCAAGTTGCCAAAAAAGAAGAAAAAGAAAAAGAAAGAAACATACGAAAATACCGCGATGACATTGACAGACGTCCTAATATACGTAACAAACTTACATTGACATATTTTTTCTTTTGTAAATTGTAATGGAATTAACCGTTCAGGCGTAAGTATGACGTCACTTGGCGCTTACGTCTCTTTAGAATACGAAGGATTTAAATCTATTTTTTAGGTATCTTAAAAACATAATTTTAAAAAAGCAAGAAACACGTGTCGCCTTATTTTAAGTCTACTTTCTTATAAAATAATAAAAAAGCCGTGTTAAATTTTTTAAATGTTGTCAATTGTAACGAGGGCAACACATGGCGTGCCCTCTCACTCGCACATTCCGAGAATTGTGGAAAGCCCAAGCGTGCCCCAACAGGCGACGCGTCCAAAACGCACACCGCCAGATTCCCGCGCGCTTCCGGCTCGACTAGTTCGTACTTCGTAGTTCTTATATTTTGTTTAGATAATATCCGTAAGATTTAAGTGATTATATTTATATGTGTAGACGTAATTTAAAGTTAATATAGAATGTTTTAATAAAAATTTAGCACACCCTCGTCCCGTCTACGCATTAAATTGGCGCCCAGCTAGAGGCCGAAAAAGTGAAAGTTTTGTGTGAAAAGTGAAAGTTACTCAAGAACAAAAGAATATCAATGATGACTCGGTCCAAGAACAATACGAATACTTCGCCTAGTCGACCGGTCCAGTCGAATCTCAAAAATCCGGAGGATAGCGGCTCGCCTGCCAGTCTCTCGCATCCGACGCCTTCGTCCCCGCCCGTGCCGCCATGTGCCGGCGCCGGAATGGCGTCACCTCTCGACGTTCAGAGTTTGTCCGCGACGTTACTCGCGATGCAGCAGAGCCAGGCCGTCACGTTCGAGCTATTCACCAGAATATTGGAGCGAACGTCGTCCCCCGGAATTTCCGCGCCTTCGCCGACGCCCGCCGTCTCTGCAGGTAACTTCGCAGGCTGCACGGCACGATACAGCGGGGCGCCGCAAGAGTCATTAGACGCTTTCATAGACGCGGTCGAGTCGTACAAAGATTATACGAACATTAGTGACGGTAATGCCGTGCGCGGTTTATCAATGCTGCTGACGCTCGACGCCGCTATGTGGTGGCAAAGCGTCAAAGCCATCGTCACATCGTGGGACGACGCGCTCCGGTTCCTGCGTGGTGCCTTTGGAGACCGTCACCCGCCTCACCGCATCTACAGAGAGCACTTTTCCAATCCGCAAACGGGAGAAAATACGGAATTATACATTTCGAAGGCTCGAGCCCTCCTCGCTCGCCTTCCACCAGGTGACCTTAGTGAAAAGGTCAAGCTGGATATGATTTATGGGCTGCTTCACACGCAGACGAGACAGCGTCTTCGACGAGAGGAGTTCGCGTCGATGGAGACTCTTTTTGAAAAGATAAGGCAGATAGAAGACGCGGATGATGCAGCTTCGCGGACATCGACCTCGTCGACAGGCAACTTTTCCAAAGAGTAATAACGCTCATAAACTTTTTTGTGTGTATTGTAAACGTCCGGGACATAATCGTGACGAGTGTCGTAAACTATTGTTAAAAAGTGGACAGTAAGGTCAAAACCCAGGTACCTACTTGTCATAGTTGCGTGCAAACCGGTGTAATCCGTTCAGATTGTAAAGACTGTAACGATAGTAATAATAAGCCGACATTTTGTTGTATAGATTATGGCGGAAGCGCAAGCGTCTCGACGCCGACGAGGGTCGGAGTGCACGATGATATTGCTAACTCGGCAAGTCACATTTTTGCTACTCACCTTCCAAGCTATAAGTTTTTAAATAATAATATTAAAAAGTGCGAAATTAATTCTGGCTCGCGGGGTAATTTTTATGTTCCTCCCAATTCCGATGCTAGCGCTGAGTGTAAGGAGACCACACTACTTGCTCGTACTTACGCCGTTCCCCGCGTCATGGAGAACCCTGTTTCGTGTCACTTTAAAACCTTCCCGGGACTTTTACGAATATTTTAAGATTAAAATCAGCTCAATCCGTTCAGCCGTTTTCGAGTTTTAACGCGAGCGCGACTAACACATTTGAAAATCCATTTTTATATATATGTTACGCTCAAAGACCGAAAACGCTCAGTGAGCGAAAAAATAGCCCACAACGCGTTGTGGTCACAGTGAAACAGCCATGACGCGAAATTCGCGTCGCGGCTCTAATGAAAACGGCCACGACGCGTTCTGGCAATCATAAAAAGACCATGACGCGAAATTCGTGTGGTGGCTGATATGCTATTCGTTTTTCTTGATTTGTTCTTGATTGATTATGTTTAATTGATTAATTGATTAATCGGCCATAGGTATGGAAGATTATATTTGAATTACCACGCGTACTACAAAATATGTTTTCTTTTACTAAATCACTGCATAACGTGTTTATCATTATTATTTATAAAATATCCAAAGTTCCATACTATCCGTAGTAATATTATTATGTCTGTCTGTCTGTCTGGCGCAACGTAGTTGCGGGCATCAACTAGTAGTTATTATATTTAAATTATATAAATTAAATAAAACTATATTTTTATTATTTATTGAGATCAAATTACTTTATTACTATATTATAATTACTACAAAAAACAACAACACATTGCGCCAGACGCTTTGGCACACAATCGCTCTTTGACTACTTTCTTATGTTGGCTGTACACTCTCGCCGAGACACAGCGAGGCGGCCCGAGTGCGAGAGTGTAAATGGGTGCGCTCGCCTCGTCTCGCCTGTCTCATACCCTCTCGGTCCGGTGTCGGTATTTTGCGCCCGAGACAAAGGGTCTCAAACAAACCACACAAATATTATAAATGCGAAAGTATCTCTGTCTGTCTGTCTGTCTCGTTTTCACGCCAAAACCAATCAACCGATTGTAATGAAATTTTGTACACAGATAGTCTAAAGCCTGAGAAAGGACATAGGCTACTTTTTAACCGGAAAAAGGGGTTGTAAGGGGGTGATAATGCGTAAATTTGTTCAAATTAAGTTAGTTCCAAAAATTTATAATAGATGGCGCCGTGCGTCTCCTACATCGCGCTATCGCTTGCTCATGCATCTTCCTATAAGAGGTGGTACCATGTTGACTAGCGTTTTTCGATTCTTTCGATTGTAATACACGTCTATAATGAATAACTCACTACTCAGTACTTTATCTATACAGTGATGAGTGACGAAACCTTAAACCTACCAATGCTAAATAGTTTCTGGGTAAAAATAAGCTTTAGGTTTAATTTAAAAAAATGAAATATTATGTGCGCACTGCACAGCTGTTTTTGGGTATTTTGAGTGCACGCGGACGAAGTCGCGGGCAACAACTAGTAACAATAATAAACATCATTATAAGTTATTAACTGTGAGAAATAAAATTAAATATTATTATATATCTTTGGATTACAATGATATCTTTCGATGCAATGGTGAATGGTGATCATTGATCGTAGATACGTTTTCGCCATTTTTAGAAAAATAATGGTCCATCTTCTCTGAGTTCATAACTGCGATTGAACTAAGCGAGAATGTACATGATCGCACTCGGGCAAGGGGCTCTCGCACGAGACTCTCACCCGAGAGCTCTCGGCGAGAGTGTACAGCCGACATTAAACTTATTAATGGGAAGATTTTGAACGTTTTCTGGGATTTTATTGAAAAGGCGTATACATTGACCTTTAAAAGATTTACTGACTTTACTAAGTCTGATCACTGGCAAATCTAGCTTATGCATTGAGCTTGTGCTTATATTTTCTGGTGTTTCTACAATGAATGTCACCTTTGGCTTTAAAGAACATAATCTAAGGAATAATTTTTATTATAACACCAAAGTTCTAAGTCAAGTCTCCGAGTTGTTGTTCAAGGTCAAACTTTTTTTATAACATATGTAATAAAACTTAATTTATTAATTAAAAGCAATAAGTAATCGATCCCAACGTCCCTATCCGAGTCATAGAACAGATTAGAAGCCAAATACCTACAAGTGATTTGGAAAAATTCAAAGGAAGAGGGATACTCTACGTGCTTGGGGTACGCACGGCATTTGCCTAGTATTCCAAGTAAGCAATGAGCTGTACCCTGCAAGCCCCAAGCACGTAGAGGTTCCCTCTTCCTTTGAATTTTTCCAAATCATTTGTAGGTATTTGGCTTCTAATTTGTTCTATGACTCGGATAGGGACGTTGGGATCGATTATTATTGCTTAAATAAAATAAGTTTTATTACATATGTTATAAAAAAAAGTTTGACCTTGAATAAGAACTCGGAGACTTGACTTAGAACTTTGGTGTAATAATAAAAAATATTCCTTAGATTATGTTCTATTTAAATAATGGGTTTATTTGCGTTGGCCGGCACTTTTAAAATTAGCCCAAAATTGTATGGACGTTGGATCTTGTCCTTTAGAGCCATCGCAAACAGTACGACTTGTCGTTGCGTCTAGTCGTTGCGTCTAGACGCCGAGCTGTCGCTTGCATCGACGACTAGTCGTTGCGACAGACGCCGTGCAGGAAGCCATCATTAGCTGTAGTAGAGTATTCGAGAGAGACGGCCGTGTTGTTCATCTTGTGAAATATGGATGAGGTTCTAATTGAACTTGCCTTGGTGCTTAGACATAATAATTCTTCCCAAGCCTGATTTTTCTTCGCTCGGTCACTATACTAATTCGAACGTAAGTCCCAAACAGCAGGACGCGCTTCGACGTCCGAAATGAACACATCAACATCGAACGTATCCATTTTGAGATTATCAACAGACCTGCACCTTGGATAGCGCTAACAGCGAGACTGACGCGTGACTGTCGTCGTGTGTGCGCGTGTACGCGATTCCAGACGCAGCGACTAGACGCGAGCGCGCGCGGCTCCCCTAGCTTTCGTTGCGAGTTGCGACTCTGCGACTCTGATGTCAAGTGTGCGGAGCTTCGAACAAAATATATGTAAATTGTCAGCCGTAGCCTGTCGTTGCGTTATAGTTCTACAAATATATACTAGTAATCTGTGACTATAGTCGTCGAGCTGTCGCAGACGTCTGTCGCATCGTGTGCGCCTACACTTAATTACTGAATCATTTAGACGTCTACTGTCTAGTATAGTGCGTTTCATCAAATAGTTCCTTTGCCGTCATGTTGGCACTAATGCAAATTAATGTTGCCACATAACCCTTACTGTGCTACCATAAATTAGGGGAGATAATATGTTATCACAAAATGCACTTAAAGAAAATTGTACATAATTCTAACAGCTTTCGCCCACGGGTCTGCCAGCTGCCTACGTTAACGTCTATCCCTCGGGGACCGTTCTTTTTCCCGGGATAATAGGTACCTTATGTCCTTCTCCATACGCCAGACAACGTGTACCTATGAAAGTTTTATGATGATCCGCTTAGTACTCCTAAGTGTGAAGGCGTAATAACCAAAGTCATTAACCTTTCCCATTTACTAGCTAAAAGCCGAGCTTTGTGAGGGCTCGCGTCATCACACCTTCACTGACTGATGATAACACATATTTTACAATATGTAAATACTATGTTAAAGCACAATCAATTATAGGCGTGATAGTTTGTCCGTAAAGTGTACCACAAAATGTACAGGTTGTGAGAAGTACTAATGTACAGGTAGTGATAATATTATTGTACTAGCTTTTACCCACGCCTTCGTTCGCGTGTATGTAGTTTTCGTTACTAGAAGTGCGTTTCATCAAATAGTTCCTTTGCCATCATGTTGGCATTCTCTGTTAATAACGTAAACACGGTAGACACGCTCTGCATGTATTCATAAGTTTTACTGTGTTTAAGGGTGATTAAACTGACGCTGGTAACCCTATTTCACTAAGCCGTAATGGCGGCAACCCGAGTTTAATGGAATTATTGGGGCCTAGTTACGTTTTTCACGTTCACAAAACTCTTTCACTCTTAGCACCATCATTCTTTCACTACTATTTAATGTTTTCGGCATTATTTTCTCACGAAATCACAGTAAAACTTATGAAAACTCGCAGAGCATGTCAACCTTGTTTACATTATTGACAGCTACAGGAATGCCAACATGACGGCAAAGGAACTATTCGATGAAACGCACTATGGTGGACGTGCTTAAGCGCTTATTCCACTTATCCTAGCTAGGTTCCTAGCCTAGCTAGGATCCTAAATAGTTTCCGATTTAGTCAAGTGGAATAACATTTAGAAAGCTAAGATCCTAAATCGTTTCCGATTTAATCAAGTGGAATAACATTTAGAAAGCCAGGTTCCTAGCTAGGATCCTACCTAGGAAGGTTCCTATTAGGCTAGCTAGGTAGCTAGGATAAGTGAATAAGCGCTTTAGCTAATGTCAATTTTTTTTTCATCTCACCATAAAAAAAAAAGATTTATGGTTTGGCCTGTGGGTTTGGCGACATGTTGATTTTTGTTGATTGTTCTATTATCTGTGATTTTTGTGTTGGTTCTGTGAAGCCGTTAGCCGATACGGATTGCTGTCATTTCTACAAAAATGTCTTTGTAGTTATCAGGGTGTAGGTCATTTAATTTTGTAGTCATAATAAAGTAAATCGTGTTATTTTTTGTATAAAAGTAATAATAGGAGACGGAAGCGGATTCACTACACCCAAATCGAGGGTGTGTATGTAGTGAATAGTGATATTAGCCCGATGTACTAAAATTGCACTTATCCAAAATTGTATGCTATTTATAAATATTATTTTTCCTCGTTTACTTTTCTTTAAAGTGTATCACTAACGACCACTCTTAAATCACTCGCGAAAGTTTCCAAAAAAATATTATTGATACGTACAACGGTGCCATCGTGAAACGAGTAGATCTTTGCAAACGAAGGTTGCCATTTTTTGTATCGTATATTCGTGTTCGTCGAACGTTGGGCGTGATCGCAGCAGCAGCAGCACCGGTCGCCCCGAGCACCGCGGTCCGCGTCGGGCTCGTGCCGCGGCCGCGCTCAGGCCGGAGCGACTCCGCAGTCGCGAGGAGCGAGAGTGTCAAGTGGCGAGTGTTTTCAGGTAGAGATGCGCCTGGCGTCGTCGTGGAGATAATAACAGTGCGGTGCGAGAGGATGTGGGCGCAGTGAGCGGACACGGCGACACCACGGC
This sequence comes from Polyommatus iphigenia, assembly GCA_963422495.1. Classification (NCBI taxonomy): domain Eukaryota; kingdom Metazoa; phylum Arthropoda; class Insecta; order Lepidoptera; family Lycaenidae; genus Polyommatus; species Polyommatus iphigenia. The sequence goes on along the minus strand of OY730190.1, from coordinate 18,347,047 downwards.
TTCCTCTGCGGCGGGCGGCGCGCGGGGAGCCGAGTCTCCTTCGCAACCCAACCAGGACACGGTGGACAACGCAACCCCGACCTGCTGGTAAATCTCCATCTATTTGAAGTGTAGCCAGTCCCATCCCTCTGAACACGGTATGAAATCTCAATAACGATTATAATTTTAATGAACAGTATTTGTTTGTCATGGGACAACCTGTAAAATGTCTTCTTTCTAATGAGAAAAGAATTATCAAAATCTGTGTTTAAATTACAAAGTTATCTGCACACTAAGATAAAAAAGCACGTTATACATATTACATGTATACAGTCCAATTGAGAAACCTCCTTTTTATGAAGTTGATTAAAAGGATAAATTTTGTGATATCAAAATTTGCCCTATTTAACCTATTTTTGATGTTCATTTAATACCTTGACTGCGGAAAATCCAGACACAATAGCTTATCTCTAGTCAAAGCATTAATTAAATACATGTGTATTTTAAACGTAGGTACTATTTTTTTGCTCAATCATAGAACTTAATACTAAGCTCCATACTAATTATGTTCAATTTGGAAACTTTTTTATACCTTTATATTATTTACTTTATATTAATTAGTATTTATTTATTTACACTTTATGCAATTTGCAAAGGCGGGCTTAATGCCTCGTGGCATTCTCTACCAACCTTACTTTATTCTTCTCTGTTAAAATAATAACATAATATTCCTCATCTACTCATAGAGATGACTGAATATATTTTAACGCTTTCGTTCCCAAGCGGTCGCATGCGACCGCGAGAACAAAAGATTTCCAAGAATCCGCAATCGAGGTGCTAATGAACAACTTTACAGCTGCTTTTTATTATGATACATACATAACGTGACCATACGTCCCAATTTGGGCGGGACAGTCCCGCTTTCAGGCAGTCTGTCCCGCTGTCCCCCGCGAGGCCGAAATTGTCCCGCTTTTGCAAGCAGGCCAAACGACAATAATTCAAAAGTATTTTTATGGGTGGTTCTACAAAAATTGGGTAACTTTTGGGGATATTTTGTTTACTGTAGTTTTTATGGTAAATTTAAACATGTTTGGGTTTGTAAGATGGGTAATATAATGAATATATTGTTGTAAATCGGGACAGTCATTTTTTAAGAGTAGTTTTTAAAATATTTCGATTTTTCTGAATTTGGCTGCCAGAGGACTGACGAGGGTGACACAGTACTGATATATAATGCAAACAAATTGGAAATATATGACATTTGTGGAATTTATTAAACGCTTATAAACTATAATTATATTACTTTAATTATTTTAATGTATCAAGTTCTTAGTAAGTTAAATATCGAAAAATATTTTGTAATAATGTGGGGAAAACACTATCACAACCTTTATAAGAATTTTGACAATTGTAATAAACATTTTTTTTACTTTAAAGTACTTTTACTTAAAAGTATACATTAATAATTAATCAACAACTCAACAAACAACAGAATTAAAGTTTTAGTTTTTTGTACATCTGTCCGTCTGTACGTCCATCTGTCTATCTATTTGTCTGTCACCAGGCTCTATCTCAAGAACAGCGATGGCTAGATAGTGTTTATTTTCACAAACGACGTATAATTGTGTTGCAGCTATAACGAAAATACAAAAATAAAAACAAAATAAATATTTAAGAGGGCTCCCATACAAGAAGCATGATTTTTTGTGCCCTTTTTTGCTCAATGTCAATAATGCAACCAGGTAATTTTAAATTCTCTAGAAATACTCAATTTTGTTCTTACTTTAATAATAAACAATAAAATTATAAGAAAATAAATATTTAAGGGGTCTCCTACACAATGAATATACTTTTTTGGCCTTCTAACTCAATGTCAATAATGGCACCAGGTGGGCAATTGAAATGTTCAAAAAATACAATTTTTTTTCTTTTTCTTTAATAGTAGATAGTAAAATTAAAATAAAATAAACACTTAAAGGGAGCTCCCATACGAAAATAGCCATTTAATGGCACGAGGGCTTCGTGCTGGAGTCTGACTCGCACTTGACCAATTTTTTCAAGTTAACCGTTAGCTTTTGAGGTTTCTTTAACATTTTTCTTTGCCCTTTCTCCTTTTCTTAAGTACATTTTGTAATCTATGTTTTTCTTTGCTAATTCAGCTTATTTGAAGAGGTAGTTTGATTCTGGGCAAGAAAGTCTTGTCAGCTTCTCTTTTCTTATTTAATATATTATCCTTCGATCTAATTTGTCTTTTGTGGTAGGCGTCATTATGTTTTACACTAAAATAAATAAACAAATGGTTAGCACACCTTAATTGTTGTGATAAAAGTGATATTATAGAAAAAAACATCAGTACTCTGGCAACATGTCAGTCCGTTGGCACGATTTCAGGCAAAGAACTGACGCCAAAGGACTGATGATTTCGACATAAATTTAAGGTTATAATTAAAGTTAATGTTCTTTTCGTATTTTCTAATATCAATATATTAATTTTTTACTAATCATAATAAACAGTATAGAAATCAAAATAAAATTAAGATTTGTAAGGAATTAACGACTTACCCACAGTACTGAGTTTTTGACTGGCCCTGCGCAAGATTATGTCATAACCGACGAGCTAGAAATCATACTGTAATAGTGGCAAAGAAATGCTGCAGATCTTAGCTGGCAACATTACCAACTAAACATAATTAATAGGTATTTGACCATGTATACGTGTTTTTTGGTGAAAATTTTCGCATTCGAAAGTTACACAAAGGACTGACGAATGAAACCTATGACAAAGTTTCCTCTCTTTTTTAAAGACATAGTAAATATTTTTACTTTATGAAAGTCCCGAAATTCATTATTACGTACATTAAAGATTGTAATGTATCGAGTTTTCTGAAATTAATCGTAAAATCTGATGTACAGTCTCTTGATTGAACGTTTTTGGGTTTGTGACAGGCCAAAGAACTGACGTTTTGAGCATACTCTTTCAATTTTATACAATTTCTAATTAAATTACGTATCTGAAATTGAGTGACCAATTAAAGGAGATAACATACTTTTAAAATTAAGTATAAAATCTTTAAAATATAATGTGATTTAATATATATTGACTAGTGACAGCGAGTTACCCAATTTTTGTAGAATCACCCTTATGTTCGAAATGCCTGTGCAATGCCTGGAAGTAATGCATACATACAACTAACGTGATTATTCTGCCATATTGTGCCAAATAACATAAAAATTGCTCCAGTAGTTCGTGAGAAAAGCCCTTTCAAATAAATTTACCCGTTTTTTCCACATTTTCCTCAGTTTCTTCGCTCCTATTAGACTTGGCTTGATAAAATATAGCCTTAAGCATTCCTCTATAAATGAGCTATCTTAGAACTGACAGAATTTTTCAAATCAGACCAGTAGTTCCTGAGGATTAACGCGTTCATAGAAACAAGCAAACTTTTCCGCTTTATAATATTATTAGTAAAGTTAATAATAATAATGTAAGATATGAACTTTGAAATACATAATTATTCATGTATTTCAAATTGGGGGGGGGGGGACTTCTGTATTTGTCCCGCTCTGACAAAAAAAATAAATGGTCACGTTATACATACACTGATACTGTTCCTGTCATCGGACCAAGCAGAGACATTACTCCATTAACTGTTTAAACTTTAATATTAAGCCCTTACTGGCACAAGTTCAGTTTCATACAAAAGCCCTGTTTGATTCACATAAGCGTAATTTTGTGAATCAAGATTTGTATGAAAAAATGTTTACGCGACAGAAATTCTGCGACTCACGACTCACAAAATTACGCTCGTTTGGCCTTACCCTAAGTTAGGACTTAGGGTAAGGCCAAACGAGCGTAATTTTGTGAGTTTCTTAGGAGAAAAAGAATACTATTTCTGCCATAAACATTGAAAATGGGAACTAATTTTTTGAGCAGTTATTTAAATACTAGCTGACCCGACAGACGTTGTCCTGTCTTAATGATGATTATTTAATTCGAATTGGTATAATTAAGAAAACAATTGATTAAAATTAGTATCTTCTTGCCAAATTTCATCAAAATAGATTAAATTTAAGCGAAAATCATAAAAGTTGATTGTGCAGGAACCGTACATTTTCCGGGACAAAAAGTATCCCTTGTCCTTTCCCGAGACTCAAAGTATCTCCATACTAAATTTCATCAAAATAGATTGAATAGTTTAGGCAAAAATTATAAAAGTTTATTGTGCAGGAACCGTACATTTTCCGGGACAAAAAGTATCCCTTGTCCTTTCCCGAGACTCAAAGTATCTCTATACCAAATTTCATAAAAATAGAATGAATAGTTTAGGCGAAAATCATAAAAGTTTATTGTGCGGGAACCGTACATTTTCCGGGACAAAAAGTATCCCTTCTCCTTTCCCGAGACTCAAAGTGTCTCCATACCTTTCATCAAAATAGATTGAAGAGCTTAGGCGAAAATCATAAAAGTTAATTGTGCGGGAACCGTACATTTTCCGGGACCAAAAGTATCTCTTGTCCTTTCCCGAGACTCAATGTATCTCCATACCAAATTTCATAAAAATAGACTGAACAGTTTAGGCGAAAACATAAAAGTTTATTGTGCGGGAACCGTACATTTTCCGGGACAAAAAGTATCCCTTGTCCTTTCCCGAGACTCAAAGTATCTCCATACCAAAATTCATCAAAATAGATTGAAGAGCTTAGGCGAAAATCATAAAAGTTTATGGTGCGGGAACCGTACATTTTCCGGGACCAAAAGTATCCCTTGTCCTTTCCCGAGACTCAAAGTATCTCCATACCAAAATTCATCAAAATAGATTGAAGAGCTTAGGCGAAAATCATAAAAGTTTATGGTGCGGGAACCGTACATTTTCCGGGACCAAAAGTATCCCTTGTCCTTTTCCGAGACTCAAAGTATCTCCATACCAAATGTCATAAAAATAGACTGAATAGTTTAGGCGAAAATCATAAAAGTTTATTGTGCGGGAACCGTACATTGTCCGGGACAAAAAGTATCCCTTGTCCTTTCCCGAGACTCAAAGTATCTCCATACCAAAATTCATCAAAATCGATTGAATAGTTTACGCGCAAATCATATAAGTATATTGTGCAGTAACCGTACATTTTTCCGGGACAAAATGTATCCTATGTCCTATTCCTGGTTCTAAGCTGGCTGTCTTGTTCATCCGTTCTTGAGTTATAAGTGGTGTAACTAACACAACTTTCTTTTATATATATAGATTTGAGATGTTATTATGATCAGTTGAAAAAAATATTGAACAGTTATTTAATTTTATAGCGGTTGATTAATTGTTGTGACTGTAAAACATGGACAGTTATAATCATTTATAACTGTCCATGGAATGAGCGGTGTGATAAATGAATGAGCAGTAAAAATGATATCTTTACGGCTCTAACTTGCACAAAGTGTACCTACGAGGGCTGCTATTTATGTATCCGGAATTAAAAAAAGAAACAAACATATATCATTTAATATGGTTTTATTGCTTTTCAAAATATTCGCCGCGATGATCGACACACTTTTGCATACGCTGGAACCAATTTTCATAGCACTTTTTCCATTCTGATTGAGGTATCTCCAAAACGTGCATTTTGAACGCATCAACATCCTCTTCGCGGCTCTAAAAACGTTGACCACGTAATTTGTTCTTCGCGTATGGAAATAAAAAGAAATCGTTAGGTGCCAAATCAGGGCTGTACGGCGGATGACCAGTCAATTCGATCTTATGACCCTCCAAAAACTGAGTTGTTTCAGCTGAGGTGTGACAGCTAGCATTGTCGTGATGTAATATGATTCTGCGTTGTCGGTTGTCCTTTCTTATTTCTTCAAAGACTTCTGGTAAACAAATGGTCGTATACCATTCAGAATTAACCGTTTTACGATTCTCTAATGGCACTGTAGCCACATGTCCATTAATTCCAAAAAAACAGGCGACCATTTGCTTCAAAGTACTTTTTGCACGAGTAACTTTTGTTGGTTTCGGCTCATCTTGGAACACCCACACCGTTGACTGTTGTTTAGTTTCGGGGTCATATGCATAGATCCAAGATTCATCACCTGTGTAGATATTATAAACGGCTTTTGACGTACCACGGTTGTATATTTTTATCATTTTTTTGCACCAATCGACACGAGCCCGTTTTTGATCGATTGTCAAGTTGTGCGGAATCCAACGCGAACATATTTTTTTTAACAGACAAATGTTCGTGTAATATCTTATGTATGCTCGTCATACTTATGCCTAAGGACGCCTCTATCTCGCGATATGTAACATGACGATCACGCATTATTAGTTCCCGCACAGCATCTATATTTTGTGGGACAACAGCTGTTTTTGGGCGACCTTCTTTATTTTCATCCGTGAGCATAGACCGCCCACGATTAAACTCACTGTACCAGTGATAAACAGTGGTTTTTGATGGTGCTTCATCTCCAAAAGTTGCGGTGAGTTGAATAAAGCACTGTTGTTGATTTAGCCCACGCCGAAAATCGTAGTAAATCATTGCACGAAAATGTTCACGCGTTAAATCCATGGCAAATGAAGACACGCAATTTTCAAAATGACGCCACAATGGAAAAATAATTGACAGTCACATGAAACAAAATGTATTCTTCAACCAAAGAGTTCTATTTTCAAATGTTGTAATTACTTTTTAAATATTGTTCTTGTAAGTGGCCAGTTCCGGATACATAAATATCAGCCCTCGTACAAACATATAACAAAGCCGGCCTACAAAGTGTACTTAATATAACAAAGCCGTCTATAGTCACTTCTAATGGCTCTAAAACACACTTACGACGATTGCTAGAAGTTTCAAACTTGACCCTTGTCTTAAAATATTTTTTTTTGGACGATTTTTGTTTTTTGTAAAGCTTGTGGGTTGACAAAAATGTATGAAAAAGTGTGTTTTTCTTATTGATGAATGTTAAGTAACGTATAATTATGTAATAAAAATATTTTAATTAATTTTTCATTTTTTTTTATTAAAATGACAAAAAACTGTTTTTTTTTGTAATTCCGATTTCAAATTAAAATTAATAAAACTGAACATAGCAAAATTGGATTAATTTATTTATATTATCTCAGCTTAATTCATACAGATTCCAATGACATAGTTATAATATGCACCCTCCATAAGGAATTTTAGAGTTATCGTCATTTTAACGCGTCACGCGTGAACATACAGAAGTAGCCCCACGGATGCGCATTTTTTTTTCAATATGGCTGCTGAAGGGTTATCAGAAGGCCTACTTAGCCACGGATACCGAAAGGGGGGCTCGGGGAGCGCAGCCCCCCGCCAAAACAAAAACAAATACAATCCAGAAAGTCCAAGAGTAGGTTAGGTTAGAACTTAGACCACAACACAGAGGGAGCCGAGCGAGCGCAGCGAGCGTGCTGCGGCAGCAGCCGGCGACCGTCTTATACTTTCGCTTTATAACGGTACGGAACCCTTCATGGGTGAGTTTGACTCGCACTTGGTCGATTTTATTATATTTTACCACCTCATAGTTTAAAGAACTGCTAAGAATGAGATTTCTTACTGACAAATTCCAATTTGTTACTGCCCACACGTAACCGCTCATTCATTAATTTTTACCGCTCATTTAATTATTTTACTGTTCAATAATGTTTTCAATTATCCATTTCATTATTTTTTACTACTCATTTTTGTTTACTTTACTGCTTAGTTTTAACTGCTAAACTAGTTATTAAACGTGCCATTTATAATTTTTTACTTACCAAAACTGCAATTTACAACTGCCTCTTTAAATCAGTGCCATTGAAAATTGTGAAAAAACGTAAAATGCGATCCTTTTGATTCATGATAGTTGCAATTATAAAAGTAGAGAGTGATAAAAAATAGTAATTGTATTAAAATAGTATGAAAATTGTAAAAATTGATACTTAACAACAGTGATGTAAAGCTTAGTAAATAATATAAACAAACTAATGAAATGTAATAAATAAAAAGAGTAGTCATGGTCCTGTATTATGTACGGGGGAACAAGAAAAAAAAAAAACTTACGAGAGTAATTTAATGTAGAACATAATATTTAATTGATTTCTAATACAAAATTATCATAATTTAATTATCTTTATTAAATTAGATGGTAGTTTTTAATTATTAAATCTGGCCACACTGACAATGTGTGATCCCTTCTACCGTCGCCGCACTTGGAGTGGGGATTGACGGTTAAAAATTGGGTATAAATACCCCAGGAGCTCAGTATGGTGTGGATTTTGACGGAGGAACAATTGTAAGAGGAATTTATGCCCGAAAGTGTACAATATTGTAGAATAAATATATTACAATACAGATCGAGTTTTCTATCAGTAATTTTAAATGGGAACAAATATAATGAGCACCAAAAAATGTTCTGATACCCTAAACTTGTTTACCAAAAAATATACTTAACACCAAAAAAAGAATTCAAAAAAAGAAGTCTAAAATTACAATAATACCAGCTATTTTAGTCACGACTACACTTCAAATTATAATCGAACGCCAAATATAGTAAATGATCACCAAATCCTTGCGAGCAAATCAATGCGATATTTCTGTCCAAATGAATCACTACGATTGACAAAAAATGTAAGTCAGCATAATATAATATAGGTCTACCAGAATCTGATGGCAAAAAGTGAGAAAGTAAATTGACTCTAGCATTACCGCGGTAATTGGAATAAAACATTTTGATCCTTTTTTTTCCTTATAGCGGCTGATTCTGTGAGCGAAACATGCAAATATATAAATTTATCCAATGATCAAGGATATTTTTTGAAAATCTGCTGTCAAGTCATCAGATTCTCGTAGGTAGTCGTAGACCTATAATAATTAACAAAGAAGTATTAAAACTCCATATTATTGTTATATTCAGCAGTTTGGACCTGAAGAGATAACAGACGGACACCTACTCTTTCCAATTTAATAATATTAGCATGGATGATGAGAGTTTTAGGGGGGTATTAGATTATCATTTATATTGGATCCTAGATCATTGAGTCATTTATATTGGATAATGTAATATAGATAAATGATTCATTTCTTCCTTGATCATAGATTTTTGACGTTTGCTGAGAGATTGGATCCAATACGGTCATAGAAATTGGTGTTGCCAGTTATTTAATATAAAAAAAGTTTTTAATTTCTTGTTCGTTAATATGTTTCAAATAATGTAATGTAATTCTTTTTCTAATTATATACTTGAATAATCTTGCTGAAATAACATAAAACAAGCCATATTAAAAATGACGATGTCTTTTGACAAATCGAATTCTCTGAGATCTAGTAACACTGATGTCAACACCTGTCAGCGTTAGCGCTCCCCATTGGCTATTGAAACCACATATGACGTAAAATAGGATCAATGATATATGATAATGTAATATGCAGATATGATCAAATGATCATTTTTATTGGATCCTATATATGATCCTATAAATGATCCAATATAAATGATAATGTAATACCCCCCTTACATACTAATATCTCAATGATACTAATATTATAAATGCGAAAAATGTCTGTCTGTCTGTAACCTCTTCACGCCCAAACCACTGAACCGATTTTGCTGAAATTTGGTATGGAAATACTTATACTGAGTCCCGTTATCATTATAATATTATTATACTAGTGGATCCGACCGTAAAATCCTGCATGAATCGTTTTTTTCGATCAAATATATTTTAAAATAATCTATAGAACGTATAGAATGGATTTATGTTGGGTTGCCTTTTCAAAAGTAGCCGCAAGTACCTCTAATTAAGTTTAATGTTCATGAGATAAATTCATAAATTTGCATGCATCTTTTTTTTCAATAAATTTTACATCATTTGAAAGAAAATGACGAGAAAAAATAAGGTATAAATGGTTGCCAGCTCTAAGTCGGCCGCAACCTAGGGTTGCCAGCACGTAAACAGACATAGTTCTTCATCAAAATTTAAGCATCGATTTTTTTTAATAATTTTGATACAAAATTAAAGTTTTATGCATTTTATACATGAATATCCATGGTTGCCAGTTGCACGATAGCCGCAAACTGGGGCTGCCATCACTTTTGTATATGAGAAATGTTCAGGCCTACAATTATTATCCCTGGCAGGATTTGAGGACGTCGAGAACCCGCAAGATTGCTATTTTTATTTAACAGGCGTTTTTATTTTTATGCGTAGTGTCCTGTCATTCCTCGATGCCATTCCTTCTTAGTTCTTACTTTTCTATTGAATACAAGCAAGTTTGTATTACGGGCTTTCATTTTGCTCAATTAGAGGTACTCGCGGCTACTTTTAACAAGGCAACCCAACATTAATCCATTCTGTACGTTCTAAAGATTATTTTAAAATATATGTAATATGTTAGATGATACCGATAGGACTCGGAAGTAATAAGCCAGTTTTGATTTATCTAGAAAAGAAATATTTAATGTTATAACTCATAACAAAAGTAAAACATACAGTTTAAATAATACTTAACACGTGCATTGTACTAACCTAGAAAAGAAAAATCGACAATCAAGTGTTTGTTACTTCCTCTAGAATTTATCCTTGTGTGTTACAATATTTATTAATTTTATTTATTATTGCACGTAATCACTATGATTTTACAATATTTTTAGAGAATGGACATAAAATATTAAATTTATTATCACTTCACGAGCAGGCTCCGTTCTTCAGCGTCCTGTCAATTGTCATTGTAATTTTGTGACCAACGTGAAACGTCATGCTTATAAGGCCAGGTACACAAAATTGTACATTAGGTTAGGTACACAATATAGTTTACAAACCTTACATATATTTGATCGAAAAAAACGATTCATGCAGGATTTTACGGTTGGATCTTAGGATATTATTATTATGTTTGTATAAGGTATTCCTTGCTCACGGGCAATTAAATCCCGGACCTTTGGAAGGCATTCGTGGCGCCGAATCCAACACGTAGATGCCCGTTACACAGTTTTATTCTAAACTAGCTGTTGCCCGCGACTTTGTACGCGTTAACATAGTATAATAACAAAGATAGTTTATAATTCAAATTAACTATAATATAACAACTGTACTAGTACTATACTTTGACCATTTTTTACTATTATTATTATTTTATTTAATGTATAATTTTGATTGTTCTAAATTGTTTACAACAAGTGATTACTGTACTATGTGATATGTAATTGGGTAACAATTGTAACATAATTATTAATGTAGTATTTTAATGATGGTTGTTCTTTTGCACAGACTCGCGTTAAATCATATTTTGTAATAAAATAAAACGGACCACCAAGATACAGGCTTTGCCTAGTTTGGGGTCTCCAGGTAAAAAAATAATATTGTAATTCCTAACGCAAATTAAATAAGTGTACATTCGAATTATGTAATATGGTATTGTAAAAAAAACATAATTATAATAGGATAGTTTTCCCCTTTTTTGTGGTTCCTTATACAAAGGGTAAAAACGGGACCCTATTTAAGCAAACGTCAAACGCAAATGTCAATAAACTTTCATGTTTCTAACTCAAGAAATGACGGACTTTCATTGAAACTTTCTAACCCAATTTCACCCCCTTGGGGGTAGAATTACCAGAAACTCTTAAATACGTATCCATTCATTTTTAATCAGTAGCACAAAAATAAAGTTTCATGTTTCTAACTCAAGAAATGACGGACTTTCATTCAAACTTTCAACCCCAATTTCACCCCCTTGGGGGTAGAATTTCCAAAAACGCTTAAATACCTATCCATTCATTTTTAATCAGCAGGCCAAAAATAAACTTTCATGTTTCTAACTTAAGAAATGATGCACTTTCATTTAAACTTTCAACCCCTATTTCACCCCCTTGGGGGTAGAATTTCCAAAAACGCTTAAATACGTATCCAATCATTTTAAATCAGTAGCCCAAATATAAAATTTCATATTTATAACTCAAGAAATAACGGACTTTCATTCAAACTTTCACCCCCTTGGGGGTAGAATTACCAGAAACGCTTAAATACGTATCCATTTATTTTTAATCAGTAACCCAAAAATAAAGTTTCATGTTTCTAACTCAAGGAATGGCGGACTTTCATTCAAACTTTCAACCCCTATTTCACCCCCTTCGGGGTGAAATTTTCAAAATTCCTTCCTTAGTGGGTGTCTACTTAATAAAACAACCCTACTCACCAAATTTCGTGGCTGTAACTTTAACAGTTTTTGCTCAGCGATGATGAATCAGTCAGTCAGTCAGAACTCAGGACATGTAATTTTATAAGTATAGACTATAGATTACTATAGAATATAGATGTTATGTGACGCTGGCCGGCGACTCTCCCTGTCCGTACTATGGGAGTACGACCAAGGAGTTAGGAGAGCCAGCGGCCAGTGTAGGACTATTACAGGGACTGGATGCACCAGAACGATTAAAAAATCGTGTTATATTTGACTGACTTCCAAAAAGGAGGAGGTGATACGTTCGGCTGTATGTATTTTTTTTTTGTATGTTCCACGATTACTCAGCCGTTCGTGGTCCGATTTTCAAAATTCTTTTTGTGTTGTATAGGGTTTAACTCGAATTTGGTACCATGTTCTACCTAACCTAACAACACCACAAAAGTGGTGCTCTGATGATGGGATCCTTGAGGAATCGAGGGGACTCCCTAAAATTTGTATAGAAACATATAGTGATTTCGATTTTTTCTGAAGCATTCGAGGTAAATGCTACCAAAAAGTAAGACTTCGCACCAGGTTATACCCTGGATCCGAAGGTACCGAACAGAACTTTTGAATGCTTATAGGCAGTGACGGATTAAGACTAGGTACTTGATGCCCTAAGCAATCCATGCCTGTGTGCAGCATCGCTTAGATAACTGCAAGCATTTACCACAATTTCGCTTACAGTAACATAATGTGAATAGTTAACATTCATATTGGTTATTTACGCATAAAGCCTTATTTTGTAGATAACTAAAAAGAGTGAAATTATTATTTTTAACAAAAAAATTTAAACCGACTTCCAAGGTAAAACAATAGTAATATGAACTAAAAAGTATTAAATAACTCTTACTCTTTAATAACTTGCCGTTTTCAGAATTCATCTAAATCTCAACTATTTCTGTACATACTATAGTCTTCATTACTTTGAAGTCGGTACCAGTCCCATAAGTTTCGGATATTCTGACATTGCTGAACTTACGATTAAATTAGCTGGTACCGACTTCAAAATAATTAAGACTGTAGTATGTACATAATTAGTTGAGATTTAGATGAATTCTGAAAAAGGCAAGTTATTAAAGAGTAAGAGCTATTTAATACTTTTTAGTTCATATTACTATTGTTTTTACCTTGGAAGTCGGTTTTAATTTTTTTGTTAAAAATAATCGAGAGCTTCAGTTGAACGAACAGAAAGCAACTCCTGTGTGTGACTCGTTGCAGGTGGGCTGCGTGGTCGGCCATGGGGTGCTTCGGCTCCCCCGGCGCCAAGAGCGGCGAGGACGATGCCAAGTCGCAGAAGCGGCGGAGCGACGCCATCACCCGCCAGCTCCAGAAGGACAAACAGGTGCGAGCCCCGCCGAATCTGCGCCACATCCGCGCCGAATCCGCGCCGAACGATCCGGCATTATCTTCCCCGTTCGTAATACGTGCGCCGATCCCCGCAGGTGTACCGCGCCACGCACCGGCTGCTGCTGCTGGGCGCGGGCGAGTCGGGCAAGTCCACCATCGTGAAGCAGATGCGCATCCTGCACGTCAACGGCTTCTCCGACAAGGAGCGCCGCGAGAAGATCGAGGACATCAAGAAAAACATCCGCGACGCGATCCTGGTGAGTGGTGACCCCGCCCCGCGCCGCCCCGCCCCGCCCGTACGCACGCACTCAACCGCGACGTCCTCTCGTTTCAGACGATAACGGGCGCCATGAGCACGCTGACGCCGCCCATCCCGTTGGAGAAGGCCGAGAACAAGGCGCGCGTCGACTACATACAGGTGGGCGTGCCCTCTCACATCTATCGCTTAAAATACGTACGAACCCCTGCGCTATCGTTCTTGAGTAAGTTTGAAAAACACGCGCACTCACTTTAGAAAATGCGTGTGGTACCTATAATGAATATTTATTTAATGAAATATAATTTAATAGAAGTAATGTTTATTTATTTATACAAGTTTTGACAGCTAGGAGGCCCCGGTGCTTCTAATTCTGCTTAACTTAACTTTTAAATAATATCAGTGTATGATATTATCGAGACCAAGTCGAGACATATTTATAATAAGCACACCAACATGGTCAGGCATATTTCAATTAAACCTAAATAACTAAAATTCTATTAACTTTTTGTTAAGACACCTACACATTAAAATAAACCTTGTTTAATAGCCTATCTAACCTGATAATAATCTTTTATATAAAGTTAAATTTAAAAGCTAAGGGTCTACACAGACGGACCGCATTTCAACTGCAATCCAACTGCAAATTGCAGTTGGATTGCAGTTGACACGACTGCAATAGTCCAAACAAAGTTCCTAAGTCAAAGATCTACTTTCGACTTTTGAGCATTCATTTACTAGGCTAGTCGGTAATCATAATATTTTTTCACAGTACGTCCTAGATATCGTCAGCGTACTGACGATATAGTGGACGTACTGTGAAATTTGATGAGAGACGTCCGTTGCGCACGATACCGACCTGTTATGTAGACGCTTACCTTTAAGCAGTACGTATCATAAAAACACTATGTGGACATTTATATTTTTATGAGCAAATAATGACCAAATCAAAACATAAGCATAAAAATTCAAAAAAAGATATTTATGAAGGATATTAAAGCCAGCAAGGCTGGCTGGCTTATGTGAAGGATGGTTCTGAAACCGGGGATGACTGCCCGGAATAAGCGGAATAAGAATAGGCGGGTCCACACCAAGCGAGCCGCCTCGGGCGCGGCCCGCCTCGCGCGGCATGCGCCGTACCGCTCGCTTGGTGTGGACGTTGCTCGCCCGAGGCAGGCGCATGCTCACGCTCGGGCGAGCGCGCATGCGGCCGAGCCGAGCGGTGTCGGTTTTTTGAAATGCTCAAAGGTGCCTCGGTCGTTTGCCTCGCGCAGTGTGGACGTCACATGTTTTGGTTTGTGCCGCGGTCAAAAATGAACGATCAGTGTCGACAACTAATAAGTTTATACGCCGCAAATGTATGGCTTTGGGATGGCAAGGATCCCAATCACACTATCAGTGGGATGAGGGAAGATTTTTGGAGAAAAATCAGCTGCAAAATGAATAGGATTTAAAAAAAATTGAGTCTTTGTAGGATCATACAGATGAGATTCTCCTATTTTTTATAGTTGTGTATATCAAAATAAAAGCATAAGCTGCCACGGCTGTACGTACGTGCGGTGCCATCGTGTTTTTGTGAGCATGGCTCGGGCTGTTCAAGCGAGGCAACCTCGCTGTGTACGTCCGTCCGCCTCGCCCTCGGTGAGCATGCCTCGCCCGCGGCTGCTCGCTGGTCGCGCGAGGCGGGCCTCGCCCGAGGCGGCTCGCTTGATGTGGACCCGCCGACATAATGCGCGCGGCGCTTACTTGATTTGGTTGTGTTGACATGTGAGTTGCGACGCCCTGGGACAATGTCACGACGACCCGGGGCGTCTCCGCATGCCTATTCTTATTGTAAACAATTTAACATCTTGCTATCCTACTTAAGCAAAATGACTCCAAATAAATCATTGTTAAACCAAAAGTAGTAAATGATCTCAAAAATTAGTAAATGATCACCAAAATTAAAACACCATTTTAATGTAAAATTATAACCAAAGTATTTTCATCTTGCTATCCTATTAAAACAAACTGACCAAAAAAATCATTCCTAACTGAAAAATAACTAATATAATAATCGGCCAAGTGTGAGTCGGACTCGCGCACAAAGAGTTCCGTACCGTTATAGAGCAAAAATAGGCCAAAAATTGTGTTTTTTGTATGGGAGCCCCCCTTAAATTTTTAATTTATTTAAATACTAGCTGTCCCGGCAAACGTTGCTTTGCCATAATATAAAGTATTTCGCCCATATTATTTTATTGAAGTGACTAAATAAGTATGTCGCCATGGCAACGTCGATCGCTATCTCGTCGCACAAACAATGGTCGCCGTCAGTCTCAGGTTGTAATAATTTACTATTATTTATTCAACGAATGCACTTATCAATATATAAAGTACCCAGTAGCCGATTCTCAGACCTACTGAATATGCATATAAAATTTGGTAAAAAACAGTAAAGCCGTTTCGGAGGAGTTCGTGGACTAACATTGTGACACGAGAATTTTATATATAAGATTATTATTAATTATTAAAGTACACATATATTTAAGGCTTTTGTGAAAATTTCAAGTGCCTACCTGGTGCCATTATTGATATCGAGCAAAAAAGGCCAAAAAAATAACGTTTGTTGTATGGGAGCCCTCCTTAAATATTAATATTATTTTGTTTTTGGTATTTGTCGTTATAGCGGCAACAAATGTACACAATCTGTGAAAATTTCAGAAGTCTAGCTATAGCGGTTCTTGAGTTACAGCCTGGAGACAGACGGACAGACATCGAAGTCTCAGTAATAGGGTCCCGTTTTTACCCTTTGGGTACGGAACCCTAAAAACCAAATTTGAACTACATTTTGATTTAAAACGATAATTATTCATCTCGTTATTCGATTATAGTAAATAACTCTCATCGTCCATACTAATATTTTAAATGGGAAAAGGTAGGTATTTGTCTGTGTGTTTTGGAACTCAATTTTGAAGTAGATATATTTAACCGATTGAGCTAAAAATTTGCATACACGTTAAGTTTTGATGGCAATGCACGATAATCCAATAATAAATCCAATATGGCCGACCATCTAATATGGCGAAATAGTTATTTTCTATGCAGTCCTACAATATGCATATTAAATGAAAGGGCATTTTGAGAGTAACTCTAAAACGAACGTAATGTCGTTTTACATCCAATATGGCGGCTCATCCAAAATCAAAGCGCACGGAAGTGCGCAGGCCTAGTTCCAGCAGGCCGCGCGCATGCCGTGCACTATTTACACGAACCGTTTCGACGCCCTTTTCACCCCCCCTGCAGCTCAGTGCCTATTGCAAGTGCAAAGATAAAATTACACCTACCTAATTATATACTAGTACTTACGCAGTATACCAAATTTTATAGATATAGCTTCGGTAGATCCTGAAATATGTCCCTGTAAAAATAGCTAATTTTGGCACTCACTCACTCACTCACTCACTGACCGGTAATCAAAACCTCTAGGCCACTTCCAATTGTCCTAGCTTTATGAAATTTGGCACACAAGTCGTGTGTTATGTGTAGGTTAACAAAAAATTGAGAAATTTTAGAAATCGGTCAAGCGTGAGTCGGTTCATCTACGAACTTTAGAGGCCACTTCCAATTGTCCTAGCGTTATAAAATTTGGCACACAGATCGTGTGTTACATGTAGATTAACAAAAAAATTAGAAATTTTAGTAATTGGTCAAGCGTGAGTCGGCTCACCTACGAACTTTAGAGGCCACTTCCAATAATTGTTCTAGCGTTATGAAATTTGGCACATAGGTCGTCTGTTATAATATTATGTAGAATAACAAAAAATTAAGAAATTTTAGAAGTCAGTCAAGCGTGAGTCGGCTCATCTACGAACTTTAGAGGCAACTAGAGAGAAATTATGTCCTAGCGTTATGAAATTTGGCACGCAGGTTATGTGTTATATGTAGATTAACAAAAAATTAAGAAATTTAAGAAATCGGTCAAGCGTGAGTCGGCTCATCTACGCACTTGAGATAAAAATTCTTATGTACTAGTGATACAATGAGAATACGATGAAGAGGCTGGGAGGAGGAGAGAGGAGGGGCTATAAAATATTGTCATGTATAATGCACACTGTATAGCTAAACTTTATCTAAAAAGCGGCATCTATCGAAAGTATTGTTTATATCGGGCGTGGCACAAAAAGAAAACATACTTAAGTATGATTTCTTGAAAAAAAGTATTGAAATCCCACCAAAAACATACCTGTTAAAATAGGGCCTAGTTCCTTCAGGCTAATTTTTGGCCTGAAAAAAGAGTTGAAATCTAATCCCATTCCAAGTTCAGATGCACTTCATCGATCATTATAATCTTCATCAACAGTCTGATCCATAATACTTCTAAATTTGAACTTGGCAGGTTTTTGTGCTATAAATAACATTTGATTTATTAAATAATTTGATAATATTTATAGAATTAAATTAACCTGCCAAGTTCAAATTAGAAGTATTATGGATCAGGCTGTTGATGAAGATTATAATGATCAATGAAGTGCATCTGAACTTGGCATGGGATTAGATTTCAACTCTTTTTTCAGGCCAAAAATTAGCCTAAAGGAACTAGGCCCTATTTTAGCAGGTATGTTTTTGGTGGAATAAGTTAATAGTTGAAGGGTCCACTGCAATAATGATGAATGTCTTAAAATGTTAGTTTTGAGATAATTGGGTTTTTAAATTTAGAACGGTATAACGAAACTTGGAATTAAAGATTATTTTGAAGTAAACGCCTGTGACGTTGAGCGTTTTAGCCGTGTAGCCGAAATATAAAAATAATCGGCCAAGTACGAGTCGGACTCGCGCACGAAGGGTTCCGTACCGTTATAGAGCAAAGATAGACCAAAAATTGTGTTTTTTGTATGGGAGCCCTCCTTAATTTTCTATTTTATTTAAATATTATTATTAATTATTAAAGTACACACATAATTAAGGCCTTTGTGAAAATTTCAAGTGCCTACCTGTTGTCATCATTGATACCGAGCAAAAAATGTTTGTAAAATTACGTTTGTTGTATGGGAGCCCCCCTTAAATATTTAATTTATTTCATTTTTAGTATTTGTTGTTATAGCGGCAACAGAAATACATAATCTGTGAAAATTTCAACTCTCTAGCTATTACCGTTCTTGAGTTACAGCCTGGAGACAGACGGACAGACGGACAGACATCGAAGTCTCAGTAATAGGGTCCCGCTTTTACCCTTTGGGTACGGAACCCTAAAAACATATTTATTACAGGACTACAAGCGATATTGATAATTTTGTAAATACATTTTAAAGATATTATTTCAAGTTACCGAATGGCATTACTCGTTAAGATTTTAATTTTTTTGGACGTTCATCATTATTGCAGTGGACCCTTCAGTTATTTCTAATGCGCTTCTGCAATATCGCCTTGGGTATCAAATCAAAGGGCTCATTGATAGTAACACGAAAACGAATATAATATCATTCTACATCCAATATGACGGCTCATCCAAGATATGGGAATAGTTATGTTTGAAGCACTTCTGCAATATCGCCATGGGTATCAAATCAAAGGGCTCATTGAGAGTATATTGAAAGTATGTAATAGTCGTGTCGTGGTATGTCGCAGTCATCTGGTTCAATCTGTGATTCGATTGAATGACTAGCGCATTCGTCCCTCAACGTTCAACTAGTTAGCGATTTGTAGCATAGCGTTTTGAAGATAGAGGATATGAAATCAGTCAGGTAATTGATCGTATTTCATTTTCTTCCTACTGCGGCGCTACTAGTCACTAAAACAAATATGGCATCAAACAGCTCGCACGGCTGATAGCACTGTGTTGATATTTTATCGATTACATTTACATTAAAGTGCTTTATTTGTAATAACTTAGAAAATAATACGAAAGCGTGAATCTACCTATAACAACCCCGTCAACGGCTACTTGAAAAAAAATATAGCATCCCATTTAACGACTTCGCTATAAATGACTTTTATTCAAGACGTTCAACGTTACAGTCAACGTCTTGACGAGTTGTCCTTTAGTCATTCAATTGAATGGTGTCATTCAATGAATGCGCTAGTCATTCGATCAAATCGCAGATTAAACCAGATGACTGCGACATATGTATAAAAGGTTGATAGAATTAATAAAAACCAAACCTTGACTGACCGATAATAACACATCTACATAATATAAATAAAAATTACTATGCAGTTAAAGCACAAAACAATAAGCGTCATAGTTTTTTCGTAAAGTGTACCACAAAGGTGCTTAGGTTGTGGGATATAGTAGGGCTCGCTACGCTCGCCCTGATAACATAGACAACAGCAGGTTTTACGTCTCGTCGACAGCGATGCCTGCCGATGCCTGCCGATGCCGCACGCGGACGCTGGACGGAATGAAATGACAGCTTCGTACGTTCACTTGTTTAAATACATCGATAATTGATATTATCGATGTAAGCACATCGTACACTGTCTACGGGCTTGGAAACGTCTCTTGAGGAGAACTGGGAACTTAAAATGATTGTTATATAATATGAAGTCGCTTTATGCGTATCGACTTTGCCCCAGTGTGAGTTGAGCTCGTGAATCGTCTATATTCGTCGAGCGAGCTTTAAACGAGGGTCTAGGGTAGTTCTAAACATTATTGAGATAAATGTGTAATTATTGTCATATTCTGAGTTCCGTTCTGGTAGAATCTGATGTATATCCGAGGAAATCGATTCCTAGGCAGTCGACAGACCAGAGTCATTCGGTCGGATCGTGTCAATTCAATGCTGATTGCTGGCTGGGTTTGACATAATCGGACCGAACGGCGAACGCTAACGGCGTGTGGCGTGTGGCGTGATGGCGTGTGTCGTGTCGCAGGACGTGGCGTCGCAGCCGGACTTCGACTACCCGGCGGAGTTCTACGAGCACACGGAGGAGCTGTGGCGGGACGGCGGCGTGCAGCGCACCTACGAGCGCAGCAACGAGTACCAGCTCATCGACTGCGCCAAGTAGTGAGTGCACTCGACTCGACTCGTGTATTGTGCTTTCTGAAACTCTAATTCATTAGTATTATTTTCTAGACAGTGCTCGTAATACCCGGCGATACGTCGGGTCGCGATTGGTCGGAACGGTTCAAATAAGATACCCCGGCCCCGATCCGGAAGCTATTCTAGATATTACGTCATCGTTATTTCAAAGCAAATTTTTTGTCAGCTCTCACTCCAAAACCGATTAACAGAAATGACAAAAAAGTAAAAAAATCAGCCAAGTGCGAATGGGACTCGCGCACGAATGCGCACTCTATACCGGTACGGAACCCCGTACCGGTATAGAGTGAAAGTAGATAAAAAATTGTGTTTTTTGTATGGGAGCCCCCCTTAAATATTTAATTTATTTTAATTTTATTATTAATTATTAAAGTACAAATATAATTAAGGATTTTGTGAAAATTTCAAGTGCCTAACTGTTACCATTATTGATTACGAGCAAAAAAGGCCAAAAAAATCACGTTTCTTGTATGGGAGCCCCCCTTAAATATTAGCTTTATTTTATTTTTTGTTATAGCGGCAACAGATGTACACATTACACAATCAGTGAAAATTTCAGAAGTCTAGCTATAGCGGTTCTTGAGTTACAGCCTGGAGACAGACAGACAGACAGACATCGAAGTTTCAGTAATAGGGTCCCGTTTTTACCCTTCGGGTACGGAACCCTGAAAACGAGCTAATCGGGCATCAGTCATCACTCCAACCGTGCGTAAAAATGTAGTAACTAGGATTTTTTTAAGTCGGTTCCTCAAAACGGGCTACCCCTCCCGGTGCACTGACCCCCCGCGCGTCTGTCGCAGCTTCCTGGACCAGGTGCACATCATCAAGCGGCCCGACTACACCCCCACGGAGCAGGACATCCTCCGCTGTCGAGTCCTCACCTCCGGCATCTTCGAGACGCAGTTCGTCGTCGACAAAGTCAACTTCCAGTGAGTATATCCCCCCACTCCTTCCCCCGCGTGTCCCCCCCGCGTCCCTGCGCCGTTGACCGTCTCGCGTGTCCGCAGCATGTTCGACGTGGGCGGGCAGCGCGACGAGCGGCGCAAGTGGATCCAGTGCTTCAACGACGTGACCGCCATCATCTTCGTGACGGCCTGCTCCTCGTACAACATGGTGCTGCGCGAGGACCCCACGCAGAACCGCCTGCGCGAGTCCCTCGACCTGTTCAAGAGCATATGGAACAACCGGTGGCTGCGGACCATCTCCGTCATCCTGTTCCTGAACAAGCAGGACCTGCTGGCCGAGAAGGTGGTGGCCGGCAAGTCGCGCCTGGAGGAGTACTTCGCCGACTTCGCGCGCTACCACACGCCGCCCGACGCCGCGCTCGACCCGCGCGACCACCCCGACGTCGCGCGCGCCAAGTACTTCATCCGCGACGAGTTCCTGGTGAGTACCGCCCCCTCCCGCCCGCCGCGCCCCGCCCCGCCCCGCCCCGCCGCGCCGCGCTAACCCGCCCGTGTGTTGCAGCGCATCAGCACGGCGAGCGGCGACGGCAAGCACTACTGCTACCCGCACTTCACGTGCGCCGTCGACACCGAGAACATCAAGCGCGTGTTCAACGACTGCCGCGACATCATCCAGCGCATGCACCTGCGCCAGTACGAGCTGCTCTAACCGCCCCCCGCCCGCGCCACTCCCGCGCCGCCCCGCGCGCCCCCCCGCGCCGCCCCCGCGCGCCGCCGCCGCCGCCGGGTGACCTCCTCGTATTTTGTATAAATTTTTGCCTCCGGTCTCTGTGCCTAGTGATTATTTTGAAAACTGAATTTTCGAATGTACGATGATTACGTCCGCGATCGTTGCGCTCGGTGCGCGCGCGCCGGGGACGAGTGACGACGGGGACGAGACTATCCCGGGTCGAGCGATCGGTCGTCTTATTGAAGTATATCCGGGCCGACGTACAGCGTGAAGCGGAGCGCCGGAGCCGGCTCGCTCCTCGACCGATCGCTACCGTGATATACCGAGCCCGATCTATACCGATATGTGAGTATTCGTAAGTTAGTGTCGCGCAGCTGCGACGCGCCCGAGGCTAGCTCCCCGCCCGCCGACGCGCTCCTCTCGCATCGGGGGTGCAACATCGCAACGTTCGCCGATCTCGGCTACGATTTTTCGAGCGATGAGGTCCGATCGACGTCATAGTTTTAGCACGAACGCAAGAATACCGCTATATATATAATATACATATATTGTTTTGTAAATAGTGTCGAGAGACCGAAGCACGCGCGGCGGCGGGGGCCGTCGTGTTGGACTTAGATCGTCGACGCGTCGGTCACCGGTCGCGCGACGCGGGTGTCGCGGGTGTCGCGGGTGCCGACTGCCGGTGAGCCGGCGACGTCGGAGCGACTCGTACTCGGTCTTTTCTGTCTGTATATTTTTGATTGCTATATTTTTCCTCGAACGAGTTTTATACGCATAATTGACTACTTTTAATTACTTTCGTTTCGTTCTCGTTAGGTTACGTTATAGTATATAATATTATACTTTAGTTTAGTGAACGTCTTCCATGTGCTTAGGTTTCGCTCGGCCGGCGGCGCGGTCGCGGGCGCGCGTCCGGCCCGGCCGAGCCCGCGACGGACACGCGTGCGGCGTGACGCGACCGAGTCCCGGTTCAGACACGCCGGACATCGCGCGGATGTTATTATATTAGACTTTAGAGTACTAAAACGCTCACACTACTAGAGTACTAGATCGCTCACACTACAGCGCGCGGACCATGACCATGGTGTTCACTGTACGGTATTCGCGCGGCGGCTAAACTTTACCGCAAGGAAATGACGCTACAGAAGGTCTCACGCCGGTCACGTCATCCAGATCGCAGAAACGCAAAAACAATCGTAGGTGATTTGAAAGTGCCACATTTTATACTAAAATTACTATTTTTAAAAGGCACTGATACAAAGTGGCAGTTGTAAATAGCAGTCTCGATAAGTTAAAAATTATGCCGAACTAGTTTAATAACTAGTTCGGCAGTTAAAAGTGAAGTAAAAAAAAATGAGTAAAAAAAACTTAATGAAATGGATCAGTGAATATACAGCATGACTGGTGAGACATGTTCAATACTCGAGGTCGTGATATTTGGCTATTATATTAGTTGAAAAAAAAATTAAAAAAAATATTATCGTTTGATCACTGAGTAAATGTAGTTTAAAGTTAAATAATTATTTACCCAACGCATGGACACCGGGCGCGGGAGGGGTAGTGCGCGGCGCGGGGCGCGGGGCGCGCGGCGCGGGGCGCGGGTCGCACGCCGCCGCGTCGGCCGCATAGTAATTTACTAAGTGTCCATGATTCATTTATTTAAAGCGAAATTTGGTCAAAAATGGAGTACCTAACTTTATTACATAATTATAATGAGAATCGAGTACACAGTACTCTCCTTAAGTATCGAACATGTCTCACTAGTCATGCTGTATAATTGAGCAGGAAAATAATTAAACGTGCGGTAAAAATTATTGAACGAGTGGTTACGCGTGGGCAGTAATACATACAACAGTAATACATCGGAAAGAAGTAAGAAATATCATTCTAGGCAAATAACACTAGTCGACACGATTTTTGACTCTGAGTTCTGTGCACCCTATGTGGATGTATTACACCTAATTAATTATAGAATCAGTAATTTTAACTCAAAAAGTTTTTATAGAAACAGAGAGCTTTTGAAATTTCAAATTTTGAAGAAAACCTGAATTTTCTTCTTTCAGTTATGTATTAAAATAATAAAATATATGATTAATTTTCTTATTTAAATCGTTAAAATTAAAATATATTCCAAAAATAAAATTAAAACGGAACAAATACGTAATTTACATTTAAAAATTAATATTTCTTGTATCTAGGTGAGCATATCCTAAACGCAGCTTGCTGTGTGCTCCGGTATAGATATGTGGCGCTCCTATTTATTTTGTAGTATTAAATAGGAACTTTAAAATTATTTCATAGGCTTGACAAAGTCTTTATTTTGTTGATGCAACTAGCTTTTTAACTCTCATTTCAATAAATTCTCCGCAAATGTAGCAAAAACTTTTCTACTATATTTTGATTATATTTTGTAGAATAGGCAGATGCCGCTTATATATTATTTCTCTTACTTTGGTATTAATAGAATAAAACATATTTATTTATTACATTTATATCATTATTGATGTTTACTAAGAAGGAAATAATATAGAAATTAGGTTTAAAAATATATATTTTTTGTATTTAGGTGGCACACTCCAAACATAGCTTGTAACGTGCATCTTTAGTAAGTACGTGAGATATGTGGGTCCCATATTTTTTTGGATTTTAATAGGAAGTATAAATATATTTCGAAGGCTTGATTAATACTACTATTTGTTGATGCGAGTAACTTTTTTGCTCTTACTTCAATAAATTTTCCCAAAATATAGCAAAAACTTTTCACGTCCATTTTACACACTTTTCCAGAAATTTTTACGCTTTAAAGTACACAAAACTCATAATTTCTCTAAAAATTGAATACGCACAGTGAGTGCCAGTGACACACTTCCCCTTTCAACTCTAATATCAACCCAAACCCCTTTTTATTAGTTACGGCGAGAGTTAGTCTCTAAGAATTTTGCAAAAATCTTATATTTTTATTGGTCTTCGCCTAGAGTCTAGACTATAAAAGCAAACTTTCATTTTTGAAATTTGTGTTTCTGGTTAATTTTCAATGCAAACAATCGGATAATAGCCATTAAGTAACAGGCACAAGAAAAAAGTCATTTTTTGTCGACCTATGTAATCAATGAGGTGGTAAAATTAAAAATAAATAAAAAAACAGTACTTACTTGAATTATAAATAGTAATGAAAAATTAAATTACTTTTGCTTTGGCTGAAGGAATTAGCTCATCTGCGTCGTCTTAGTCTGCGATTCTGAGATCGAGATCGAGGTAAATAAAACAAATTGTATAATAATAATAGGAACTTTTATTCGTAACTAGCTGTGCCCCGCGGTGTTACCCGCGGTTTAAGTGATATACATCAGTGTTTCCCAAACTTGTCGGGACCGCGACCCATCTACAAGAAAGTTTAAAGTTCGCGGCCCACCTTGTGTCATGAAGACAAAAAAGCAGCGGTATGTTGCTGCCGCACCATTTACCCGTTAATTCTTATCGTAGTTCACCACCATATTATCATCATCGTCAGACTACTGACGTTCACTGCTGGACTTGGGCCTTTTCTAAAGCTCGTCACCACACTCATTTCGTACTATAGTTTCAGGGCCCACCCAAAATCTACCCGCGACCCACCAGTGGGTCGCGACCCACACTTTGGGAAATACTGATATACATAATATAATAAAAGGCTATGAAAAGTACCAATAATAGGGTCAAAACGGGACGATACATGGTTCTATAATGGTTTATGGCCATGATGATGATAATGATGAATGTAATTTGCATAGTAGCATAATATGCTTTCCGTTCTTAAAACAACGTCGATACTCCCAAACTTGTATCTATAAAGAATCAGGAGTTCTCTCAGCACCTTCCGAACCATGGTAACATACCTCGGTGCAAAATCTTACTTGCTGGTAGCATAATAATTATGCTTAAAATACTGCTCATGAAATTGAAGTCAAAACATAATATTTCCATATTTTTGAGGAGTTCCCTCGATTTCTTGTGAATCCCTTCATCAGGTCACCACTTTTATGAATATGGTACAAAATTGGGATGATAACCTATAAACCAAAAGAAAAATTTTGAAAATCACTAATTCGACGGAGTAATCGTTGAACATGAAAAAACGAGCACAACACCTCCTCCATTTTGAAAGTCGGTTAAAATTGTAGCCTATGTTTTATTCTGATGTAATAAGCTTTATTATTGTAAAGTTTCATTAAAATCCGTTCAGTAGTTTTTGCGTGAAAGAGTAACAAGCATCCATACATAATACTCTGGTTAACAAGTGCCATTTTCGTCAAAACCTGATCTCATGCACCGAAAATTATGATTTTGGTCTCATTTGATTCGGAATACCATCTAGAACATTCTATCAAAATTCCAAGAGGGGCTGAAAAAAATGCAAAAGTAATAAACAATTAAGTAAACATAAAATAAGGGTATGGTTTTTTTTTAATATTTCGAAAACAATTTGAAATAATCAACATTTGAAAATAAATCCTTAAAGAGCAGGAAATATCCTAAAAATAATCCTAGATCCTGGAACCTTACCAATAATTCTTATAGCTTTAATTGAGCGGCGAAAGTAACGGTAAAACCGCGTGGTTCGGATTTCGCATGATTTGCCGCAATCTGCTACGTGAACTAAAAAAATATTTAAAGTGATTAAATATTAATATTAAGGAATAAAAAAATTTTGGTACTAAGTAGACATATCAATAAACAATAATCCGTTAACAAAAATAAATTATCACAATTTGTTTAATTATTATGCTTTTCTTAATTTGTTAATAGTCACCATTTTAATGTTAACATAAAAACGCTGATTATTTCAAAACAAGAAATCCAGATTTTTTTATTATTCTTTTGAGCTAATCTTAAAAGGCCTTATAAGAGTTCCCCGTTGAAAAAATTCAATTTTTTTTATTTTTAACTTTTTTATTAACATTCAAAGACATTTCAAAATTATTCATGTAAATAAAGCAATTACGGTACTTTTATAGCCAATTATTGTTATTATTTTGTTTTGCTATTGTTAGAAGCCAGATAACAATATATATTTTTTTATTTGTAACTAATAAAATTGAAATAATCATTTTTATTGATTAGAAAACCCTAATTGCTTTATTTACATGAAAATTTCATGAATGAATTTGATTGTTCATAAAAAAGTAAAAAATCAAAATTGTTGAATTTTTCCAACGGATATCTCTTCTTAGCCCTTTTAAGATTAGCTCAAAAGAATATAAAAAAATTCTAGATTTCTTCTTTTGAAATAATCAGCATTTTTATGTTAACATTAAAATGGTGACTAATAACAAATTAAGAAAAGCATAATAATTAAACAAATTGTGATAATTTATTTTTGTTAACGGATTATTGTTTATTGATATGTCTACTTAGTGCCCAAATTTTTTTATTCCTTATTATTAATACTTAATTACTTAAAATATTTTTTTAGTTCACGTAGCAGATTGCGGCAAATCACGCGAAATCCGAACCACGCGGTCTTACCTTTTTTATTCTGGACTGAAATTTTTTAGGCAACCCACCTGCAATTAATTTGTTGACATACGAAATTGAATATAAAATACTTTTCATCCAGTAAATAGCTCGGTGAAGGTCCTTCTATGAAGGGATCCTAGGCTATAACTTTTGCATTTTTTTTCAGCCCCTCTTGAAATTTTGATAGAATGTTCTAGATGGTATTCCGAATCGAATGAGACCAAAATCATAATTTTCGGTGCATGAGATCAGGTTTTGACGAAAATGGCACTTGTTAACCAGAGTATAAACAATAAACAAATCTTTATTTCACTTAAGAAAAACTTCTCACCTCCGGTTGGTACTACTAATATATATTCTGTGCCTCCGGGCGGAAAACGTCAAATTTCTTCCCGCTGCGCTTACCGATGTTGCCGTTTTCCGCCTCCGTCGATGAGAAAAGTAGTATACGCACCACGGGCAGTAAATAAGAATACCTCAGATCACATGTTTGTTGGCCGAGGCATACATTACATGTGATCTGAGACATTTCTTATTTTCCTGCCCTAGGTGCGTAATGTACTATTACACGCTAATCTTACACAATCACTGATCTCCACACTAGGATTCCCTGTGACATACATACATACATCCAAACTTTCGCCTTTATAATATTAGTAGGATTCGAAACATACTTATGCAATTAAAATGACATAGAATTTTAGAAGTTCTAACTAACGAACATTTAGTTACCTCTCTTTTTGATAAATTATTTGAGATTGGGTATCACCGGCCACCGCTCGCTATGATCTGCCGAACTATTTATCGTACCGCCCATTCCATCATTTTTACCGCTCATTCAGTTATTGGACTGCTCAATTATTTTTAGAATTGACATTGTAACCGACTAATATTTTTTTATTACTGTCCATGTTTAAGGGCGAAGCCAAACGAGCGTAATTTGTGAGTTGTGAGTCGCAGAATTTCGGTTCGGCAGAATTCTGCTGCATTCAGTTTCATACAAAAGTCATGTTTAATTCACACGAGTGTAATTTTGCGAGTCATGATTTGAATGAAAAGATTTACACGGCAGAAATTCTGCGACTCACAAATTACGCTCGTTTGGCTTTACCTTACTGTCGCAATAATTAATCAACCGCCATTAAATTAAATAACTGCTCAATATTTTATTCAACTGATCATAATAACATATCGAATATTTAAATAACTTCAAAAAAATTATTTCCCCTTTTAATATTAAAGCTAATTAATAGATTAGAAATTACGAATTATTATTTTAAAATAGACAATGAAAGAAAATTTGTCACTTTAAGGACGCTATCACATAATAGCAGGTTGATGTCTGTCAGTACGAATATCGACGTTAAGGGCCTATTTCACCACTTCCTGATAAGTGCCAGATAGGCTATCCACCACTTAACTTGACAGATCAATTGGTATGGAGAATCTGTCAAAAAAGTTGTAAATAGCCTATTCGGCACTTTATCAGAAAGTGGTGAAACAGGCCCTAAAATAACATTGATATCAGCGCGCCTTTACCAGTGCTAGTGGCGGTTACGACGCTCGCCGCGTTCTTGATAGGGCGAAAATGTATGAAGAAATTTGAGAGCGTTTCTTATTATGAAAATGTTTTTTATTTTTACATAAAATATTTAGCTATTCGTACAGGGGACTAAATAAGCAACAATTTTTTGTATATTAATTATTTTCCTTAGTTCAGACTTAAGTGTATTTAGCTATACTGTTATTATATAAGCAGACCCCATATTTTTGACCGACTTCCAAAAAGGAGGAGGTAATACTAACGTGACCATACGTCCCGCTTTGGGCGGGACAGTCCCGCTTTCAGGCAGTCTGTCCCGCTGTCCCCCGCGAGGCTGAAATTGTCCCGCTTTTGCAAACAGACCAAACGTCAATAATTTAAAAGTGTTTTTATGTTTGAAATGCCTGTGCAATGCCTGGAAGTAACGCATACATAAACTGTGCAATGCCTGGAAGTAACGCATACATAACGAAGCTCCGAAATATCTTTGAATCGTCGATTCCACTATCCCTTAAGTCCAGGGTTTTTAATCAATGCGTTCTACCGGTAATGACTTACGAAGCTGAAACGTGGACACTCACCGGAGGACTAGTTCACAAGTTTAAGGTTGCTCAGCGGGCTATGGAAAGAGCTATGTTGGGAGTATCTCTGGTGGAAAAAATTCCTAATATAGTAATTCGCCAGAGAACTAAAGTCACCGACATCGCTCATAGAATTAGCACGCTGAAGTGGAAGTGGGCTGGTCATGTCTGCAGACGGGAAGACGGTAGATGGAGCAGACAAGTGTTAGAGTGGAGACCACGCATGGGCAAACGTAGTGTAGGACGTCCCGCAGCACGGTGGACCGACGATTTAAAGAAAGTGGCTGGCAGCGGATGGATGAGGGCTGCCCAAGATCGGGATGGTTGGCGCTCATTGGGGGAGGCCTACGTTCAGCAGTGGACGGCAATAGGCTGATCATGATGATGAACGCATACATACAACAAACGTGATTATTCTGCCATATTGTGCCAAATAACATAGAAATTGCTCCAGTAGTTCGTGAGAAAAGCCCTTTCAAATATTTTTTCCCGTTTTTTCCACATTTTCCTCCGTTTCTTCGCTCCTATTAGTCTTGGCTTGATAAAATATAGCCTGAAGCCTTCCTCGATAAATGAGCTTTCTAGAACTGACAGAATTTTTCAAATCAGGCTAGTACTTCCTGAGATTAACGCGTTCATAGAAACAAACAAACTCTATAATATTATTATAGTAAAGTTAATAATCATAATGTAAGATAGACACTTTGAAATACATAATTATTCATAAATATTGGGGGGGGGGGGATTCTGTATTGGTCCCGCTCTGACAAAAAATAAATGGTCACGTTAGGTAATACGTTCGGCTGTATGTATTATTATTTTTTTATGTATATTCAATGATTACTCAGCCGTTTGTGGTCCGATTTTCAAAATTCTTTTTGTGTTGTATAGGGTTTGACTCGAATTTGGTACCCCGTACCATGTTCATAAAAGTGGTGACCTGATGATGGGATCCATGAGTAATCGTGGGAACTCCTCAAAATTTATATGGAAACATATGATGATTTTGGTTTTGTTAGAAGTATACTAAGCATTTGCTACTAAAAAGTAAGATTTTGCATCAAGGTATACCATGGTTCCGAAGGTACTGAGAGAACTCCTAACTCCTTATAGATACACGTTTGGAAGTTTTGGCGTTGTTTTAAGAACAGAAAGCATATGCTACCGTGCAATTTATATTCATCATCATCATCATCATCACTACCATTACACCATGGCATGCATCGGCACATTATGGCTCTACGAGTATTATAAGTAAGAACTTTTCATAATATTTTAGATCGAGACGAGATCATAATATCTATCTGCAACTGACACTTATGTGTTTACCATATTAATACATATAAATAACTAAAAAGAGTGAAATTATTATTTTTAACAAAAAATTTAAACCGACTTCCAAGGTAAAAACAATAAGAATATTAACTAAAAAGTATTAAATAAGTCTTTCTCTTTAATAGTGCCTTTTCTAGAATTCGTCAAAACCCCAATTATTTCTGTACATAACGTCTTCATTACTTTGAAGTCGGTACCAGTCCCAAATATTTCAGATCCTGACATTGACTGAAGTCATAATTTAATTAGCTGGTACCGACTTCAAAATAGTGAAGACTTTATGTACAGAAATAATTGGGGCTTTGACGAATTCTAGAAAAGGCTCTATTAAAGAGAAAGACTTATTTAATACTTTTTAGTTAATATTCTTATTGTTTTTACCTTGGAAGTCGGTTTAAATTTTTTGCTAATAAAAAATAATTAATGTTTTGCGATTACTGTGATGGTTAAAAAGTATTTACTTGATGTGAAAATTTAATTTTTATGGTGTAGGCCTGGAGATGAATATATATATTATCGTCTTTCATTTGAAACCAAAATATCCTTGCAGTGTGACTTTAAAAATATGGTACCTGAAAGTCGCTGATATTTGTGAAAAAATGTGATAGCGTCCTTAATATTTAATTTTTACATCAGTAATTTCTGAGTTCCGACTCATTCTCCTTCTCGAAATAATACTTATTTTATTACAGTTCTTTACGTGGTTTTCCGGGGCTTCGAATCAGTCATTTGCGAGTTAGCGTGTAATGCAAAAAAACTCGGGTCGCCTTTATTTACGACTTTTTGGATTTTGGAGATTTTAGGGATAAAACAGAAGACGAGGACATCGAGGAAAAAATAGTAGGGTCGGCAAGACTGACCGCGCACCGCACAATCACCGCACCGCACTAGCACCGCGTACCGCACGTCCGCGGTCCGCCGCGTCTGAACCCGGGCTCGCGCCGCCCGCGCCGACGTGCGCGACTGCGCGTATCGCCGCGACCGACCGGCGCGACTCGTGCCATACGCGACCCCGCTGAACCGTCGCGAATTCGCTACTTATGTTTTTAATTAAAGCGATTACTGTTATTTTTTTTTAATATTATATATTAATATATTGAAACTATTTTTTGTGTTAATCTTCGTACGTAAGTAGGAAATTATATACAATGACGCGCACGGCGCAACCTTCGCCGTTATAATAATTTTCGTCGCGAACGCGACCCGACGGGAGTTTTCGGTGGAAGTAAGCGACGGAGCGCACCCGACCGCGGCGCCGAGCCGGGCGGCGGTGACGCGGGTCGCGGCGGCGGCGGCCCGCGTCCGGCCGCCGGCGATAGATACACGCAATAACGAGTGAGTCACGTAATATGTATAAAGTAGATTAGTGTATTTTCTATGTTCTGTCGATGCGTAGATTGAATACTGCCATGTCGTTCACTAGCGAGCCGCGGTGCACGGAGCTCGGTTCTCGCGCGGGGCCGCCGTCCGCCGCCCGGTGGCCATAGGCGTATAGTATCGACCGATTTCTTCTTTTTTATTAACATTTCGTGTAGGTGTTAAGTGTCCCGGCGCACAAGTTCACGAGCGGAGCGACGACCGCCGTCCGCGGTCCGCCCGCCCTCGTCTCTTTACGATTAACTATCGCATTTAATAATATTTTTGTAATACAATGCACAAAGTACCGTGAACCGTCGCGCGCGGCGCGGGTCGGCCGCCGCCGCCGCCGCTGCCGGCCCGGCCTCCACCGGACTGCGGATCGACTCCTATATACTGAAAATCTATATTTTTAACAAATTTAATTTTTAATATACCTTATATTACGATAAAATTCCTAATGATTAAAAATGAAATTTTTAATATATTATTATGTGTATAGTAGGTAGTGTTTATTGCGAAGTAAATAATAATTATATCTAAATGCTTTATTATTTGGACGTTCCCGATGGGTCGCAGAACTAACCGAGAGTGGACAGTACCTCGACACCTCGAGGAGTTCTCCAGGTGATGTGTACACAGATCAGTATGTTTCAGGCATTTTGAATCCGACTTAATGTATGTAAAAATAAATGTTGTTTTAAAACTGTCCTCTTTTATTTCGAAACCCCTGTCCTACCACTGTACCGACATAGATCACACGGCGGAGATGCGCTGTGCTAGCATATTTTCACAGCAGATACTTAAATAATAAAACAATAGATATGAATATGGTGGAAGCAAAAAACATGACGCGTCGCGAAGTTTCGACGCTGCCCCAGTGTGAGTTGAGCCGGGTCAATTCTGACCACAACGCGGCGAGGCGCGGCGCGGCATAAAAGATTTGGCAGATTTCTATTGCGTGAGAGTTGAGACTTCTTGCGAATCTGTCAAATCCATATAAATTTAGAAATGCATTTACGCGTCGCGTTGCGGTCTGAATGAACCCTAAGGGTCAATTTATAATACCGCACTGGCCTCTGTCGTCTCAAATTCGCAACAAGGCGAACGAATTTCGCGCGAGTGCGCGCGCCTTTTTAAATTCTCTGAAGTAATATGTGCGTTAATGCTTTGGAGTTAAGGTTGAATTTGTTATGTTCAGTTTTGATAATTCGCATCGTTGCGCTACTATAAATTGACCCTTAGGGCAAACGCTAAAACTCGCGCGGGCGCACGCTCGCGTGTATAACGCGATGGGCAGCGCAGGCGCGTGCGACGGAGTGCGGAGGGGGCTACGACGCTGCCCATACCTACTATTTTTCATTTATACACTCACGAGCGTGCGCGGTGCGCACGCGCGAGTTTTAGCGTTGGCCCTAAGGGTCAATTCGGACCGCAACGCGACGCGTAGATGCATTTCTAAATTTGTACTGAATTGACAAATTTCAATTGCGTGAGACGTCTTGCAAATCTGTCAAATCCATAAAAATTTAGAAATGCATCTGCGCGTCGCGTTGCGGGCTGTAGGTAAGAGCCAGTCCACACGGCACGTTGCGTAAACGCAGCGCTCCCGTTGCATTGTTTCACATACAAATAACCAAGGTGTTCACACGGCGCGCTGCGTCGTCGCAACTCGCAAAGCACACATGACGGACAGCAGCCCCCGAGACTGAAGCGGAAGGGGGTGTTGACGTTAATAGCCGCGTACTGACCAAGCGAGCCGCCTCACACGGCAGTTGCTCGGTGGGTCAGTACGTGTTAGTGCGCGGCAAACGTACCGAGGCGCCTTTGAGCATCGACAAAAACCGACAATTCTCGGCTCGGGCCGCGGCACGCTCGGGCGAGGCAGCGAGGCTGCTCGCTTGGTCAGTACGCGGCTAATGAGTAATGACGCAGCATCCGTGTGGCCGGCTGTGCGTCAAACGGCAGCGCTGCGTCGACGCAACGCGCCGTGAGGCTGGCTCTAAAAGTAAGGGCTGATTCAGTGCGACGCGGATGACCTACGCGGACGTCCGCGGCGGACGGTAAAATGTATGAAATCTAGCAACGCGTTCAGTGCGACGCGGACCCGTTCGCATCGCGGAGAGCTATCCGCGCGCGGATGAAATCGCTCCGCGCCGCTCCTCCGCGCCGCGGATGTCCGCGGGCGGACGGGCTTCGTCCCAATGTAGTTGTTCAGTGCCCAACGGACAGTCGCGCGGAGCGGACGTAAAGTACAGTCTTTTTGTCATGGCTGCGTCAAATGTGAAATACAAGAAGTACGTCTTCAACCATGTCTTTGGAATCTCCGCGACAATTTATATAAAAATAGAGACGCAAAATTAAAGGCATGGATAGATGTTTGCCAAGCTGTTTGTCCGAATTTCGGAGATAGTTCAGGTGAAGAAAAAAAACAAATCGGTAAGTAATTTTTATTGAAACATCTGTGTTATCTAATAAATGTATCTATTTTGCCAAGGTACAGATCCTTCATTCGAAACAAAGTAATTTGCGAAATTATCTCTTATTGTATTGCCCGAACTTGTACTAATGCAAGCATTGTAATCTGTAAATCCAACTACAATCATAGCGTCTTCTTCCGTATAACCATCGCGTACTCTAATGAAATTGTGTAAAATGCAGCACGCTATGATTAAAATTTGTGCAAATGATGTTGATACATTGATAGATCTTTGGAATATTGCAAATTTGTTTGTCAATATACCAAAACTCGATTCTATGTATCGGCGTGCACGACTTAACCTGTAATTAAATTTTTTTTTCTGTGTCAAATTTGTACGCGCGTATGGGCGAAGTATAGTATTGGAAATGCCAAAAGCTGCGTCTGCTACAATGACATGTGGCTGTGGGTTGATAGATGTACCTGGTAATAATTTTGGAGGTGGCAAATTTAGATCATCTCGTTCAAGTCTATGAAATAACGAACTTTTCTTGAACACATTAGCGTCAGCTTCGCTGCCACAAGCCCCGACATTTACATAGGTGAAGCAGTAATTGGCATCACACATTGCAAGTAAAATAATAGAATAAAATTGCTTATGGTTGAAAAATACGGATCCACTTCCTTTTGGGCACGTGATTCTGGTATGCTTTCCGTCAAGGGCACCTACGCAATTGGGAAAATTGGCATCCCTTTCAAAGCCAAGTGCTATTTTATCCCAAAAATTTGGATCTGGTTCAGGCAGACATTCGTTTTTCAAAATTTCCCATATTAATGAACATACTTCTTGAATGATGTATTTAATTGTCGATTGCCCCAATCGATAACTTAAATGCAAATCAGACATTCTTGACCCAGTAGTCAGGTACCTGCAACAAAAAAAAGTGTGTATTAAATAAGTTAAGTTACTAGCATGTGTTGTTTTATTATTTATTTATATTATTTTATTTACAGAAAAAGCTGTTCAGTTAAGATGGAAGACCGCCCGTGATGCATACGAAGTGTAGAGCAATTCTTAAGACATCAAAGTCCGGTTCTGCAGGGGGTGTCAAAAAGAAGTATATTTTTTACGATATAATGACGTTTTTGGAAGACACAAAGGACTTTGAACCCACACATGAAAGTATGGCTTCAACATCGTCGCACAGCTCCCAAAATGTCGCTTCAACGTCATCGCAAAACTCGCAAAGTATTTTACCTATTGCCACGACCCCGGACTTGCCATCAACAGAAGAAACATTTCAGACACCTGTGAGGACTTCTCCAAAACCGTGGCAGAGAAAAAAAAGAGATGTATGACAGACTTTGAGTCACAATTATTGAAAATAATAGAAAAGAACAACACTTCCACCACAAACTCTGCGTCGTCCACGGCTCTTAAAGACGATGACTGCAGTTTTTTCAATTCCCTAGCACCCATTATAAACGATTTCGATAATTATAAAAAATTGTTATTCCG
Source organism: Polyommatus iphigenia (assembly GCA_963422495.1). Taxonomy (NCBI): domain Eukaryota; kingdom Metazoa; phylum Arthropoda; class Insecta; order Lepidoptera; family Lycaenidae; genus Polyommatus; species Polyommatus iphigenia. The sequence continues at coordinate 18,310,352 of OY730190.1, read as the reverse complement.
AACTAGAATACTGGAGCTAGCTATGGAAATCAGAGGTCCAGCTATGAACTCGCCCAACACATCTGCATCAACCGCTAGCGCTACCAACGATTTACCTCACTTATTAGGGAGTGATATGGAGGAGTCTTTAGAAAGCTCGCAACACGGTGATTTCACTGCATTGTAATTAATTACATAATTACAATTTAAATTGAATAAACTATTTTTGTAATTAAAAACAATTTTTCATTTATTTAAGTACCTACTTACCTAATTGTTACAGCCAATCTCTCCCGCGAACATATGGGTTTCTTGTATATATCGCAACGCATTAAATAGGGCTCCAGTTTCGCATGCAACTCCTCAAAAGTCCTAACGGACATCTTGAAATATAAGAAGAATTTCATTTCGTCATTCTGCAAGTCCGAAAACAAGGATACAAATTCTCCTTTAAGAAGTCTTTTCTCAAGCAGTGGATGCACATTAAATCTTCTACCATAGCGTCGTCTTCTGTTGTTTAATAAATAGGCCGCAATCACCAAATTCAAAGTTTTATCCATGACACTGTACCACTCTTGATCACGATCCGCAACGCACTGAACGACGAATTCATCCGCGACGGACGCATAACCTCATCCGCGTGCGGACGGTCCGCGTCGCACTGAATCAGCCCTAAGTATTTTGACTGTAGAGCATGGTAGAGCGGCGCCGCGGCCGCAGACACGCTGCATGATATTGTATATCGTAATGTGACAATAATATAATATGGTGGAACAAAATAAAGTGATAATACTTTTTGTATAGGAATTATATTTTATTTATTTTAATATTAATTAATGACTTATTTATTGAAGTATAAAATATACAACTGAGTATTTTGTAAATATTTCAAGTGTCTTCTCGGTAGTCGCTACCATTATTGATACCAAACAAAAAGTGACATAAAAAAATTTATGGGCGCCCCATAATTAGGGCCAACGCTAAAACTCGCACTGGCGCACGCTCGCGTGTGTACACTCGAGGAAGTTGATTCCTATGCATGTCGCGGGTCAACTTAAACTGGTCAGTGGTCAGTGTTGGTCGGGAAAAAGAACAGGACAGAATCGTATTTCTATATTTCCATCTTGGTCATTTTGTGTTTACCAAAATATCAACTTTGCGATCTCCTTGGCAACGATAGGTTTATTGGTCGCTATCTGTCGGCTATACTCGTTCACGATAGGATCGTATTTTATTGGTCGCATTGCTTTTGACAAAATATAATCTACTTAGCGACCGCCTTAGCAACGAAAGTATTTACATTTTGAAGTTTTTGACACGGTCATCTTCAAAAATGTTTTGCAAATATTGGGAATTGATTTAAATAAGTAATATACTATTTTATTTCTCTCATCCGAACAATCTTTGAAAAAATTATTAAGTACTATATATACTTGATATTATATAAAATGTGTTTATTGAAACATAACCCATCCAATATGTGCAACAAAACAATGGACTTATTAACAGCAAATCGTTGAGCAGATCAAACTGGCCAACCTAATTCTACTCCCAATATCTTCGTCAATAAATATTATCATGAGTTGGTTAGTTGAAAAAGGCTACCCCGAAGGATTAAGTAAAACTTAAGTTATGTTTTTGAATTATATTCTCATTGCTGATTATTATAACAACCCAGAGTTCATAATAATACCTCAAGAAGAATACCTAAGAGTTCATAATGATTTTATAAGTTTTACGTTTTTCGATATTGTTTTAACGCTCAAATAAAATATTATCACGATATTATACAAGTGTGTTCTGATTTTTATGGTTTCTTGTAGATTAGAAAGATGTTGATCTATAATTCTAGAGCGTTTTTATTACATTACGCAAAACATAAAAATGAATAGTAAGTAGTAGGTTCAGATTCCCTAGGGCCTAGGATATTGATTGCTATCAAGAAAATTTTTCGTGAGTAGCATAGTGATTAGTGAGTAGCTTCTTTTTTTTTTTTTTGATTAGACGAACAACAATTTCTTGTGCAAAAATTCTCGAAAGTTAATAAGTATTTCGATTTGATGGTCCTAAAATATGATTGTTCTATTTGTAGGAAAATGTGATTGTTAAATTATATAACTATAGTAGCTAGTTTTTTGTATACCTCTCAGTATACAAAAAAAATCTGCTGGTTAGATGTTTTAGGGTTCCATAGTCAACGAGGACGTCTTGTTAATTACAGAACCCTAAAAGGGGTGTAAAAGGGGTGACAGACGTGCGTAGAAGTACGCGGACTTATGGCTCGACGATCTTTTTCGCCTGTATGTCACCTAAGTACGCCTCGGAGTATCTGTGAAAATGATCTTTAAGATGTGGTCGATAAGGTCAACCTTTATTACCACGTATTAAAGTTAATTTCATGAGTAATCGAGTTAACTTCTCAAAAATTTATGAAAGCACAAGAGGGCGATTTTGGCTTTATGAGAAGTATCCCAAGCATATATTATATGCTACCAAAAAGTAAAATTTTGCACCAAGGTATGCTAGATGGTTCCGAAAATACTAAGAGAACTCCGGATTCATTTTTTTTTATGAAATAAAACGGGGGCAAACGAGCAAACGGATCACCTGATGGAAAGCAACTACCGTCGCCCATGGACACTCGCAACATCAAAAGAGCTGCAGGTGCGTTGCCGGCCTTTTAACAGGGAAATGGGAATACGCTCTTTTCTTAAAGGTTTTTTGTTGTTCTTAAACGAAAAATAGTATGGGCAGCGCAGGCGCGTGCGACGGATCGCGGACGCGGGCGACGGACGCGGGCACGCTCGAGTCTCGACGGACGCGGGCACGCTCGACGGACGGGCGGGCACACGGCGCGGGCGCACGCTTTTCGCAATCGACGTTGTTTCCGTTGACGTCTTTTTGCCAAATAATAAATTAGTAAATAATAATACATGGTAATCTACTCGACACAACTGTACACGCTCGAGATAAAAAAGGGTGCCCGCTCGCACGCGGCGGTCTCCCGACACGTGCGCCCCACAGTGGTCCGAAATCGCTAAATAGTGGACATTCGCAAAAAAGTTCGATTTTGGTGTGGAAAAAAATACCATCCGATAGATTTTAAGAGGAGTAACAATAAATCCTTATTAAGTTTTTTATAAAAATGTATATTTAAGGTGAAAAAAAATAATTACGAAAATGTTGTATGGGAAAGAATCTATAGATAGATTTTTTGCAAAAACTACTAAGTCATTCTGGTTCATTTTTGAAACAAGTTCTAAATCTATTTTCGTTATATCAGATGTTGTCCCAAAGTCCTGAAAAGAGAGAGATTTAGAATTAATAAAGAGATTATACGTCGTATTGCAGACAGTTTCTTCTGGGAAGCTTATCAATATAGATCACTTTCGAAATTATTCTAGGGAAACAGCAGAGCTATATGTAAAGCTTTATCCGTGGTACTACATGTCTGCAAGTGTTCACAAACTCCTTATAAATGGTGCTGATATTTGTAAGCATTTTGGCTTTATTCCAATTGGCTATTTGAGTGAAGAAGCTTCAGAGGCAAGGAATAAAGAATGTAGAAATACTAGAGAGATGCATACTAGAAAGACGATTCGAGCAGAAACTAATGAAGATTTGTTGCACAACTTCTTAATAAGCTCTGATCCATATTTGTCTCACATTCGTCCAAAGTTGTCTAAAAATAAACACCAAGAATTTCATCCAGACAGTCGACCTGTTGCTTGAAAGACCTCTTTTATCAGAAGATTACGAAGAAAATGAAGTTGTGTCATTACAAGGCGATGATAGCATTGGAGATCCACTATGTTTGTAAAGCGCGTTGGTTTAATTTATTATTATTTATTATTGTTTATTTATAAGTTTCACTTGAAATTGTTTGAGTTATTAGTGTGTGTAACAATTTTTATTTTATTATAATTACAATAGTTTAGTCAGTAAGTAGTTAATTTTAGTTTAATTTTGTTTTTGCTATCCATGTTTGTAAATATAAGTACTGTTGCTTTTTAACGACTCGTTTTATATAATATATTATACCCATACAATTTTCGTAGTTATTTTTTTTCGCCTTAAAAATTCATTTCTGTACAAAACTTATTTAGGATTTATTGTTACTCTTTAGGAAATCTATTGAATAGTATTTTTTTCCACACCTAAAAAGTTAGTAAAATTATTTCAAAATTTTGAACCCCTCTACTGCAAAAGGCTGCACGTAAATTTTCGTATTGTTTCTTCTGAACCTTAAATACTACTAGAACTTTACTTGTTTCAAAAATGAACCAGAATGACCTAGTAGTTTTTGCAAAAAATCTATTTATAGATTCTTTCCCATACAACATTTTAGTAATAATTTTTTTCACCTTAAAAAATACATTTTTATAAAAAACTTAGTAAGGATTTATTGTTACTCATTAGAAAATCTTTCGAATAGTATTTTTTCCACACCTAAAAAGTTAGTAAAATTATTTCAAAATTTTGAACCCCTCTACTGCAAAAGGCTGCACGTAAATTTTCGTATTTTTTTTTCTAAACCTTAAATACCCCTAGAACTTTACTTGTTTCAAAAATGAACCAGAATGACTAAGTAGTTTTTGCAAAAAATCTATCTATAGATTCTTTCCCATACAACCTTTTCGTAATTATTTTTTTTCACCTTAAATATACATTTTTATAAAAAACTTAATAAGGATTTATTGTTACTACTCTTAAAATCTATCGGATGATATTTTTTCCACACCAAAATCGAACTTTTTTGCGAATGTCCACTATTTTGCGATTTCGGACCACTGTGCGCCCGTTTCCCAGCTCAGTCGCCCAGTTTCAAGACTTGTTGTTAGGTATAGCGGCAACACAACTAATAATCTGTTAAGATTTGAGTTCTCTAGCTATATCTTATATCTTTAAACGAGCAATTCAATTTGCATTTTGCCGCCATTTAGATAATTATTTGACAGACCCTTCTGCTCTACGACTTCTATGTAATCTATGAAAAGAAAAGATGGCCGAATGGACTAAAAACTAGAAAGTATCATCATTGATTTCGGCGATTGTTAATTTAATAACACTAAATGTCGTTTCTTTGTTTTTTCCAGAAACCCAATTGTGTTATCATTTACTACGTAATCGTCGAAAATCCTAAGAAATAACCTTATAAAACGACATTATATAGTCTGAGAGTTTGCGTGACTAAACACGATTATATTTTCTTTTTGGGGGGGGGGGGGGGGGGGGAGATGTAAAGAAAAATGTATTTTTCTTTATTTGCATTTTGCCGCTATTTAGATGATTATTTGACAGATCCTTCTGCTCTACGACTTCGATGTAATCTATGAAAAGAAAAGATGGCCGAATGGACTAAAAACTAGAAAGTATAGTCCGTCAAAAAAGTCACGACATTAATAGAGTCGCCACTTGTTTCCGGTGTGGCCTATTATGGCCACACTGTATCCAGTCACTATAAAAGATTTTGATACTTTATATTAAATACAGTTTTAAAAACACGTTGTAAATATTATGATTTATATATATTATTATGTAGTTAAGAAAATTTGAAATAATTATGATGTAGTTAGTTATATTGTGTGTTTAATTTACGATATTACAAGAAACAATCTAATGTATGTAAAGTATTATAATCTTTGTATAACTCACCTCATCACTAACTTACACGTACGTAGCTGGTTTCGGTGGCTCCGGTAATCATCTTGTAATGCTATTATGTGTATTTTGTATCATATTATAAAAACATCACCTACTTTAAGAAATATATTGCCTGTTTACTTACAAATACATTATTGGTTCTGTTAAAAAGACTTAGAACATGTAACTTTATGTTAGTTATCAGTTATCACAAATGTCATTAGCTGGTTAAAATTAATTGTATCTATGTGCATGATGGAAGAGACTGCTCTCCACGACACAGGGAATCCTAGTGTGGGGAGCAGTGTTTTGTTTAAAATACTTAACATGTAAAATTCTTTTTTGAGGGAAATAAAGATTTGTTTGTTTGTTTATATATGTCATAGTCTGTCAAGAAAATGAAGAAATTAAAAAGTGGCAACATCGTAGTGTCATCCCTTTCAAATCTATCTAAGAAAAAAGGGATGACACTATGATGTTGCCACTTTTTAATTTCTTCACTTTCTTGACGGACTATATAAAAATGCAATAACTCGATTAAACGGTTGAACCGATGTGGCTAATTTTAGTCTTAAAATATTCCTGGAAGTCCAGGGAAGGTTTATAAGTGACACGAAGTTCACCGGGACATCAGCTAGTCACTAGTATTACATATTATGAATTTATAACACCTGTTATTTAAGTACCCTCTCCCTGAGAGGTGCAGAGCTACTTTGATGACCAGTCAGAGCTGAGAGACGCTCACTCCTGTTTTATTAAGGAACTACTTATTTAAAAAATACAAAAAATAAAAAACAGGGTTTTGTTATTTTAATAAAATATGATCATCCAAATAATATTCTACAATGCAGCCGGAAACAGAATCATCGCCACTTTCTAGGTCCATGTAGGTAGTTACAGCAGTGGTGTCACAGTGAAGAGGCACTTTCATCTTCAATAACCAGCTCTTCAATATCCTAATAAAGGGTTAGTTCCCAATCCTTGTATTTATTTTCAGTGTTTTTTTTTTCAAAATGATAGCATAAATTCTCCCAGTCATTTCGGTTATTTCGTTAAACGCTTTTTCTGCTACCTGTGAACATAAAACATAATACTTAATTATAATATTATATTACGCTGCATCAAAGTGGTAAAGGAGTTAAGCGCATACACTGTGACACGAGAATTTTATATACATCTAAGAAACATAATTACGCTAAGCACCTAAGTCAAAGTATCAATCATTGTAAGGCGCGTTATATTATAGATTTCTTTGACAGTTCATTGTTTACGTAAACATAAGGTATAAGTAAAATTATTGTTTTAATATACCACATAATACTTACTCAGGCTACTTAAAATTGCATTATACAATAAAATTAACAAACAGAATTTATAAAACAAACGCTTAATTACCTGCTACTATGGCGATTGGACGATTAGAATCGGAAATGTGGACGCGAGAATTTCAGTGATATTTTCGCGTTTTACTATTTTTCTTCAATGAAAATCTTCAAATTTTCAGCACTCTGACACGTCTTTCACTTTAATTGTTAATATTAATCACAGTAACATGTAGTTTCACATTTTAAATCTAAATTTATGCAAATTGAAAATGTTTGTTTTGTAGATTTTATGTCATAGAGTATTGATACAACAAAGGGTTAAATGCCAAAGAGTGTTGCTATTGCTAAAAAAAAGTTTCGCCTCCTAGACATTCTTGACGCACTATATTATCATTGATTTCGGCGATTGTTAATTTAATAACACTAAATGTCGTTTCTTTGTTTTTTCCAGGTAAGATTTTGTTATAATTAAAGCTTTATGTAATGTGGATCCACATATTTTGATTAAAATAAAAACTTTGTTTTTTCCAGAAACCCAATTGTGTTATTATTTACTACGTAATCGTCGAAAATCCTAAGAAGTAGCTTTACAAAACGACATTTATTGTCAAGAAAAGAAAATATGAAAAGGTTGAAATTCGCATTCCTAGTAAAACCAACATCAGACGGAAAGTCGAACCACATTGCCATAACCTCAATCAGTACACAAGATGACAAGATTTTTCTAATTCCTGAAGAATATCAAGCAGTGTCACTCCACAAACATATACAAGCCAGTAAAACCTTTAGTACAGTGAAAAATACACTGAAAAAAAGACACCAATCCAGAAATGTCTAGATAAAAACTACGGAGGACATTTTAAATACTTTTGTGGATGAGGATAAAAATATGATTTTCCAGGACCAATTTCTCGAGGAGATAAGTCAAGAACAATTTGCTAAAACCAATACAAAAGTAACAGAAGTCGACCCAATTGTAAAGATTTTGGAAAAATTGATTGAAAGTCAGGAAAGAAAAGAAAAACAAAGTATGAAAAAACTGGCTGACAAATTCGTTATTGAAAAGTTTGATGGACGAAATACAATTAGTGCATCATATTGGATGGAGACATTTGAAAAGGAATGTGAAAGGTTTGGAATAGTAAACGAAGATGAAAAAATTGAAATTTTCAGATTATTTCTTGAAAAATCTTGCACAGATTGGTATGCCGCCATGATGATTAAACATAGCTTACAATCAGAGTGGTCCGAATGGAAATCAAGTTTTTTACAAACCTATGCCATTAAAGGTTGGACAACAAGCAAGTATGCATTGTCTTTTAAGTATCAATCAGGCTCTTTGTTGGACTATGCTGTAAGAAAAGAAAAACTATTGCTAGAAGTAAGAAAAACAATTGATGAAAGGACATTAATTGATATAATAGCTGCGGGCTTGCCAGACTTTATAACAGACAGAATTAACAAGGAGGAGGTTGTGTATGTAAAAGATTTATTCAATGAACTGAGAAAGTTAGAGCATCTAGTTTTAAAAAGAAGAATTTTCAAAAAGAGAGAAGATACTAAACCAAATATAATAAAAGAAAAGTGTAGCATTTGTGAAAAATTAAAAAAAGGTGTGCGTTACCACTCGGAAGATTTATGTTGGTTTAATCCTAAGATAAATAATGAAAAGGATAAAAAGCAAATAAAACTTATCAATAATTCAGAGCTAGAATGTGAACTACAGTTTGAAGATAAAAAAAACTAGCTGTGCCGCCATTAATTAAAGTAAAATTAGTTCTTAATAACAATATTGAGATATTTGGAATCTACGACTCCGGTTCTAATGTATCATTGATCAATTCAAAGTTATTAAAGATAAATAATAAAGATCCTAACTTTAGTAACAATGCTAATTTGAAAACAATTAATGGCGTTAAAAAAGCGAACGGCATAATCAAAGTTAATATAAACATTTTTGATATGGAAAAGGAAATGAATGTTTTTGTGATAGACAGAAAGAATTTTGACTATGACTTTTTAACAGGACTAGACTGCTTAAAAAATTTTACTTGTGTCAAGATGAAAATTTGAAAGTACATCAGAAACTGCCTGGTTCTAAAATTCAACGGTTTTTTGAAGCAAAAAATAATCCAAATATAAAAAAAACTTTAATGAACACTTATGTGAAGAAAACTTTCAAATTCATAAAAATCATCTAGATATCAAGGATCAAGCACAGATTGAGGAGTTGATATCAAAATATAAATCTGTATTTGCAAAAGATAAATATGACATAGGGAGAGTAACGGGTTATGAGGCACACATCGATTTACAAGTGGAAAAATATTGCAGTAAAAGACCATATCGTTGCACTATTCAAGATAAGAAGGAAATAGAAAAACAGGTTGCAAAGTTATTGGAAAAAAATATAATCGAGGAATCATATAGCCCTTTTTCAGCACCTGTTATACTCGCTTACAAAAGAGATAAAAATAAAAAGTCCAGATTATGCATAGATTTCCGAGAACTTAACAAGGTAGTTGTTCCGCAATCGCAACCATTCCCTCTTATTGAAGACCTTATAGTGAAAACAAGAGACTGCAAATTTTTCTCCACGATAGATTTGAACTCCGCTTTTTGGTCCATACCATTGCGTGTTACTGACAGATACAAAACTGCATTCGTCACACAGGAGGGCCACTACCAATGGACCTGTTTGCCGTTCGGTCTAAAGACAGCACCGGCCATTTTTCAAAGAATAATGTGTAACATTATACGAAAAAATAAGCTAGGAGAATTTGCAGTAAGTTTTATAGACGACTTATTAGTATTTTCAAAAACATTTTTAGACCATATAAGACACCTAAAACAATTATTTGAAGCCATAAAAAATGAAGGCCTGAAACTCAAATTTTCTAAATGTATTTCAACGTTGTTAGTGGCGGCCAAAAAGGAAGATCTTCCGACCGAGAGAGATAGCATGCTCGGTCAGGCCGAAGCCCACTGACGTCATTTCAGACGTTGTATATATCTTGCCGTTCTCCGAAACTTCGATAGCGCGATGTAGGATTGTTAGGCGAATTGTGGGTACCGCCACAGTATGTTAATAACAATATAAAATAAGAATAACTCAGTCAGACCGCTGACCACGATCTCGTGGCGGTGCTAGGTGGAGACCTCTCACTCCCGAGCATGGTGCGCTGCATGCTCGAGAGCGATGAGGCATGGCAGGCGGCGGTCTCTTTCTGCGAAATTGTTATGTCGCAGAAAGAGGCCTCGGAGCGAGACAGAGAGGACGATCCCACCTCTCTGCCGCTCCGCCGGCGTAGGACGGGAGTGCGGAGGCGTCGCTACGCGAACCTCCTAACTCTCGTCTAACGGGGCTCCGGGTCAGGATGGGAACCTGCCCGGCTTTGTTAGTCCCGGCGTCGAGGGGAACGCTTTAGTTTGCCTAAGCGTTCCCTTACTTTGGTGGAAGTCCGGTCCGAGGTAGACCGGCCAGTCGTGGAGGGAGTCCTGTGTTTGTTAGATCCGGGATATCCCTCCTCTATACGGCTGAAGGCGAACCGCAGGTGGTTTTAGTGAGTAGGAGTCTCACATACCCCCGGGGTGCTTCAGCTAACTGAGGCACATACCCAACCCGGGGCACCCATGATGGGTTTCCCCTGCGTAAAAAAAAAAGTCAGACCGCTAAAGGATAATTTGATATCAATACAAAATTTCCCAATTCCAAAAACACAAAAACAGGTAAGGCAATTTTTAGGGAAAATAAACTTTTACCATAAGTATGTGCCAAACTAGACATAACAAGAGCCTTTGCATAATCTTTTAAGAAAAGGACAAATATTTAACTGGACTGAAAAATGTCAACAGTCATTCGATGAAATGAAACAAATTTTATGTTCTCAACCAATATTAACAATCTTTGATCCTAATCTGCCTATTCACATATATACAGATGCCAGTATACAGGGACTGGGAGCAGTCTTGAAGCAGCCACAAGACAATAATGAAGAAAAACCTGTTGCATACTTCTCTAAAAAGCTAAATGAAGTTCAAAAAAGGAAGAAAGCAATATATCTGGAATGCCTAGCGATTAAGGAATGTGTTAAGTATTGGCAGCATTTATTGATAGGTAGAAAATTTACTGTGTTTACTGACCACAAACCGTTAGAAACTATGAACATTAAATCAAGGATAGATGAGGAATTGGGTGAACTTACATTCTATCTGTCACAATATGATTTCCAAATTAAGTACTCGCCTTATATAGTACCTACTATATGGCACAGATGTATCTCTTTTGCCGAATGAGATGAAGCTGAAAAAGACTGAGAATGATTTAATAAAAGACAGGCAAAAAGCTTTAGAAAACACAATGAAATCACATAATTACAACAAAGATATCTATGATAAGAATCGAATATGCATAGACTCATAGAATTATAGAATTATAAGGCATTCCATACAATTGTCAGCGCGAAAATGTGTCACCCTCGAAATTAGTGAGCTCACTTAGCTGAGAGCAGTGTGCCATAGGACGCGGTGACAGTCGGACGTTTACGAGGGCTGCTATTTATGTATCCGGAATTAAAAAAAGAAACAAACAATTATCATTTAATATGGTTTTATTGCTTTTCAAAATATTCACCGCGATGATCGACACACTTTTGCATACGCTGGAACCAATTTTCATAGCACTTTTTCCATTCTGATTGAGGTATCTCCAAAACGTGCATTTTGAACGCATCAACAGCCTCTTCGCGGCTCGAAAAACGTTGACCACGTAATTTGTTCTTCGCGTATGGAAATAAAAAGAAATCGTTAGGTGCCAAATCAGGGCTGTACGGCGGATGACCAGTCAATTCGATCTTTTGACCCTCCAAAAACTGAGTTGTTTCAGCTGAGGTGTGACAGCTAGCATTGTCGTGATGTAATATGATTCTGCGTTGTCGGTTGTCCTTTCTTATTTATTCAAAGACTTCTGGTAAACAAATGGTCGTATACCATTCAGAATTAACCGTTTTACGATTCTCTAATGGCACTGTAGCCACATGTCCATTAATTCCAAAAAAACAGGCGACCATTTTTGCTTCAAAGTACTTTTTGCACGAGTAACTTTTGTTGGTTTCGGCTCATCTTGGAACACCCACACCGTTGACTGTTGTTTAGTTTCGGGGTCATATGCATAGATCCAAGATTCATCACCTGTGTAGATATTATAAACGGCTTTTGACGTACCACGGTTGTATTTTTTTATAATTTTTTTGCACCAATCGACACGAGCCCGTTTTTGATCGATTGTCAAGTTGTGCGGAATCCAACGCGAACATATTTTTTTTACAGCCAAATGTTCGTGTAATATCTTATGTATGCTCGTCATACTTATGCCTAAGGACGCCTCTATCTCGCGATATGTAACATGTAGAGATGGGCAATCCACCTGGGTGGGTTTAAAGTCTGGTGGGTAAAAACCGGGTGTTTTGGGTTTATTGGGTTTAAACCCCATAAAGACCCAAATTTTTGGGTGTTTATGATTTTGTACTTCATCATCGTCATCTCAGCCGCAAGACGTCCACTATACTGGACATAGACAATATTATTATGCAGCCTACAGAATAAAAAACTTTTAATTTGATTTTGAGTTTATTAAGAAAGAGATGAAAGTAAAATGTAAAACTACAGTCAATCACTGTCAGATTCAGAGTTATTACAAGCGATGAATTGTATAGGTTCGATAGGCTCTATTTCGTCTAAACTGTTATGTTCATTTACTTGCTCAATGAAAGCTTCTAAGGTATTTTCTTCATTAAACTGAATGTCCTCGCATTCAGCTTTATGTTTAAGATTCCAGTTATAACAAATGAATGAAATTTTTTCAGTTCTTTCAGTTGTAAGTCGATTTCTTTTGTTATTATGTATGTAGCCTTGGATACTAAAGGAACGCTCAGTGGCTGCCGAAGTACAGGGAGCTGATAGAATACGAATCGCTACTTTGCTTAACTCAGTGGAACCACAAATACCTTTCCACCATATTAGGGGCTCAATGCTATCTAATGAGCTCCATACAAATCCTCTGGCCCAAAAGTTTTCTTTAGCTTTATAACACGCCAAATCTGCCATTACATTTGACAAACTTAAGTGTTGGCTTAAATTGTAGATAAACTCCATACCCTTAAGTTCTTCCTCTTGAGTAAGTTCGACTCCTAGAGTCCTGGGGTCTAGAATATATGCTGCAAAATGTATTGGCCTCATTGCCATATTGCATCTTGAAGATACTGATGTTAGAATCTGCTGTTTGCTTTCTTCGCTCAATGTCGAAATCTCATTTAATGCAAAACGTATCTTAGCTTGTACATCTCTAAATGTAATGTATGTGCGATGCAAACGATTCTGGTCGCTCTCTAAGTAAAATATGCTTTCAGTGACTGGTTCCAAAATACTTATACATTCCCCTGTCTTCGTCCAGAAATCATCACTTAGAATTAAATCTTTAATATCTCTTGAAATTACCACATCTTCTTTAACTGTTAATATTTGCAAAGCTATCTTATTTGCTTTCAAACTTTTTAACGAAGTAACATGACTTCCCCATCTTGTAGCACAAGGCAATTTTAGTGTTTGTGTAGAATCTTCACCCTGCCTTGATTTTATCAACAAGGAACTTAATCGTTGACTCCTTTTAACAGTTTTTATTATATTTATGGCTTGCATAATAAACACAGTTACTTCTTGTATCTTTACAATATCTTGGCACAACAAGTTAAGGATATGTGCACAGCAACCGAGAGGAACAACATGTGGATATTTGAGTTTTGTTAATTCGAATGCCTTTTGTATATTTCTAGCGTTATCGCCAATAAGTACAAGAAACTTATTTGCTCCATATACTTTCATTACTTTTTCAACTTCTTGGCTAAGGTATTCACTAGTGTGAAGATTACTTTCTGTATTCAAACTTTTAACGTATGCAGGTTGAGGTTTTGATATAAGAAAGTTTATTATTCCTTCATTTCTTAAATTAGACCAGCCATCGCACTGAAGGTGTAAGTAACTACAAGCATTTAGTTCCTCATTTAACTCAAAACGCATTTCTCTATATATTTTATCTAAGTATTTTGTCGCTAAAGCTTTACGTGAAGGTATTTTAAATTTTGGTTGCAATTTTTCGAAAAATTGTATCCATAAAGGATGTTGCACCATCGATAGTGGCGTCCCTGTTACAAATATAGCTCTCGCTAATTCTGTTTTTATATGATCATCGGTGTCTTGAAACTCAGCATTTATTGTAGTGTTAGCAGACGACGAGGGGCTTATAAAAGAATCATTTGTCTCTATCTCTGACAGTCCAGACATTTTGGTTTTGGACGAGCTATCTTTTATAAGTTTCATAGAGTCTTTTAATGTTTCTGGAGATTTTGGACAAGTGATAAGATGTTGAAGCATTTTGGCAGCATTACTGAATTTGTAGACCTTATTACAAAGCTTGCAAGAAACAGACTTGTTTGGTAAAGTACGGTAGTGCTCCCATATGCGTAAATCTTTAGGTCTCCCCATTGAACCTAAAAAAATGAACGATGATTAGTTGGTCTGACGAAAATTCAACAATAGAGTGCCTATTTTTTTGCAATGATTATTTCTTGTTATTTACAATAAATTTTTAAAAAAAAATTAAAATAAATACAAAAAACCTTTGTAAAGTTACATCTCCTCGGAGGATTAAACGCAGACGCTAGTTTATTATCGTATTGTTCTGTATTTTTCTCAGCAACTTCTTTAATTCGATTAGGTACTTACGCATATTATGTTAAAAATAAATATCTAGTACACATCTTAGGCTATCCACCATTATTATCCAAAGACGACTCTCAGCTAACTATGCACTATCATCCAAAATAAACGTGTATGGAAAATTTTATCCCAGTCGGTTGAGGATTGAGGATAATTGCATCAACATACGAACATACCTACATACTTTTATTTACATAACGCAAGCTAAATAAAAGCTTGTAATAATACATCTAATTTTAAGTTAAAATTGTTAAGTGATCATGATATAATTGTATCATTCAAAAATCCACTTACCTTTAATTATTTCTTGTTAAGTATAAATATTATTTCAAATCTGCTCCCTTAATATGCACTTTTTTACTGCTTTTCCTACCTAACACGTTACCAGGAAGTCACGTTATCAGAGTCAGAGTAATAGTGAACACGTTTGACAGTGATTGTCGTCGCCTCATATTCAGCGTCGACGAATAGGGGAATCCCCAGTCATAATGTATTGCATGCGTGGCGGTCTTACTTCAAATCCATAAACAAAGAGATAATTACAGAACTCGATACTAGATGGCGCTGTTTTTGTTTGAAGAAAGTTTGCGGGCTAAAATACATAGAATTTCATCAATGACTTCCACAAAGAACAACATTTCTGTTTTTTCTAAGTCCGTATCTCTTCCGTATATTTCATAAGATATAAGCTTGGGCTACATTGTTATGCAACGTGATTTTGTCGCTGTCTTGCTAGCAGGGTTGACAGATATACGATTTAAATCGTACTCATACTATTATTTGTCTATTTTTTAATGTACGATCGTAAAGATTATGATCGTAATTCGCACAAAAACATACGACTTTTTGGTTACCTGGCAACATTTTTATTATGAAACGAACATGCTCACATCATCAGTCACATGCAACAATTTATTGGGGATTTCCCCTTCACATCTGGCAGTCCTGCTTGCTAGAATATAGGTAAGTCAGCCACAGTTACTGACGATCGATATTTAAAGGGTATTGTTTTTGTGCTAAATATTTCATAAAAACGTTATTTAATACTTTGTGGATTATTAATTTAGTTGATAATCACTGGAAGTAAAATGGATGCTAATTTGAGAGATCAAGATCTTCGTATAAAACAGTTATTAAAAGAAAATCTACGTAAGTACTCTTTTTATACCTAGGTAGTTAAGGTATAATAAACACAAAAGGTACTTAGATCGCGTGAGTTCGAAGCATTTATTCTAATAAATTTAATTTAAAATTGTAGAAAGAAAAAAATGTCTGCCAAGCCGTAGCCGAAGCCGATCTCCAAATATATTTGGCGATAGTGAGACCCAGTGTCCAGATGATTTACCCAGCGTCGTCGCAACAAAGAAAAAAAACGAGGATAAAGTAAAAGAAAATTTACTGAAAGAAGAAACAAACTGTTCTAAATGCTTAATTTATGGAGAAGAGGATAAAAGAAATGAGTATTTCGGACTGTTAGTGGCTCAAGAATTTAAATATATACGGCCATGTGTGCGAACGAGGTGTTATGAAGAAATTTTAAAGTATCTACGGGAAGCAAAAGGCCAACATGTTGATCAACTGCAACATGAAAACACTGAAAATTAATTACTTTCATTTTATTATATATAGATTTTTAAAATTTCCTGAAATATTATTAGTTAACGTTTTATTTAATATTGTAGAATTCATCAATACAATTTATAAAAATAATTTATTGGTATTACTTACATATTTTCAAAAAAATACGTAAAAACCTATTTTTTTGGGTGATTATGGGAGTTTATGGGTGTTTATTGGGTTTTTACCAAAGCACCGGGTTTAAACCCGGTGCTTTGCCCATCTGTAGTAACATGACGATCACGCATTATTAGTTCCCGCACAGCATCTATATTTTGTGGGACAACAGCTGTTTTTGGGCGACCTTCTTTATTTTCATCCGTGAGCATAGACCGCCCACGATTAAACTCACTGTACCAGTGATAAACAGTGGTTTTTGATGGTGCTTCATCTCCAAAAGTTGCGGTGAGTTGAATAAAGCACTGTTGTTGATTTAGCCCACGCCGAAAATCGTAGTAAATCATTGCACGAAAATGTTCACGCGTTAAATCCATGGCAAATGAAGACACGCAATTTTCAAAATGACGCCACAATGGAAAAATAATTGACAGTCACATGAAACAAAATGTATTCTTCAACCAAAGAGTTCTATTTTCAAATGTTGTAATTACTTTTTAAATATTGTTCTTGTAAGTGGCCAGTTCCGGATACATAAATAGCAGCCCTCGTAATGCATTGATTACGTAAAATATACATTGAAAGCGTAAATTGAGTGAAAGAGATAGTAGTATATGCTATTACTGTAAGACAAAAAGGACGACAATATTTTCTCGATACACGTTTTGCATGCAAAGACATTGCTACAGTTTTGATGGTGTATGCCATATCCAGTATTGACATCGTTGCATAGACTTTAAAGTTGGTGAAATTGTCTTTGTGGAGAATGGTAACAGACTTAATAGAAAAAAACTGGATGAATTGAAACTCGGACCTTATTAAATTATAGAAAAAATATCAAATACAATCTACAAGATAAATACTGACCATAAGAAGTCAGAGTCAAATTTTTTTCACATCTTAAAACTAACCCCAGCTCCTGATGGCATCTAGTCTGAGAGTTTGCGTGACTAAACACCTGATTATATTTTCTTTCGAGGGGGAGATGTAAAGAAAAATGTATTTTTCTTTATTTGCATTTTGCCGCCATTTAGATAATTATTTGACAGATCCTTCTGCTCTACGACTTCTACGTAATCTATGAAAAGAAAAGATGGCCGAATGGACTAAAATTTAGGAAGTATTATCTTTGTTAATTTAATAACACTAAATATGTCGTTTCTTTGTTTTTTCCAGAAACCCAATTGTGTTATTATTTACTACGTAATCGTCGAAAATCCTAAGAAATAATTCCGAGATTATATATATATACTAGCTGTTGCCCGCGACTTCGTCCGCGTGGACTTCAGTTTATAGCGCGCGATGTCAACAAAATTGTTGTCAAAAGCTTTTTAAAATCAAAATACCCAGAAACAGCTGTGCAGTGTGCACATAATATTTCATTATTTAAAATTAAACTATTTATAAGTTATAACAAATGTGAAAGCTTATTATATTTTAGCCCCCCGTTACACAACTTTACCCATAAATAAATCTAATATCATTGATAGGTTTAAAATTGGTTTAAACTTTAAATTTACGTCACTACATAGATGACGTACTGACTACTGAGTAGTTAGTTATATGGAAGCGTGTTTAACCATCGAAAAAATTAAGATGGTACCACCTCTTATAGAAACACTTATGAGCAAGCGATAGCGCGATGTAGACGCGATCATCTGTTCGCGACAACGCGACATCTGTTATGAATTTTTGGAACTAACTTAATTTGACAGTAGATTCAAGACTGATAAGTTTTCTATACAATAGTCAATATATGTAACTTTTTAGTCATTTATGAGCTATCGGTCAGATTCTTTTTTGGCTCATTTATTTAAGTACTAATTTACTTTAATTTTTAGACTTTTTTAACTTTATATAGCTGTTGCCCGCGACTACGTCCGCGTGGACTTTAGTTTATAGCGTACGGTGGTTCCCGTTTCCGTGGGAATGCCGTGATAAAATGTCCAAAATAAAATATTGTAATTTTAAAATTAACTTAATAAATGTCCAAATAGCGCCATCTGTTGTCATAATATATAGTAAAACTAAAATAATACAGAGCCTACAGGATAGTTTAAATTTTAAAAACAGCTTACACCTGTGCCAGACAACGGAAATAATATTGGTACATTTTAATACTTTTATAATATTTAAGATTTTATTTAAGATTTTTGAAATATTATTATGATACATATTATATAATATTTAATACACATCCAAGACCCAGGAAAATTGAAAACTTTTTGTTCCGTCGGCGGGACTCGAACCCAGGATCCCCGGGGATGAGCGCTGACCACGCGCTTAACTAACAGCTACGGAGCCATCGGCAATAAAAACGACATCTGCTGTCACGTATAAGAACTACAATGCGAATTAATTTTTATCGATATTTTCATGGAAATAAGATATTTTCCCTCATCAAAATGTAGCCTATGTCCTTTCTCAGGCTCTAGAATATCTGTGTACAAAATTTCATTGCAATCGGTTCAGTAGTTTTGGCGTGAAAGGGAGACAGACAGACAGACAGACAGAGATACTTTCGCATTTATAATAAAGGGTTTTCCAATAAGAGGTGTTATTTTGAATAGCCCGCTATTTCGGTAGATGTCACTTTTGAAGCTGTCATTTCTTGGCATTTGACAAGTAGAAACTACGCCATTAATAAAAATGGTACGATACACGCTTCAACAACGCATTGAAATTATTAAAATTCACTATAAAAATGGTGAAAATTTGGCAGAGACGGTTCGTAAAACTCGAACATTTTTGGGTCGTCGTGAAGCACCTTGTCGGACCGCAATACAGAAATTGGTGGAAAAATTCGAGCTGTTGGGACAAGTTAGTGATAAGAAGAATAAAACCAGTGCACGTCGCTCAAGAACAGCCGAGAATATTGCTGCTGTAGCCGAAAGTGTTGAAGAAAACCCAGGTTTGTCCATTCCTCGTCGTTCTTTGGAATTAGGTATTCTACAAACGTCATTACACCGTATTTTGCATAAAGATTTGGGTCTTAAGGCTTATAAAGTCCAGTTAACACAAGAACTCAAGCCGGCCGATCATCAACAACGTCGTGACTTTGCTGATTGGGTCGTTGAAATGCATGAAAATGATCCGGAATTCCATCGAAAAATCATCTTCAGTGATGAGGCCCATTTCCACCTCGGTGGCTTCGTCAACAAGCAAAATTGTCGCATCTGGGGCTCAGAAAACCCAAGAGTTATTGTTGAAAAGCCTCTCTATCCTCAACGTGTGACCGTTTGGTGCGGTTTATGGTCCGGCGGAGTCATTGGACCTTACTTTTTCGAAAATGAGGCTGGCGCAACAGTTACGGTGAATGGATTGCGCTATCAAGAGATGATTAACGATTTTTTATGGCCGGAATTGGATGGTATTGATCTGGACAACGTTCACTTTCAACAAGACGGCGCTACGTGCCACACAAGCAACGAAACCATTGATCTTTTAAGGGAAAAGTTTCCGGACCGTGTTATCTCTCGAAGAGGTGATCACAATTGGCCACCGAGATCTTGTGATTTAACACCTTGCGACTTCTTTCTTTGGGGCCATGTGAAGGAGAAGGTCTACGCCAACAGCCCAGTATCGATTCAAGACCTCAAAGATGGAATTCGTGAGGCTATCGAGGACATAGAGAGCAGCCACTTTGCGATTTAGTTATGGAAAATTTCATGTAAAGGATTTTGTCCTGTAAGCGTGGCCGTGGTGGTCATTTGCCTGATGTTATTTTCCACTATTAACGGCATACCTTCCTCTTTGTAATGAAATAAACATCTGATGATTTATAATAAAAAATGGCATTTTTCTTTGAATATCAAAATAACACCTCTTATTGGAAAACCCTTTATTAGTATGGATATATATATACATATATATAATTGGAATCTCGGAATCGGCTCCAACGATTTTCATGAAATTTAGTATATAGGGGGTTTCGGTGGCGATAAATCGATCTAGCTAGGAATCATTTCCATAAAATGTCATTTTATGTGTGTTCTTTTAATTTTTTGAATACCGAGCGAAGCTCGGTCATATAGCTAGTTATGTACTTAACCTGCGAACCGCCGCCGGGGCTTTATCAGTGGCCCGCCTAAAGTTAAGGATAAATCCACAAATCCAAAATAAAAAAAAGGCCACAAATCCACACCCACTGGCGAACTTTAAAATATGTAGATTGTAGGTAGGTTTTTTTCACTATTAAATCGAATATTTTAGCAGCGTAATTTTTTCACCTCTAAAAAAGAACTAAAACGAGTTCGTAGCTCATTACATGTATTATTATACAAATGTCGAGTGCTTAGGTACTGCTCTAGCCTCTAGCTCAGTGATTCCCAACCTGGGTTTTTTTTTATTTTTTTTATTTTAATTACAACAGACTGTCGGTGTTTATTATCCGACAACCTTATGTCTTATATCAACTTATACGGAAAAGTCTTGCATCTTTTTTTTTTTTTTAATCCGGTGCGCGAAGATGTTGTCAGTGTTCTGGCTTCGCTACGGATTGCTTTTCGCCACTTGCTTCACAATCTTCCTCGCCATCTTCATGAAAGTCGGTCTGCGTTTTTTACTCTTCATTATATCTCTAAAGGCCACTTGCACCATGATGTTTAACTCAGAGTTAAAATTAACTCTGAGTTAAACATCATGTCATATCTGTCACTCACCAAGTTAATTAAAGAGTTAATTTTAACTCTGAGTTAAACATCATGGTGCAAGTGGCCCTAATGGTGTCTGTTGTTATGACTTCGTCTATTTCTTCTTCTGTTTCCCTTCTAAGTGTTCCATAAATGGGACATTCTGTAAGGCAGTGCAAAACTGTTTGAGTTGTGAAGTTGTCGCATTTGCACGCCTTGCAGTTCTCCCTCAGTTTAAATCGGTCCAAGTACTCTCCGAAGCCTCCGTGTCCTGTAAAAAGTTGTGCTGACAGGTTGTCTTTCTTCACTTCGGAGAGAATCTTGTACGCTATTCGCAGGTCGTCGAAAAAGTAGGATATTGTTTTTCCGTTTCGTTCGGTGTTATATTGTTCTTGATATTTATCTAGTGTGTTCTTCCTTAGGTTATATTTTACTGCACTTAGGGGAACTAACTCATATGCTGGCGCTGTTTCCTTTTTCGTGGCTTCCCTCGCCAGGTGGTCGGCACGTTCATTTCCCTCCAGGCCAACGTGCGCCTTTATCCAGTACCAATTGATTTTTGTGGAGTCTTCCCTTATTCGGTTTCTTATCTCTACGGCTACTGGATTCAGGCTGTAAGGGTCTGCGACGGTCTGCAGGGCTGATTGGGAATCTGAAGCAATGTTTACCTCATTCTTCCTCGTCTTTTTGATAATCTGGGTCGCCATCAGCAGCGCCGCCATCTCTGCTTGGTAAACCGAACAGTGGTCCGCCAGTTTTATCTTTGCTGTTATGGTCTCTCTGTGCTCATCCCAGCAACTGACTGCTGCTCCTACTTTTCCGTCCAGTTTGCTGCCGTCAGTATATAAAGTTGGGATGAGTTCAGGCATTCTCTTTAGATCTTCCTCTTCGGCGACCCAATCAAACGTTATTCGTTCTCTTCTTGCTGGATGAGGGAGGTCAAAAGGGTGGGCTCTTTTTTCTATTTTTCTGTCAGGGTAGTAGGCCATGGGTTTACCTCTCTTGACTCTATATAGTTCCGCGTTTTCTATAATCCTGAAGCGCAGAGGAATAGTGCCACTTATTACTGTACTGTCCATTAGGGAAGTAGTTTTGTGTGCTTTTGACATCATTATTGTAATCATTCGGTTCATTCGGTCTATCTTTTTTCTGATGTACTTTTTTCTAAGGACAGGTTCCCAAACGCTTGCTGCATACAGGATCGTGGGTTCCACTACGGATGTATATAAAGTCTTTATTATCTCGGAGTTTAGGCCCCATGTTGCTCTACATGACCTTGATAACTTTTTGTATATCTTGATGACCTTATCATTGACATGTTCTAGATGTTGTTTGAATGTTAACTTGTGATCAATGATAAGGCCGAGCAGCTTAAGATGGTTAGTGAAAGCTACTTTTGTACCGCAGAACTCAATGTTAGGGATGTCATAATTACGTTTATTCGTGACTATTATAGCCTGGGTTTTGTGTGCAGCGAATTTGAGCTTGTTCTCGGTACCCCACTTCTCAATTTCCTTCAGGGCTTTATTGGCTTTGTCCTGCACCTGTTGGGCGTAAAGATCCAGATGCCACTACCACTAGGTCGTCAGCGAATGCTTGCAGGTGTGCTTCAAGGGTATCTGCTATGTCCATTAGGGGGTCCACGATCATGTCCCACATTGGTGGTCCTCCTACGGAGCCCTGCACACATCCTTTTTCGGTTTTTGTGATAGTATGTCCAGCATATGTCAGCTCTATTTGTCTCTCGCTCAAATAGTCGTTAAATGTACTGCTCAGGTATTTGTTGACCTTCTTCCTTTTCAATTGGATTTTTATTTGCGGCCACCATGCGTTGTCGAATGCTCCTTCGATATCCAGTGAGATTAGAGCAACCATCCGCTTTTTTTTAATCTCTTCTCTCACCAGTTCCACTACATCATAAAGGGCGTCTTCCGTGCTCTTTTGTGGCATAAATCCATATTGGCGAGGATTAAGGCCGTCCTTTCCTAATTCCCACAGTAGCCTTCTACACAGGATTTTCTCGAAGATTTTCCCCAGGATCGGGAGTAACCCTATAGGTCTGTATGCTTTCGGATGGGTGTAGGTGTCTTTGCCAGGTTTCGGAAGTATTATTACCTTTGCCTTTTTCCAGATCCGGGGGAAACATCAATTTTTCAGGTAGGTCTGGAATATGGCAACCATGGTGTTTGGGCTTGCTTTGTATGCATGGTCTAATATGTCAGCGGTGAGACCATCATAGCCTGGGGCTTTTCTTGGATTCATGTCTTTAAGTGTCATTTCTATTTCAGTCTTTGTGATATTGTCTAGCTCCTTGTAGTTTTCATCGTTATTCAGGTCGTTGTTTGTGTCATTCGTGTGTTTATCAGCTTCTAGCCTTATAAGTCTTTGTTGTGTTGTATCATCGTCATTTGTGTCTTTAGGATAGAATGTATCAGCCAGCAATTTTGCGGATTCAAGAGAGCTGCAGTCAGTGTCATTTATTTTTAGCAGTTGATCATCCTTTCTTTTGCTAGTGATCTTCATTATTCTATACATTCTATCCCATAAGCTTTCCTTGTTTTGTGATGTACAGAATTGTTTCCAGCTGGCGGTCTTTGTGGTGAGCATCAGGTCTTTGTACTCTTCTAGTGCTTTTAGGTAATTATGTACCACCATCTCCCTTCTGTCGCTGTTTGCCTTCTTGATTTTCCGTCTTAGTCTTTTTACTTCATTTTTCTTTTCTTTCAGTTCTGGGGTCCACCATTTCATTGATTTGATTTTATTAGGTTTTAATTTGGGTATTGTTATTTCACTCGCTTCTATTATTATTTCGGTGTATGTTTCTACTTTGTGTTTGTCTTTAATTTTTTCTATTTCAGGTCCTGTTTATTTTGTGTTTGTCTTTAATTTTTTCTATTTCAGGTCCTGTTATGTTTAGTGCTCTTAGTCGGTCTACGATTTCTTCTTTAAAGTTTGTCCAATCCACTTTAGATGTTTTGTATTTCCTTGTTGATTTATCATTTATTATTCTTTCTGTTTCAGGGTTACAAGTGGTGCTGATGGTGAACGTGATGGCTCTGTGATCCGATGTTGTTACTAGGTCTTTGTCTACTTTTCAGGTGCTGACAAGTCTGGCGGTTGGTGTGCTGCAGCAGGTAAGGTCTACTATGCTGGTGTAGGGGATGCCTCTCCTGATGGTGTAGAAGGTAGGTGTGTTACCAGTATTTAGGATTTTAAGTTCTCTGATGGCGAGGTATTCAGCCAGAGTTTCTCCTCTTTTATCTTCCACGTCACTGCCCCACCATTTGCTTTTTGGGTTGACATCGCCGTCCATCACCATCAGGCTAATATTCATGTCTTTTATTACTTTGTCTAGTTCTTCTATTTGATTATTTATGTCCTCGTAATTCTCACAGTATATCGATATTAGTCCTAGTTCTTGTTTGTTGGGTAGAGTAATTATAGCTCCAACCAGGTTTTCGGATTGCCAGCTTTCTTTTGTGAGTACTCTGACGTTTGGGTCTAGTATTATGATAGCGGCTTTTACAGGTTTAATTCGGTTGTTGTTCTTTTGTATTGTATTGTATCCGCACGCCAGAGTCCCGGAAGCTCCGACATATGGTTCCTGAATTAGAACGGCTGTAAATTTGTTGCTGGTTGTGCTTTGGAGAGTTTCAGTTGTTGCACTTTGACCTCTACCCACATTAACTTGAGCAAATTTTATTTCTTTATGTAATCTGGGGTCAACTTTAGCAATAGCTAATTTTGTCTCTAGCCAGCCGGTCCCATTTACGCCATTGAGGGCATTCTGCTGAGTAGGATGGGTGGATTCCCTCGGGACAGTGGATGCACTTTGGTGGACCATTTCTGTTGGGACATTCTCTTGTATCATGCGATTGTGCACAGTATCCACATGTGAGGTCTCCTGTACATATCTTCGCTGTGTGTCCGAAATCTAAGCATTTGTAACATTGGATTAGTGGGGATTGGTCAACGATTGGCACAATTTGGAAGCCAATGTGTATTTTGTTACCTTCCAGTTTCTTCCAGATTTCCGGGTTGGTTTCGATGATGACATTCACTGTTTCTTTTGTTCTTCCCCTAATTCGTCTCACTACTTTTATATCTTTTTGATCTTCTTTTGTGATGTGTTTGTTTTGCTTCACTATTGCTTCTGGTATCTGGCTGTTAGTAATGTCGTTGGTTAGTCCTATTATTTTCAGTAGTGGGTTTTTGTTATCTAGGTGTTGTAGTTTTAAGTTTTTATTTGTTTCTAAGTTTTGTTTAAGTATTTCTCTCTCTTCTATGGTATTACAGCCTATTATAATTTTCTGATTCGCTATTTTTCTAACTGTATTTATGCCTAATCCAAGGTCTATCACATATATGTCATTCATAGTTTTCATGATGTCTTCTGCGGTATCTTGTTTGTTATCTGATGCAATGCAGATTTTAAAGGTAGCTTTTCGTGTTTTTGCTACGTCGGCATAGGTTTTGGGTCGTTCTTCGGTTGATGATATCACTTCCGGGTTAATGTTGTTGTGCTCAATATTATTTATGTTTCTTTTCAGGTCGTCTATTGCTGTTTTTATAGGGTTTAGAAGCTCTACTGTTGTTTCAGTTGAGTCTCCTATTTTCTTTTTCAGGTTTTGGGTGTTCGTGGTGATGCAGTGAGGTAAGTTAATTTTATATATTTCCTCTGTTTTCCTTTTTAGCTCTTGTATTGTTGTTCTTATAGGGGATATTAGCTCTGCCGTTATGTCTGTTGAGTCTTTTATTGTTTGTTTCAGTTCCTGGATGTTGCTGCAGATGCTGTTGTATGGCTCTTTTATTTCTTGTAGTGAATCATTTATCTGTTTCAGGTTTGTTTGCAATTCGTAGGAGATATTATCTGTTTGGTCTGTCTTTTCTTCTGTTTTGTAGGTACTTTCGGTTTTGTTTGTTAGGCTCTGGATCATTCGTTTCATTTCTGTTATTTCTTCGTGTATACTTGTGTCGGCTTGGTGTGCGTTGTTGTGTTCCTCCGGTTGGTCCTTACCTAGGTGTAGGAGAGGTAAGTTTTCGTATTTGTTGTTTAATTCGTTTATGTGGCGGCGTAGGGTGTCTAGTTGGTTGCTGACCATGTCTGTGTTCTTACTCAGTTTCTCCATTGCAGCAATTAGTTTGTCCCACTTCTCTCCGTCATCTTTATTTTCTTTGTTTTATCTGTTTTTGTTTTTCTAGGTTTTTCAGTGCTCTACCAGCTTCTTCCATTTCTTTAAAAGGTGTTTTAGTTTCGAAGTTCAGCCATTTCACTATGTTCTCTGTCTCCTTTAGTATGTTTTGTGTTTCCTGTCGTGTGTAATTAATCTCAACCGCTAGATTTTCCTTCAGTAGCCTCATTTCTTGCATGTGGGCCCTTTCTATTCGGACTATTTCCATAGCATGTTTCTTTCTTTCATGTTCTAAGTTAAATTTATGCCTAGAGCGGGAGTCAGAGAGGGCTAAACGCGTTTCATATAGGGTTTGTAGGCCTTCTAGCGCTGTTATTTTGCACTCCCGTTTCATGTTGCCCACGTCTTCGATGGCTTTTTTAGCGGTGAGCAGTGTTTCATTAGCGAGTTTGGTCGCCTCGTCCATAGCAACTCCTGTTTTTCTTTTGTGTGATATGGGAAGTATACTGGCTCTGCTGTTATTGGATTCGCGTGAGCATATTGACATGTCATCATCTGTATCTATGAGGCTTTTTGGTAGGTCTCCGTCTGATAAAGCCGGGTCTAGGTCAAGTAGTCTCGAGGATGGGCTCATGAAGTCCTCATTCGTTACAGAATCGGCTTTCAGGCTTGCCGCTGCCTGTTTTATTTGTCCTTCCAGTATCCTATCTCTGAGGCCTCTTTTTGATTTAGTTGATCCTGCTGGACTTTTAGATCTTGTTAGTTTCTTATCCATTTTTTATTGTAGTTCCTGGGCTAAAATATTTTTGTACCAATTTTGGGAAAAAGTTTTTACCAGGCAACCCTATTTAAATGTCAAAGTCGTTTTACTGCCTGTCACTTGATTTTGACAATAGGGATCTTGATAGATGTGGGTAATTTTTGACTTTTGCTGAGTGACAGCAACAAAAGTTGAACAGGCGGAGGGTACAAAAATATCACAAGTAATAATTTGAAACTATTGTTCACAACTTTCTTGGCTGTAATTAGTGGTGGAAAATGAAATCACACGTCGTAGTCACTTCGTCACTTCACTTTAGCGCTATGTAAGATGAACTATTGCACTTTTTACTATTAGATAACATAGATGATTGTGGAGCGTATTGCACACGATACCGGGGTTGCCAGCACACTCCAACCTGGGGGTAAGTACCCCCGCGGGGGTAAAATAGCTATTCTAAAGGGGTAACAGAGGTGGTACCTAAAATAGATGAATTGGCGGAAAAAAATTATTATAAACTATACATTTTGGAGAAACACAGCTACAAAATACCCTATTCATTGCAGACAGAGATCTGAAAATGTTGGTACCGTTAGCTACCACTTGTAAATGCGAGAGCGGCCTCTCAACTCTGGTAAAAAAGGCAAGAAACCGTCTGAACGTGGACCATGATATGAGATGCGCGTTAAGTGGAACTGAAGTCTGAACCTAATTATATTTAAAAAACTTGCGAATTTACCAATATAAAGTTGTTTTTAATTGGGGGTAAAATTAGTTTCTCTAACAGGCCATTGGGGTAACAGCTCTAAAAAGGTTGGGAACCACTGCGAGTCTAGCTCAACGGTTCTCAAATCTTAAATACCTTATACTCACGCAGTGGTTCTCTTTT
Source organism: Polyommatus iphigenia (assembly GCA_963422495.1). Classification (NCBI taxonomy): domain Eukaryota; kingdom Metazoa; phylum Arthropoda; class Insecta; order Lepidoptera; family Lycaenidae; genus Polyommatus; species Polyommatus iphigenia. The sequence continues at coordinate 18,282,486 of OY730190.1, read as the reverse complement.
CTTTGGGGTAATGTAAATATATATTCATCGTCTTATATAAAGTATCTTTATTAAAATAAAAATACACCCGCACAAAACTGAACATACCTACTAAAATAAAACCTTACAAAATAATGAGTGGGAGCGTCGGCGGCCGGCGCGGCCCCGGTCTCGGGGCCCGAGAGTCCATTCCGTATGCTGATTAAGCGTCATCGGAAGTCTACACTAAAACACTAAAAGTTCCCGCCGCCGCCTCTGTGCCGTAATAGCCGGGGTCGCGGCGGCGGGCGGGCGCCGGGCGGTCTCAGTCGAGGTAGACGGGGAAGCGCGGCGTGCCGGCGTAGGCGGCGGCGAACGCGGCGCCGTCGGGCGTGGGCGCGCTGAAGGCGACGTCGGCGCGCTCGAGCACGGCGCCGTGCAGCAGGCTCGCCCGCGCGCACTCCAGCAGTCGCGCCGCCACGCCGCGCCGCCGCGCGCCCGGCGCCGTCCATAGCCGCGCCACCCCGCACCTGCACACACACACCACCATCAGTCTCGTCGTCTACACTCTACGCTAACGCTCGCGAGTCGCGATATATATGCGGGGCAGCGCTCACTTGACGGGGTAGTCCTCTATGCTGCAGCAGGGGGGCTCGCCGGGCAGCATGCGGTAGGCGCGCGTGCGGGGCTCCAGCACCGCGCAGCCCGCGATCTGCCGGCTCTCGATGTACAGGTACGCCTGGGGGAGGAGGAGCTCGCCGTTACACTCCCGCAACTTTAGCCGACTGATAAAACTCGAATCGCGCGAAGACTGAGTCTATACCCCCCGATCCCGTGTTTTGAACAACCTCGACTTATCGTTCTCTATACGAACCGAGGCGGAAAATTAAGTGATAGAACCATAATACGACAGTACAAAAAATAAAAATAATACTCTTTCCGAAAACGTAAGTGGTAAGTGAGGGATTTACAATTTTAAATGTTGGATTTCTTTAATTAAATTATGATCGCATATTCGTATTTATTATCACATTTGAAGACGTAAATTAATGAAGTAGGTAACTTACAATTTAAAAATTGATGTTTTTTAGCATAAATGGAGGTATAACATCTTCAATTATGATAAACATTAATAAATGATAAAGCCCGCAGTGCCGTACAAAAAGAATGCGCCAACAAGTCGGTATTTTTATTTTATTTTCAGCCAATTTCCATGGTAAATTTGGTCATTTGATTCAATACGGCATACGTTTCATACTGTTTGGATACAGCTTGGAATCAATTATTCCACAACGCCGTACAAAAATAATGCGACAATGAAAAAAAATCGAGGGTTACAACCCCCTCTTTTCCAGTGGTCCGGGGGGGTGATTTGAATCAACATAAAATTAATTAATTTTGAAAGTATCTTATGCATACATAATATTTTTTTACATGCCGTACATTTCGTTAGTCCAAAGGTTTGTAGGAGAAAAAAAAAACTCAAGCAAATATCCATAGAACGAAATGTAAGAAAAGTCTATACAACGAAATATATCGATTTCCTTCTAAAAAATATTTGTTTTATTAGGGTTCCGTACCCAAAGGGTGAAAACGGATACCTTTTACTAAGACTTCGATGTCTGTCTGTCTTCAGGCTGTAACTCAAGAACGGTCATAGCTAGAGATTTGAAATTTTCAGAGATTATGATATTTCTGTTGCCGCTATAACAAAAAATACTAAAAACAAAATAAAATAAATATTTAAGGGGGGCCATTAATCCCATACAACAAACGTGATTTTTTTTCAATTTTTTGCTCGTTATCAACAATGGCAACAGGTAGACACCTGAAATGTTCACAAAATACTCAATTTTATTTTTAATTTAAAAATCAATAGTAACATTTTTAAAAAAGAAATAATTAAGGGGGGCTCCCATAAAAAGAAACACAATTTTGCTCTATAATGGTACGGAACTTTACTTACTCTGCATTAAAATGTACGGCATAATTTTTTCCTAATTTATTTATCTTAATACTATTTAAGACGAAGGAAAAATGTAGAAAATTGCTTTATTTTATTAATCTATGAATATTTAAAATTTCAGATTTTGTATTTCTGTTTATTTTTTTTTAGAACAGTTTCTTTTGAACGGCAATACTCTATAACAATTGTATTTTACAATATCATATTAAAAATAAAGTCGCCGTACAGAATCAAATAATTTTACAGCTTAAAAAATCAAGTATACCATGTTAAGATTATTATTAAAATTGACAAAAAATTTTTGACGGCATTATTTTTAATAGTACTTTTGAGTGCTAAAATAATGTTTGGAACCGAAGGCGTACTGTTTCAGATGACCCCCCGGACCCCTGAAAAACAGGGGTTTGCAACCCTCGATTTTTTCTATTGTCGCATTATTTTTGTACGGCGTTGCGGAATAATTGATTCGAAGCTGTATCCGAACAGTATGAAACGTATGCCGTATAGAATCAAATGACCAAATTTACCATGGAAATTGGCTGAAAATAAAATAAAAATACTAGTGACCGACCGAACTTTCGGTTTCGGTTTCGGCCAAAAAATCTAGTTTCGGCCTTAGTTTCGGTTTCGGCCAAAATATAGCCGAAACTTTCGGCCCCGCCGAAACTCATGCATCGTTCGGCTTGCTCGCCAGCGAGGCCCCGGCTCAGTTCGCCACCATCTATTTAATCGTGTTTTGAGATTATGTGTTCCAGTTATTGTTTACAGTTTACAGTATTAGTTCTAGATTAGTCCCAAATCAGAAATTAGCACTTCGTTTTATTTTCATTAAATTGCCTTAATTTATTTTTATCGAAATTATATTAATGAATTTTATTTCTACGACAAACGCAGGCTTATTTAACATACATAACTATTGGCAAATTACATGCTATTATAACAATGTTTCCCAAACAAACGATTTAGTAAATGCTATGATAAATTATTGATTACATTATGTGTGAACTTTATTTACCTAAAAATTTTGTTTGACTGTAAGATTATAGGATATAATATTAGGATATATCTTGCGAGATTTATCTAGTAAATCATCTCACCTCACTCTTTTCCTTTTACCACGCTTTTTATTTAAATATTTAAAATTAACTTTTAACTATGGACACGCAATCTCTTAAACCGTTCCTACCCTGAATCTTATCTAGCCCAATTCCCCGTAATCTTCATTCTTCTGCCCTTAGTATATTTTTCAGGTTTAGTGGCAAAACGCTTTCTGGAGCAAAAAGAATGTGACGTCAACTGCAAGTTTGCTAAGTAATTTCGTTTTGAACTTCGACCGCGGTCGTGTCCATGTTTTCCATAACAGTAATATACTGCAATTGATTGTGTTTTCAGTAGTACGTCGTTAATGTCTAAGGCAGGATTTCACCAATCACACAACTTCGTTTTATAAAACTTAGTTCTCATTAAACGCGTTCCTACGGGGATGTAAATCTCGTTTTGTTTCAAATGGATTTTATAATCTTCTCTTAATCACGATTAATAAATCTATGTTTATGTGACGTCACGCGATGATTTTACATTGTTTTATCATTTTGGAGTCTAGTTAGGTACGTTATTTTATCAACAAAAAAGCAAAAAACGATACATAAACTACCCAAACGCATTATTTTTTTCGTCTATGATTTTCGATTCGCTACACTGACAGGACTTTAACGGATTTTATGAAGTTTAAACGTACAACATTGAACGTTTTCTTAGGTGAAATCGCACCTAACTAAAATGACTTGAATAACCTCTGCTCTTGTTTCTTAGGGTTATCCTTCGTTATAATACTTTAAGGGGAATTTCACCAATCACACATAAATTTCGTTTTATTAAACTAAGTTCTTATTGAACAATGAACGCGTTTATATGGCGACGTAAATCTCGTTTTGTTTCAATTAGATTTTACATTCTTCTTTTAATTTCGATTAATGAATCTAAGTTTGCGTCAGGTCACGCGATGATTTTTATACGTTTTTATCAACTTGGAGCCTTGTCACGTTGTTTTAGTAACAAAATAGCAAGAAACGATAAATAAGCTAACCAAACGCATCTGTGAAAACTGTCATCTTAACAATTTTTTCGTCTAAGTATGTTTTTCGATCTGTCGTGACTCATGACACTACATTGACAGGACTTAAATGTGTTTTATGAAGTTAAAACTCAAATATTGGGCGTTCAGAAGATAAAAATCGGATTTTCTGTGAACAAGTTCAGTTTAGGTTGGTGAAATGCAATTGAGTGTAATAAACGTGTTTATACGTTTAGAACCGGTTTAGAGTGCGCTAAGCGTGTTCAATTTCTTTGGTGAAATCGCACCTACTTGGAATCGTATAAAAAAACGGAATATAGTACAAAAAAGTTTCTAGGGAACATATTCGAGTCTAAGATTAATAATATTTATTTTAAGAAATGTCGCAAAAAGTAAAAAATTCAATGTGGTACTTTTTCTTTAGTTTAAAAAGTTGTAATTTATGTGAAAAATCAATAAATTTCAGTACATAAGCGTTATTTTGAATGTTTTTTCAAGTTTCGGTTTCGGCCGAAACTGAGAGTAAAGCCGAAAGTTCGGTTTCGGTTTCGGTTTCGGCTGAAAAATCAGTTTCGGTCGGACACTAAAAAATACCGACTTGTAGGCGCATCATTTTTGTACGGCACTGAGCGCTTTCTTATTATTTTTCATGTGTCTATCGATGGTAAAAATGCCGTACAGGATCATATGACCAAAATGTACTCACCCTACATGCACTTTTGAATTCTCACCAGCACTCAGTTGGACAGCTTACAAGTGACGGCATAGTGCTAAATCTTATTATTTTATGCTCTAATATCGTCCTATATACGTCCCCAGGTGGTTCATATGACCCATCCATTTTCGACGTGGGCTCGTAGTCTATAATAGACTATATCACTATACAGTTGCTATGCAGTAAGAGCCAGCGACACCCAGACTATACACAAGTGCCGGAGGCTGCCTAACTTTCGATAAAGTATAAAGCTCAATTTTTTTATCTCATTTTTACACAAAAAAAACAATATTTTTTCATAATTATGGGGGATCGTGCGAAGCATCTGCGACATACGGACGGACAAACAGACAGACACGATGATATTACGGAAATAATCATTAGAATGATTAATTATTTTTATTACGTTAAAGAGGAGGGGGTAAAAAATGGACCAAATTTACCGACAAGATTCACATAATAATTATTCTTTCACCTATTCTTCACTTAAATCCGTTGGCAAAATTCGTCACTCATATTTTGCACGCTCACTTACCTGCGGCGCCCGCTCTATACGCGGGTAATTCGAGTTCGGAAACTCGTCGCGAACGGGGGCCGGGGAGTGGGGAGTGGGGAGTGGGGAGGGCGGGGAGACTCACCGTGTAGACGTGGTCGGGGCGCGGCAGGTCGGGCAGGCCGAGCGCGGGCTGCAGCAGGCGCCGCAGCAGCGCCGCCACGCGCCGCCAGCCCGCCGCGCCGCCCCGCACGCGCAGCGCCCGCGCCGCGCCCCACCGCCCCACCACGCACTCCTCCTTCCAACCCTGCCGGCGAATACACGAGGACCGTTACTTCACCGAGACGAGGGAACAGTGATGCGGTTCAGATCCCGGCGGAAAATATACGTCAGCGGCGGATCCGACCCCGGATTAGAGACGAGGGATTCCATCTCTCGTCGCTCGTCGTCGTCTCGCCCTCTTAAGCAGCAAATCGGGGGTCGGAAGGTCGTATGAGAGCTCTCTGATTTCAATAAAATGCTATTTTCGAGTGGGAACTTCCTACGATAATACATACGTGTTTTACCCCTCAGAGGCACTATAGACCTGCGGGACTAGCTTGTTTTGAGGTGTTAAGTATCAAAAATTCTAAAGTTTCTGAATTTTTGCACATGGATGAAGTGATGTCTTATTAGGTTATTTTTAAATTTTGTGTCATTTCTGATGATAGGTTTTTGAGAAAATCAAAATTTAGTGGCCGTTTTTTTTTAATTTGTATAAAACTAGCCAGCAAAAACTTTACTTAAAAATAACAATAGCATCATATCGATATTAGTCTTCGGATTGTAGGTACCTAATTTGAACCATTTTAGCCCATTGGAACCCGAAATATTGCCAATTATTTAAAACACTATCTAAAAAAAAATTAGAGTTTCTGAAATCACAATAAGTGGGTTCAGGTCTATTAAATAAAGCCATAGAATAAATTTGTGTCAGATTCATACACGATATTTCGAGATTGTAATAATTTTTATTTTTGCAAGCTCCAAACACTACGAAAAAGATATTTTTAATTAAAGGCGTTTACATATTCAACATCCTAAAGAAGTAAGAAATATATATTTTCATTTTGAGTCCTTTTCACCAATTGCTTTAAAAATTAGATACAAAAATATAAACAGTATGAAAAAACCGGACGAGTGCGAGTGTGAGACAGAACTCTGCGTAGTTCTGTCCTACCGTTTTTAGGGTTCCGTACCCAGAGGGTAAAACGGGACCCTATTACTGGGACTTCGATGTCTGTCTGTCTGTATATCTGTCTTCAGGCTGTCTGAGATACAGCCTTTAGATAGACATACAGACCCGCTATGGATAAACTTCTGATTTTTTCAAATTGTGTATTATCTATTTCGCAAAAGCAAAATAATAATGTTTTATCCGCGCGCTACGCTGATAGTGATACTGATAGTTTTCACCCGCGCACTTCACACCCCGGCCCCCGCACTCGCCCAACGCATTCAAAAATGTCAAAATGTTTCAATGTTGTAATAATTCGTAATCCCCGTCTCGCCCGAACATAGTATACCGCAAAAAAATAGATAAAATTAGGCGCAGTTAGTCTGTACCTGTCTGCTGATATTAATTTTTGCTTGCATATGAGTATATGCAAAAATTTTGATTGTGGCAAACGAATGCGCTTTGAAACAATCAGAATTGATTTGAAACAAATCTAGCAGGTTAGGTGGCTGAACTATGTGCTATTGAAATAAGCTACTCTTGCTACTTTCTAGCAGCTTTCCTCAAGTAAATTTCGTTGAATACCTCAGACCGCCTCACATTTTGTAATAAAAATAGCCTATGTGTTAATGGAATACTTTAATTAGATGTACTGTAGGAATCAAATTATCTCAATGTAATCGGCAGTTTTTGTGTACAAAAGCAATATGAATTTTGAATATAATACTATCTTGAAAATCGGTGGTACGAGTATGATAGAGTTCGTCCCTAGGGCTGTTACCTACAACTAAAATAATATTATTAAAAATAATATTAAGTATAAGACCTATGTTTTTTCATGATTGCATTATTTTACCATTTAGAATAAAACAATATGTTAATTTGATATTTATTACACACCCTAACAGCTAGGAAACGCAAATATTTCATTGACAACTATACTCATGTGACCCTAGCCCTAGCCATACCCATCTTAAACTTTATCTACCGGTACCCTGGGGTAACTACTGGCGCACCCCAACAATAATAACACATTTTTAAAAATATATTAAAGTTTATATTATTAAATCAACTTAAATAGACTTTTTAACAATAATCTCAGTCTTTCTGAACATAATTATTAAATCAAATTAATTAGGTACTTACTATGAAACAATTTTGGCATGTTTTGTTCTGGTGAACAGTACAAATGAAAGTTTTGCACGTCTCACATTGTTGCGTATGTGATTTGCGGTCTTTGGACCTCGGGAAGACAAAACACCTTCCAGATTTGAAATTAAGAGAAGCTATAAGGCGTTAGGCGTTTTTTTTTCTCCAGTACTTTTAACAAATTTATAGATACGTCATACGTTGGCAAAGTTCATTATTGAAATCTGTCTTCTAGGTGCGGTTTTATGTAATCAAAAGCGAGAGTCTTCAGGTAAGTGCGCCTATTTTTGAAAAAATGCTTATTAACAGCATCTGAAGAATGTAACAGTATCATAGAAGTGATCCCCACAATATTTAGTATTCCATAGAACATAGTACAGAGGCTCCAGCGGCGAGTTTTGCGCGACACACTGTAGGTATGACTGCTTTTCTGTTTTTTTCTGCCTCTACCACGTAAAATATCTGAAACTCTGAGGACAGTGACTGGTTACGCATTAGAACAGAACTGCAAAGATACTTTTTCCATTTCTTCGTCTGAATCAGGAGGTGACTCTACTTCTAAAGAGTGAGGACTCTGAGATAAAATTACGTCATCGTGAAAATCTTGGACAACATCATCCAGCTCTTCATCAGATGCCTAAAAACAGATCTTCACCACCGAACAATTCCTCAGAGTACTCCCCGTGATACAACCGATAGAGGATGCAGAGTGAAGCTACATCTCAGGCTGTGGCAGTCAACAATTCGAGCGGCCCTTCGTTGGATATGACCCAGAGGGAGCACTTCAACATCATCATAACCAACTGAGGAGAGACAATATTTGGGATGAAATTGGGAAATAATAAATTTCGTTTTCTCTTGTTTCTCTTTTCCTCTTCTGATAAAATACAGCTAGTTACAACAATATCCTCGCCACTATTCTCTATAATGCAAATGCACGTTAACAGGCTATGACGGACTAAAAATAACTAAATTGCCTGTGATGAATCCGAATGCAGTGGACGCACCCCATCGGCATTTCGTAAATGACGAAATGCCGATGCGTACGCTCCGATCCAGTGGACGCGCAGCATTTGACCGAACTTAATAGGGAAATTGCGATTTGCGGCTTATGATTTATGAATTATGACGTATTAAAAAAACTACTTATCTTTGTCCAAACGCCTGATGGCAACCCAACTTGCAAAGGTACTTAAACCAATTTGTCAGTTTCATTTTACAAATAGAATAAAATTCAAATCATCGAACAGAGTACACGAAACAGGATTTTATGCGGATTACGTAGTAAGTAGTTTTTCTTCAACAATTTAAAATAATACATAAACATTTTAAAATATTCTGCTAATAAATCATAATATTATGGTAGAATTTTTAGTAAGTATTAAAATATTGACTAAGCTTTAAGTTTCGAAATTAAGTTGAATATTTGTTAAAATAAGATGCAATTTTTTTATTTCTTTTCCATCGAATGAATTATAAAATATCGTATTTTCTCTTACACAGGCCCTTCAAGATATGATTTTCTATCTATGTTTAAAAATAAAATAGTTTGTGGCCTATTAACAAGTATAAAAATCAATTTCGCTTTACTTGATCGTCAATTTCTCTTAAAATCGGGGCTGAAAAGGAACTAAATTTTGAAATGTGGTTTGCATAGACCCTTCAATTGTAAATAAGTAAACTCTAAAAACTTTAATTATTTTTTGTAGCTTTTACGGGATGTTGAAAGCAAAAATATAAATTTCTTCAAAACCCGTGGATGAAAATGACACAAAACTTTAACAGTAGCAGACATCAACAAACTAAACCATTTTATACCGTTTTTAGAAACTCTAATATTTTTTCGAGGCAATTAGGCGACGTTTCTAATATTTGCTAATTACTGGGAAACCCGTGGATGAATCTGACACAAAACGTGTCTGCACATCAGTTACTGCCCTAGCAATATCCCAAAACCTAAATTTTAAACTTTAATATTTTTTTCAGCCTATAGCGACCAAAAATCAAAATCCCTAAATATCTCTGGAAGCTGTCGACCAAAATGACACAAAATCATTTTTTAGGTTTATCTAGTGGTCCCAAAACTATACGCAAAAAATTTGAAACTTTAGAATTTTTTAAACCAAAAAACCTAGTCCTATTGGTCTGCTACTCGCGATTTAATAATATGCGATTCAATTCGTTCAGTGTGGTGTGGGGGTGATGTGGGGCTGAGTGGCGGTGATGCAGGAGTGAGTGGGGGTGATGCGGGTGTGTTGCGGGTGTGAGTTGGGGTGATGAGGGGGTGATGCGGGTGTGAGTGGGGGTGAGCTGTAGTGAGGGTGTACTGACGGGGAAGCGCAGCACGTCAGCGGCGTCGTGGTGCAGGCGGTGGTCGCGCTCGTCTTGGGGGTCGCCGCGCTGGTAGATGACGCCGCACTCGGGGCACTGCGCGGCGCCGAGCGCGCGCTGCCCGGCGTCGATCACGTACTGGTCACAGCCGCTCCGCAGCACCACCCCGCCCGCCCCACCCGCCGCTCCTGGAAGAGGGAGCGTCGCGTGAGCTCGAGCGCTTAAAACGCGCCTTCTGTAGTATATTTTTAGGGCAGCGGTCGGAGCGGCCGAAGTTTGGAACTCGTTCCGGCACCGGATCTATTCTATTTGGAATTCATTAGTCTAGAAAAACATATTGGAAATTTTAATTTTGAATTTATGTTTAAGAAATACGTCTTAAAGTATTTCTTAATGTTAGATATTTCATTCGAATATTAGCATCGATCGAGCATTAAGAAACTTTTAACCCGAATTAAGAAAACCACCGTAAAAGTTAAATTAAATTACATTAAAATTCTATGGAACTATTAGTTTTTAAGTAAAAGTTGTATTTAACTAAGATAATTTAAAAAAACTGTTTGTTTCCTAAATAAAGTAAAATAAATAAAAAAAAATAAAAAAAGAAACGAAAGAATGCGATAAAAGGAAAACTTCGACCGACGACGAATATGAGCGCCGATTACGTCAGGGGGCGGAATAAAAAAAGAAGCTCCGGCAGTTCTTTTCCCCGGCTCGTTTTCCAACCTTTAGCGGGCGGCGTCGTCGAAATGCCCGGGTTCGGGTCGCTGAAGATCGGGAACAGCTTGGGCGCGGGCGGCGGCGAGGCTGGCGGCGAGGCGGGCGGCGCGGCGGGGAGAGGCGCGGCGGGCAGGTCGGCGGCGGCGAGCACGGCGGCGGGCAGGCGGTGCTCGTGCGCCATCTGCAGCAGCTCCTCATCCAGCTGGCGCAGCTCGCGCTCGATCTCGTCCAGGTCTGGCAGCACGGTCTGCCTGCCCAGGTCGGCGAGCACGGCGCCGGCGGGGGGCGTGTACTCGGCGGCGGGCACGGGCGTGGCGGCGGCGGGGAGGGGCGGGGGCCCGATGGCGTCGCGGCGCAGGCCGACGTCGCCCCGCCCCCGCGTCAGCGCCAGCTCCGTCTCGGGCAGCTCCTCCTCCGTCCACTGGCTCAGGAGCGCGTCTATCGTTCGCTTCTCCGTGTCGAAGGGGTCCGCTTTTTCTGTAAGCGATAAAATGATGATGAAAAAGGTGAAATATACATATTACTAGCTGTCCCGGCAAACGTTTCATAGAGAAATATAATACACGGGGCATAGAGAGTCTCCTCGCAGAATTTAGTCAAAACAAAAATGAGAATTGATGGCTACACTGCGCCATCTGATATCATCTGCTGCAAACTTTTGGCATATTATATATATATATATATATACCTATGCAGTTTCAGCTTCTTACTATTTTACTTGTATTCAAGTTGATAAAGTTTACAAATCGTAGACTTATCAACTTGAATTGAATACAAGTAAAATAGTAAGAAGCTGAAACTTAATAACTCTATTAATAACTTTATCAACTTGAGCACAATAATTGTTAATTAATAGTAAGGAAGCATGAAGTCAGAAAGTTTTGAAACATACATAAATTAAAACAAATTTCAGTTTACAGTTTATTTATTCATAAGTAATTAAACGGTACATAATATGCTTACTTACTTATTACATGAACACAGAATGTTGACAATCATTATTGTATGGAATTATAGAAAACACCGAAATCCTAATGATTAAGAATATATCTTCGAAAAATTCGTACACTGCACTCAATTCAACGTGGATCTGCGGATTAATTTCACAAATACCATTGTAAGATCCGTTTTTAGAAACAAAACTACAATTTAGCAAGCATTAACGTAAAGGACATTTGCCATATTTGTCAAATATTTCTGACAATAGTATGACAAAACATTGATTTAAATATTCTTAATAAATACTCTTTGGACATGACCAAAGAGGATGTATATAATATATACCCATAGTACACAGCGTATTTTAAACGCGCAGATTACGCGCGTATACGCGATTCAAACGAGATTCGATCGCAACTTTGGGGCTATCGTGAAACGCGCCTCTACTGCGCGTACATACGTGCAGATACAGCGATACAGTAGGCCTACTACTAAAACCGTTTTGAGACTCAAACAATCGGACTAGAATGCTGAGTCCTGCTCTAACAACGTCATTTCACGTTTGTTTGAGTAGGACGCAATATTCTCGTACGATTGTTTGAGTCTCAGAACCGTTTCGTGGTACGGGCCCAGATGCGTTGTAGTCGCTCGTCTCTTTCGGTTTGATCATAGACTCCTCTTGTTCAGTTGTACCCTCGAGGAAATTGATTCCTATGCATTTGAGAGACCATCGTCATTTGGTCGATCATGTCAATTCAATGTTAATTGTGATCTGTCGGCTGGGTTTGACGTAATGCGACCAAACTACGTAGGTCCCCCATCTGCATAGCAATCAACTTCTCTGATAGTACAATGGGTCGCTTGAGACTTGAGACAACACTGCTTACGTTGGGCTTAGGACTGCTTTTAAAAAAAAAACGTACAAAAAAAGCAAATCTATTGGATATACCCATTTACAAGTGAAAATTGATTGTGTGGCCATTATCATTTATTACAACGTCTAAAAATTGGTAATACATAGAAGATCGAAGAAATTTACTTCAATGATACAAGCGCACGCATAGATTCATGCGCGCGCTTGTATCATCAATGCAAACGCAACAATCAGTAATATTATGTGTAAATGCGGTATACAAAAGACATGGCTTAAAGGTCTTGTTACTAGGCCATAAAATCTTATTTTAAAAAAAGAGGATGTATAGTCTACGACAATACTTAATCTGTGGTCTACGATGTTACAATGCCATCTGTGATACCACAAAGCAACTATTTGGTCAACTAATTTCGGCGTAAGATCACAGGTGTCGATTAAAAACCACAGATTAAAACCTAAATTCACAGATTATGCTACCTAAATTTGCCATTGTATGGAAATGTCCTACCCCTGAAACGCATAGACTTATAATATATACTGTCGTATAGACCACCTGACAACCCGAAAATGCGTGACGATTTTTGATCTGTCAATGTGTGCGTGTGCTAGTGATGTATATTTTACTATTGTCCGTTCAAGTTATTTTACCTGCGTTTCTATGAGAAATAAATAATATGCAACTTTGAAAGATTTTGTAATTCAAATTAGGTACTTATCATATATTTTACTAGCTGTTGCCCGCGACTTCGTCCGCGTTAACATAGATAAATAATAATAAAGATGGATAGTTTTCCCCTTTTTGTGGTTCCTTATACAAAGGGTAAAAACGGGACCCTATTTAAGCAAACGTCAAACGCAAATTTCAATAAACTTTCATGTTTCTAACGCAAGAAATGACGGACTTTCATTAAAAATTTCTACCCCAATTTCACTCCCTTGGGGGTAGAATTACCAGAAACGCTTAAATATGTATCCATTCATTTTTAATCAGTAGCACAAAAATAAAGTTTCATGTTTCTAACTCAAGAAATGACGGACTTTCATCCAAACTTTCAACCCCTATTTCACCCCCTTGGGGGTAGAATTTCCAAAAACGCTTAAATACGTATCCATTCATTTTTAATCAGCAGTCCAAAAATAATCTTTCATGTTTCTAACTTAAGAAATGACAGACTTTCATTTAAACTTTCAACCCCTATTTCACCCCCTTGGGGGTAGAATATCCAATTATCGTATCCAATTATTTTTAATCAGTAGCCGAAACATAAAGTTTCATGTTTCTAACTCAAGAAATGACGGACTTTCATTCAAAATTTCAACCCCTATTTCACCCCCTTCGGGGTAAAATTTTCAAAATTCCTACCTAAGTGGGTGTCTACTTAATTAAACAACCCTCCTCACCAAATTTCGTGGCTATAACTTTAACAGTTTTTGCTCAGCGATGATAATTCAGTCAGTCAGTCAGTTAGTCAGTCAGTCAGTCAGTCAGGACATGTAATTTTATAAGTATAGATTTGACAGAAAAAAGGTGAAGATTGAAAAGTAGATACACATTTTCGTTTGGGGTGATTTTTCAATCGTCAGATGTGTTATAACATGAGGTTCTTAAAAGGGTAAATAATATACCAATTTTAAAGTTACTTACTTATTATTCAGGTAAAAGCTATTTGACAAATCAGCCCTTACATTAATAGAAATGCAAATATAAAGTTGAAAGTAAACGACAAAGTATATTATTTATTCTTAAATTAAATACATATCATAATACCCTTACACCCCCTTTACATTTTTAGATTAGTTTTATATTCTTGTTAAATACCGATAGGCATATCGATAAATTTGATTCAAGCCCTAGCGTATATGTAAACAATTTTGATGAAAATTTTTTCTTCAAAAATTGTGTGATTTAAGAACAATAGTACCTTTAGTTATGCAAAATATGAAAGTAAAGGGGAGGATTAACAATATTTTATTTGAAATAGAGAACTAAAGACAGAATATAGCGAAAATAAACACATCGTAGCAATTAGGACATGAAGATTAATTACCTTTAAAATGTATATTTTTCAGGATTACTCCTATGATTTACACTGTAATCACTCACAGAACAAGTTACCATTGTTATATGTAATAGTATTTGTCGAAAATAATAAAGGATTTAAACAATAAATTGCAAATACCGAAAGGGCATAAAAACGATTGACGACTTTTGGCCGACCTGTCAAATGAAAGTGGTTACAGTTTTCATGAGACTGCCTCTCTCTTTTTATCTTGTTATAATTCCATAAAGGATTTTCTTCTCTCTCGCACTCTTTGTTGGTCTTGAAACGTTACTTTGTCATGATATTATTAGTGGAGTTCCCAGAGCGTAAAAATCGTGCAAACCTCCGATTTTTGCAATAGTGGATGAAAATTGAAAAGAAAAAAAGGAATGTGTAGCTGATAACATAAATAATAAAGTTTACCTATTGAAAAGTTGTGCTTTTGATTTTTAAATTATTCTCTTCCACTTCAAGTAAACTCATAAACTGTAAAATTTTGAAGAAAATTTGCATATTTCTTTCTTTTAAATATATAGCAAAATAATAAAATATATCATTATTTTTTTGATTTGTATTGTTGCTTATATTCCAAAGAAAGAAAATAAGTTGAAAAGATATATAATTTATATTTAAAATTAATATTTTTGTATGTAGATGAGCATACCTCCAAATGTGCTTGTTGTGTGCCTCGCCAGGTAAATGGCGTTCCAATTTTTTTTTGGTTTTAAATAGGAAGTTTAAAATTATTTTTTAGGCTTAACAAAGCCTTCTATTTCTTAATGTGTATAACTTTTTAGCTCTTTATTAAATTTTCTGAAAATGTAGCACAAACTTTTCACGGATATTTCGAAGAAAATCTGTATTTTATTTCTTTTGGTTAGGTTTTTACAGAATAAAATTGATTTTTTTTTTTCATTAATTATATTTGCTAAAAGATACTTAAAGGAAAAAAATACAAATTAGGCTAAGAACTGATATTTTTTGCATTCAGGTAAGCATTTTCCAAACATAGGTCGCAGCATGCGTCTTTAGTATGTACGTGAGATTTGTAGCACCCAATTTTTTTTTCTGGCTTGAAGTAGGAAGCTTAAATATATTTCAAAGACTAGAAAAAGTCTTTAATTTGTCGATGCATTTAATGTTTTAGCTCTCACTTAAATAAATTCTCAACAAATATAGAAAAATATTTTCGGTCTATTTTACACATTTTTAGAGATATTTAAACGTTTTTAAGTACTTAAAAGTTATCATTTCTCTAAAAATTAAATACGCACAACAAGTAAGTTTAACACACTTTTCGTTACAACCCTTAAGTCTACCCAAACCCTTTTATCTTGGTTACGACGAGCGTTAATCTCGAAAAACTTTGCAAAAACCTTATAGTTGTATTTAGCTTAGCAAAGCAAACTTTCTTTTTTAAAAATTGTGTATTTGGTTAATTTTCAACGTAAACAATCGGATAAGAGTCATTAAATAACAGGAACAAGAAAAAAAATTTTTTTCTGGACCGGTTTTATATGGTGAAATATTAATTTTTAATTAAGTAACTAAAAAATTAAAAGCACAAAAAATTTTTTTTAAACTTTGCAAGTTATAGTGTAAAAAAGAAAATGACACCTCAAAAATAAAAATCCATTCACTATTACAATTTTCGGAGGTTAAAACCTCTGGCGACTGCAGTATATAAAGTATATCGCCCGTATTATTTTATTGAAGTAACTAAACAAGTATGTCGCCATGGCAACGTCGACCGCTATCTCGTCGCACAAACAATGGTCGCCGTCAGTCTCAGATTGCAATAATTTACTATTATTTATTCAACAAATGCACTTATCAATGGGAACAAAATATATAATGACCACCAAAAAATGCACTGATACCCTAAACTTGTTTACTTACCAAAAAATATATTTAGCACCAAAAAAAGAAAGTCTAAAATTGCAATACTACCAGCTATTTTAGTCATGAGAACACTTCAAATTGTAATCGAACACCAAATATAGTAAATGACCACCAAATATAGTAAATGATAACCAAATAAAGTAAACGATCATAAATTATATATAGTAAATGACCACCAAATATAGAAAATGATCATCAAACATAGTAAATGATCACCAAATATATAGTAAATGATCACCAAATCCTTGTGAGCAAATCAATGCGATATTTCTGTCCAAATAAATCACTACGATTGACAAAAAATGTATTATGTAAGCATATTATTAACAAAATAATCGGCCAAGTGTGAGTCGGACATGGAGGGTTCCGTACCGTTATAGAGCAAAATTAGACCTTAAATTGTGTTTTTGTATGGGAGCCCCCTTAATTTTTTTTATATTATTATTAATTATTGAAGTAAACATATACATATTATAATCAAGGCCTTTGCAAAAATATCAACGTGCCTACCGGTTGCCATTATTGATATCGAGCAAAAAAGGCCAAGAAAATCACGTTTGTTTAATGGGAGCCACCCTTAAATAATAATATTATTTTGTTTTTAGTACTTGTTGTTATAGCGGCAACAGATATACACAATCTGTGAAATTTTCAGAAGTCTAGCTGGAGCGGATCTTGAGATACAGCCTAGAGAAAGGCAGACGGACAGACATCGAAGTCTCAGTAATAGAGTCCCGTTTTTAGGGTTCCGTACCCAAAGGGTACAAACGGGACTCTTTTACTAAGGCTTCGATGTCTGTCTGTCCGTCTATCTGTCTTCTTCTCATTAATAGGATTGTTAAATAAAAATAGATTTGGTTATAATTTTACATTCAAATTCTAACGTATAATGTTGGTGATCATATTTTACTACTTTTGGTGATCGTTTACTACTTTTGGTTTAACAATGATTTATTTGGAGTCATTTTAGTCATAGGATAGCGAAATCGTAAATCTTTGGTGATCATTTTACATTAAAATGCTAGTATAATGTTGGTGATCGTTTACTAATTTTGGTGATCATTTTACATTAAAATGCTAGTGTAATGTTGGTGATCATTTACTAATTTTGGTGATCATTTTACATTAAAATGCTAGTATTATGTTGGTGATCATTTACTAATTTTGGCGATTCTTTTCTTATTTTGGTGATCATTTACTATTTTTGGTTTTAAGATGTTAAATCTTTGGTTATCATTTTACATTAAAATGGTAGTCTGTATTTTGGTGATCGTTTACTATTTTTGTCTGTGAAATGTTACTATTTCTGGTGATCAGTTAATTATAAGCCCTTATCAATATATAAAGTACCCAGTAGCCGATTCTCAGACCTACTGAATATGCATATAAAATTTGGTAAAAATCAGTAAAGCCGTTTCGGAGCAGTTCGCGGACTAACATTGTGACACCAGAATTTTATATATAAGACTAGCGACCCGCCCCGGCGTCACACGGGTATAAAATATCTAGCCACTGAAAAAAATATGCCTATAGTCTTCCTCAATAAATGGGCTAAATCTAACACTGAAATAATTTTTCAAATCGGACCAGTAGTTCCTGAGATTAGCGCATTCAAGTTAGCCCTTTCAAATAATTTTCCCCGTTTTTTCCACATTTTCCTCTATTTCTTCGCTCCTATTAGTCTTACCGTGATAAAATATAGCCTATAACCATCCTCGATAAATGGGCTATCTAACACTGAAAGAATCATCAAAATCCGTTGCGTAGTTTTAAAGATTAAAGGGAACAAAGGGACATGAGGGAAAAAAAGCGACTTTGTTTTATAATAAGTATAGATAATCTTCTATATCAGCGGTCGGCAATGTGCGGCTCGCGAACGTTTTACTTGCGGCCCGTGAATGTTCTGAGAATAAGTTATAAGTATCAAAAAGTAAAAACAATGTTTCTAATATTGCCAATTGCCATTGCATTGTTATCGCAACTTAAAAACGTAGCTATTTGTGTCATTTTGTAATAAAAACTTTGTTTATTGTCTGAATCAAGTCTGAATCCCCTTATAACACTCTCTCTAAAGAAGCGCTTACACGGGCAACAATTGCGGCAATAATTGCCCGGCGCGAATGGACCGATCTGGAGCAATTAGTGGAGCAATATGGAGCAATTTCAATAAATTGCGACAGTAATTTCAGCGATATTGCTCCAGATAATTAATATCGCTCAATATCGCCGATACGAATTGACGAATATCCGATGGGCTCGTGCATGACAGTATTGCCTAGTAACTAGTTGATGAAGTTGCGCCATATCGCTCAATTGTATTGCGATGTGTTGCGCAATATTGCTGCTTGTTGCCGAAAATTGCTTGATGTAGTCGTGACGTCAAAGTTGACGAGAATTGACTTTAAGAAAGGAGCAATTTTAGTTGCCCATATTCGGAGCGTGCGAAGTGGGTGGAGGGAACAAAGAAAGCGATTGCCGCGCTTGCCGCGGCAAAAATATGCAACCAATAGGGCTCAGATAGTAGTCAAACAAACTTGTCAATCTTGTTTTGAAATTTTAGAAATTGGTCTTGTATCGTAGACTGCAAAAATAACAGCAAATTATAGGTAGTCAGTACAAATTTAATGTTTTTCCTAAATCCACTAGGAAATTAAATCAGATATCTGCTCTAAAAATGAAAAAGTATGTGATTCGATATATATAACCTAAAATTGCATTATCAGTCAAGTCAATTTTATTTGAGTTGCATTTTATAAAGAGTTTTTGAGTACCTAACTATTGTTGTAGTGTTGATGGATCACCATGATGGTCTTCAAAACCCGACGACAAAACTTGCAGTGATAGTTTCATAGAATATTTCATTTAAATCCAAAGTATGAGGTGGAAGAAATAGTGACTCTCAAATGACGATAAACCAGATACTACATCTGGTTTAACTGATCTTTTAGAAGCTGGAGATAGAGTTTTGAATGAAAAAGGTTTTTCAAGTAAGCAAGTTTTAGATGAAAGGGGTAAAAAAGTTAAAATTATTATGCCCCCATTTGGAGCAAAACAAAACGAGTACCTACTCTCAAGAGGAAACCGAAAGGACTTATGATATTGCTCGAGTAAGAATCCATATTGAAAGCATTGATGATATTCTATGTTACTATTTTAGAAACTCATTGATTGAAAGTGTAGCAAAGACTCAGAAACGTGAAAAATGTTTGCAGTGTTTTAGTAAATTTTTGGACTCCGATTTTCTTCAAGAGTATAATTAATGTTGTAAAAAATAAATAAAAACAAGATTTTTAAAAACATAACATTTATTTTTTTCAAGTACCTATTGCTCGTATTTTTGTTACTGATTGAAGCAGCAATATGTTTGCACTTGCCGCTCTGATTATAACGCAACTCCATTTTACTCCAGCAACAATCATTATTATCTATCTGTAAGAATGAATAATAATGTTTAGACTTGCTTTATCCAAATGTTTAGTTACGTTTTTTGGTCGGTTGAGTACTTACGTTTGAACTTGTTTTATAGGGTGCTAAAGTAACCGATGTTCGGCGAATTATATTGGCTCGTATTAAATAACATTGCCATTAGTTCTTAGCTCTTCTACATCCCTTACATGTCCTGCTAACACCAATTTATTTCCTTTTGGCATAGATTGGGCCTTGAAACTTATTGAGTGTTTTACACTCTAAAAACCAGTTTTTTTATGATTATATTCATTTTCCACAAGTAGTTTTTAACTAAATATAACCCAAATACCATTAATTATTATTCTAAATATATTTTATTTGCTATAATATTTACAAAATAAACAAACTCTTGTTTATTTTTTGACACGCCCCTGACTCTTCGTTTGAAATATGTAGTGCACTACTGACGTGCACGTTCCGAATAAAGGTGAATGCAGATTTGGGCCGCACCGCACGCACCGCAGTCGCCGCATTCGAATTCTTTATATGAAGTTGCGAAGACTGCGGCGCGGGTAGGTATGCGAGCTTGCCTATAACTTCATATGAAGAATTCGAATGCGGCGACTGCGGTGCGTGCGGTGCGGCCCAAATCTGCGTTCACCTTATGCGTACCTTTACAAATTTTGACAGATCACTTTTTACTAGTGCCATACTTCATACATCAGAGAGGTTGAACTTTTTTTACCGATCTGCTCACAAGTTTCCATAAATATTATTTGATGTATTTTATGGAAGTTGTAATTCATAGTTTGTTAAAATATTATGACCTTCAAATGGATAAAAAATCGGCCAAGTGCGAGTTGGACTCGCCCATGAAGGGTTCTGCAGCAGCAATAAGGTTTATTTTTATGAAATTAAAAGGTTTTTGATTTATTTTTATATTTCAGTTGATTTCATGAAAGTTAAATTGAGGTTTACCATTTATGACGTATAGTAGAGTGTCGATTATCCGAACTAATTGGGGGACGTGGGTGTTCGGAAAACCGGTATTTTCGGATAATCGAACTATATATTGATGCAGCCATGCAAATTTACGTACAGGTAAAAATGAAAACCATATTATTTACATTTATGAATATCTTT
The DNA here is from genome assembly GCA_963422495.1 of Polyommatus iphigenia. NCBI lineage: Eukaryota > Metazoa > Arthropoda > Insecta > Lepidoptera > Lycaenidae > Polyommatus > Polyommatus iphigenia. Next base: position 18,261,556 of record OY730190.1, on the reverse strand, counting down.
AATGAAAAAAAAAAACCCCGCCAAACAACTTTAAAAAGTAATGAAATAATATTTACTTACTGATTTTAGGTTGAATAATTCCTAAGTGTAAAGTGATATTCTAATCCATAATTGTTGTCATGGTGCATCAGGGTCCCCCAACAGCGACTTTTGCATTTTGTATCGCCAAGTCACTGATTGTCTCGATTCGGTTCGCTGTGAACTGACCCTTAAACTATAATGTTAAGTGAAATCAAACATCTACATTGGCGGTCCCCCGACACACCTTGACAACAATAATTATGGAGTAAAATATCACTTTACACTTAGGAATTATTTAAACTTAAAGTCAGTAAGTAAATATTATTTCATTTATTTTTTAAGGTATTTTGGCGGGGTTTTTTTTTTTAATTTCTTAATATTTTAATTTTATTTCATGCTTTTTAAACTTGTGTTGGTTATAGTGCGGAATAATTCCTATCAACAGGATCATATCACAATGAATACCATCTGTGAATGTCCTTTGGATAAGGCCGTCAATATGAGTCCAAACATGAAACCTCCACTTTGGGTTCATATGGAGCTCGGCTCCTATAGAATAAAAAGACAGACAAACCGACAGACAGACACGTCAAACTTATAACCCCTCTTTTTTGTCGGGGGTCAACAAATAGGAAATATGTAAACAAAAAAGTGCAGGCAATCTTGTAGTAAAACATTACTACTAATTACAATTAACGCTTAAAAAAAATTTGAATCTTCGTCTGCCGAAGCAAGCCTACCCGCTTACGAGCGGCTAGATCACGTACTTTTTTGAGAACAGATATTTGACTCTGGTCGCTCTCGGCCTGTGTCTCAAACCAGCGCAAGGCAATATCTAAGCGAGTAAACGCTTCAGAAGCACCAACTATGTTTTCATCTTCATTATCTGAACTTGCAGTCGATGTGGTGCTAGTGGTGGCGTCAGCCTTATTAGTCATGAGGTGTAAAATTTCGCTATCTGCCTGCCTGCATAATTTGGTACCCGGGATCTTCATCGCCGATATCCATTCTTGAACGGTGAACCAGTTCTTCATCACATTATCAGATTATTTAGCATATCTATAATTTCAGATATATCTTCGTGCTTCTCATTTACACATCCGATTTGACGATCTTCCCCTATACCCAAAACTTTATTCCACGCTTTTTTCAAGTTCTGTTCTTTTACACTGTTGCTCCGATCATGTAGGACCATGCTGCTCCGATCATATACGACGCGTCTTTTAAATCAATCTTTTTATGATTTCTTATCAGGCCTTTAGTTTCATATGGCTCAGTGGGTAAAACAGTATTGCAGTTACTTTGACCATACTTTGACCTAAGAAACAGACATGTCGCTACTAATTACCTGTTACAAAAAAAGCAATCGGCAATTTTTTTCCCGTTTTGTACTCTCATTCGGAGTGTAAGTCTGCCAAAAAATTTAAAAAAAAGTGGCAATACGAAGGAGTTTTTGGAGTTTCTTGGATTACGTAAGTAATTTAGTGATCCTTTTACTTATTACTGGAGTTCAATTCGTTAATATAGCTTTAATTTGGTTATTATGACCTGCAAAATATTTCTAACCTAAATGTGCAATAGTGGGGAAGTCCGTCTAACTTGCATAAGGAAAGGCAGTCATATGCTCCTCATATGTCTTGCCTCCAATCAGATGTTGTCAACCTTTTCAAATCCACTAGATATCATTGCCCAAATTTTACTATACGAAAAGAGCGTAACAACTCCTTTTTTTAAAATTCGACAGTGCACTTGTGACGGCAGTTTACTTACTATCAGAGGACCCGTTTCCTCGTCTACCCCCTATATCGTATACAAAAAAACTTGTAAAATTACCTTTTTCATAATGCCATAATTATTCGTTTCAGATATTTTATACATGTCATGAAAAGGTGCCAGATCTACTAGATGTTATTTTTTTTTTGCAATAAAAATGATTTAATAAGTTTGAACCAACAAAATTTAAAGTGGCCTGGTTCACAAGTGCCCTCGAAACCTGACCTCCACCACCGAAAATTATGATTTTGGGCTCATAACTTTATAAGTAAATATGTTCTTTTACAACGTTGTTTTATTTTAAATTACGGATTACCCATGTCAAAAAAATGTTTGATAGCCCTGAACCCAAACACGTGTCGGACTTGCCCCAATTATTTTTTTTTTACTCAATAAAAACTAAAGGTGGCTTTAAGTTTCTTTTTCAATACCTCCTACTAAAGGGGGCGTCCACAAATTACGTGAGGTGTTTTTTTAATTTTTTGACCCCCCCTCCCCCTCTGGTGAGATTTCGTGAGATTTTATTCAACCCCCCCTTCCCCTCCCAAATCTCACGTGAGATTTTTCAAAATGTGGGTTTCTTACATAAACGTTTGGTTGACAGCCAGTAGATTTTCTTTCGAACGAATTTTGAATGATTTTAATCGTATAACGATTACGCTTACGATTAAATCATACAATAACAGTACAATCTGCATAAAATGGACCAAAATACTAAATAGTACCTATTATTTTGTTGAGAAAAAAATTACGTGAGATTTGACTCGACCCCCCTAAGCACCTCACGTAATTTGTGGACGCCCCCTTACAGATGTCACTATCTGGTTTTTAGTGTATTTAGTGTAGTATACGATGTCAAAAATCGCCTTTAGACGGACTTGCCCCAAAGACTGGGAAAGTCCGTCTACAAGATATTTCTTTGAAATATCAACTATATTTGCCACGCAATTACGCGTCTGTATTAGGTTTATAAAAGATTACTTTGTCATCTACTGTGAACACCGTCTTTCTAGAGTCATTACAAAAGAAATAAGGGCGGCTCAAAGCCAACTTCAAATAAAATATGCCGGTCTTCCCCAAGTTGACCTTAGCATCCAATTTTTTCGGGCTTTTAATAGGAAGATAAATATATTTCAAACGCTAGAAAAGGCCTTTCGTTTGTCGATGCATTTAACTTTTCAGCTCTTACTTCAATAAATTCTCAACAAATATAGCAAAAAAAATTTGGTCTATTTTACACATTTTTGAATAAGAATAAGAACGATGATTTGCAAAAACATGGTCAATGACAATAAGATGGTACAATGTGAAATAGCGCTCATGTTTTGTCGGATACATCTCGACGTGCAAATATTTTGAAAATAAAAGTTAAAACTAATTTTGTTAATTCTTTACACATAATATTATTTAGTTGAAGTACAATATTGTTAGTTAAAAATATAGATTAATTAAATGTCATAAAAAGTAAGTACAAATATGCAAAAAATAAATTAAAAATTGTCAAGATGAAATGTTACTTAAAATTACAATATTATATTTTCATCATAAATAAAATCGTCAATGGTATATAGTGGAGTTCCCAGAGCGTAAAAATCGTGCAAACCTCCGATTTTTGCAATAGGGGATGAAAATTGAAAAGAAAAAAAAGGAATGTGTAGCTGATAACATAAATAATAAAGTTTTTTTTTATTCTTTATTTTTAAAGGGTTTTTTCTAACAGAAAATGACACCCTTATAGTGTAACAATCAGATGAACTAACATACCAATTACTATCTGTGATTCTGCGACTTAAACCTAAGTTAACAATTTTATACCAATGTTTGGCAGATTCCAAATTAGGACAGGACAAAACAGTATTACATAAACCTACATCAAAATAATTAAAATTATAATCAGAAAATAAAGATTCCCGCTCATCTGCGATACGGTCACACTCCATTAGCAAGTGGTAAGCATCCTCCACTCGTGCACATCGCGAACAATTAGGGGATTCCGATTTTCCCATCAAATGCGCAAAACTGTTACATGGAATGTGGCCGGACCGCAGCCTGAGCGCCAGCACAACCTCATCCCTGCTCATATTGGTCACATCAATCCAGGAGTTACTTGGAACTTCAGGTTGCACTGTCTTGAACCATACACCTCTACTGCAAGACCTTTCATCAAAGTACTCTTTCCAAAGTTTGCTGCATCTGTCTTTTGGTATATAGTACAAATCAGTAAAATAAGGCAGACAGTTGTACGGGTCTCCATTGACCGCAGCCTGCTTTGCTAAAACATCTACACGTCCATTGTTAACTATACAGGGATCCACTGTAAAATTACATTTTTACCGTTACGATGCAGTCGATGAATATTGTCTATTATTGTATAGGCTAACGGTAGTCCTCGAAAAGTCGAGTTGCAACGAACCAAGTGCTCCAAAGCACTCTTACAATCAGACAGTATTACATAATTACTGGAATCTAAATCATTTAGATATAATAAGGCTTCACTTATTGCTACCAATTCAGCGAACATAGATGAAACGCTAGAAGAAATGCAAAATTGTTTATTAATTTCTTTTTGTGGGTCTAAGAAAGCTGAACCACTATTTCGTAAAATTTTAGAACCGTCGGTATAAATTTTATAGTGCTCACTGTAATATTGATCGATGAATTGGTAGCATACGTTTTTTAATTCATAATCATTACAATTTCTTTTAGACGTCTTTAAAAATTCTAAATTACTTTTAATACAAGCAGATAAGTCCACACTGCTGACCCAATAATCTAGAGAAAACATTTCTAAAACATTACTAGAATGAATCTGTATATTCTTCAGGTACATATGAACTAATACTAACAAGGGTAGCTTCTTACGATGCCAGTACCTTTGTGAACACAATGATTCTAGTATATTCAATTGATCTATTATAAAATCGTTATTTTTTAATGATTTACATTTTAACCAAAATTTTGCAGCTAGTAAATGTCTCCTTACAAATAAGGGCTGTATATTCAATGGGCATTGTCCAAAAAAAAATCACATGTACTTTTTATATTTTTTTTCGTTAAAATAGGGTATTTTAAGAATATAAATTAAATAATTTTGAAATTCATTGGCTAGTTTTTTTTCAATAATTTTTTAAAGTTTCGCTCTGACGTCATCATCGGCGGCCAATTGACCTCTGCAGTATGTTTTAAATTTCCTTTCAATCTTATTGATAACTAGCGACCCGCTCCGGCGTCGCACGGGTATAAAATATATAGCCACTGAAAAAATGATTAAAATCACAGAGGTAATAAACCAGAAGAGTGGTTGTGGGGGCGTGGCCGGTGTAAGTAAAACATGAGCAAAACAGGCGAAAGTTGTGAAAACACAATTAGTCGTTACGTGATTGTCTAAGCGCGTACTACGGAAGAGTTTTTTTAAAATGCCTACCTGTTCAGTGGTTGTATGCAAGAATCGAAGTGACCATAAACTTAAGGGGGTCACTTTTCATAGATAAGTACAAAAACAATTTTATATTTCCAGTATTTTTTACCAAAATCTCATTTTTTTCGTTAAAATAATTGCACTAGTCGGGTACTGAGAGAAATAATATGTAACCTAACGATCCAATACATTGCTCGCTAAGTGTAGCGAGCCTGGTGTTGAAAACAGTCTGACCGAGTAATGAAAATTGCGCTTATTGAATCGGTCGCTTCACGTGCATGGCCGCCACCGCCGCTGATAAGCGTCGTGAGATAGTGATGTACCTGTCGTTTCTTGTTGTCGATACATCACGTTGCCGCGATTAGTACTTACGAGTAATAACTAATATTAAACTATAGATGATTTTGATAGTTCAATAAACATTTATAATTATGTAAAACAATCTATTGAATTACTTTATAATCTTCTTTTTTTACCCGACTGCCGGGAGGGTAATTTATTTTTTTATTATTAAATTAGTGTAACAAAGTACCCAAATGAATGTAGGTAGATGTGCGAATGGATGTGTGTAAATTCGCCTTTCGTGATTTTTGTTTTTCCTATTAAGTGGGCGACTAACCCTAAATTTTCAATCAAAAAACGCCCTGAATTATTTCATTTTCTAAAATTAGATACTACATTATATTTCCAAGAATTCAATCTGAGCAAAAACACGATATCTAAAAATTTTCTCGATAGAAAAAAATCACGAAGATGCATCTAATTTTCACGAATTTTTCGTGTATTGCCATAACCGTGCATTGAACTAAGTTAATATTTTAACACATTGTATAAAATTCTATCATTGAGAATCCGACCTAGCGGATTTTTAAAATGTTATATATTTATCGAGTTTTTGAGAAAAAACTAATTTGGCGATGAATCCGCGTCGTCCTTTTTCACCTGGCATATGAAAGACGGGCGTGAGTGTGAAGAAGGACGATATTTGATTTTTTGGGTTAGTCGCCCTCTTAATGAAAAATATTTTTACTGTACTATAAAGTAGTAACCTACTTTGTGTCATCGAGTCCGGGTCCGGGTTCGGGCGTTTTCACACTGCGACGATAACGACACGACACGATACCACAGAATAGAGAGCCACCGCACATATACAATTTCAAGTTGGCCGCCTATCGTATAAACGAAATTGCGTAGTGTCACAATTTAATTGGACAACTTCATCGTGTACGCTGCCAGCCGCAGACTTTTAGATTTAGTTGGTAACGGTGTTGCTAGCCTAGACGTGCGTGTTAAAATGCGTAAAAAGCACGCTTTTATTGTGGCACTAATAAAACGAAGGCGAAAAGAAAGGAGAATATTTTGGGTGCATTCAATACTAAGTGACAGATTAGAATTAGGAAAACATCATTGATTATAGATAGTCGGCCAACTTGAAATTGTATATGTGCGGTGGCCCTTATCTATTCTGTGGTATCGTGTCGAGTCGTTATCGTCGCAGTGTGAAAATACCCTTCGAAATTGCGTAGTGTCACAATTTAATTGGACAACTTCATCGTGTACGCTGCCAGCCGCAGACTTTTAGATTTAGTTGGTAACGGTGTTGCTAGCCTAGACGTGCGTGTTAAAATGCGTAAAAAGCACGCTTTTATTGTGGCACTAATAAAACGAAGGCGAAAAGAAAGGAGAATATTTTGGGTGCATTCAATACTAAGTGACAGATTAGAATTAGGAAAACATCATTGATCATAGATAGTCGGCCAACTTGAAATTGTATATGTGCGGTGGCCCTTATCTATTCTGTGGTATCGTGTCGAGTCGTTATCGTTGCAGTGTGAAAACACCCTTCGATTCCTGGCCGGAGTAGATATTTCAATGATAAGTTTGAATATCTATTATCGGATCTGAGTATAGTATTTATGTATGTCTCTGTGTGTGTCCAATGATGAGTTTGAATATCTATTATCGGATCTGAGTGTAGTATTTATGTATGTCTCTGTGTGTGTCCATGGTACCCCGCCACAGGAAATTCTAGTATATGAGTGTGATACTGTATCTTCCAAAGTTTTAGTTCAAAAGCATGAAATAAAATTAAAATAAGTATTTCATGCTTTTTTAGTTTTGTGTTTGGGCTCATATTAACGGCCTCATCGAAAAGGACATATTATTTTATAAATGGTAATCATGATGTTATTTTATGACCCTGTTCATAGGAGTTATTCTGCACCATAACCTACACAAGTTTAAAAAGCATGAAATAAAATTAAATAACGAAATTAAAAAAACCCCCCCGCCAAATATGAAACAACTTTAAAAAGTAATAAAATAATAATTTACTGACTTTAAGTTTAAATAATTCCTAAGTGTAAAGTTATATTGTAGTCCATAATTAGGTATTGTCAAGGTGTTTCGGGGGACCGCTAATGTAGATGTTTGATTTCACATAACATTATAGTTTAAGAGTCAGTACACAGCGAACCGAATCGAGACAACCAGCGACTCGGCGATACAAAATGCAAAAGTCGCCGACAATAATTATTATGGACTAGAATATTACTTTTTAAAGTTGTTTGGCGGGGGTTTTTAAAAAATTCTTAACCCTTCAAGAAAAATTGAAATAATCTTTTAATTTTGATCTCATGACTTTGCATTACATTGTCTGTGATCAACTTTACATGTTAAAAAGTAGGGTAGATTTTAAGTTTGCAAGATTTAACTACAGAGAAGATGAATCTAAATAAAAAACTTGTTTTTTTATATCTATGGACGCTTCACACCACGTCAGTCTGGCCCCGTGGTAAGTACCTGAAGGACTTGTGTTACGGGTACCAGACAAAGGAAAATATATATGTAATACTTTTATACTATAGATATATTTCAGATTTGTATTATATGATACACATATTTAATACACATCCATGACCCAGGAACTAAGAAAACTATTTGTTCCGTCGGCGGGATTCGAACCCGCGACCCCCGGCTTGAGCTACCAACAGCCCACCAACTGAGGTCGTCATGGAACAGAACTTGTTCAAAATTATTGTATTGGGGCCTAAAGCTAAAATTGTTCGCGATATGCAACAAAGTAACTGCTCGATAACAAATTTATCGACAGTCAATCACTAGCGTAGGTGTGAAATTTGTTGAATGTGTTTTCTCGACTGAGGCGCGTACTTACACAGTAGATGGCAATGTGTGCGCAGCAATGAGAGCACCGCCTTGAATGTGTGAGTGTCAGGGCTTTGTCAATGTGTGGGTGTAATTTGTGTAATTATTTAGGTGTCAATGTAAGTGTAGCTTACATCAGGACTCAAACAAAGTGCGCTCGGCGGCCTATCTCCTGTTGTTTCTGATATCTATGATTAAAATCGATAGCCTATGATCCTTCACGAGGTCTACTTCTTATCTGTGCCAAAAAACATAAAAATTGCTCCAGTAGATTGAAAGATAAGCCCTTTCAAATAATTTCCCCCGTTTTTCCACATTATCCTATTAGTATTAGCGTGATAAAATATAGCCTATAGCCTTCCTCAATAAATGGGCTATCTAACACTGAAAGAATTTTTCAAATCGGACCAGTAGTTCCTGAGATTAGCGCGTTCAAGTTAGCCCTTTCAAATAATTTCCCCCGTTTCTTCCACATTTTCCTCTATTTCTTCGCTCCTATTAGTCTTAGCGTGATAAAATATAGCCTATAACCTTCCTCGATAAATGGGCTATCTAACACTGCAAGAATCATCAAAATCCGTTTCGTAGTTTTAAAGATTAAAGAGAACAAAGGGACATGAGGGAAAAAAGCGACTTTGTTTTATATGGTTCGTCAAATGCAAGTTCTCATTATGTGAAAGCTGATACGAGAAGCTTACCAAAAGTTCGAAACGTAATGTTGGTCGAATTTATTGCTAATTTAACGCCATTGGAGGTCAAACTAAGGTTAAACATATTTGTTCAAAAATATAAGTAAGTAATGGGTATTTTTTTCGTTTATATACAGAAAAACGATCACTGACCTTATTTCTCGAAATGTTTTTGTAATGAGCAAAATTAAAAAAAAAATGGACAATCCCCATTCTACTTCCATAACATGGATGGGTGTTGATTTTATAAAACCTCCAATTACTCTCATACACATATTCTGTATTTTATCAATTTTAGCTAAATTATTTTTAGAGCAATTGTCGTAGAAAATACACGCATAGTCTAATCTACTCCTAACAAGCGATAAGTATAAACGTCTTAAGTGTGACGGATGGACACCCCAACCTGGTCCTACTAAAATTTTAAATACATTAAAAATTTCACGCATTTCTCATACATTACGTTAATATGTTTTGTCCACCCGAGTGACTGGTCGAGCCAAACACCTAAATACCTAATATTGTTCACGAGTTCTAGATTTTGACCATTAATTTTAAGACTAATAAGTGACTCATTATTTACATCTACCAGTCTTCTAAATACACGAGAAAATAAACAAACCTTAGTTTTGGATGCCGATATTTCAAGACCCAAAGTCGTCAACATGTCGTTAAACATATCTAAAGCATTTTGTAATAAGGCAATTCCTTGGGCAATACTGCTGCAAATGGCGTATATCACAAAATCATCTGCAAATTGAGATTTACCTAAATTTGTTAAAGCTCTACAAGTATTGATCGTTCCGATATTGAATAATAAAGGTGACAATGTATCACCCTGAGCTAGGCCTTTATCTGTATCACGAGACAATACTGAATTATTATGTCGAATTGAAAGCGTCCGTTTACGAAGGAAATTCCATAGATATGAACACATTTTTGAACCCACCTCGAAGCTATCTAGAACTAAAAGTAAAGAAACTATATCGATATTATTATAGGCACTGTCAATGTCTATAAAGCAAGCTAAGGTATTTTTTTAGAACTAAAACCAGTTAATACATCATTAATCAGATATGCTAAATTATGTTGAGTAGAATATGTCTTTCGAAAACCTATTGTATGTTTAGGGAACAAATTATTTTTTTCAAAATACCATTCTAGACGATTGTTAAGAATTTTATGAAATACTTTACACAAGCAAGACATCATTGATATTGGGCGCAAAGAAGAAATAGTGGTTGTATCTCGACCTGGTTTGGGAATTGCAATTACCGATATGTCTCTCCATTGATGTGGTACAAAACTCTGTTGGTAAAATTTATTAAATAAATTGACTAAAATGAGTTTCCCATTATGAGGAAGATTTCGAATCATACTATAAGAAATATTATCGTTACCTGGACAAGTGTCTCGTGTACAAATTGCATTATTTAATTCGATTAGCGAAATTTCTTTGTCTAATTCTTCATTTTGTGAATTAAATATTGGTTTCTGAGGTGTCACCGAATCGGGCGTCAAACTTTGCAAAAGCATATTCATATTTCCTTTTTCAACAAACGTTGGTGGTGATCTGTAACCTTTTACCCAGCGCATTTTATTGTATAGATCACTCAAAGAGCTAGATTTGTCTAAGGAGAAACAAAAGTCACGCCAGCTATCCATTCGCGTTTTACGAATGAGATTCTGCGCAAGCCTTACTTTCTCCTTCAGAAAATCCAGGTTACGAGGTATAGGATTTCTCCTAAATTTTGATAAAGACAAATTTGTATTCCAATAAGGTCGAGGCGTAAATTTTGAAGTAAGGTCTCTATTCAATTTAGTATTTGGGATATGCAATTCAGCAGCAGTATTCAAAAAATCAATAAACTGATCATATTGACCTTGAAGGTCATTATTAAATTCGTAATTACAGTATAAATCATCAAGTAATTTAGTATAAGACAGCCAAACTGCTTTATTAAATTGTCTTTTTAAAATATTTGAAGTTTTTATGTTAACAGCAGTAGAAATTTTAACTACACTATGATCGCTTCCTAAGGTTTCACAAAGAACTTTAAATTGAAATTGAATAGCTATCCTAGATGACACAAACACAATATCGGGTGTATATTGTTGCAGAATACCATCAACTAATTTAATACGAGTAGCGGTGCCGTCATTTAATGTAATAAACTGTGTATCCATTAATGCATCGAAGATTTGTAGACCTCGACTATCAGTTTTTCGTGACCAATTCGTATGGTGGGCATTTAAGTCTCCATCTATAACAGCGTTGCCTCGAGACAGTGAAAAAATTTGTTCCCAATCACTAGTACTAGTCCTAACTGCGGGAGGGCAATACACACATATTAAATCACAAATGTCTCCACAGTTATAGAGCTGTAAATAAATAATTTCAATACTGGGATTAGCTAAATTCACACTTACTTGTTTACACTGTATCATTCGATGTGTGCTAATAGCTACACCACCATACGAATCGTTCCGATCACAGCGAAAAATATTAAATTCCGAATATGCACCTGAGTTTCGGCCTCTAACCACGTTTCATTTATGCAAGCAATGTGGACTTTTTCTTGATATAACAAATTATCAAAAGCTGCTAATTTAGGCTTAAGGCTTTGTGCGTTCCAAAGTACTATATTTAAATCTATAATTTTATTTTTGGTGTTATCCATTGAATAAATCAAATATCTTGTTTAAAACTGTCCCATTTGCAATGATTTCTGTCATCTTAAGTATAAACCACTCTGCTATACATTTTATTGCTTTACGTGTCTTAACTTCTACAGAAATGTTTTTTTAGGAATACTATGTCTTTTAGTCTCATGAACAGTTCTCTAAACGTTACACCCTCTTCACTCTTTTCTTCTAGATCTCTTTTCTTCTACATCTCAGTTTCTTCTGATTTATAAATGCTGCCAGTTTCACCTCTTTCTTCCTGTCTTCTTGACTCCTTGTCCTTATTTATTTTCGCCTTTTCGTTTTCATTGTAATTATCATCCTCCATAATAATATCTTCATCACATTTTTTATAAGCTCTGCTTTTTTTATCTTTTGTTTTCTTACCACCTTCCCGGTGGACATCTACTTTAATTTTAACTTTATCGGCATACGATGGTAATTCCCGGTCGTGATGGATTTTTTCTGATTGTGGCTTCTTCTAAAATATTATCCGATTGATTTTTATATTTTAGATCGTAAATAAAATCAGCACTATTGATACCCCTTTTAGGTGAGTCTTGAACTAGCATTGAACGAGCTTGTCTGTAGGTGCAATTAAACTCGGACATTAATTCCCTTAGTCTTTTTTCCTTCTTATATTCGGGGCATAATCTGGCAAGAGACATGTGACTTCCGCTGCAATTCACGCGTCTAAAATTTTCGGTATCACAATTGGGGTGATTGCTTCCACATTTAGGGCACATAATTTTTGTCGATGGACATTTTTTATTTGCGTGACCCAACTTCCAACATCTTGTGCATTGCGACACAGGGAAAATAAATGGGTCGACTTTAATTCGAATGCTATCTACATACACAAAAGGTGGTAGGTACGATCCGTTGAAGCACAGTTTAACTGACTCGCTCGGTATCCATTTTCCATCACTATCACGGCGGAGAAGACGAGTCGCCGAATACAAAGTCCCGGGACTAGGCACTTGGATCAGCTTAGTAATTTCTTCGTTGGAAAGCTCCAATTCTACATTTCGCATCATGCCATAGGAATAATTAACCTGATATGGTCTCTGAAACTTCCATCCTTTTTCAATCAATTCCTTGCAGTTCATCAGGTTCTCGACACATATTTCGCTGCCTAATCGTACACGAATTTTGTAAGGTGTTATATATTTTACTAGTTGTTGTCAGCGACTTCGTCCGCGTTAGCATAGTTAGATCACGTCCCAAATATTATTTTTCAAAAATATTCAATGTACAGAAATGACTTAATTTCCTACGATTTTATTCAGTAACCCAAATCCTATTAAAGCGAACGCCTTCATCATAGAAGCTCAAATCTTAAATAATTTCAGTTCAATCAGTCGAAGTCGAATTTTATGACAGGTGCCAAAACCTTTTCAGTACCATAATGACGTACGTGTCCTTACATGAAACCTTAGCTACCACCGTGGAGGCTAAGAGAACACTATATAGAAAGTTAACTTTGCAAGCGTACGTCCGGGGTTTGAAAGATCCTCTCGGCTCTCGTATAAGATGTATGAGACCCGAGACGATAGAAAAGGCGTTGGAATTTGTCCAGGACGAATTAAATGTAATGTACTTGCAGCAAAGAAATAATCCTCGTCCATCATCATCATTACCACCCTCACAAGCACAGATTAAATTACCTCCAGTTAATATTAATAATGTACCGCGAGCGTTACCAGGACCTACTTGGCAGAAACCTGCATTCACACCAGCGTTTCAACATAATCATAACCCTCAGCGTCCTCAGTTCCAACCGAGTAGAACGCAGCAAATATTTAGAGCTCCCTTACCGAATCATAATCATGGTTTTAGAATTCCCCATAAAAATAATTTTTCACCTAATAATAACTCTGGGCCTAAACCTATGAGCGGAGTGAGTCATTTTGTCACTAAGCCCATGCCACCCAGAATCCCTGGCCATGATTGGTAAAGATTTGGGAATCCACCACCATCTAACTACTTTAAGAGTAGGGAAATGAATTACAATGAATTTTCTGACTATTACCCTGACTATAATTACTATGACCAACAGGACTATGAATATGACTATGAATATAATGATTATAGTGACTATGACGAACAACTTGCACTTGAACAATATAGTCATCAGTATTCTGAAAATTCACCAGTACCACCTACAAATTCTAGCCCGACTCAGCACGTAGATAATTCAGCTCAGTCTAGCAAAAAACAGGATTTTCAGAAACGCAAGGGTCGCACCGCACCCGAATAGAGTTAAATTTACATTCAAAAAAAGAATTGCCGTATATACAGATTCACAATCCTCCTCTTAAATTTCTTATAGATAGCGGGGCTAACCAATCATTTATTAGCCCTGAAGCTGTTAGTAATTTTTTTCCACATTTACCTAGAGTATTCGATCCTTTTGAAGTTACAAATTCTCGCGTTATCAGCATACACGAACACTCTATTAAAATTCCTTCTTTCCCAGAATTTAATCAGGATAAAGATTTAAAACTTTTTATATATAAATTTCACAATTACTTTGATGGATTAATTGGATTAGATTTATTAGAAAATTGCAAAATAGATTTAAAAGATAATGTTTTAATAACGGAAAGTGCTAAGTTACCACTTTTGAGATATCAATGTAGAATCTCGTCTACGGCGGTACGGTGGATGTGGAGCCACCTCGTAAACCCATCTTAGGTTATATATTTCATGCAGGTGGGGAGGGGGCGGTTTTTTAGCTTTAACAAGATATGAGGTCAATAACTGCGTGGGATTTAGGTATATAGTCGAGTTTGGTATCATTTTCGATTGAATCGAATGTTTGAATGCCAATTTTGGAATAATATTTAGATAAAAGATAGTAAAAATAAAATAAATTGCAATTTGCAGGAAAATGTTCTTGTCTTATATCTCTATAAGACAAGAACATTTTCCTGCAAATTCATCAAAACTTGTTAACATCCCAATTGACCATGACGACGGTGAAGTATATATACCGGAACAATTTTTATGTAATTTTGTTATTCACGAATGTATCACGACAGTAACTGACAAAACGGCAATAGTAGAGATAAAAAATTTGACAGACACTGACTCCGTAATTTCGTTTGATTCACCGACGCAAATTGACGTATGTAAAATCGAATGTACTAGAACCTGTTCAGGACCCGACTCGAGTTAGAAATGTATTAGACCGACTTAGGACCGACCACCTGAACCCTGAAGAAAAAACTAATTTAGAGACTTTGTGTAAAAATTACGCTGACATATTTTACATAGAAGGAGAACCTTTGACCTTTACTAATAAAATTAAACATTCTATACGGACCCATGACGAAATACCAGTTTATACAAAGAGTTACCGCTATCCATTCATACATCGACAAGAAGTTAGGGATCAAATAGCAAAAATGTTAGAACAAGGTATAATACGACCGTCCGACTCTGCCTGGAGTTCACCTATTTGGGTGGTTCCAAAAAAGGCCGATGCATCGGGCAGAAAGAAATGGAGATTAGTAGTTGATTTTAGAAAACTTAATGACAAGACCATCGATGATAAATACCCTATCCCCAACATCACTGACGTTTTAGATAAGTTAGGTAGATGCCAATATTTCACCACCTTGGACTTGGCGTCTGGGTTTTATCAAGTTGAAATGAACCCTGACGATATAGCTAAAACAGCATTTAATGTAGAGCATGGACACTATGAGTTTTTGCGTATGCCAATGGGATTAAAAAATTCCCCATCAACTTTTCAACGTGTCATGGACAATATTTTGAGAGGTCTGCAAAACGTAATTTGCCTAGTCTACTTAGATGATATAATAATAGGGCGTACGCCCTCCTCCCCCCGCGGCCTCCGTACGGTTAACATCGTCTGACGTGCGCTCCGGGATTAAAAATTATTTTCGGTGGTTTTAAATCGGTAAATTCGTGCTGAGTGTGTGTAATTAGCTAGGTAACGGTGTAATCTACGTGTACTGTAAGTTTTTTAACACATTTGCTCGTATTTTATTGGATTTAACTCGGTAAGTAAATTTCTTTGTTCACTTTTATCAGTAGGGAATTGTAGGTAGGTAAAATATTGTGTGTGTCGGTACCGCTCGCGCGGCGCCGGCCTGCCTTGCGATCAGCTGACTGTGATTATTAAGCTAAACTTTTGTTTCATTCTAATTTAAATTAAATAAGTGTAATTGGTACATTCAAATTTTATATTAACTCACAATGTCGAGCCAAAATAATATGCCGCCAGATAAAGATACAAACCCGTTTAATAGAAGCGATAAAACTCCTCGTTCTCCGACATTATCGTCCGGTAAACGTTTGTTGTCGGAATTATCTCCTTCCTCCTTGTCACCTGTGGAGAAGCGTCACCAACCCACTAGGGACGAGCCTCTGCTGTCCCCCGTTACGTCATTATTAGACACAAGCCGCGCATCCGACGATGCTTGCAATTATTACGAGCTCGTCCGCGAAGCTAGCTCGTACTTAGCCAAAATAAACGAGTTCGCAAACGACACCGTGTCTCGCCGTAATAATTTTGCCAACAAGTCCGATATTATGAGTATGACTCAAAAAATAACTACGATCGTCTCACTTCTCGCCATAAAGAACTCCTCCTTGGAAACCAAGGTCGCTAATATGGAACGCGAATTGTTAGCTGCCAAAACTAATCCCGTCGTACAAACAGTTGCCGCCGCGCCTTCTACCTCCTACTCGGACGCGCTTAAACTAAGACTTGCGAAGTCAGTGCCGCCAGTCGAGACCCGAAAACCGCTTCCCTGCGTTATTGCCTATCCGACACAAGAAAAATCGGGGGAATTAAAATCATCGTCGGAGACAAAACAAGCTCTGATGAAAGTCATCAACCCGGCCGACGGTTTTCAATTTCACGGCGTCAAAAAAACAGCTAATTCGGGTGTGATCTTGCGACTAACTAGCGAGTCGCAAGTTAATAAACTTAAATCCGTGGAAGCGCTTAAATCGGCCGGTCTGCGACTCGAGTCGCCTAAAGGACGTAACCCACGTATTCTCATAAAAGATGTACCGCAACATATGACGGATGATAATTTCCTTCTCGCACTTTTTAATCAAAATATTAATGGCGAAATGAATATGTCTCAAGAACAATTTTTGCGTTCAACAAAAATAGTAAGACGTCGTAATTTAAATAAAGATTACAACAACAGGAAATGGATAGGTATCGAATTAGACCCCGCTGTGCGTAAACACCTAATCAATTCAAAAGAAAAACTGTTTATCGATTGGGCGATGTGTCGCTTCGTGGACGACGTTGAGCTGGTCCGCTGCGGCAACTGCCAACAGTTTGGGCACGTCGCTAAATTCTGTCGCGATCCTAATCCTTGCTGCTATCACTGTGCCGAAAAACACAGCTCGTTGTCGTGCCCCAACAAAGATAAAGAAAATTTTAAGCCAGTTTGTGGTAGTTGCCAACGTTATAAAAAATCTTCCGACCACCCCACGGGCTCCCCAGACTGTCCAACATATAAAAGCAAAATGGAGCAACTTATTTTAACTACTAGGTATGGATAGTTTAAATATAGGACAGTTAAACCTCCATAATAACAAGCACGCGACTTTAGAATTAGAAAAGTTAGTTTCTGATCACAATTTAGACTTAGTACTTGTTCAAGAACAATATCAACTCGCGTCGTTTCGGTCGAAAATGATACAAATTAATAACTTAGCTCGCGCGGGTATATACACACCTCAGTCTAGATTTTCAGTCACGGCCTTAACTAACCTTTCGACGTCGCATTGTGCGGTAGCCGAGGTATCGTGTCCTCAGTTTAGACTATACGTTGTAAGCTGCTACTTTCAGTACGCGGATACCGTAGGCCCACATTTACATCAACTCCGCCGCGTATTACAATCTCTCGCGGGTGATAAAATTATTATTGGCGCCGACGTCAATGCATCCTCGCCCTTATGGCACGGCCAGCTTAGGTACACTGACCGCGACCGTCGTACCGCTGTAGAAGACTTTATTGCGGAGTTTAACCTCCAAATTCACAACACCCCCGATGCACCACCTACCTATAGTAGCCCAACGGGCGAATCGTCGATTGACGTCACGCTATCCAGCGCGTACGTCCAGATTAGGCATTGGCGCGTCCTACCTGATGCGTCATGTAGTGATCACCGCTTATTGGTGTACGAGTTTTCTCGTGCGGTCCCGAGTGATACCGTAGTCAATTCTAATGACTATAAATACAACGTAAAGAACGGCGATTGGAATTTATTCCGCTCCCTCATTACCGCTCATGCCGGAGACTTCACTCGGCCGGATTTAAGCGTCGATGAGTGCGCGGAAATTATGACAAACACATTTGTTTACTGTGCCGATGTAGCCTTGGGTCGTAGACCTCTTAAAAAAGATCACAACTGTAAATGGTGGAACAGTAACCTTCTTAATCTTCGTCGGGAATTTAGAAGGGCCAGGCGCAAAATCAATAATCTTCGTAAATCTGGCCACGATCGTTCGAATTATAATTACATAATTAGTTTGAATAACCTACGCATTTCAAGGTCACGCTATCGCGCCGCCGTTGCGTTAGCGAAAAATAATATGTTGAAGAATGCCGCGAATAGACTGGATAAAGAGGGCCCCTGGTCCTCTTTATACCACGAGCTTAAACCCGGTAGTAGTAATGAGCCAAGCTTTTTCTCAAATATTAAAATTAACAACTCTTACACTTGTAGCTTAGACGAAACGGCGAAGGCATATCTAAACGTTCTCATCCCAGACGACGAGCCCTCCTTGGATGATGAACACCACCGCGACATTAGGAGTAGAATGCTAGACCCCATACATACACCGGCCTCAGATTTACCAACTTCGGAGGAGTTTAGTAAAATAGTAAACCTTTTGCCTATAAAAAAATCTGCGGGCGAGGATAAAATATCGAATATTATGATAAAACAAGCGTGCTTAGCGGCCAGTTCATCGATTCTACATGTTTACAACAGATGTATCGCAGAAGGTATATTTCCAAAAATTTGGCGCACCGGTTGCTTAAAATTAATACCTAAAGCGGGAAACAAACCTCCTGACGACCCAAAATCTTACCGTCCGATAACGTTACTGCCTTGCTTAGGTAAATTACTAGAACGTCTCATCGTACCTCGCCTGCTACCCGGTGGCCCTAAATTTCATAGTCATCAGTTCGGTTTCACCGCCGGGAAATCGACTGTTGACGCGGCTATGGAAGTTAGAAAAATAGTAAATCATTCGGAATCTAAATACGTGGTCGCCATTTCATTAGATATCTCCGGCGCGTTCGATCATGCTTGGTGGCCGATGTTATTATTAAAACTAAAAAATCGAGGTTGCTACTCTAATATTTATGCCATAATACGTTCTTATTTTTTTAACGGTCAAACTAAGCTTCGACTTGGCCATTGTACACACGCCAAAGATTTAACATGCGGCTGCCCTCAGGGCTCTGTTATCTCGCCAAAACTATGGAATTTCGGATTTGATGATTTATTAAGTCTTCCCCTACCACCGCTGTGCGTACTAGTTGGCTACGCCGATGACGGTTTTCTCATCGTTCATGCAAATTCACGTTCCGAAATTGAATCTAAAGCCAATGATAGTCTTAATTTAATATCGAGCTGGGGTAAACGTAATCGCCTGAAATTCGCCGCGCATAAAACTTACCAAATTCTTTTAAAAGGGTCCCTTATATCTTCCCCTAGCATTAAACTTGACAATATTAACGTTAAACGCAAACAGTCACTCTGTTATCTTGGTTTTTACTTGGAAAATAAATTTTCATTTTTAGAACATATAATTCAAACCGGTGAGACAGCGAAGCGCAATTTTTACTCCTTTACCAAAATATCTACGTCGACATGGGGCCTCTCCTTCAAAACCCTAAAATTAATTTACACTGCTACTTACCTAGGCAGCATTTGCTACGGGGCCCCCGTGTGGGCTGACAGAGCAACAATCGGCGCGGCTCGTCGCAAGTTGCTACAAAGCCAACGTCTTGCTCTTATATTCTTATGCAAAGCTTACAGGACCACAAGCACCGAAGCCTTACCTGTGTTAGCCGGAGTTTTACCCGTTGACCTTGAGATTCAGCGTCGTGCGACAATTTACTATCATAAAAAAAACATTGACAACCCGTTCTTTTTAAGCGCTCGCGATAAAATTAAAATAGCAAGACTGTTTGAACCTTTAGAAAACTCTGTGCAAAGCCTAATCTCCGAATGGCAGTCACGATGGGACTGTTCCACCAAAGGGCGACACCTTTATAATTTTTTCCCTAATATTCGTGAACGGCTATCCAAACATTGGATGGATATTGATCACTGCGTTTCTCAATTCCTGACCGGTCATGGAAATTTTAAGGCCAAACTTTACGGATTTAAACTAGTAGCATCACCCATGTGCGAGTGCTCGACCGAAGGCAACATGTTTGAACAAACCGCGCATCATGTTCTCTGGGAGTGCAGTCTCTGGCAGGACGAAAGAACTACTATGCTAAACAACCTATTCTGTACATCTGGAGTAGCATACTACGGTGATCTCGTGGACAGCGCTAGGAACTTCCGTGCCTTCAAGCGTTTTTGCCACAATTATTATTGGCAACAGTCAAACACAATAAACTCCAATATTAACTTAGCTTTAGCTTAGGAGTCACAATTATTAACCTTATTTCCGTGGTGCTCCCCCTTAAGTTCTTTGACTTTCGGTCATTGCAACTTTGTGCTGTCTCCCGCTTTTATGGGGAGGGAAATTGGATTCTTCCTACTCCTCCTATTTTCTTCTGATTAATTTCGTTGCGGGTCCCAAGACAGTATTAGCATGTCCCTCGGGCTCCCTGAGATCATATCAAAGGGTTTTCGTGGTTGGATGCCGCTGTCGATCCTGGCGACACAGGAGATACAGTGGTGGGAATGTGTGGTGGGCCAAAGCCCGTTTAAAAAGATGATATAATAGTGTTTAGTACGTCACTTCAGGAGCACATGGTGAACCTGGAAAAAGTTTTTCGTAGAATACGGGACTCAAATTTTAAAATACAGATGGACAAGTCCGAATTCTTAAAATTAGAAACTGCATACTCAGGTCATTACTAACGAGGGAATAAAACCTAATCCTGATAAAATCAAAGCAATAGAGAATTATCCATTGCCAAAAACGACTAAGGAAATAAAACAATTTTTAGGCCTAATAGGATATTATAGAAAATTTATACCCGACTTTGCACGCGTGACTAAACCTATGACAAAATGCTTAAAAAAGACAAATAAGATAGTTTTAAATTCAGAATATGTTGAATGTTTCGAAAAATGTAAGACCTTATTGACTAATGACCCAATACTGCAGTACACTGACTTTACAAAAGACTTTATACTTACCACTGACGCATCGAACGTTGCAATAGGTGCCGTACTTTCTCAAGGTCCAATCGGAGCCGACAAACCCGTCAGCTTTGCATCTAGAACTTTAAGCACTAGCGAGACTAACTATAGTACCATTGAGAAGGAGCTTTTAGCCATTGTGTGGGCTACAAAGTACTTTAGACCCTATCTGTTCGGACGAAAATTTAAAATAATTACTGACCATAAGCCCCTTCAATGGATCATGAATATTAAAGAACCTAACTCGAGACTAACTTGATGGCGACTCAAACTCAGTGAATATGACTACACTATAGTATATAAGAAAGGCAAGTGTTACACCAATGCCGACGCCCTATCTAGAGTTCAAATTAATAACGAGGAAATAGAGTCCCTTCTCACAAAATGCGGAATTGACCTTTCTATAAGACCTGAACCCTCTGAAGGTTCAACCACCGTTACAGCACATACATCAGCTGAAAACCCTATACTCGAGATCCCCGTAACTGACGAACCACTTAACAAATTTCATAGGCAGGTCTGTCTCACGATAGTAGGTGACATAAAACGACGACCGACTGTTACTAAGCCATTCGACACACACACACGTACCCATATTCAAGTATCATAGTCAAATTTGGAGCAGGATGTAGTAGACGCTATAAAAGAGTATGTTAATCCCAAGATAAAGACAGCCCTTAAAATTACACCTCCCCTAGGTATGTACTCTATTATACCGATACTACAAAATAAGTTTAAGTCATCCTCCATGCATCTTGTTTTAGCAAAAACGGAGCTGGAAGACGTAAAAGAGTATTTGCGACAACAGGATATTATAAGACACTATCACGAAGGAAAGACGAATCATAGAGGTATAAATGAGTGCTATTTAGCTTTATCTCGCAAATACTATTGGCCAAAAATGCGCGAAGAAATAACAAAATATATTAACGAATGTACTATCTGTGGACAATGCAAATATGATAGAAATCCTGTTAAACCCCAACTCAACATTGTACCACTAGCCACGAAACCATTTGAAATAGTACATTTAGACTTATTTACAGCACAGAATGAAAAATACTTGACGTTTGTTGACTCTTTCTCTAAGTACGGACAAGCTTACCACTTACGTGACGGAACAGCCAGCAATCAGTCTTCTACAGAGACTACTTACATACTGTACACACCATGGACTTCCCTTGACAATTGTGACTGACAATGGGACCGAATTTACCAATCAGCTATTTTCCGAATTTGTAAGATTGCATAAAATTATTCACCATAGAACTTTACCCCACTCACCCAATGACAATGGTATCAAAGAGCGTTTCCACTCCACACTTTTAGAACATCTTCGAATATTGAAATTGAAGCAGAAAGACAAACCGACCGTTAACCAGATGCCCTACGCAATATTAGCATATAACAGTTCTGTTCATAGTTTCACAAAATGTAGGCCCCATGACATTATTAGAGGACATTTTGATCCTAGGGATCCACTGGACATCAATTTGACCGAGCATCTAATGCAGCAATACGTTCTGACTCATCGAGACCAAATGAAGACAGTTTACGAAATGATTAATGACTATACTACCCGTGACCGTACTAATTTAATGAACAACAGAAATAAAAATCGTGAACCAGAAATAGAATATGTCCCAGACCAGCAGGCTTTTATCAAAAACCCTATGGCCAACCGACAAAAATTAGCACCCCGATACACACATGATAATGTTTTAGCTGACTTACCCATTCATATTTACACATCGAAGAAAAAAGGACCCGTTGCGAAAGCTCGCCTTAAGCGTGCCCCTAAGACTAAGAATTTGTTACAGGATTCGACTGTTGATGATACTACACCTGACCATGGCAGCAGACATAAGACTTGAACAACTTGACAGCGGACCTGGACTCTTACCATTTAGACTCGGTAGAGCAAAGTTCATCAGCCATTATCATTCATTCATTCAATATGTAGAACTTACTGAGTTAGAAGAACGTATTGACTCTGTATATAGTCAATTAGATTACTTTAAGACTAAGCTAGATAACGTATCCTTACCTGTATTTGAAATTCAAATTGATTACTTATATTCTAAATTAACAAAAGTAAATTCGCAATTAAAAACATTCGAACCTAATAGAGTACATAGAGGAATAATTAATGGTTTAGGATCAATAATAAAAAGTGTAACTGGTAATTTGGATCATTCAGATGCCGAAAGGTATAATAAAGTAATAGATTTATTGCAGAAAAATGAGAATAACTTAGTTGCAGAATATAATAACCAAATTAGTATTAATAAAGCCTGGATGAATCAGTATGATATGATAATAGATAACCTAGTAGATAATCAGAAGAAAATTAATCAAACTTTAGAGTTAATTTTAGATAAATATAGTTCAGAAGTAAAGTTTGCAAAATTTGCACAGTTGCTAGCAATTATTACTGAGAATACCGACGATATATATTTAGAATTAATTAGATTAGAGAATATTTTAGGTTCTATCCGTGCATCGAGCACTCATCATAGTATGTTAAGTATAGATAATTTAGAAAGTATGATAGGTAGACTTAAGAAAATTTATAGCAATAATCAAGTCTTAGAATCTGATTTAAGAGACTATTATGATATTATTAAGCCTGGCAGTTATTTTCTAGATAAGCGAATAGTAATAGTTTTTAAATTTCCTATGGTAGCTCTCAATGACTATGATTTCTTCCGTCTGTCCATTGTCCCGAATAAACTCCAGCAAACATTTATCCCTCCACATCCTTACATAGCAACCGATGGGAAATTTTTCATGTACATAGAGAGAGAATGTCCGAAGATAAATGATTACCTTCTCTGTGAAGAAATGATAAACTACTCGTATCAACCCCGAGAGAGCCCTGACTGTATACAGAACATCATCATCAATCAATCCCTGGACAAGTCATGCAGCCCCACGAAAGTCACCTTAACGAGAGAAGCAATGGAGCAACTGGATGATCAACATTATACCATAATTTTCCCAAGACCGACTAAAGTTCAACTGCAATGCGAACGGAAGGAGTACAAGACGATATCCGGCAGCTTCCTGGCTACAATACCCCGTGGATGTTCCCTGCGGACAGATTCGTTCAACATCATTAACATTAACGACGAGATCAAAGGACAACCCCTGAAGATCGCCGAAGTTCGAGACAACCTTGCAGTCGCAGACAACTTTATTCCCCATATGACCCTCAATTCTTTCGACCTGAAGAATCTACATAACCCGGAAGACCAAGTAATTCTACAGAGCCCTGTCCAACTAAATCAAATATCTTCTTCACTGTACCATACAACGTTGCCCTTATACACGTTAGTACTTGGTATAGTTACAATTTCCCTTATTCTTCTCATCCGACGTCGCCGCTTGCGTCGACAAAAGGACAGTGGTCTAAACGAGGGTGTCTCTCCAACCAGCCAAGCTGATCAACCAGTCTACGCAGTTCCTGTAAAGAATCAAGAATCTCTGCCAGCAACTTTCTCGCTCAAAGTCCTCAAATAGTTGCTGCTCTGGGGGGGGGTCGAGGAATTACGCACGGACCTCTAAAGGAGAATGCTGATGCAGCCACACGTGCCCGGTCAACGCCGTCGCCTTCGAGGAAACACATCAGCAGTTTTCGGCATTACCGCGTTTTCATAATTATATTCTAATAAAATTGTCATTCCATTCCGGTCTAGGATCGATCGCGGAACAATTATTGTAAATTAAATATAAGTTAGTTTAATAAATTTCTTGAATAATTTTTGTTTTTTTTTGGAAGCCCGGGCTGCAGAACTCGTAATTCACACGACACAATACAATAGACGCAAAGATAATAAACAAAAGGCGAGCGGTGCTCCGGCGCATACGTTTTATGGCGGTGCAGTACTCGCTATGCGTAAACAACCTATCGCCTATATCGATCACTAGGACACGTCTATCGCGCGCAGAGGTCCGTCCGCGACTCAAATAATAAAGTTTACCTATTGAAAAGTTGTGCTTTTGATTTTTAAATTATTCTCTTCCACTTCAAGTAAACTCATAAACTGTAAAATTTTGAAGAAAATTTGCATATTTCTTTCTTTTAAACATATAGCAAAATAATAAAATATTTTTTTTTGATTTGTATCGTTGCTAATATTCCAAAGAAAGAAAATAAGTTGAAAAAATATATAATTTAGATTTAAAATTAATATTTTTGTATGTAGATGATCATACCTCCAAATGTGCTTGTTGTGTGCCTCGTCAGGTAAATGGCATTCCTATTTTTCTTTGGTTTTAAATAGGAAGTTTAAAATTATTATTTTTTTTGGCTTAACAAAGCCTTCTATTTCTTAATGTGTATAACTTTTTAGCTCTTACTTTATTAAATTTTCTGAAAATGTAGCACAAACTTTTCACGGATATTTCGAAGAAAATCTGTATTTTATTTCTTTTGGTTAGGTTTTTACAGAATAAAATTGATTTTTTATTTATCTTTTTCATTAATTATATTTGCTAAAACATACTTAAAGGCAAAAAATACAAATTAGGTTAAGAACTGATATTTTTTGTATTCAGGTAAGCATTTTCCAAACATAGGTCGCAGCATGCGTCTTTAGTATGTACGTGAGATTTGTAGCACCCAATTTTTTTTCTGGCTTTAAGTAGGAAGTTTAAATATATTTCAAAGACTAGAAAAAGTCTTTCATTAGTCGATGCATTTAATGTTTTAGCTCTCACTTAAATAAATTTTCAACAAATATAGAAAAATATTTTCGGTCTCTTTTACACATTTTTGGAGATATTTAAACGTTTTTAAGTACTTGAAAGTTATCATTTCTCTAAAAATTAAATACGCACAACAAGTAAGTTTAACACACTTTTCGTTACAACCCTTAAATCCACCCAAACCCTTTTATCTTGGTTACGACGAGCGTTAATCTCTAAAAACTTTGCAAAAACCTTATAGTTGTATTTGGCTTAGCAAAGCAAACTTTCTTTTTTAAAAATTGTGTATTTGGTTAATTTTCAACGTAAACAATCGGATAAGAGTCATTAAATAACAAGAACAAGAATTTTTTTTTCTGGAACGGTTATATATGGTGAAATATTAATTTTTAATTAAGTAACTAAAAAATTAAAAGCACAAAAAAAATTTTGGTAAACTTTGCAAGTTATAGTGTAAAAAAGAAAATGACACCTCAAAAACAAAAATCCATTCACTATTACAATTTCCGAAAATTCGCCAGAGCGACTGCACTAATAGTACATTTTGGCTTTAATAGTAATTGAAATAATTTATTTTTAAATTTATTAAATGTCATTTTTTTCAAATCATTTGGTAGTTTGTTAAATATACGGATAGCCATACAGTATGCATTTTTAGAAAATAGTGCTAGTTTCTGGTCAGGAATACACAAATTTTCTCGTTTCCTACCTCTATATTTATAACAGTCCTTGCTTTTAGCAAATAAGTATGAATGTTTATAAGCAGATATAGCCGTTTCGTAAATGTAAAGACATGGCAGAGGCAGTACATTCAGAGGTTATTTGGAGATATTACAACGTTTTAAAGTAGAGATCAACTACGATAACATGGCGCGCCCCTCCAAATGACTGTTTCAATGTGTGTAGTCACATCCTTATGAAAAAGTTTGTATGTAGTAAGTATTCAACCAATCACAGTACACGTAATATTTCACTTAATGTCACTTATTACCAATATTTGTTGGTCAACTAATCATAACTAGCCGACCGCGCAAGACAACGCACTTCAAACGTTTTGACAACGTACTTCAAACGTTTTGAATTTTGGAGGGGCGCGCTATGTTATCGTAGTTGATCTCTACTTAAAACTCATCGTTTCTCTAAAAATTAAACACGCACAATAAGTGCGTGTTAACACACTTTTCTTTACAACCCTGAAATCCGCCTAAACCCTTTTATCTTGGTTACGACGAGCGTTAATAATTAAAAGCACTAAATAATTAAAAGCACAAAAATGTTTTTGATACACTTTGCAAGTTATAGTGTTAAAAAGAAAATGACACCTCAAAAACAAACATCTATTCACTATTACAATTTTCGGAGGTTAAAACCTCTGGGCGCTGCACTAAAAGAGTAAAATTTTTTATAGCATCCACGGCCCACGGGTTCCGTAAGGTACTAACTACTAATTACATATTCTGTGCCACGGGCTCGTTTAAAAATCACAAGTTATCTATAACTACAAAAATAACGTCTTGTTCTAATTCGTAAAGAACAGAGGAACTCACCTTCCTGGCTCAGGGTGGAGTCGAGACTAGCGACGGTCGTGTTCTCGGCGGCGGCGGCGGCGGCGGCGGCGGGGGCGGCGCCCGGGGCCGGCCTCCTGGGGGCGCCAGGCTTGCGGATGCGATGGCGCACCCCGCCGTTGATCTGGCCGGGCTCGCGGCGCCGCCGGCCCGCCGTCCTGGCGCGCCTGCGACGCTGCACGTGCGCCACATCCAAGGCGCGAGATATCGTGTCGGAGACGGGGGCGGTCAGCTCGGGGTCGGTCCGGCCGTAGAACGACTTGGCCGACAGGATCTCCTTCAGCCGGTCGGCGCCGAACAGCGCCAGCCTCGCCCGGGGCACGGGCGGCTCGACCCGCGGGTGCTTGGGCGCACCGCCGCCGCCGCCCGGCGAGTCGTCGTAGTGGAGGCGCTTGGGGGCGCGCTCGTCGCCGCCGCCGGTCTCACCGACGGAGCGGCGGTTGGGGCCCAGCCTCGGCGGGGAGGCTCGGGCGTCGACGGCGGCGTGGGGCGTCTTCAGCATGCTCGCGGGGGAGACGACGTCGTCGATGTCGATCCGCGTCGGCCGGCCGAGCGCGGTGGGCGGCGGGGTGGCGGGGGAGGCGGGCGAGGCGGGCGAGGTGGCCTCGTTCCTTCCCCTCTCGACAAGCACCCCCCGGAAGGAGTACCTCGGGGTGGTCTCGTTGCGGTCGCGGCGGCGCGGGCGCGCGGGCGTGTTCTCCTTGGAGTCGGCGCCGGAGTCGGAGTCGAAGTTGAGGTCCTTGAGGGAGCTGCTGCAGCTCTCGGCGTCGGCGATGAGGGAGGCGAGGCTGCGGCGCGCGCGGCCGGCGGGGGCGGCGGTGGCGCTGGCGCTGGAGTGGGCGGAGGAGGGCGTGGAGGGGGCGCGGCGCGGGCGCGGCGTGCCCGGCGTCGACGCCCAGCCCGCCGGCTCCCCGGAGTACCGCGTTTGATATTTTTTCAGTGTGAAAGGTGACTTCATGAAATGTTTGAGATCTTGGCTCTCCTGTAATTTTCTCGTGTGCGACCTGGTTCCTCCTGAAAAAGGCCGAAAAAGATTGAACGTCGAAAGCTTTCGGGGCGAATATTACTTATAGTGAGGGAGCCCAAATTTTTTGTGAGTAGCTTCATTTTGATAAGACGAACATTTTTTTTTGGAAAAAATCTTGAAAGTGGTAGCTAACAGAGGTAGAAATGGAATTTCATACTTTCATTTGATGGTCCTAAAATATGGATTGTTCTATTTGTAGGACAATGTTACTTTTAAGTTATATTTAAACTAATAATAACAGTGGCCGGTTTCATTGAAACCAGGCCAGTTACGCAGGAGTAATTTTATAGTGCCCAAGTGTGTGCGCAGTACCCAAGAGCACTCTCTATTCCTTGTACTCTTATAACCCAGTGGGACGGAAGACTGACACGACTAGCTAGAGATCAGGAGCAGGACCAACATTTTACATGCCCATCCGACGTATGGATCATCTTACTTAACAGACAATCAGGTGATCAGCCTGCATTGTCCTAACCAAACTTGGAAATAACATGTTTCCAACGCGGGAATCGAACCCACGACCTCCGAGTCAAGAGCCACGCTCTTAACCACTGGACCATGGAAGTGTTGGAGTTATATAACTATTTATTTTATTATTAGCCTTTATTCAGAAAAAATACACTTATTTTACATATAAGCATTGCAAAATATTCAAATTAATTATTATTCGGTAGCGCGGTCTCTGTTTCTGTGTGCCTCTTGGCAAAGGCCTCCCCCAACAGCTTCCACTCACTTCTCTGACATGCCACTCTAGTCCACATTTTGCCAGCCATTTGTACTATTTCATCTTCCCATCTTTTTAGAGGTCTGCCCTTTTTTCTTTTTGCCCCTCTGGGATACCAAGTCGTTATTATTTTTGTCCATTTGTCTGGCCCTCTCAAAACATGTCCGGCCCACTTCCATTTCAATTTTTTAGTTTTATATGTTACATCAGTTACACCTGTCATTTTTCTCAACTCCTTGTTTTCTATTTTGTCTATCCTTTTCTTTCCAACCATACTCCTCTCCATAGCCCTCTGCCCGACTTCCAGCATACTTGTATGAGCTTTTGTTAGTGCCCAAGTTTGGCACCCATTATGTTAGAATGGGTAGAATGCATGTATTAAATAGTTTTCTTTTAGTGCCCATGTTTAAACTTTTGCATTTTACTATTTCTTTAAAGGACCAGAATCTTTTCCAGGCATTGCCAATTCTTTTTTGTATTTCTTTGGTTGTTGTATCATGTAGGCTGATATATTATAGGCTGATTTTCATCTAAAGTTCTGGTGATTCTTCCTAATATAATTCTTGAAAATAATTTATATATGCTGGACATCAAACTGATGGGCCTGTAGTTCCCAATATCATCTCTATTACCTTTTTTGTATAGCAGTGTTATTGTTGAAACTTTCCATTGGAGTGGTATTTCTTCTGATCTTACTATTTCGTTGAAAACTTTGGTTAATACTAGTACGACAAGATCTTTATTTTCGTTTAGTACTTCATTGCGTATAGAGTCTGGACCAGGTGCTTTGTCTTTTTTCTGAGTGGTTATTGCTTTCTCAACTTCCCGTTGGATGATGCAGGGCACCTCACTTGTGTCCTGTAGTTCGACGTCCACATGTGGTGTTTGTTTGGAGTACAGGCTCCTGTAGTATTCTGTGGCTATGTGGATTATGTCCGGTCTTTTTGTTTTTGTTTGTCCTCTCCTATCTGTGAGCTTGGGTATCCATTCTTCTTTTACCTGTAATAGTTTTATTGCCTTTTTAGTACCTCCTGTTTCTCAATGAGTTTCTAGGGTTTTCAGTCTGTGATATTGTCCATCTTTTCTGATATTTGTCCTTATTAATTTACTTAGTTCAGCTATTTCCTTTCTTAGTTGTGTTGTTTTTGGTTTGATTTTTGTTTTTAGCCCTCTCCTGTTAATTATCTCTTTTGTTTCTTCGGATATTATTTTCTTATCAGTTTTTGGTCTATTTTGACTTCTTTGGCATTTATTTATTACATCTGTTAGTCTATCGTAGCTATCTTGTAGGTGCTTATTTGCTTGGTCTTCCATGAAGTTCTTTAATTCATTTTGCAGTTGATCTTTTGTTATTTGCTCTTTATTTTTGCCTATCTCTCCTTCCTGACGTTTGACGTTTTGTTCCGTTTGTTTTTAGTTTGGCTCTAACCATTCGATGATTTGTGTTAAAATTTAGTCCTGAAATCACCCCGCAATCTTCGAATTGTTTGTTTTTGTTGGTTAATATGTAATCGATTTCGTTTTTATGGATTCCATTTGGAGAGATCCAGGTCCATCGGTTTTTTTTTCCTTCTTTTTGAATTTGGTATTTAAGTTTATTAATTGATGTTCTAGAGCTAGGTTGACAAGTTTTTCGCCGTTTTTTGTTCTTTTACCTTTACAGTAAGGACCAAGAATGTGCTCTTCTCCGTCTCTTCTTTTACCTATCTGGGCATTGAAGTCTCCCATTAGGATTAGTTTCTTAGAGTTAAGTGACTTTAGGAGTTCATTCAAATTAGCATAGAAGTCTTCGATTATGGCCTTGGATGATTGTTCCGTTGGTGAGTAAATCTGAACTATATCCCATATGTCATCATTTGGTGGCAGTCTTATCTTAAGAACGGCTATACGTTCTGAAATTCCACGTAGTTCCTCAATGTTTGTTTTCAAATCTTTATGGATCATAAACCGAACGCCATGTAGACCCTGCGTTTCTCCTTTATGATACATGAAGTCTCCATAGTCTGAGATTTGGTCTCCATAGCGCCTGACTTCGCTTATTCCAATTATGCTCCACTTAATATTTCTTAATGCAAATTTTAGTTCAGTAAGACTTTCTTCCGTTCTGAGTGTTATTTATATATATATATATATATATATATATATATATATATATATATATATATATATATATATATATATATATATATATATATATATATATATATATATATTATTTAGGTTTAGATTTGTGTTTGGGGGGTTGTGGTCTGATTCCCCACGGGGACTAACCGGATTGGGGAATTTCGAGTTGTTTTTATTTGTTTTACTTTCACTTGCTTTTATTTTATTTTTCCGGCTACCGCGTTCTAGTTGTTTTTTGTCTGGATGTCTTTATAGCTCCCTGCTTCCTGTTTTTTGTTCCATTGAAGGGGTTCACTTTAGACAGCTTATTAGGCTGTGGTGTATCTACTTGTTTAAAGTTCCACGCTTGTGAGAAACTGTTAGGTGGTGTATGCGGAGGAGAGGACGGGACTCTTTTTCTTTTCTCATTGTTTTTCTCGCTTGCCGGTTTGTTGCTGACAACAAGTTTATCATATTTTATTATTGCGAACTTTCCTGACTTTCTGGCTTCTATCAGCTTGGGAATTAAAGCTTTCCTTGTTTCTAGGACCTCCTTTGGAAAATCTTCGGATATAAATATATTTTCTCCAATTCTCTTCCTATTTTTCATTAGGTCAGATTTCCTCCACCCTAATATAAGGGTTAATTTTATGGGTCTTGGTTTTCCCTCGATTTTCTTCCCAATTCTGTTCAGTTTGCAAATTTCCCATCTGTCCCACTCGATAAGGTTTAGGCTTTTGTATGCGTTGTTCAAGACATCTAGCACAGTCTCCATAAGATGCTTATTGTCATTTTCTTTTTCATCTATTCCTTGAAGGATGACGTTGTTCTTTCTTGCTTCTTGCTCTAGACCGTTTATTCTGGATTTTAAGGTAGAGACCTCGTGTTTCAGTGCCTCATTTTCTTGCTGGATTGGCAGAAGTCTCTCCTCAATTGCAGATGTTATTGTTTTGTGAACGTTTTCAGTTATAGTTTCAGCTTGCTTTCTTAGTTCTTTAAAATGTTGTAACAATATATCAAATTGTTCGTCCATGTTTCCCATTTTTTGGTAAGTGAGTGCAAACGTTGGCAACACTAATGTGGCAATGGCTTGTAGCCAGCTCTCAACAAATTAAAAAGTGAATGTGTTGTCTATGGTCTTGTCTCTGATTTAGACTTCGCTGATCGCTCTATATTAACTGTCAAATAGAAGTTACTATGACTCACTATGCTTGCACTTTTTACACTTTTTTTCCTGTTTATTTCGAGTTGTTTGGGCGAGAAAACAATTATTCGTCGGAAAAACACCAGTGGCCTTACGATTTTGCACTTCGTTTTCACTTTTATGAGGGATAAACTAATATTATCGAAAATTTTTGAAGAGCTATTCAAAAGAACGTTTGGTTGCTTTGACAGATAACAGCCGAAAATATATAACTATTAACCTATCAATAAATACAAATAATCGGCCAAGTGCGAGTCGGACTCGCGCACGAAGGGTTCTGTACCGATAAAGAGCAAAAATAGGCAAAAAATTGTGTTTTTTGTATGGGAGCCCCCCTCAATTTTTTATTTTATTTTAATATTATTATTAATTATTAAAGAACACATACAATCATGGATTTTGTGAAAATTTAAAGTGTCTAATAGTTACCATTATTGAAATCGAGCAAAAAAGGCCAAAAAAATCACGTTTATTGTATGGGAGCCCCCTTAATTATTAATTTTACTTTGTTTTTAGTATTTGTTGTTATAGCGGCAACAGAAATACACAATCTGAAAATTTCAGAAGTCTAGCTATAGCAGTTTTTGAGATACAGCCTGGAGACAGACAGACGGACAGACGTCAAAGTCTCAGTAATAGGGTCCCGTTTTTACCCTTTGGGTACGGAACCCTAAAAATCAGCTGGTTAGGATTCCGTTTTAGGGTTCCGTAGTCAACCAAGTTTTGTTGATTACAGAACCCTAAAATTTAATAGTTTTTTTTTTATGCAATAAGGGGGCAAACGAGCAAACGGGTCACCTGATGGAAAGCAACTTCCGTCGCCCATGGACACTCGCAGCATCAGAAGAGCTGCAGGTGCGTTGCCGGCCTTTTAAGAGGGAATAGGTTAATAGGGGGGAGGGGGTAGGAAAGGGAATAGGAGAGGGTAGGAAAGGAAATAGGGGAGGGTAGGGAAGGGAAAAGGATAGGGGATTGGGCCTCCGGTAAACTCACTCAGTCGGCGAAACACAGCGCAAGTGCCATTAGTATTTCACGCCAGCTTTCTGTGAGCGCGTGGAATTTCTCCAGTCGAGCCGGCCCATTCGTGCCGAAGCATGGCTCTCCCACGACTAAACTCTAACTGTGTTGAGTTCTTCAAGCATGTGTTGCATTTAACTTAATATGTAATTAGAGAAGTTTAAGTTTTAGCATGAGAATGGTTTAACGAGGGGCACTATAGATGAGATCTGAACAGACAATCAGTGTTGTGTATTAAAATGAAAACATGAGCAGCAGGTCACATAAAAATAGAATTGAATGTAGTATACAGTATGTAAAACATTGCCTGCCCTGGGGCAGAGCCCATCAGAGCAAAGAGTTAACAACTAATTAATTCTGCAGCTTTATATGAAGCCCCATTGATAAGCCTTACAATGACAGTTTCCCAATTTTTTATATCATGGGCTCATGGCCCCCCCTTAATTTTTTTTAAAGCACAATTTTGTACTATTTTTATTTTATAATGGTACGGAACCCTTCGTGCGCGAGTCCAACTCGCACTTGGCCGATTTCTATTTTTATTATCTGACATAATATAATGTAATTCTAAAAACACCAAAATAATATACCTATGTAACCAGTGATATGCTGTCGGATTACAAGGGGCACCGGATTAGCCAGGGGTCAGATTAGCGAGGGTCTAGTGCAGTGGCGTAACTATAGGGTGGCAGGACTGCCCAAATGCCACAGGCCCCCGACTCAAGAGGGCCCCAGGGCCACGACCTTAGAAAATGTTTACACATTGTAACTTGTATCTGAGTTCTGACTTTACTTGTAAAGATTTTTTTAAAGTTTTGCTTAAAATCAATTAAAGCAAGACAAATAAAATGATAATACAATTTCAGTTGTATTATGGTTTTTACGGATAGAGCCATTCAAAAGAATTTGCCAGGAGCCCCAGATGGTATAGTTACGCCACTGGTCTATGTTATATTTATGAAATTAGTAACACTGTCCTTAATATGGATGGATCTTCAGATTAATGAAAATAGTATGTATTCTTAAAAAAAAATTAACACGGGGTCAACTTTAGCTTGGAATAAGAGTGCTAATTGTCTCTGGTAACATGGCTTCTCAAAATTTTGTGTAAGTTAGGTTACATTTTAAAGCACTTTAAAAGAATTCATAGCAGTGTCTATATAGGTGACAGTTATTTAGGAACAGATACCATTAGAAAACAAATACCTATAAATAATAATAACAACCTGCAAAAGAAATTAAGAATTAAGTGAATGAATTACAACACTGTGTGACATGATCATATCAGCTAAATGCTGCTAGATCATTAACCATAAATAAATAAAATAGAAGTTTGGTAATTGAAAAAGTATTTAAAATCTTATTATATTATAACCTTTCAACTCCCAAGCGGTCGAATTTCTTTTTTCCAAGAATCCAAGATCGAAGGATTAAATTACTTTGAATTAATGTAAATTATTGAAATTATATAGGTAGTATTATTTTCATTTGCCATAATTATAACTTATTAAAGACCTTTTATAGCTAGCCTATGGAACTAATATTATGATTTTTTGAGTGGCAGAAATAGTATTTACTTGGTGATCAATAAAATCAATAACAATAATACTAACCTACTTAAATATTTATTATTTTACCATTCAAATTTGTAATTTCTCAACAACCTACAATTAAAAAATATTTTTAAGAAATGCCACAATTTACTATAAATAAATATTACTTACTCTTAACCATACAAGAAGAGTATATCCCACAGAAATAAATTAAGATAGAACGGCGACGTGCATGAGTTGCTAAGGAATCGCGCGTGTCAATTTTTGTTTTGTTTTTAGTTAGAACAAATAACTTACACGTGGAAAGAAATACCTCCTTTTGATCGACTCACTTTCCCACTTCCTTTTTTTACTATTAGACACTGCACAATGAGGCATTTTTGCACAACCGCTCCGGTGTAATCAATTCGAGACGTGCGCGCTGACTGAATGAACGTTCAACGGATCTTGCCCACTTGTGCAAGATTGAAACACGCATACTCCACCCGCTTAGCCATTCTATCTTGATTTATTTCTGTGGTATATCCCATAAACCAGTCTCAAATAAGTAGTCTCAAGATGTGATTGGCGGAGTACACATACATATAAATCACAGTATCTTCCACTTTTAATGTGCTCACATAATATTTTGTGATATCAAGCAGGAGCTCGGTCAAAATTGTATCCGGCATAAACGCATACAACTGGGAATTGGTAAGTAAAGAATTTGGTAAATTTTTTCATTCATTTTCACCTGATGGTGAAATAATTATACCCAATATCAGATGGTCGACGAGTGAGTGATAATAATTCTAATTATATTTATATGTACTAATTTTTCTTTCAATAAATACATTACGCGCAATGATTTTCTGTTAATATAAAGTGCTAATGAGTGGCAGTGTCAAATGAAAGAGCATCATGAACAAAACGATGAATGGTCTGACATGCCGTCTGCCGATCGCAATATACTTACGCCACATTCTCTCAGGTGTAACTGGATAGTTGTCATCGCCGGAGCTGGAGTCCAAGGTACTGATGATGCCCAGGTCGCAGTCGTTGCTGTCGCTTTCGCTGTCCACGACGGACAGCCGACGGTGTCTGAGGGGCTCCTCGGGCTCCACCCCTCTCAAGAATAAGCTTTTCTTTCTTTCGGACATTTTGGGCGTGTGGGTGTGTGCGACCCTGTTAGATCTGCGTGGCGTCACTGTAGACATCGTTCATCACTTTAGATGCCCCAACATTAAAACCGAACCACTCTAGCCTCGGCTCGCTCGACTTGCACACCTGCTTTTGGCGCCACCCGAGTTTATGTGCTTTTTAGTAACAGAAAAATACTTCATTACGATTTAATCTTTCTCGCAATGGAACTTGTGGAACAAATAAACGACACAATTATTAAAAACCAAAGAAACAACGCTAAACTACAAAAAAGTCATCTTTAAAACGCAGATAACATGGCCACAATCGTGTAAAGTTTTTGTTTGCTTGGCGCGTAAACAACTGTCAACCAAAGCTGTCAACTCACAACTGTCAAGTCAACCACAGATTACTAGTATAAAACGCTTAGGGTAAATGACTAGTAGATTGGACAGTACTAGTCAATGGAAAAAGCACAAAAACACCAAAATATTTATGAATGTTGCTTTAAAAACTGACTGTATTTC
Organism: Polyommatus iphigenia; assembly: GCA_963422495.1. NCBI lineage: Eukaryota > Metazoa > Arthropoda > Insecta > Lepidoptera > Lycaenidae > Polyommatus > Polyommatus iphigenia. The sequence continues at coordinate 18,224,860 of OY730190.1, read as the reverse complement.
TTTAAGAACAGGCGTTCTTTTACTTTAAAAACAGGAAATTTTTAAAGCAACAAATCAAATCAAATCAAAATATTTTTATTCGGAGTAATTTTTTTACAAAAACATTACCGAACGTCGATACTACGGTGCCTACCACCGGTTCGGGAACTAACCCGTCGAGAAGAATCGGCGTAAGAAACTCGCACGGGTCCATCTTTTGCTAAAAAGATGGAAAATTACAATTAAAAACATATACAGTACAACACGGTCACATTAACCTGACGCACCACTGGAATGCAATATGCCATCACCGCGCGTCTAGTTAATTTGAACTTAGAGCTGTTTACAATAGGAATTATAAAAAATATTCTAGTAGCCTGTAAGAACCACCCTATTCCCAAGGTGTGTTGTCGTTGATGAAATCATTGATTTTATAATAAGCTTTAGTACACAAACGTTCTTTTACTACATTTTTAAATTTATTGACAGAGAGATTTTGAACGTTTTCTGAGATTCTATTGTACAGGCGTATACACTGGCCTTTAAAAGATTTGCTGACTTTGCTGAGTCTGATCACTGGTATTTCTAATTTGTTCTTATTCCTAGTGTTAAAACAATAATTGTCGCTTTTCTTTTTGAAATTATTTAAGTTCTTTCTTACATACAGTACATTATCCAAGACGTATTGAGATGCGACGGTCAGAATATTTATTTCCTTAAACTTTTCTCTTAAGGATTCACACGATGACATCTTATAAATAGAACGTATGGCTCGCTTCTGCAGCACGAATATTGAATTAATATTCGCTGCATTTCCCCATAGAAGGATTCCATAGGACATAATGCTGTGGAAGTAACTAAAGTAAACAAGTCGCGCTGTTTCTACATCAGTTATTTCTCTGATTTTTTTAACAGCATATGCTGCAGAACTGAGCCTATCCGCCAGATTTGCAATATGCGGACTCCACTGTAATTTACTGTCTAAAGTTATACCTAGGAAAACAGTGGTGTCCACTAATTTCATTTTCTCATCATTTAATAGTACATTGGTTTGTACTTGCCTAACATTTGGCAAACTGAACTTTAAACATTTCGTTTTGTTAGAATTTAATAGTAAATTATTAGCATTAAACCATTGTACTATTTTTGAGAGAGCACTATTTACCTCGTCGTAATTAAATTGTTGTCGCTTCACATTAAAAATTAGTGAAGTGTCATCAGCAAAAAGTACTATCTCATGCTTATCTTTAACTAGATAAGGTAGGTCATTTATGTAAATGAGAAAAAGAAAGGGACCTAAAATAGATCCTTGTGGAACACCTAGCTTTATTTTACTACCATTAGACCTTTTAGAATTAACTTCAACCCTTTGCGTTCTATTTGCAAGGTAAGAACTTAACAGTTTTAGGGCCGTGTCCCTTATACCATAATGATACAATTTTCTGATTAATGTAGCATGTTCAACGCAATCAAATGCTTTGGATAGGTCGCAGAAGATACCAAGTGCATCCTGCGACCCCTCCCAAGCTTCAAATATACTACATAGAAGACTGATGCCTGCATCTGTAGTGGACCTACCTTTAGTAAAGCCAAATTGATTGTTATGTAACAAATTATTACAGTTAAAGTGAACTAGTAATTGATTCAGAATTATTTTTTCAAATATTCTACTAAAAGTTGGCAAAATAGATATTGGTCTGTAGTTAACTGGGTCAGACTTAGTCCCAGCTTTGAAGAGAGGCATCACCTTGCTATGCTTCATTAGGTCAGGGAACACACCATTTTTAATACAATTATTAAAGACTAGTGCTAAGTGCGGGGCAATGATGTCAATTATTGATTTAATAACTCTTGTGGACATACCCCAGAGATCAGTTGTACTTTTAACATTCAGCGATTTGGAAGTCTTAATAATATCCCTGGAGTCGATTTCTTTAAAAATAAAATTGACATCACATTCCTTGACATTTTCTTTAAGTAACCTTTCCGCAACTTCAGGTGAGGAATTTAAGTCTTTTGTAGCTGAGATCGGAATGTCAGCAAAAAACTTCTCAAAAACTGTCGCAACCTCAAGGTCAGAGCTGATCTTTTTATCATCAATATAAAGTTCAAGTTTAGAGTTACGACAAATGACTCTTCCAGTCTCATCTGCGATAACTTTCCAGGTGGTTTTCACTTTATTTTTAGAGTTCTTTATTTTTTCTTTTATGTGGAGGGCCTTCGCAGCTTGACAGACTTTTCTAAAAATTTTTGAATATTTCTTTACGTATATTTTAAAGGATTCACTAGTATCCATTGTTTTTTCATCATATAACTCATACAGTCTTTGCCTACTTACAATAATACCTGGAGTTGCCCAATTTCTGAAATTATTTTTTTTATTATTTAAACTGACCGTTTTAGAAGTAAATACAGACTTGAATTGGTTTCTTACTACTTTAAACAATGTATTAAAAGCTTCATCTGGTTTATTTGACATATCTAAGCGATGAAGACTTGAAACAAGTTTACTTCTAAATTTCTCAATACGTTTTGTATTTACAGGAATAAACTCAATCTTTTCTTCAGTATTACTATCACATTTCATGTTAAAAGAAGCTAACTGTCCGCGATGATCAGAACTCAGAGCATTAATTATTTATTTTTTACAGGGAGTAACATTTGTGAAAATATTATCAATGCAAGTGGCAGTTGTTTCGCAAACTCTAGTTGGTTCATTAAATAATTTAATTAGGTTATACGATTTTAATAACATTAACAAATATTGTGTTTTTGTGCTTTTTCCAATGACTGGTATTGTCCAATCTACTATAGTCATTTACCTTATTCCATTTGACTCTGCCGGCGCCAGATAGCTTCACTTGTTTGAACACTTATTTGATTGCTAAGAGTGGGTTGCACGAACTAACTATGACTTTAACTTTAACCGGAAAAAGTGACAGATATCGTATGGGGTGTTTGGACGCCATATTTAACTTTAACTTTAACCACGCCTCTGGTGCAACCCACACTATGTGTGGCACGGGACTTTGAATATGTATTCAAAGTTTGAACAAACATTTGCACTTTGCCATACGGTGTCGGTTTTTTAGCGCACATTAAAGCGTTCAAAGTTGACTGTGTTCAAATGTTTGCGTAGCCTGCCATACTTGCGCAAACTCCAGTTGCGCAAACAGTGTTGAGCAGAACGGTTGTCTGTGTCTATGCGCGTAAACACGAAGATTTTCAAAATGGACTGGAGCAACGAGTGTTTCCTTGAATTTGTTGAATATGAAACCCATGGGAGAGCCATGCTTCGGCAAGAATGGGCCGGCTCGACAGGAGAAATACCACGGGCTCACAGAAAACCGGCGTGAAACAGCGCTTGCGCTGTGTTTCGCCGAGTGAGTGAGTTTACCGGAGGCCCAATCCTAACCTAACCTATTCCCATCCCTACCCTCCGGCCTTCCCTAACCTATAACACTATTCCCTCTTAAAAGGCCGGCAGGTGGCAACGCAACTGCAGCTCTTCTGATGTTGCGAGTGTCCATGGGCGACGGAAGTTGCTTTCCGTCATATATATATATATATATATATATATATATATATATATATATATATATATATATATATATATATATATATATATATATATATATATATATATATATATATATATATATATATATATATATATATATATATATATATATATATATATATATATATATATATATATATATATATATATATATATATATATATATATATATATATATATATATATATATATATATATATATATATATATAAATATTGTGTACGCGCCGTACGCGCATTAGTCTATTGCTGCCTCCCCATATAGACGAACGCACTGCCAACGCGTTGGCCCACGCGTTGGCGGTGCGCTTGCAACGGATTTTGTGAGTAATCCACACACTGGAAGATCGTTCAGTATGATTTGGATCGCGCCAATGTGCGGACGGATTCGAAATGGATGTTGAGTCGCTAACAGCTGCTGCTGTATATTTATTCACAGCTTATAATTACTTTATAAATGTGGACAACTAAAAGTTTTTAAAGGGTATTCTCGAAATAAATAAGTAAAAAGCGAGAAAACGTAACAAACAAAGAAATAAACACTTTTACATATTTTATAATATTAAAATAATATAATTATTTTAATACTTATTATTTTTTATATATAATAATTATTACCTTATAATTATAATTATCATGATTAATATATATTTATTATTATTTATTTATTATTTATTTAATATTTAATTTATTTTGCTTTTAGTATATTTGTTGTTAATAGCGACAACAGATATAAGTACAAAATGAAAATTTCAGAAATCTAGCTATAGCGGTTCTTGAGATACAGCCTGGAGACAGACAGATATACAAACATACAGACAGACGGACGGACAAAAAGGCAGACAGACATTGAAGTCTTAGTGATAGGGTCCCGTTTTTACCCTTTGGGTACCGAACCCTAAAAAACATCGTGAGGAAAACAGCATGTCCAAAAACCTTATTTTTTTAGCACTTTGATATGATTTTTTTGTTCCACAGGCAGATTTACTCTGATAGTTAACTCAATAAATTTAAATGTTTACTCGATACTTATATTGTTCGCTATTTCGTCAAGTTAGATGTTAATTCGCCACAAGAAGGAAACGTGCACTCTTCAGCGCTGCTCCGGGCGAACTGATCGCGCGGCCTATGTGTGGATGGAACGCAAGCCTTGCGACAAGCCTTGCGACAAATTTCCTTTTATCATTCCGACACCGCGCGGCAAGCTCGCAAACGCGTCGGCCAACGTCTAAATACCTACCGCGAACGCGCGAACGCCTGTTCTACACATTGGGCCAACGCGTTGGCCAACGCGTCGGCCAACGCGTTCGCCTATTTGTAGTGTCGACATATTACCTGTTTTTTTTTTGTATTTCGCGATCGCTCCGTGGCCCGTGCGAATGCATACATTCCAATAAATCAGTCTGTTAACCACCGCCCTTGTTTCACTACGTATCTAACTGGCGACGAGGTGCTGTTAAAAATTAAAACGTGTTTGTTCCGCGCGTGGTAATCATGCCTATCGGAAAAATAGATAATTTTGATTTGTCTTCAGAAAAATGGACAATATATGTGGATCGAGTGAAACAATTCATTGCATACGAAAGTAAAGAATCGTTGCACGTGGCGACTTTAGTGACGGTAGTAGGTGAGCCTGCCTACGACCTTATGTGCGATCTGTGTGCCCCGAATAAACCGGAAACTAAGACTTTCGCTGCGTTGACGGAAATAGTGCAGAAGCATCTCGAGCCGCGGCGCTCAGACATCTAAGCAGAGAGACACATTTTTCGGCAGCGTCGGCAAGCGAGCGGCGAGGAGCTGAGCGCGTATCTGCAGGCGCTCAAACATCTCGCTACGACGTGTAATTTTGGTGCTAAGCTGGAGGAAAACCTGAGGGACCAGTTCGTGTCGGGTCTAGCGAGCGACGAGATGAGGAGTCGGCTGTTCGCGGAGCCGGACCTAACCTACAAACGGGCGGTGGAGTTGGCGATGGCGCTGGAGGCCGCGGAACGTCATGCGGAGACGAGCGGCGCGGGCGCAGCGGGCACGGTGGGCGCGACGGCGCTGCACCGGCTGGGGAGCGGCGGCGGCGGCGCGGGCCGCAGGCCGAGCGGAGGCGGCGGCGGCGGCAGCAGCGGCAGGCCGTGCTGGCGGTGCGGGCGCGGGCACCCACCGGACAGGTGCCGCTTCAGGAACTTTTCGTGTGATCGATGCGGCGCTAAAGGGCATCTAAAGGTGATGTGTAAGACCGGTGTTGAGAGGCGTCGGGAACCTTCGGATAATGAGGTATTTATGAACAAAAAACAGTTGCATAGCATCGTAGATAGCAGTGAGTCCGAGTGCGACGATTTCTTTAAAATTTGTGTAAACGGTTCTAATGATAAACCTTATGTAGTTAAGATTCTTGTAAATTCTGTACCGATTATTTTTGAAATAGATACGGGGAGTAAAATCTCAGCAATCAATAGCGAATTTTATCGTAAATACTTTTCACGCAGTAAGATATCTGGAACTAAGCTAATTGCATTCATATACGGGTGGCACTATAGAACCTTTATGGCTCCTCTTCACAATCGGCGATGATCGGCACTCGTTGATCGCCTGTGATCGGCAAGGTAATCGCCACGATCATCGTGCAAGCATCCACACGATCGTCCGCGTTCATTCATTGAGCGGCAAGCCATCAAGATGGACGTGGAGGTCATAGCTGCAGCTACAATTAGTTTAATTTTAATTTACAATCATTTTAGCAACATAGTTCAACGAACAGGGATTCCATATTACTGGGTGGTTTTGATAAAGTTCTATGAACTTAAATGTCTCTTCATTTGACCACCCAGTAGCCATGGTTTTGCACTTGCACTAACTTTTATTTTATAAACAAAAGCCGACGCGACGGACGTACGCACGGCTCCGCTGTCCTCCGGTGAATGAATGATCGGCGATCGTGTGGGCACGCGCTGCCGACTACACGCGATTCCCTTTGATGCGTGTCCAAAAAACCGACAAGTCACCGATCGTGGCGATCACCACGGCGACTATGGACGATCATGGCCGACTACAGGCGAGTAGCCCCTCTACACAATCGTGCTCGCGCGTAATCGCCTATGATCGCCTCTTCACAATCGGCGACTTTTAAAATAAAGTTTGCTGTTTAGGGCACATTATAGATAATAACTACTTAGGACACATTATAGATAAAACATTATAGATAAAAAAAAGCTGATGATAAAAAAGTAGCAGCCATCCTCAAAGCCCCCCGACCCGAGGACGTCACACAACTTAAGACATTTCTGGGTCTCGTAAATTATTACGACAAATTTATTGCGCGCTTGAGCACTATTTTATACCCACTTTATCATTTGTTAAAAAAGGATACCCCTTGGAACTGGGATGCAACGTGTTTTTACAAATGAAACATATGTTGAGCACAGATGTGGTGTTGGCTCATTACGACCCGAGTGTCGAGTTGGTGCTGAGGCCTGAGCGTCGACAGCAGCGCTTACGGTATAGGCGCAGTACTGGCGCATAGGTATAAGGACGGTATTGAAAAACCTATCTGCTACTCGTCGCGGACGCTATCCCCGGCTGAACTTTCGTATAGTCAGCTGGACAAGGAAGCCCTGGCTATTTATTTTGGCGTCATTAAAAATCATCAGTATTTGTACGGCAGAGATTTTACAATTCGGACGGACCATAAGCCGTTATCTCATATTTTTGGCGATAAAGTAGGTATTCCGCAGTCGGCGGCTAGCAGGTTACAGCGGTACGCGGCGCGGCTGGTGGCCTACACCTTTTCTATAGAGTGGATCAATTCAGCTAGTAACGCACCCGCAGACTGCCTATCTCGTCTTCCATTGCAATCTAAACATGGCACTGAAGACGACGATAGCATATCGTATTTATTGTTTATAGAAAATGAGTTTCCTATTAATTACAAAGATATCGCAAAAGCTACTGCGCGAGACTCAATATTGCGTAATGTTTTAAGATACATATCTATCGGTTGGCCTAAAGTTGTATCACCTAAGGAGAAGTGTTACTTTTGATAGAAGAAAGGATCTATTGATCGAGAATGGTTGCATCGTTTTCAACTATCGAATCGTCGTTCCGCCCGTATATCGTAAAAATATTCTAGCCGAATTGCACGAGGGGCCACCTAGGCATCGTAAAAATGAAAAGTATTGCACGGAGCTACGTCTATTGGCTGGGAATAGACACCGAGATTGAAAATATTTGTAAGTCATGTAGTGCCTGTCGCCAGCAGCGCGACGCTCCCCCGCACGCCCCTCTCACGCCGTGGCAGTTCCCCGCGCGCCCCTGTCAGAGGCTCCACGCGGACTTCGGCGCAGAGGCGGCGCAAGGCGTGGGCGGTGTGGGCGACCGCCCACGGCCTCGCGGTCTAAGGAGCCTCGCGCCCCTTGGACCATGAGGTTTTTCTTAAAGGATTTACAAGTTTTGATACTCAATTATTCATAAAAAAGTGTTATAAATAAAAGTTAGAGTATCAAACAATTCTTTCTCTCCAAAAATCTGTATTCTTGCGTCATCTATCAGGGGGCCTCGCAAAGGGTAGAAAGGGGGCACGTGCTGGGCGGCAGAGGATGTCCATCTGGGCGGCGATCGGGGGATCCCCGCCTGCATAAAGGGTCCCGAAGTGACAGCCCCCCTATAGCCCCTATAGGCCAAAGGGTAATGGGGCGGCCGAGAACGCTGTGAAAACAGTCAAACGCTGTATAAAGAAGGCTCACTACGAGGGGTCAGACGTGGAGCGAGCTCTTAGCAAAATGCTCTTTCAATATCGCAATTGCGAGCACGCAACTACCGGAGATCCCCCCGCCGTGGCCCTCCTGGGTCGCAGGCTTCGCGGGCGTCTAGATCTCCTGCGTTTCGATGTGGAAGAGCGTGTGCGGGCCAAACAGTCGCAGCAGGTGGAGCGCGCCGGCGGCACGCACCGTGACGTAGGCGTAGGTGACAGGGTATTCGTGCGAGACTACTCGTTACGTAATAATAGGAAATGGGTCGAGGGGCGAGTCAGCGAGCAGGTCGGGCCAGCTTCGTTTTCAGTAAATGTACCTACCGGTACCGTCAGGCGGCATGCGGATCAAATTCTGCTGCAGAAACAAAGTCGCTACTCGCTATCTCGCGCCTCGGACAGTAATGATAAGGATGATGTAAGTGACGAGCGCTCAGCTGTTACTGTGAAGGAGGCGCCGGTCGCTCCCGGCGTGTCGGCTGAGCCCGAGCCGAGTACGGCGGCGGCCGAGCCGAGTACGGCAGCGGCCGAGCCGAGTACGGCAGCGGCCGAGCCGCCCTCCCCGCCTCCTGTTAAAACTATCGAGCTGCGCCCTCGCCGCGGCCGACCTTATTCGTTAAACTTAAATTGAAATGCACATCGAGTGCATATTTATTATTTAGTTTATTGATGAGGAATAAGCTATTATAATTACGAGTGCTGCTATTTATGTATCCGGAATTAAAAAAAGAAACAAACATATATCATTTAATATGGTTTTATTACTTTTCAAAATATTCGCCGCGATGATCGACACACTTTTGCATACGCTGGAACCAATTTTCATAGCACTTTTTCCATTCTGATTGAGGTATCTCCAAAACGTGCATTTTGAACGCATCAACAGCCTCTTCGCGGCTCGAAAAACGTTGACCACGTAATTTGTTCTTCGCGTATGGAAATAAAAAGAAATCGTTAGGTGCCAAATCAGGGCTGTACGGCGGATGACCAGTCAATTCGATCTTTTGACCCTCCAAAAACTGAGTTGTTTCAGCTGAGGTGTGACAGCTAGCATTGTCGTGATGTAATATGATTCTGCGTTGTCGGTTGTCCTTTCTTATTTCTTCAAAGACTTCTGGTAAACAAATGGTCGTATACCATTCAGAATTAACCGTTTTACGATTCTCTAATGGCACTGTAGCCACATGTCCATTAATTCCAAAAAAACAGGCGACCATTTGTTTCAAAGTACTTTTTGCACGAGTAACTTTGTTGTTACTCCACCACGAGTTGGTTTCGGCTCATCTTGGAACACCCACACCGTTGACTGTTGTTTAGTTTCGGGGTCATATGCATAGATCCAAGATTCATCACCTGTGTAGATATTATAAACGGCTTTTGACGTACCACGGTTGTATTTTTTTATCATTTTTTTGCACCAATCGACACGAGCCCGTTTTTGATCGATTGTCAAGTTGTGCGGAATCCAACGCGAACATATTTTTTTACAGCCAAATGTTCGTGTAATATCTTATGTATGCTCGTCATACTTATGCCTAAGGACGCCTCTATCTCGCGATATGTAACATGACGATCACGCATTATTAGTTCCCGCACAGCATCTATATTTTGTGGGACAACAGCTGTTTTTGGGCGACCTTCTTTATTTTAATCCGTGAGCATAGACCGCCCACGATTAAACTCACTGTACCAGTGATAAACAGTGGTTTTTGATGGTGCTTCATCTCCAAAAGTTGCGGTGAGTTGAATAAAGCACTGTTGTTGATTTAGCCCACGCCGAAAATCGTAGTAAATCATTGCACGAAAATGTTCACGCGTTAAATCCATGGCAAATGAAGACACGCAATTTTCAAAATGACGCCACAATGGAAAAATAATTGACAGTCACATGAAACAAAATGTATTCTTCAACCAAAGAGTTCTATTTTCAAATGTTGTAATTACTTTTTAAATATTGTTCTTGTAAGTGGCCAGTTCCGGATACATAAATAGCAGCCCTTGTATTGGCGATTGTTTGTCATAAAAGTTATATGCCTAATATAGGTTTATTTTTACGCTAAAATAACTTCTAGTATCGGAATAATTCTTAGTTGTTTTTACATAGTTTGTTTATAACTTAGTTATAGTGACTTAATGTAATGAGTTCATTGATTTATAGTTATCAATTAAGTTGGGAGGTGTTGGGTACGCGCCGTACGCGCATTAGTCTATTACCTGTTTTTTGTATTTCGCGATCGCTCCGTGGCCCGTGCGATTTGCGAATGCATAATTATGTCGCAGGGAAAAGAGGATATCAGGGATTTCACGATATCCCTAGGGATATCACGAACTCCCGGTAGATGCCGAATATTCTTGTTTGTTACGTCTTCTTACTAAAAATATCTAGTGATATGTCATTTCACTAAACTAAATCTAGTGATATGTCATTTCACTAAACTAAATCTAGTGAAATGTCAGAAATGCGGATACCGTCGAATAAAAATCGAGCCACTCATTTCTCTCGCTCGCTCTAGTTCCCACACGTGACACGGGCACTAGTGGGAGTGAAACAAATTCGTGGGAGTGAAAAAAAGTCGCTCGAGCTGGCGCGGCTCGTCTAGCCTGGAGACAGACAGACAGACTAACCCTTTCGGTACGGAACCGTAAAAACTAGGATAATCGAAGAGCTGGAGTACCTGTAGTACCTGTGCCTGTACAAGAGCCTAACCAAACTAGAGATCGACATGCCACCTTTACAAAAAATATTCAATTTGGTCGGCCGCTTCATTTGACGTCAAAAATCAAAGGTCTGAAGTATCTGATGAAGAACCCTCAGCTGGTTTCAACTGTATGATTCAGAGATATGGTGATGCCCCCTCATATCTGCTATAATAGTTGCATTATACGTGTGATAATAAAAACGGTTGTCTGTAAAGTCGGTTTACTGACGATAGTTGAACGTGACAACGTGCCTCTTTGTCGCTCGTTCCGCGCTCTCGCTTGCACTTCAAGCCTTAAATGGAACGCCTCAGAGCGAGGTAACGCCGCACGAGTCATGTTTTTTCGTGCGTGCAGCCGGCTCCATCGAATTATAAGACGTTGTCACGTCAAAACTCATTTCCCCGACTGTACATTTCTGCTTAGCACAATTTTCCCCGACTGTACATTTCTGCTAAACAACTCATTTCCCCGACTGTACATTTCTGCTTAGAACAATTTTCCCCGACTGTACATTTATGCTTACTCAAACCCGCGACAGTTTTGTAATTTTTTCTGTAAAAGGTTTAGAATATCACCTGTTTATGGATTGTATTGACGTCTTAACGGTATGAAAAAAATACAATGTACTGTTGAGAAAGTCGTCTATACAATGTTGGAATTACTTTTACCACTTTAATATGAAATAGTTGAGTAAAAAAATATGTAACTCGGCAAAATTTTAGAGAAAATGGGCAAAAATTGCTGTCAATTTCGGCAACTTGGAGCTGTAATTCATAAAAAGAAAACGACAGAAATAATCTATAGATAAAATTCTATCCAATTCGAGAAAAAATAAAAAAAAATTGTGCCATAAAGCACGATTCAAAACAACCTAAATCTCACATTATATTACTCGGCGCAGGGCTCGATTCGGCAGTCCGCACTTAAATATATTTTTAAATCTAATAATTAATATATATATATATATATATATATATATATATATATATATATATATATATATATATATATATATATATATATATATATATATATATATATATATATATATATATATATATATATATATTTTTTATTATTATTTATTATTACAATTTTTTTTTATTTTTTCTCGATAATAACAGTATTTCTCCACTATTTAGTGAATGTTATTATACTTATCATTTATAAACCTTTCCCTTGAACTCTTGAATCACTCTATCTATTAAAGAAAACCGCATCAAAATCCGTTGCGTAGTTTTAAAGATTAAAGGAAACAAAGGGACATGAGAAAAAAAAGTGACTTTGTTTTATAATAATACCTCCCAAGTAACAAAATTCTCCTATAGTGCACAGTTTAAAGGCTTGCAGCACTAGTAACTCTCGCTTAGTGGTTCCGGGTGCTACTACCAAGCTACACGGAGTTTGTTTGGGTTTGTAAATTGTAGTAAACATGTTCTTATAAGTTGACTTTTAGTCGTGTGTAGAACGAGATTATAGGCGCAGTAAAGGCTAAGATGGTCTATACGAGTGTTTCAAAGGTGTAAATATACTTGAGAAAACTTGCTCCAGAAAGTTACATTTGTAATAGACTACAAGAAGTAATTATAAATCCGCTATAAGGTCACACGCCAGTAATAGTAATTTATAGTGCCAATTTAAATTGTATGAGAAAAATAGTTTCATGTTGTTTTCACTAGATGTCGCTGAGGTGCTTCTACATCGCGCTATCGCTTGCACGAATGCCATTTATATAGTTGTAACAGATTTTTGTTATTTTCAGAACAGAAATTTAGTGAGTGTTAATAACCGGCTGCACGCACGAAAAAACATGACTCGTGCGGCGTTACCTCGCTCTGAGGCGTTCCATTTAAGGCTTGAAGTGCAAGCGAGAGCGCGGAACGAGCGACAAAGAGGCACGTTGTCACGTTCAACTATCGTCAGTAAACCGACTTTACAGACAACCGTTTTTATTATCACACGTATAATGCAACTATTATAGCAGATATGAGGGGGCATCACCATATCTCTGAATCATACAGTTGAAACCAGCTGAGGGTTCTTCATCAGATACTTCAGACCTTTGATTTTTGACGTCAAATGAAGCGGCCGACCAAATTGAATATTTTTTGTAAAGGTGGCATGTCGATCTCTAGTTTGGTTAGGCTCTTGTACAGGCACAGGTACTACAGGTACTCCAGCTCTTCGATTATCCTAGTTTTTACGGTTCCGTACCGAAAGGGTTAGTCTGTCTGTCTGTCTCCAGGCTAGACGAGCCGCGCCAGCTCGAGCGACTTTTTTTCACTCCCACGAATTTGTTTCACTCCCACTAGTGCCCGTGTCACGTGTGGGAACTAGAGCGAGCGAGAGAAATGAGTGGCTCGATTTTTATTCGACGGTATCCGCGTTTCTGACATTTCACTAGATTTAGTTTAGTGAAATGACATATCACTAGATTTAGTTTAGTGAAATGACATATCACTAGATATTTTTAGTAAGAAGACGTAACAAACAAGAATATTCGGCATCTACCGGGAGTTCGTGATATCCCTAGGGATATCGTGAAATCCCTGATATCCTCTTTTCCCTGCGACATAATTATGCATTCGCAAATCGCACGGGCCACGGAGCGATCGCGAAATACAAAAAACAGGTAATAGACTAATGCGCGTACGGCGCGTACCCAACACCTCCCAACTTAATTGATAACTATAAATCAATGAACTCATTACATTAAGTCACTATAACTAAGTTATAAACAAACTATGTAAAAACAACTAAGAATTATTCCGATACTAGAAGTTATTTTAGCGTATAAATAAACCTACATTAGGCATATAACTTTTATGACAAACAATCGCCAATACAAGGGCTGCTATTTATGTATCCGGAACTGGCCACTTACAAGAACAATATTTAAAAAGTAATTACAACATTTGAAAATAGAACTCTTTGGTTGAAGAATACATTTTGTTTCATGTGACTGTCAATTATTTTTCCATTGTGGCGTCATTTTGAAAATTGCGTGTCTTCATTTGCCATGGATTTAACGCGTGAACATTTTCGTGCAATGATTTACTACGATTTTCGGCGTGGGCTAAATCAACAACAGTGCTTTATTCAACTCACCGCAACTTTTGGAGATGAAGCACCATCAAAAACCACTGTTTATCACTGGTACAGTGAGTTTAATCGTGGGCGGTCTATGCTCACGGATTAAAATAAAGAAGGTCGCCCAAAAACAGCTGTTGTCCCACAAAATATAGATGCTGTGCGGGAACTAATAATGCGTGATCGTCATGTTACATATCGCGAGATAGAGGCGTCCTTAGGCATAAGTATGACGAGCATACATAAGATATTACACGAACATTTGGCTGTAAAAAAATATGTTCGCGTTGGATTCCGCACAACTTGACAATCGATCAAAAACGGGCTCGTGTCGATTGGTGCAAAAAAATGATAAAAAAATACAACCGTGGTACGTCAAAAGCCGTTTATAATATCTACACAGGTGATGAATCTTGGATCTATGCATATGACCCCGAAACTAAACAACAGTCAACGGTGTGGGTGTTCCAAGATGAGCCGAAACCAACTCGTGGTGGAGTAACAACAAAGTTACTCGTGCAAAAAGTACTTTGAAACAAGTGGTCGCCTGTTTTTTTGGAATTAATGGACATGTGGCTACAGTGCCATTAGAGAATCGTAAAACGGTTAATTCTGAATGGTATACGACCATTTGTTTACCAGAAGTCTTTGAAGAAATAAGAAAGGACAACCGACAACGCAGAATCATATTACATCACGACAATGCTAGCTGTCACACCTCAGCTGAAACAACTCAGTTTTTGGAGGGTCAAAAGATCGAATTGACTGGTCATCCGCCGTACAGCCCTGATTTGGCACCTAACGATTTCTTTTTATTTCCATACGCGAAGAACAAATTACGTGGTCAACGTTTTTCGAGCCGCGAAGAGGCTGTTGATGCGTTCAAAATGCACGTTTTGGAGATACCTCAATCAGAATGGAAAAAGTGCTATGAAAATTGGTTCCAGCGTATGCAAAAGTGTGTCGATCATCGCGGCGAATATTTTGAAAAGTAATAAAACCATATTAAATGATATATGTTTGTTTCTTTTTTTAATTCCGGATACATAAATAGCAGCACTCGTAATTATAATAGCTTATTCCTCATCAATAAACTAAATAATAAATATGCACTCGATGTGCATTTCAATTTAAGTTTAACGAATAAGGTCGGCCGCGGCGAGGGCGCAGCTCGATAGTTTTAACAGGAGGCGGGGAGGGCGGCTCGGCCGCTGCCGTACTCGGCTCGGCCGCTGCCGTACTCGGCTCGGCCGCCGCCGTACTCGGCTCGGGCTCAGCCGACACGCCGGGAGCGACCGGCGCCTCCTTCACAGTAACAGCTGAGCGCTCGTCACTTACATCATCCTTATCATTACTGTCCGAGGCGCGAGATAGCGAGTAGCGACTTTGTTTCTGCAGCAGAATTTGATCCGCATGCCGCCTGACGGTACCGGTAGGTACATTTACTGAAAACGAAGCTGGCCCGACCTGCTCGCTGACTCGCCCCTCGACCCATTTCCTATTATTACGTAACGAGTAGTCTCGCACGAATACCCTGTCACCTACGCCTACGTCACGGTGCGTGCCGCCGGCGCGCTCCACCTGCTGCGACTGTTTGGCCCGCACACGCTCTTCCACATCGAAACGCAGGAGATCTAGACGCCCGCGAAGCCTGCGACCCAGGAGGGCCACGGCGGGGGGATCTCCGGTAGTTGCGTGCTCGCAATTGCGATATTGAAAGAGCATTTTGCTAAGAGCTCGCTCCACGTCTGACCCCTCGTAGTGAGCCTTCTTTATACAGCGTTTGACTGTTTTCACAGCGTTCTCGGCCGCCCCATTACCCTTTGGCCTATAGGGGCTATAGGGGGGCTGTCACTTCGGGACCCTTTATGCAGGCGGGGATCCCCCGATCGCCGCCCAGATGGACATCCTCTGCCGCCCAGCACGTGCTCCCTTTCTACCCTTTGCGAGGCCCCCTGATAGATGACGCAAGAATACAGATTTTTGGAGAGAAAGAATTGTTTGATACTCTAACTTTTATTTATAACACTTTTTTATGAATAATTGAGTATCAAAACTTGTAAATCCTTTAAGAAAAACCTCGTGGTCCAAGGGGCGCGAGGCTCCTTAGACCGCGAGGCCGTGGGCGGTCGCCCACACCGCCCACGCCTTGCGCCGCCTCTGCGCCGAAGTCCGCGTGGAGCCTCTGACAGGGGCGCGCGGGGAACTGCCACGGCGTGAGAGGGGCGTGCGGGGGAGCGTCGCGCTGCTGGCGACAGGCACTACATGACTTACAAATATTTTCAATCTCGGTGTCTATTCCCAGCCAATAGACGTAGCTTCGTGCAATACTTTTCATTTTTACGATGCCTAGGTGGCCCTCGTGCAATTCGGCTAGAATATTTTTACGATATACGGGCGGAACGACGATTCGATAGTTGAAAACGATGCAACCATTCTCGATCAATAGATCCTTTCTTCTATCTTTCGTATACGGACTCTTAAGTAACTTTTTTTGGTAAACAAGTTTAGGGTATCAGAGCATTTTTTGCCTTTTGGTGATCATTATATTTGTTCCCCCTTATAGATCTAGTTATATTAAATCAACAATGTACCTATTTGAAGTGTTTAGTTGAATAAGGATTAATGCCGTATTGGTTAAAATCGCTTCGAAAATTACCCATTATTTGTCGTTAAAAGTAAATGACAAAAAACTGTTATTGTGGGATGTCCATAAGAGATAGACATACTCGTACTTATAGGTACCATCGCGGAGTTTTCTGCAGACCTTTTCAATGTGTACAATCAGAGGCGGCGCAAGGCGTAGGTGACGTGGGCGACCGCCCACGGCCTCGCGGTCTAAGGGGCCTCGCGCCCCTTTTTTAAGGATTTACGAGTTTAGATACTCAAATATTCATAAATAAAACGTTATATATGACAAATTTTGAGTATCAAAAATTTCTTTCTCTCAACGAATCCGTCCTTCCTCGTCCATCAGGGGGCCTCGCAAAATATATTTTAGAGGGCCTCGCAAGATATATCTTGCCCACATAAAATTTTGGTCTTGCCCCGCCACTGTGTACAATAAGTACTTACTTGGTACATTATTTGGATAAATCTCGTAGGGTTCAGCCTGTAAGCGTTGTTTGCTACAAAATATTTAAACTCTAAAAAATATTTTTTAGTATTTAAATATTTTGTAGTAAATTTACTATTTATTTATATATTTTTTAGTGTTTTACTCTATTTCTTAGTGTTTAAATATTTAATAGTAAATTTACTAAAAAAAAATTTAAATCATTTTTTTTTTTGTGTTTAAATATTTTGAAGTAAATTTTTGTACAGGAACCTAGGTAATTACTATTTTAAACTGAAAAATAACTCAAACATTTTAAATATTTTCGTATGAGAAAATGATTTTGGTAAATATATTACGTTTGTATGAGAAATTTCAAGGGTACCCGGCCTCTTAATTATTTACGTCACGACATCACGTCATTAGAAACCCCAACAATAACAGTATTTCTCCACTATTTAGTGAATGTTATTATACTTATCATTTATAAACCTTTCCCTTGAACTCTTGAATCACTCTATCTATTAAAGAAAACCGCATCAAAATCCGTTGCGTAGTTTTAAAGATTAAAGGAAACAAAGGGACATGAGAAAAAAAAGTGACTTTGTTTTATAATAATACCTATGTACTTAGTGATAATCCGCTTGCTAGTTGCTACATACTTAAACTTATATTAATCTGTGTTATAATCACTACGTGGTTGACAATGGACAACACGAGCTTAGTGGAGTTTATCGAAATATAATATAAAGAAAATCTCTGTTTGTGTAACCAAAAATCCCCAGCCTATAGTAATACGCAAATAAGAAAGGCACTGATTTACAGGGGCAGTTGTAAATTGCAGTTTTGGTAAGTTAAAAATTATAAATGACATGTTCAATAACTAGTTTAGCAGTTAAAACTAAGCAGTAAGATAAACAAAAATGAGTAGTAAAAAATAATCAAATGCATAATCAACGGGGCTCGACGCGTTAATCGCAGCCCCGGATCTTCAATTTTTTTTAGGCGGGGCAAAAACTGAAAAATGCCGCCCGCCTACCTACTTATGTTTATTTTCACCTTTATCTATACGTCTTCTTCTATACTAATATTATAAATGCGAAAGTATCTCTGTCTGTCTGTCTGTCTGTCTGTCTGTCTCGCTTTCACGCCAAAACTACTGAACCGATTGTAATGAAATTTTGTACACAGACCGTAACGTTTTGTAACCGTTTTTGACTCAAAGGCATAAAGACGAACGGCTACGCTTTGCACGAGAGTATTTAGATTTTGATTGGGAAACAAAATTTTTCCGATGAGAAGACTTTTAAATCATCTCAAAAAGGAAGACTACATTTATGGCGTAAAGACAACACCCGTTGGTGTGAAAATAACGTGGTGTCAAACACTGAATCTGGCAGAATAAGTGTGAACATGTGGGGATGGATTAGTGCTCAAGGGCCGGGTGAACTTGAATTTATACCTACGCGAGCCAACAGTGCAAATTATGTAGAAGTGTTAGAGGACATTATGTTACCTACTGTGCGAAATGTGTATGGTGATAGCGAAATAAGTTTTGTGCATGATAATTGTCCAATTCACCGAGCCTCCATAGTTCGCAATTGGTTCAGTGAACATTCTAATATTAAAGTTATTCCATGGCCAGCACGATCCCCAGACTTAAACCCGATTGAAAATATATGGGGTTTAATGGTGCAAAGGTGACGAGCACGCGATGATAGATGTCCGGAGCTGCTCAAATCTCATTGCATGCAGTTGTGGGAGGATTTACGTGGAACAGATATCTGTAAGAATATTGTGGCTTCCATGCGCAGACGTCTTCTTAGTTATATCAAAAATAATGGAGGTTACACAAAATATTAAGAATCATTATTTGTATTATTAAATTAAAAATGTATTTCTATGTCGCAATAATAAGTGTAAAGTAATTGTTATAATATTTATATTTCGTAAGTTTCAATTGGGCATTCTACAAAGGATCGTGCTGGCCAGTAATTGGTAGGTTTAAGATTTTAAGGTTGAGGTTAAGTTTTAATCCTCTTTCCCTCGGAAAACGAATAATTAAACTATAACCTCAACAATATGAAATATTGATAACACAATAGATATAGGTATTATTATATTGATAGATCTGTGAATCAAAGATTTTACCGTCATCCGTCAATCAATTCAATTGTTCAATAATAATTGTTATGTCATTGAAATAAAAATATATATTTTTTGAAAGTGTTGTTTTATTATAATATATAATTATCTAACTAAAATACTTATAATATTATGTACTCATTTTACATTTATAATATCTTATCACTATGTTATAATTTAATATTATTCTTATTAAATAAAACTTTCAAAATAGTCATCTCATTAAGTTTTTAAAAATGCTGAGATAATAAAAACAATATGAAAACTTTAAATAATTAAAGTAATATGATAAACTGAGATTTGAACCGTGACCATTTCTCGTCCTAGCTACTATGCGAGGCCAACTATTTACCGATGGAGCTACGAACTATCTTACGTGTCTAGTGAAATTTTTACATTTATTGACACAGTGCAGTGCAATAAATGAATGAAGAAGACAAACATATATGTTATCTTTGTCTTTCATCCACTACACGCAACTTTCTTGTATTGATACTGTACGACATTTAAGTGTGTACACGGTAACATGGCGCACACATAAATATGCACTGTACCGGCAAACGAATATGGTCGTTACGGTGCTACTGGACGTTGACTGTACATAGCCCAAGTAACAAAATCTGGTCTTGTAGTGGTTCTGGGGCCAGGACTATAACATGCTAGTAAACGTTTATAACCACGGAAAAATGCCCATTTTATACGCGTACTTTTGCTAATAAAGCACTCATAGTAGACTTGCCTAGCACTACTTAGAAAAATAATACACTTATTGTTGGACTACGCAGAATTATCTGCTCCCACGAAGCCAACTATGAGCATCTTATAGAACCCCAGGCAGGCCTGTTACGTACTCCGCGCTTCTATTACTAGGTACTTCAAACATTAATTTTGTGAATTGTGTTGTAAGGTGGATGAAAAAAATAAAATACTAAGAAAAGGTAAGTTAATCTACTCACTCGCGGAGGTCAACTTGGAGGGTAAATTAATAATACGAAATTTATTAACACTCACTAAATTTCTGTTCTGAAAATAACAAAAATCTGTTACAACTATATAAATGGCATTCGTGCAAGCGATAGCGCGATGTAGAAGCACCTCAGCGACATCTAGTGAAAACAACATGAAACTATTTTTCTCATACAATTTAAATTGGCACTATAAATTACTATTACTGGCGTGTGACCTTATAGCGGATTTACAATTACTTCTTGTAGTCTATTACAAATGTAACTTTCTGGAGCAAGTTTTCTCAAGTATATTTACACCTTTGAAACACTCGTATAGACCATCTTAGCCTTTACTGCGCCTATAATCTCGTTCTACACACGACTAAAAGTCAACTTATAAGAACATGTTTACTACAATTTACAAACCCAAACAAACTCCGTGTAGCTTGGTAGTAGCACCCGGAACCACTAAGCGAGAGTTACTAGTGCTGCAAGCCTTTAAACTGTGCACTATAGGAGAATTTTGTTACTTGGGAGGTATTATTATAAAACAAAGTCACTTTTTTTTCTCATGTCCCTTTGTTTCCTTTAATCTTTAAAACTACGCAACGGATTTTGATGCGGTTTTCTTTAATAGATAGAGTGATTCAAGAGTTCAAGAGGAAGGTTTATAAATGATAAGTATAATAACATTCACTAAATAGTGGAGAAATACTGTTATTGTTGGGGTTTCTAATGACGTGATGTCGTGACGTAAATAATTAAGAGGCCGGGTACCCTTGGAATTTCTCATACAAACGTAATATATTTACCAAAATCATTTTCTCATACGAAAATATTTAAAATGTTTGAGTTATTTTTCAGTTTAAAATAGTAATTACCTAGGTTCCTGTACAAAAATTTACTTCAAAATATTTAAACACAAAAAAAAAATTTTGTTTTAAATTTTTTTTTAGTAAATTTACTACTAAATATTTAAACACTAAAAAATAGAGCAAAACACTAAAAAATATATAAATAAATAGTAAATTTACTACAAAATATTTAAATACTAAAAAATATTTTTTAGAGTTTAAATATTTTGTAGCAAACAACGCTTACAGGCTGAACCCTACGAGATTTATCCAAATAATGTACCAAGTAAGTACTTATTGTACACAGTGGCGGGGCAAGACTTAAATTTTATGTGGGCAAGATATATCTTGCGAGGCCCTCTAAAATATATTTCGCGAGGCCCCCTGATGGTTTACGCAAGAGGACGGATTCGTTGAGAGAAAGAAATTTTTGATACTCAAAATTTGTCATATATAATCTAGGAAACGTAACTCCCATACTAATACAGTTTTAAATTTGGTTCCATTCGAACTGTCATGTAACGTCAGCCTTTGTACCGCTCAAGGTCACCTAAATATTGCAAATGTATGAAAAGTGAACCTAAGGTACACTTTTTTGACAAGTATTTTGGAGCATGTTTTTTGACGGAGTTACTCTTCCTTAGTTTTTTATTATTCGTAGTATATAACGTTTTATTTATGAATATTTGAGTATCTAAACTCGTAAATCCTTAAAAAAAGGGGCGCGAGGCCCTTAGACCGCGAGGCCGTGGGCGGTCGCCCACGTCGCCTACGCCTTGCGCCGCCTCTGATTGTACACATTCAAAAGGTCTACAGAAAACTCCGCGATGGTACCTATAAGTATGTCTATCTCTTATGGACATCCCACAATAACAGTTTTTTGTCATTTACTTTTAACGACAAATAATGGGTAATTTTCGAAGCGATTTTAACCAATACGGCATTAATCCTTATTCAACTAAACACTTTAAATAGGTACATTGTTGATTTAATATAACTAGATCTATAAGGGGGAACAAATATAATGACCACCAAAAAATGCTCTGATACCCTAAACTTGTTTACCAAAAAAAGTTACTTAAGAGTCCGTATACGAAATTTTGCCGATGAATATGAAATTGCAAAGGTTCGCTACAGAAATATTATTTGGTTTTTTTCCCCTTATTAGATTTAAATATATATATATTAATTATTAGATTTAAAAATATATTTAAGCGCGGACTGCCGACTCGAGCCTTGCGGCGAGTAATATAATGTGAGATTTAGGTTGTTTTGAATCGTGTTTTTTGGCACAATTTTTTTTTTCTTTTTTCTCGAATTGGATAGAATTTTATGTATAGATTATTTCTGTCGTTTTCTCTTTATGAATTACAGCTCCAAGTTGCCGAAATTAACAGCAATTCTTTGCCCATTTTCTCTAAAATTTTGCCGAGTTACATATTTTTTTACTCAACTATTTCATATTAAAGTGGTAAAAAGTAATTCCAACATTGTATAGACGACTTTCTCAACAGTAGATTGTATTTTTTTCATACCGTTAAGACGTCAATACAATCCATAAACAGGTGATATTCTAAACCTTTTACAGCAAAAATCACAAAACTGTCGCGGGTTTGAGTTGGATTATTAAAAAATACTTTAAAAAAAAAACTAGCTCCAACATTAGATTATAATTGAAATGATCTTACATGTTGTGCATTAACATTACTTATAGAAATACTGTATTTTAAGTGTTAAATCAGCGAAATCGGCAAATTTCGTACGGACTCTTAACACCAAAAAAAGAAAGTCTAAAATTGTAATAAGTACTACCAGCTATTTTTGTCACGACTACACTTCAAATTGTAATCGAACGCCAAATATAGTAAGTAAATGATCACCAAATATAGTAAATGATCACCAAATCCTTGCGAGCAAATCAATGCGATATTTCTGTCCAAATAAATCACTACGATTGACAAAAAAATAAAAATGTAAGCATATAATTAACAAGGAAGTATTTTAACTCGTACATATTATTGTTATATTCAGGAGTTTGGACCTGAAGAGATAACAGACGGACACCTACCCATTCCAATTTAAAAATTTGCACGGATGATGAGAGTTTTACATACTAATAAGTAATATTATAAATGCGAAAGTATGTCTGTCTGTCTGTCTGTAACCTCTTCACGCCCAAATCACTGAACCGATTTTGCTGAAATTTGGTATGGAGATACTTATACTGAGAGTCCCGTTATTATTATAATATTATTATTTATTTACGATAGTCAAATAACGAGATGTAATTCTTTTGTTTCTCATTTTAAAATTAAAATGTAGTTCAAATTTGATTTTTAGGGTTTGGTACCCAAAGGGTATTATTATTTAATATTCTCCGGAGCAATGATTTTTTTGGTTCATTTTTCTTTAATAGGATAGCAAAATGAAAATACTTTGTTTATAACTTTACATTAAAATGTTAGTATGATGTTGGTGATCATTTACTAATTTTGGTGATCGTTTACTAATTTTGGTGATCATTTACTAATTTTGGTGATCATTTACTGTTTGGTTTTAAGATGTTAAATCTTTGGTGATCATTTTACATTAAAATGCTAGTATAATGTTGGTGATCATTTACTAATTTTGGTTATCATTTACTAATTTTGGTGATCATTTACTATTTTTGGTTTTAAGATGTTAAATCTTTGGTTATCATTTTTAGACCAGGACTAATAATTTTTAAAACAAAAAAAATTACAGTAGGATGAAACCCATTACAAAAGGAGGAGAATATTATAAAAATTAAGGGAAAAATAATTTACGGGCGATCTGAGTTAGGGAAAAGTGTGGGGGGAGGTTTTAAGGGGGAAAAACGGTTTATCTCGATTTCTGGCAAAACTAATATTCCTATGAAAAAAGCCAAAGGCTCCACGCCCACCGCTTGCAGTCCGCCGCGCAGGACCGTGAGTGGCTCGGCGTCCTGCGTGGCGGACTGCCGCAGGAGCATGAATGTGGTTGCAGGACTGCATTTTGACTTTTTTTGACTTTGACACTTGACAGCAAAGAGATCTTTAATAAGCCAAGTGATAATTTTATTAAATTATAATAATGGAATGACTAATAATTATATGACTTAATACAGGGTGCAATTTTACCTTCCTGTCAAATTTGGAAATATTGATCCTTGTTAAAAATAAAAATACACCTATTTCTTCTTTTATCTCACTCAGTACTAAAATTTTGAGAAATAGCCTCCGAAAGTTATCCTACCAAACACCACAAAATATGGGCACATGCGCGGCCCGACCCCGCCCCGCCCTTCCATTAATGTAACATTCTTGTTATTATCATGAGTTGCGAATTTTCCCTTCATACTTTGACGGTCTTAGGACCATCAAAATGTAAAGGACGTAGACAGGTTTAGAATAAAATTAATTGATACACATCAAAAGAATGGAAAATTACAACTTTTTAATTACGAACTATCTAAACCACATCCTTTGCATTTCCACCCACCCACCTCTAAATCTTGTTTACTTCCATCTTGATTCTTGTCTACACTTAACATAGTTCAAACTATCAACAAACTGCAATCAGTTTTGCTCTAAGCAGATTCTACCGCGTTTTGCACATTGTCTTAGACTTTAAAAGTTTGTTAAGCACAACTTTGTCACTTTTAACCTCGTCAGAGGCATGTCTTTGATTGTTTCGCGATTCAGATTCAGGGTACAGCTGCTGCATTCGAGAATCATCAATCAGCTGTTACGAAGACGAGGAAGGCTTTCTTGCTTGTACAGTCTCTGGGTTCCGCGTGAACTTTCGCCACTCAAAATGTAGCACCTCGACAGTTCATAACACTCAATCGTGGTTAGGGTACATTTTCACAGACACTAATTATTATTACAAGCGCGGGGGCCGGGGGGGCGTGACAAACAAAATAATTACGTGTTAGCAATACAACTATGCGCGTGGTACTAAACGGCCCCCGGCGACCGCCCGACCGGCCGGCCTCCCGCCTCCCCGCGCGTAACCCCCGCTTTACCCCTAGGCCTAACCGGTCTTCCGACTGGATCTGTGCGGCGCGACGGAGTTAGCGCTCGCAATATCGTTATTATTATGAACTTATGAAGTAACCATTGTGCACCGAATTTTTTTTTGATAAAATATATTATTGTAAAAAAATTAACACCCTATGTTTTCTGGTTTAATGGACTCACCTAATGATACCTAAGCCCCAAAAAAATTGGCAGGTAGGTTTAATTGCACCCTGTATATTGTATTAAAAATGGACATTAGTAATTAATATTTAAGTAAATTGACTAAATGACTAAGTAAAATAATTTTAAGGAAGTAGAGTGTTTATTTTAATGTAATTGTATTATTTGATTGGTTAAAATGATTAAATCTAAACTATAAATTTTAGTAGTAAGTCCTAAATATGTGGTAAATTATAATATTATTTTCTTTTTAAGATTATGTTACCAGTCTGTAGGGACATAAGATATAACATTTCCACACTTCATTGAGGTAGAAATTGTAAAACCCATAGACCTAAGAAAATCATTGTAATCAATTTCTTGGAAATAAATGATATGAATATGAATATTAATTTACTAACGACCCGCCCCGGCTTCGCGTGGCTATAAAATATAATATAGCCACTGAAAAAATAATTAAAATCGATTTAGCAGTTTTGATTTATATTCATTATTACTACCCGTGGCCCGCATTGGTCGGTACCGCCGCAAAAGCTACGTCTCGCAATTTTTAAATACAGTTCGACAAGGCTTTATATGAACGTGGCGAGAAAAGGAACTAAACGCTTCTATCATAACAAAACGTTGCAAAAACGTCATTTTTTACATGTGTTTGACAGTTCTCCTTTACCAAATACCAGCAGCGCTCCCGTCAATGTCTGCATCCAAGTTCATTTAAAAGCCTTGTCGAGCTGTATGTAATATTATCTTCTAAAATATTTATTTAAATCATATGCTGTAAAGGGCCATATAGCTCTATATTAAATCAACAATGTATTTAAAGTGTTTAGTTGAATAAGGATTAATGCCGTACTGGTTAAAATCGCTTCGAAAATTACCCATTATTTGTCATTAAAAGTCAATGACAAAAAACTGTTATTGTGGGATGTCCATTACATAAGAGATAGACATATACCATCGCGGAGTTTTCTGTCTAAGACCTTTTCAATGTGTACAATACTTGGTACATTATTTTGATAAATCTCGTAGGGTTCAGCCTGCGTTTGCAATGTAAGCGGAAAAAATGTAATTATTTACGACATCACGTCATTAGAAACCCCAACAATAACGGTATTTCTCCACTATTTAATGAATGTTATTATACTTATAATCAAACAATCACTCTATTTATTAAAGAAAACCGCATTAAAATCCGTTGCTTAGTTTTAAGATTAAAGGAAACAAAGGGACATGAGAAAAAAAAGCGACTTTGTTTTATAATAATATCGCTGGCCCCGGGCAATAAAGTGGTAAACGCCGGTTACGCCCTTTTTAATGTTATTCGATTTTTGGCTTCTCTGAGTATCTGTCTATCACCCCAATTTTTTTCATATTTTTAAATTAATATTTAGTTATAATAAATGACAATGACAGCTTTATTGAACGGAAAATTCTCTGAAAACTAAAAATGTATTCATACATTACTCTATGAAACATAACACAAAAAACCGGTGAACATCTTAACATACATATTATCTTAGCAAAGATGAGTATTGAATTTAACCACGTTTTAGGTAACAAACGCATTACAACATATTACGCCGTACTAGCTATTACGCCTTTCTTCCCGGATTTTTTTTGTAATCCCGGCGCCGTACTGTCATGTTACGCTGAACGCCTGCATCACTTTGACTCCTACGCATGCTTTCTAGTATCGTTTACGTAAACATTTTAGCACGGGAAATTCAAACTTTCGACCTAGGAATATTTCGCATAGATCTGAAAATTTGTGGTGATGTTCAGTATACCATTATAAATAAAACCTCAAAAGTCCTCGCTGATCCCCCTGTTTTAAAAAAATATTTAATGTCAAATGGACGAAAATGAGGTTTTATTCCGTTTTTTTCTAAAGGTAAATCGTATAAAAAAATAATGTACGACAAGATTGTAGATCATTAAAAACTCTATAAAAAATTATATTATTTCTATTTATACGACTTACCATTAATTATAAATAGTGGGTTAAAGTTTGGGAAAATCATATAAATCATTTTATGAAGTAGAAGAATTTGTTTATGTTTTTGTTCTAAAAATCAAAAAAATATTTCTGCGCTTCAAGCCTTCCTCAATAGTCTCTTTATTGAGGAAGGCTTGAAGCTATATAAAATCACGCTGCGACCTATAAGAGCGAGGAATCGGAGGAAAATGTGGAAAAAATTAAAAAATATATTTGAAAGTGCTTATCTCACGAATTACTGGATGATTTTTCATGATGTTTGGCACAGCTATAGAGTAGACCACGATGAGGGACATAGGATTTTTTTTGCAGGAAAATGTACGATTCCCGTTAATTCCTAATTTACGTGGGCGGAGCCACGTGGAACGTCTACTATATACGAGGGCTGTTTGAAAAGTTCTCCCTGACATACTTCTGCGTGACTTATAAGCGTGTAACTTATATCACATATCGAACCATTCTTAACTATCTTAAAACCCACGGTTTTGTAGATTGCTTTGTTAGGAAAAAAAATTTGAACACCCATCTACGCCAAGACAGAAGAAATCTGAAGGCGCGCATATTCAAGCAGTTACGACGAAATCAATATAAAATTATTGGATTTTAACACGAAATATGTCATTCTAAATAAGTCTTGTTTATCTTTGTAGATGTGTAAATGATTTTAAAAAGTGATTTAACAGTGTAAATGGCAAAGGTAGGTCATTAAAAATGAGCCTAACTCAGTAGCTAAAAATCGGTAATTTGTGAAGAAAACACTTAAAATTTAAAAAAATTGTTACAATTTCGGAATGAATGAAATGATAACAGTGACTAGGATAAACTTGCTGCTTTAAAGTTATATAATATTTGTTTATAACAATATTATAAAGATACAAAAAAAGGTATTTGCGAAACCGGTGCCGCGTTTGCTGACAAAAATCAAAGTGCCAATATTTTGTACTAAAGAGATTCAAATTATATTTATTTTAAATAGTTGAGTTATTTATTAGTATAATTTCATAATCGTTAAGCCAAATAATATAATCCTACTATTTTAATGACGATTGAAAATTCGGCCACAGAGAAATCTTCTTGATAAATTGGATGTTACAGATTAAGGCCATTCTTTTTGTTAAGGAGTAAATGCTACTAAATCTGCTTATTTTCTATAACTTTAGTAAATTTCAAAATGATTTTAGTAATAATATCTTAGGTTACTTCCATACAAATTTTGTGCAGTAGAGCACTACTCGTTGTTGGCAATGCAGATGCTGGGCGCGCCTTTACAAGGCTTTCTGTAAAAATAAATTAATGTGTAAAATAAATTTCATTTTAAGTTTAGACTTGGTAGTAGTAATATTATATTTTTTTAATGTCAATCACATAATCTATACATATAATAAAACTGTAGAAATGAAAATTCTGTACATTAAAGATATTCAAAAAATAATAAGCGGGGGGTGTCACTACATCGCTATAGAAGCCAAAAATGTAGTTAGTTTTTTGTCTGTCTGTCTGTATGTTTGTTCCACTACCACACGAAAACTAGTGATCCGATTTGAATGCGGTTTTCGCAGATATATTTGTCTTCTTCCAACTTAACATCTGGTGTATAAAAAAAATTCCCCCCACCACTCTAAATGGACGAAAGAGGGGGTCAGATTTTGTATAAGACTTTTACTTTAACACGAAAACTACTGATCCGATTTGCATACGGTTTTCGCAGATATATTTGTCTTCTTCCAACTCAACATCTGGTGTATAAAAATCATCCCCCCCACCCCTCTAAGGGGACCAAAGAGGGGGTCAGATTTTGGATCAAACTTTTTTCTTTAATGGACTTACTTCATATTATTAATTTATTAACTGTTTTTTCCAACTTAACATCTGGTGCATAAAATTTTCCCTTCTACCCCTCTTAGGGGACAAAAGAGGGGGTACGATTTTGTATCAACTGATGAAGTAGAAATACTTTGAATGGCAAAACAACGTTTGCCGGGACAGCTAGTATTATTATAAGGAACAGAAATATTCACATTACTACGAGATAAGACGTAGTCGAACTCAGGGATTGTCTGGTTTCCCAAATTTTAATATTTAATAAAAAGTATGTAATTTCATAGGTTTTTTTAGGTGATTATCATATAAAATTTAATTTAACAAAAAATTGGTAAAAACACATAAAGATACGTATAAATTTCATAGACTTTTGTCCAAAATCGTTAAAAATCACATTATAAACTCAGTCCATTACAATGATTACATAAAAATATGATCCATTCATAGGATTCTAAAATAGCGATTAGAAGATGATACAGCTAAGCTTTGGCTGTAAGATTTCCTAGAAGAAGGTGGTAATCGGCTGGTACGCTCGAAATCTAAAGTGAAAAATACGTCGTATTATATTCTTACAGTCGTGAATCTCGGAGGCTTAGTGTGTCAATAAAGTCATGAACAATGTTGCAATTGAAATAATATCGACTATTATTTGTATTATACATTTTTTTAAATTATTTCAATGAATATTTACACTATTACAATTATTTTTATAAGGTTAGATTAATAGAGAAAAATTAGCTTCCTTATGACACTTCAAACGCTTGTTTTGGACTACTGTACGGTGCACTATAAACAAATTAGCTTATTTTGACTCTCCTGAACAAAACGATTTTTGATATTACGCCTTTATTGCCCGGGGCCAGCGATATGTATAATGTAGTGATAATCCGCTTGCTAGTTGCTACATATACTTATATTAATCTGTGTTATAATCACTTCGTGGTTGACAATGGACAACACGGACTAAGTGGAGTTTATCGAAATATTATATTATAAAGAAAATCTCTGTTTGTGTAACCAAAAATCCCCCGCCTATAGTAATAAGCAAATAAGAAATACGGCACTGCAAAATTTATTTCTATACATACAGATTCAGTGCGGATGACACGGCAGCCGTGTCATATATATTGTTAACGTGTGGCGTATGACACGTGAGCCGTGTCATTAAAAAAAAACTATTGTTTCTCCCTCAAATAACACTTTAGAAAGTTCTACTCTGAACAAAACCATCTTAATTTTCCACGTAGAGCATGCCTATATGCTTCGTTTCGTTACGTATAATTCGTACTTAGACGTCCTGATATTGAATTTTGCAAGTTGCAAGTATATCACATCCCTAGCAGGACGGCAAAGCAGGATAATGTGTGAGCTAGGTCCATTTCGCAGGCCTGCACGGCGGACTGCAATGCAGGATAGTGAATGGGGCCTTTTAGTCATTACGTGATATTAGGGTAGTTAAATGTTGTGCTGTATTTTTCTTGTTTTTAATTTTGACATTTATAATTATTTTTATCGGAATTTTATTTAAGTATTTGAATTGTTAATCGTTAGTCGTAGTTAATTTAATTGGAATTATTTTATAAGAATTTTATATCTCGGAATATTTTAATGTAAGGATAACAACAAGCCCCGACAACGTTAGTGGGATGAGTATTAAAAAAAAACATATTTAAACACATTAATCTTATCATTCAAAATCAAAATATGTCTTAAAAGACATAAAAACATTACAACACTTAAAAGATATAAAAAATACATTTTGAATAAATCTGAAATATTTTTGAAATTTAAATATATATATATATATATATATATATATATATATATATATATATATATATATATATATATATATATATATATATATATATATATATATATATATATATATATATATATATTATATGACGTATTTTATGACGGACTTTCATTCAAACTTTAAAGCGCATCACACACGGTGAAGATAATATAATATTTTATCTTAAGATGCCCAAATATAAAATATTATAGTATCTTAAGCTATCACACACGGCTAAGATACGATAATATTAAAAATCTGTTCATTTGCTGATGAGTCTGCGTTGGTGCCACACGTATTCCTTGTTAGAGTTCTATATACAGGGTGATTGACTATGAGTGATAACTGATAACTAATAACTGATACTGCCTTACTTCTTGATTTGTTAGACAGCTCTTCAGACGATGATTCTGATATAGAATGTGAAATGCAGATTGTAGTAGCACATTCCAAAAGGAGAAACATTTGGATAGAGCCTCACATAAAAAAAGAGAAAAACCTGCGGCGAATTTAACCTTTATCAATATCTGTCAGCGAAGAAGTTTCAGGAGTATTTTAGAAATTCAAGAGAAACATTCATTTCGATTCATGAGCTTTTTAAGCAATAATAATAATAAAGCAATAAATTATAAGTCAATTTTATTTAAAATTATCCGAAATGTTACTTTTTCCCTCAAAATGTTACTTTTCGAATGAGAGTAGGTATGTAACTTACTAACATACAGCACTGGCAACACTGCGTCCACTAGTGCGTCCGATCACTGATGAGCCCGCTGCTCGACACAAAAACACCCTGTACCTATTCATAAAGATATATTTCGCATCTTAAGATAACATATTAATAATAGATACGAAATATATATTTCGTATCTTAAGATAAAATATTAAGATATGAAATATATATTTCCATATCGCTCGGTATCTTAAGATACAAAATATAAAATATAAATTAACTTCGTCGTGTGTGATGGTTCATAGGATTTCTATGGTGAGCGATATTCTAAAATATGCTCTAAGATAATATATTTTATATTATCTTCACCGTCTGTGATGCGCTTAACAATATAAAATATATATTATCTTAGAGCATATTTTACAATATCGCTCACTATAGAAATCCTATGAACCATCACACACGACGAAGATAATATATATTTTATCTTTTGTATCTTAAGATACCGAGCGATATGGAAATATATATTTCGTATCTTAATATGTTATCTTAAGATGCAAAATATATATTTCGAAATTTATCTTTATGAATACAGGATGTTTTTGTGTCGGGCAGCGGGCTCAACGTTGATCGGATTGGCTCTTCAGTGGAAATGCTCTATCGCATGTTTGTATTTTGCTTTTTAGGGTTCCGTACCCAAAGGGTAAAAACGGGACCTTATTACTGAGACTTCGATGTCTGTCCGTCTGTCTGTCCGTCTCCAGGCTGTAACTCAAGAACGATAATAGCTAGAGAGTTGAAACTTTCACAGATTATGTATATCTGTTGCCGCTATAACAACAAATACTAAACAGAAAATAAAGTTAATATTTAAGGGGGGCTCCCATACAACAAACGTGATTTTTTTGGCTTTTTTTGCTCGTAATCAATAATGGTAGCAGCCAGGCAGTTGAAATATTCACAATATTTTTAATTATATATTTTGTACTTTAATAATTATTAATAAAATAAAAATAAAATAAATATTAATTAAGGGGGGCACCCATACAAAAAACTCATTTTTTTCCAACTTTCGTTCAATAACGGTACGGAACCCTTAGTGCGCGAGTCCGACTCGCACTTGGCAGATTTTTTATATCTTCCCTAATCAAATCATAAATGCTTCTCTTGAATTTCTAAAATACCTACTCTTGAAACTTCTTCGTCGACAGATCTTGATAAAGGTTAAATTCGCCGCAGGTTTTTCTCTTTTTTATGTGAGGCTCTATCCAAATGTTTCTCCTTTTGGAATGTGCTACTGAAATCTGTATTTCACATTCTATATCAGAAGTATCATCTGAGGAGCTGTCTAACAAATCAAGAAGTAAGGCAGTATCAGTTATCACTCATACGAGTATTCAATCACTCTGTTTATAGAACTCTAACAAGGAATACGTGTGGCACCAACGCAGACTCGTAAGGAAATGAACAGATTTTTAATAATATCGTATCTTAGCCGTGTGTGATAGCTTAAGATACTATAATATTTTATATTTGGGCATATTAAGATAAAATATTATTTCTTTTATTATATTATTATTCTTAACACAATTGGGTTTCTGGAAAAAACAAAGAAACGACATATAGTGTTATTAAATTAACAATCGCCGAAATCAATGATAATACTTTCTAGTTTTTAGTCCATTCGGCCATCTTTTCTTTTCATAGATTACATCGAAGTCGTAGAGCAGAAGGATCTGTCAAATAATCATCTAAATAGCGACAAAATGCAGATAAAGAAAAATACATTTTTCTTTACATAATTAATGAAAAAAAAAATCAATTTCATTCTGTAAAAACCTTACCAAAAGAAATAAAATACAGATTTTCTTCGAAATATCCGTGAAAAGTTTGTGCTACATTTTCAGAAAATTTAATAAAGTAAGAGCTAAAAAGTTATACACATTAAGAAATATAAGGCTTTGTTAAGCATAAAAAATAATTTTAAACTTCATATTTAAAACCAAAGAAAAATAGAAACGCCATTTACCTGGCGAGGCACACAACAAGCATATTTGGAGGTATGCTCATCTACATACAAAAATATTAATTTTAAATCTAAATTATATATTTTTTCAACTTATTTTCTTTCTTTGGAATATGAGCAACGATACAAATAAAAAAAAAATAATATATTTTATTATTTTGCTATATATTTAAAAGAAAGAAATATGCAAATTTTCTTCAAAATTTTACAGTTTATGAGTTTACTTGAAGTGGAAGAGAATAATTTAAAAATCAAAAGCACAACTTTTCAATAGGTAAACTTTATTATTTATGTTATCAGCTACACATTCATTTTTTTCTTTTCAATTTTCATCCACTATTGCAAAAATCGGAGGTTTGCACGATTTTTACGCTCTGGGAACTCCACTATAGAAAATGTTATATTTTTAAATAATGGGTTTATTTGCGTTGGCCGGCACTTTTAAAATTAGTCCAATTTGGACCTAATATAATATCCTTTATTACAAAATGTTAAATATTTTCGTATGAGAAAATGATTTTGGTATTACGTATGTATGAGAATTTCGATGGGACCCGGCCCTTAAAGGGGGCTCCCATAGAAAAATACATATTTTTATATTTTTGCTCTTTTATAACCATAAAACCCGGAAGTCCGAACCCGGAAGTCGGAAGTTCGGAACCCTTCGTGTGCGAGTCCTCCCCACACTTGGCCTTTTCTTAAGATTTAAAAGAATCGTTGAAAATCATATTATAATCATTATTATTATTACTATTTAGTATTTTCTACGTTTTATTCCGTGACATGCTATTTTTATCGTTGCTACGAGTAGTTGCTACCTTACGTGCCAAACTCGAACAGCAAAACTTTTAGGGTCGTGTGCTAAAGGTTATAATTCTATGCTAACTGCTAGGTAACAATATAAGCTCAATGATATTCTTTGCGTGTATTTAAGTATATTATTTGTATAGGTAATTTATCATAAATCAATTATTATCATTGTGCTACGGGCTACGGCCTACGTCGACTTCATGACTGTTTATGACACAGCAACTATCTCATCAATGATAGTGCTCGGTTTGGCAACGTCGCCTCGCTCACCTGGCGTTTACCTGCGCAGTGACAACGGGGGGCGAACCAATCGCGCCGCGGCAGTCGATCCACCGAGCCCAACCGGACAGGCTCGAGCGTAAAAATCGCCGCGTCCGCACCTTGTTTTTACCTTTTTTATTCATAAATATAAACAAATTATGTGCTTTTACTCATCGATCGGGGGAGCTCGCCACGATTACTGAGTTCATTGCGTCCAGAGGATTCAAAACTTAAGTCTCAAAAGTTATTATAATCCGGAGGACGTCAAGCGACAACATCGACGCCCTATACCTATCGTCCGCGATCCGTAAACCGAGCGACCGTTCGTCTTTCGACCGGTCGACCGGGGATTTAGTGTTTATTTAAATGTCAGTGAAGTGAGTTAAATCCAGATTTCCCCTCGAAACGGAAACGGCCTACGTCGACCGATCACGACGAGGCGGACGAGGCGAACATCTAGCGAGTAGCGGTAAACCGTAGTCCGTAGTCCTGCACGGCACATTCACAGCTCGCGAGCCGCCGCGGCCCGCGGGACACGCCGCACGCAACTCACGACGCTCTCCAGCGAGTAATCACTGGACCCGCACGTTCCGATTTCCGAGTGCTTCCGACCCGTTCGCGGCACGAATACTCCCCCGGTGCCCCGCGCTGGGATGGTGGCGAGCCCCTGAGAGCGTTGGTCGGCACTCGGCAACCTACTCCCCGGGGCGGCGCTGGCGGTGCATGGCGCCATGATCAGCGGCGGCTGGGTCTGCGCGCTGCACGTGCGCACGGCGGGGCTGGCGGGAGCCGCGCTCGGCTCCGACGAGGAGGAGATCGTGTACCTGGCCTATGTGGTCATCGACGTCCTCACCAACCAGGTATGTAGTTACATATCCCGTTGCCTGTCGTGGTTTATCGACGATCCGGTGTCATCGGACTCCCGCCCGGTCGAGGTGTTGCAAGCTTTCGCCTAAAGTTCCTAAAGTCTAAACCACATAAATGAATCAAGTGGTCTAAACTCAATTTCTAAACAACAACGATTATAAAATTTGTGACGGTATGAATTATTATGATACCTAAGCTAAGTAAGACGTATCTGAGTTCTGACCAGTGGCCAGTATATAATAAGACATAGGCAAATATATCGACGCCCCCAGTCCCCACCGAATATTCGGACAAACGAAAAATCGGCCAAGTGCGAGTCGGACTCGCGCACAATGGGTTCCGTACCGGAATAGAGCGAAAGTAGGCAAAAAATTGTGTTCTTGTAAGGGAGCCCCCTTAAATATTTACTTAATAAAAATAAATAAAGGGGGGCCCTTCGTGCGCGAGTCCAGCTCGCGCTTGACCGATTTCTATTTTGCCTATCTTGCTATTTCAACAAAATTTAATTACTACCAATGGTTTTTTTATAATCAAGCAAGAGGCAACTTACCGTTCTAGTGATCAGTACTTAAGGGCCTTCCCCTACGGAGATTCCGTAATTTACCGTATTTAGAGCCGTATAAACTCATAATTTGAAAGCTACAATGTTATAATAAAAATGCAGCAATAATCTTCATATATCCACATTCCTTTCCCATTTTTAAATTTTCTATTTTTGTTTATTATACTCATGATGTTAGCTTCCAAATACCAATTTATTAAAATTGAAGCATACTTTCAGCATCTCCCTAGTATTTGCAAATTACGTTTACTTGATACACACGACAATAGATAGACAATTTCAATAACCACATTTAATATATTCCCCGTTTTAATTTTTTTAGATCAATTTTGAACTAAGATATGTAAAAAAATAGGATTTTTGTGCGATCTCGGAAACGCGTCAATTGTATGGTCAAGGTCACAGTATAGCAATATCCCTTATCCCTATGTCGATTACGTATCGAATACGAATAGGGATATTGCTATACTGAGTCAAGGTCGTTTGCTCGGGGGATGGCCTTAATGTCACTTGCATTGCATTATTCGTGTAATTTATGTTTTCGACTGCATTAACCGATTCAGTGCGGATGACACGTGAGCCGTGTCATTTGAAAAACGATTGTATCTCCTTCAAATTACACTTTAGAAGGTTCTACTCTGAACAAAATCATCTTAATTTTCCACGTAGAACAAGACTATAGGCTTCGCCTCTGAATATTCTGTGAATTGCAAAAAAGTAGGGGCCGCCAACCTTTTTTAAAGGTGCATTCATTTCGTATTACACGGCAGC
The DNA here is from genome assembly GCA_963422495.1 of Polyommatus iphigenia. NCBI lineage: Eukaryota > Metazoa > Arthropoda > Insecta > Lepidoptera > Lycaenidae > Polyommatus > Polyommatus iphigenia. The sequence goes on along the minus strand of OY730190.1, from coordinate 18,187,989 downwards.
CGCGTCTTATGGGTTTTTAACGTGTGGCGTATGACACGTGAGCTGTGTCATTTAGAAAGCGATTGTATCTCCCTCAAATTGCACTTTAGAAGGTTCTACTCTGAACAAAACCGTCTTAATTTTCCACGTAAAACAAGCCTATGGGCTTCGTTTCTGAATATTTTGTGAATTGAAAAAAGTAGGGGCTGTCTCCTTTTTTAGCCTCATGGTTCCCATCATCAAACCACCACTTTTGTGAACATGGTACCAACTCGGAACCGGATCAATCGGAACAAATACCCTATACAACGAAAGAAAAATTTTGAAAATCGGTTCACAAACGGCGGAGTAATCGTTGAACACACATAAAAAAATATCCACAGCCGAACGTATAACCTCCTCCTTTTTGGAAGTCGGTTAAAAAAACTTAACAACGAACTTCTTTAAATTTATCTACAAACATCTAATTTACATCGGAAACCCAGATCTATTTAATATCATTTTCCTAACTTTGAAACCTACAAAAGGTTTGCAACATCTGAATAAAAAAATAGCTTACCTGCCATTTTCAGGTTAACACTTAGTAAAACTACTCGAAATCAACTCAAAACAATGTAGCCTTCTTAACATCAATGATTTGGGCTCAACCAAATAAATCAAGTTAATACAAGCGAAAAAAACAATAAACCTTTTTGAACGTGGCGGGTGACACGGTATCCGTGTCATCTACTTCTATGGCGTATGACACGGCTAACGTGTCACGAGAAAATTGTATGCCGCCACGACTGAAAGTCTTCAAAAATGTGCGCCGCATTGAATCGGTTAAAATGCACGTAGTATTATATCTCATTGCAATATTATTCGGAGAAATTACCTTGGTATAAGAATAAATTGGTAAACAGCTATTACTATAGGTAGGTACTATTCGGCGATTGAAAAATATTGTACACTTTATTAACCGACTTCCAAAAAACGAGGAGGTTATATTATGTTCGGCTGTGGATATTTTTTTATTTTTGTATGTTCAACGATTACTCCGCCGTTTGTGAACCGATTTTCGAAATTTTTGTTTTGTTGTATTAGGTTTTACTCCAATTTGGTACCATGTTCACAAAAGTGGTGACCTGATGATGGGATCCATGAGTAATCGAGGGAACTACTCGAAATTTATATGGAAACATATGGTCATTTTGGTTTTATGAGAAGCATCCTAAGCATATGCTACCAAAACGCAAGATTTTGCACCGAGGTATACTATGGTTCCGAAGATACTAAGAGAACTCCGGATTCCTTATAGATACAAGTTTGGGGGTTTAGGTGCTGTTTTAAGAACTAAAAGCATATGCTACTATGCAAATTACATTCATCATCATCATCATCATTACCACATCAGGGTCACCAATGTCACCAAAATTGAACATAACAAATTCAGCCTTAAATCCAGAGCATAAGGCAAACATTTGACATTACTTCTGAGAAGTAAGCTGCTTCGATAATACAAGTAACATGCCTGTCTCACTTCCATATAATCGCCGATTACGAACTTCCATATATTTACCTACTATTCTGGAAAACAACCTAATTTCAACCTTTTGCATTGCGTTTAGCGTTCATAGTGCAATAACTGTCTGCCGTCTCGCTTGCTTCAATCTGCTAGAGCTGTCAAGCGAGCGGCGCGGCGGCGCGGGGCCGGGTACCATTAGACCGGGCGCGCACTAGCGGCCGAGCCGCAGCGGCCAGGCCGCGACGGCTATCGAGATAGATAGATACCTTAGTATGCAACCGTTACCGCCATAGACCACGCGCACCTGGGGCCCAATTCTCAGAATGTGAGAAAAGTTCATCTTCGAATAAAATACCGAATTATGAGATTTTTTTTTTTCACAGTTTGTGTATTCTCAAAACTTCACATTCAAAATATTTCGTGCAAAGATCGCTCGAGTCGAACGAGTGGGACCGGTTATAGATGTCCGAATTCGTACACCACATGTGGCCGCTTGGGAGTTGAAGCGTTCGAGACCGGTTTCCTACACGATATAATTTGTTGCTAATAGTTTGTGTATTCTCAAAGCTTCACACTGGAAATATTTCGTGTAAAGATCGCTCGAGTCATACAAGTGCTAGGGACCGGTAGATGTCAGAATTCGTACACAAATTCACCCTCCTATTGGTGAATATGTAGCAAAGTAGTTGTCAAATATATAAATTAGGAACAAATATTCGTGCTTGTGTTTCTTTTACGATATAATTCCCTACTTACAAGTTAATGGGTTTAAAAGAAACTAAGTATTTATAATTTCGTTAAGACCGGGCTGCCAAAAATATCAAAACACGCTAGCCCCGCCTACATACCCCGCTATCCTCCAATCGTGATATAATGATTCCATGAATCGTGCCCGCATGAATCGTACTTTGAGCCGCAGCTAGTAGTGAACAATATCGCGTAACAAGGGTTCCCGCATTATAGCACGAAAGTAATGGTCGTAAGTCCCAAAACAGTTTTTTGATGATTACTTAAAAACTAAATACAATACTAATATTGCCTTTAGCTATGATTTTACAAAGTGTGTGATTGTAGTAGTGCAAGTTATTTAATGATGGTAACTGAATAATGCCCGGTTTCTGAAGTTCTCAGTTATACTTTCATTAGCTATTGATACAATAAAGTTATCTATAGGATAAACGTCGGTTAACTGTCACTGGGTTTCTGAGTACGCAATGAACCGTTCAATAACTATCAAACAGTTAAGCAGTTCCACAATCTGCCGTTAGATGGGTCTTTTAAAATTCGCTATTTTTAATTCAGGATTATTACTAGTTTTATTAACGAATACGAATATTTACGAATAAGCGAATAATACGAATATTTTATTCAAGAGTAAATAAGTAAATAAGCATTGTAACGATCGTAGTCAAATTTTTTTTAATAAACTAGACGAAACTTTTTTGAACATCAATGAGTTTGACTCATTGATGTTCAAAAAAGTTTCGTCTAGTTTCCATTCCATTGCCATTAATTGCCATGTTCATAACCTATCGTTTGTGCTTTATCTTTTCTTGTAAAACCGCTGAACCGATTTTCATGAGATGCACACTGAATAAAAATGCTACAATTTGCAAACCATTTACCTATTATGTAAGTAGTTTTAATACAACCACAGTCCACATTACAGAACACAATACATAATATAATTATACTAACGGAGAACCAAATCAACATCTGTTTCATGTTCATGTTTGTAGAGACAAGACTACCTGCAGCTCCTTTATTTTGTTGTAACACTTGTTGCTTTGTTTAGGCCAAACAATGCACTTTTTTGGGTTTTGATATCTCACGTTCCTTGGCACCCGAATCGCGTCAGCCAAAATTTCACTATCGAATTTAATTTAAAAAAAACGCGTGTATCTACTCGTTATAAAAACATTAAAAATATAATATGTTTACTTTTGAACTATTTTTTACGGTTAGGTATACCTAACCGAAGTTAGTATAACTAATAATTAGTGTAAATAATAGTTAGTTATAACTAATAATTTTTATCTGTAGATAAACCGTACGTTATTGAAAACGGCCGTAAGTTTCTAGGTAAGTAGGTACTCAAATATAAGAAATAAACTCCAATACTTCCAAATCAGACTCTGATGGGCTGCTCGTATTCATCACGTTAATTTTAATACTAAGCTTTCACTGACAATTTAATAATAACAAGCTAAAGCCTAAAAGGTTATGTAATTTGCTTGAAGCAAAGCGTCAAATAAAGTTATGAAATCGATAAACGGCACACGTTGGTCAGTTAAGTTAACCTTAGAATAAACGGAGTTTATCTTACATTGCGATGTTCAGAAACGCACTTTCTTAGTTTATCGAACCAATAGCGCTATTGAATATATAAACGGCCGTTAAAAGTTCCTCAGAAACAGGGCATAAGTGTAACAGATATTTGTTGAAAAGCCCAGAAATATTCATAATTTCGAAAAATAAAGCTATCGAGTCAAAATAAGTGAATCGTGTTTTCCGTTAGGCTAGTATTAGATAAATATACAGTGATTAAATAAATCTCAATTTTATTTAAGTCAATCGTCTTCCGGTATCGTAATACTTATTAGAAAACACAGCAAAATTTGACAGCTCGCTCTTAAATTGGAGTAGCTTGTACAAATGTGTATTCTGTGGAGTAGCTGAATTAGACTATTAAAATTTTATCAGAACTTTTGTTCTATTATGTAGTTTATATGACGTATACGTTTTAAGATAATTTCGTTTATCATAATATTAATATTTAATAATATAATAAATATAAGTACATCTTCTTATCTTCATAAATTATTTAAAATTCTCGTGTCACAATGTTAGTTACCTTACTGTCCTTACTCCTCCGAAACGGTTTTACTGATTATACTTACTCCTGTTAATCCTTCGATCGTGGATTCTTGAAAATCTATTGTTATTCTATTGTGTCTCGCTCACCGGTGAGCTTGTAATAAGATACGTAGAATAATATACAGGTGTATTATTCTACGTGTAGTACGCGATAGTTTACTAGGTAACTAAAAGAGTGAAATTATTATTTTTAACAAAAAATTAAAACCGACTTCCAAGGTAAAAACAATAATAACATCCCTTATAATATGAACTAAAAAGTATTAAATAATTTTTCCTATGTAATAGTGCCTTTTTCCGAATTCGGCTAAAACTCAACTATTTCTGTACTCAATCTTCATAATTTTGAAGTCGGTGCCAGTTACAAAAGTTTCAAATATTTTGGCAGACTGAAGATTCAGCTATATCTGGTACCGACTTCAAAATGATGAAGATTGAGTACAGAAATAGTTGAGTTTTAGCCGAATTCGGAAAAAGGCACTATTAGATAGGAAAAATAATTTAGTACTTTTTAGTTCATATTATAAAGGATGTTATTATTGTTTTTACCTTCGAAGTCGGTTTTAATTTTTTGTTAAAAATAATGGCTATAGTCATCGTTTATTAATTATTCCAATGATTTTCTCATATGGGATTATAATTATTATGTATTGGGTTGGCATTAGAGTCTTACCTCCGGTTTTTAAATAGATTGGGGTTCCATTATGTCAGGGTTGATCCTCCCTTCACAATGATACACCACCCACCCACCCACCCCATCCCACCCCGCGGAGACAACTAGTTTTTTTTTAAATCGCATTTTTTAAAACGTGGCAAACTTACTCAAAGCGTCATTCTCAATCCGATTCTTTCCTGGTTTTGTGGTTTCTTCGGATACCAAAGCAAGGGGGGCTCGCCAAAACAACAACAAACACAATCCAGAAAATCCAAAAGTAGGTTAGGTTAGAACTTGACCACAACACAGAGGGAGCCGAGCGAGCAAAACGAGCGTGCTGCGGCAGCAGCCGGCGACCGTCACAAAATAAAAGGGGGTCTCGGGGAGCGCAGGCCAAAACGAAAACAAACACAATCCAGAAAGTCCAAAAGTAGGTTAGGTTAGAACTTAGACCACAACGCAGAGTAAGGCGAGCGAGCATGCTGCGGTAGCAGCCGGCGACCGACACAAAATAAGGGTAATTATCAATTGTAAATAAATATTTCTATGTACATTTCATTTTATTTCATCTCATTATTAATGAAAGACTTAACAGAGGGCCTACTTAACCACGGGTACCGAAGCGGGCGGGGGGTGCAGCCCCCCGCCAAAACAAAAAAACAAACACTATCCAGAAAGTCCAAAAGTAGGTTAGGTTAGAACTTAGACCACAACACAGAGGGAGCCGAGCGAGCGAAGCGAGCGTGCTGCGGCAGCAGCCGGCGACCGTCACAAAATAAAAGGGGGGCTCGGTGCGCCTGCAGGCGTAATCATGCCGAACTTCAGCCGCGTTTTTTCGGCCTAGTGTGTTTAGACACTTAGCTGTACACATTTTAAAATAAATGAAATGTTTCTGAAATTACTTGCTAGTAAAGATTTTTTTTTTAATATAGTTTTTAACAACAAATACCTTATTTGTTGTTAAAAACCTATGTAAGTATTATTATACATATAGGTTTTTAACAACATATAAAAATATAACGATATTAACCTATTTATGTATTATTATACGATATTAACCTATTTATGTATTATTATACCAAGATTGCATGTAAATATGAAATATTTCCATTAATCCAACACGATCCGACACCTACAGAAACTCCCGAAACCATGATCGCCTAGTCGGCTAGTCGGCCAAAGTCATGATCGGCACATCTCTAGACTCAAAATATACACTCTGGACTCTGGAGACTGTATATTTTCGAATTGTGACCCTATCATTTAAGTAGTACTTAATAATCATTACAATTAATTAAAATCTTAATAATAAGTTATAAATAACCCTCATCGCCGCCTGAGTTGTTGTCAAAATATCCTAATGCTAATATTATGTTCTAATAAAACGGATGATAATGTCAGCAAACTGCTTTAGACAATCTTTCGAGAGCATCGTAGGCCTTTCTAATATTATGGCTTCGTCCCCATCAGACACGGCGCGGCGCCGTCACCGTGTTAGGCTGCGTCCCCATCAGACACGGCGCGGCGCCGTCACCGTGTTACGGCACGACGCTGCCACCGTGATACGGTACGGCGCCGCACCGTGTCACGGTGCCGCGCGCCGCGAACAGATAAAAATCGGCCAAGTGCGAGTTAGGCTTGCGCACGAGGGGTTCCGTACCATTATTATAGAGAAAAATAACCAAAAAAATATGTTTTTTGTATGAGAGCCCCTTAACTATTAAGTTTATTTTAATTTTACCATCAATTTTTAAAGTATAAATACAATTGAGTATTTGTGAATATTTCAAGTGCCTATCTGTTAGGTGTGTTGTAAATATTGGTATAGAGCAAAAAATAGCAAAAATAAATTTCCTGTTTCTTTTTAATCTTCGTCTTAGTAACAACAAGAGAAGAATTCTTTCGCGATCCATATACAGACAAGCATTTTCGTTCGAGCCAAATATCGGCTGACTAGGGACGCGGGTCGGCGCACCGTACGCGGCACCGTGACACGGTGCGGCACCGTACCGTATCACCACATCACGGTGGCGGCGTCGTGCCGTAACACGGTGGCGGCGCCGCGCCGTGTCTGATGGGGACGCGGCCTATCACATGTGGTTTTAATTATTTAATCCTTCGATCGGGGATTCTTCGAAATGCTATTGTATTCTATTGTCGCGATCACCGGTGCTCGTATGGGGCTTGAAGGATTAATCAAATCAAATCTAATCATTAATATTTTTAATTGTCTATCTGCATCGTATTAATAGGTATTAGGTACAGTTCAATATAATCCTGATCAAAAGTATACAGTATGTTAAAAAAACCTCTCAAGTACAATACAATACAACAAGAACACAACACACTATAACCTCCAGGCTCCAGCACATCCTCGGGGCTCGGCCTCCTATACAAAAAACACAATTTTGTCCTACTTTCACTATATCACAGCACGGAACCCTTCGTGTGCGAGTCCGACTCGCACTTGGCCGTTTTTTTTTCCATATTCGACTTAAACCCCAATTTGTTATTCTGTGACTCCCGGTTTACCTAGTTCCAATATAATAACGAAATGTAAAAAAATATGAGATATAAAGCACAATATTGAAAAGACTTTAAACCATAAACATTTTTATAAAACGTAATACTTTGGCTGTAATTAATTTACAAACTCACCTCCGAAAAAAATCTAATTCATCGAAATATAAGTATTAACTAGGATAATTATACATTTTATTTGAATAAATTGTTAGTAAATCTATATTACACAAAACTATTTTGTTTTAAGTTTCACAAAAATAGGGAAACTTCGTTTCCGAAGCACATTTCAGTTAAAATCAATACTAATTATTTAATACCACAATTGCTAAATAATAGTTTACAATGTGTTTAATTTATCCCCCAAATTATGTTAAAAGTAACATTATATTATATATTTAAAATCTGTTTTATATGTCCCAATGTCAGGCCCTAGGCGTGTCCGTTCTCCGAAATTTGTGTTTAGGAATTCATATTTTAAAAAGTACTATGTTTATACTTATTTCTATTAATATTTTTCAAAATGTGTAAGTACTCGCAGCTAATTATGTGAGTATTTTGTAGTAAAAATAAACAATAATTATTTTTTCTCGAATGAGTTTAGTGTCCTCAACTTTATTCGCCAGGCCCTAGCCACTTACGACATCATTAGAATATACGTTGAATATTATTGGTGAATTTTAGAGTATTACATGAAGTTATTCTCTGACAACACTCGCTCTGTGGCGGTCACTTTAAAAATCAATGCAAAAATGAAAGTTCGTGGGCCACCACGTGGTAATTCCAGTCACTTGTTCAGTCCCTAGATAAGTAATTTTGTTGTTTATTGATATTAAATTCTTATGAATTAATCAATATTTATAAGTAATACGTCGGCATTGTTCGCAATATCATATTAGACTTCATAATGTTATTTGCAACAGAATTTTAAGTTCAATTTTATACCAAATAATCAGTCCCAAGACAATCAAGCCCTAGCTTCTAAAGGCGCTCGGACTGACGTTTAGTATGAAAACATCAGTACTATAACGAAATACATATATTTTTTAAGCTTTCTCGACTGAAAAAATACAATAGACTTAGGATAAACAATTATTGAAAATATATCAAAATCTAAAACTCATCAAGAGCAGTCAAATTTCAAGCAGCTTTGGTCTGGCCCAAATGTTGAAAAATATATACTTTGATGATACAGTTTCACTCTTTATATAATATCTTAAAAGAAGTTTCGACCCAGCAGTCCTAAAATAATATAAAATCGGCTAAGTGCGAGTCAGACTCGCGCATTAGGGGCTTAAAGTTGTCAGTCCCTAGATGCGTAAATCAGCAAAACTCTAAAAATTTCCTAAAATAAGGCATAAAGTGACTGGCCCTTTTAGATAAGACACAATTAATTGATCACCTATCATGTACACTAACAGGGAATTTAATAACAAATAAAATATGATGAAGACAAAATACCCTCAAAAGTTGCCCTATTTTTGTGAAAGCACCCATTAAAATATCCTTAACCGAACAATTTTGTTTCTTAATATTTATTTCCAAAGATATTTAAAAAAAACATGAAAAATAGAGAAGATCCGCCCCTAGTAGTTCTACAGTTTTATGCTAAGCTAAAATGAATCTTATTACGATGCGTATACGCTTGGTCTTTGGTTGTGTCCAAGGTTATCGTTTTGGATTGAGATTGATCCCTGCCTTAAATGCGTGGCCATTGTCCAAACGCCTTATTTCCATCTGGGTCTAGTTTCTGGTGGTACATTATAATAATTAGTAATTTATGACGTCACGTGTCACGACGACGCGGACGGTGCAGCGCGGGCGCACCGCGCAGGTCGGGCCGAGCGGGTGTAAACAAACACTCCCGACGACGATGCTCGGTTATCGGTATATAACATGGCCGCCGCCCGCGTGACGTCACACCCCGGAACGAATCAACATAATAGGTACTCTGAATAGGTATAGGTATTACTGTATTATATTAGGATGCCATTGGCCAGCACTCCAGCAGTGCATTACACCTAACACCGGCCCACAGTCCACACATGCCCACACGGTGCAGGCGTGGTACGACGACGATGATATTGTGACGAAGAGGGACGTCCGTCGACTCGGCGAGATGCCCTAGGATTCCTAGGAATGAGAAGTTGAGTCTTTTGTCCCATAAATTTTCGTCCCAACTCCCAGTACAAGTGGGACAAATGACTAGGATCGATATTTTTTTTATTTTTCATCCAGCGTTTCGTCCCAAGTAATTCTTTACTATGACTTTCAAGTAAAAATGAGTAGGGCTAGCAAAAAATGGTAGAATTGAATATAAAACAAAATATGTTTAACTAGATGTTCCGCGCGGCTTCGCCCGCGTAATTTAGGAATGTCGCTGAAACCGTACATTTTTCCGCAAAAAAAGAAACCTAAGTATGTCCTTTCACGTAGTCCATTCTTCACGTGTGCCAAATAACATAAAAATTGTTCCAGCCGTTTTTTCCACACTTTCCTCTATTTCTTCGCTATTATTTTGTTAACACATAAGAAAAAGTGCCGAATTTGATTTTTTTACTTTTTGTGACATTTGTTAAAATAAATATTATTAATCTTAGACTCGAATATGTTTCCTAGAAACTTTTCAGTATCATATTCCGTTTTTTTATACGATTCTAAGTTTTAATGTATTAGAACGAAAGATAATAACCTTAAAAACATGAGCAGAATTATTTATTTCAAGACATTTACTATTGAAAAACAATCAATTGCAGTCATATTCTTTGTATGGACTATGGGAAACACAGACATGCAGTCTCACAGATATATAATTTATGTTTAAATTTGATATTTTTGTATTTAGGTGATAGCTTGTAGCATGCCTCTTTCATAAGTACGTGAGATAATATTATATCATATGAGGCACCCATATATTTTTTTGTTTTTAATTGGAAGTTGAAACTTTGTTTCAGGCTCAATAAATCCTTTTATTTGTCGGTGCAAGTAACTTTTTCGCTCTTACTTTAATAAATTTTCCGCAAATACAGCAAAAACTTTTTAAGTCCATTTTACACATTTTTGAAGATATTTTTACGCTTTAAAATAAGTACATAAAAAACTCATAATTTCTCTAAGAATTAAACACGCACAATAAGTGCCAGCGGCAAACTTCTCGTTCCAACTCTGATATCCCCAAACCCCTTTATTTTGGTCACGACGAGAGTCTGAGAATTTTTAAAATCTTAAATTTTTATTTATCTTCGCCTAGAGCTAGACCATAAAAGCATACTTTCTTTTTTTAAATTTATGTTTCTGGTTAATTTTCAATGCAAATAATCGGATAATAGTCATTAAGTAACAGGCACAAGAAAAAATATTTTTGTCGGCTTGTGTAATGAGAGCTGCAAGTGTGAAGCTTAGGAGGAAGTGGGGTAGAAACGATTCTAGCAGAGTAGGAACGGTCTGTGAGACTGTGCGTCTATATTTAAAGGTTAATTATTTTAAATTTAAATAAAACGCGTGGTAAAAGGAAAAGAATGAGGCGAGATGATTGACTAGATAAATCTCGCAAGCTTTATCCTCCTATTATCTCATAGTCAAACAAAATTATTTAGTAAACAAATTTCACACACAATATTTTAATCAATTTATTTTATTTACTTAATCCTTTGTTTGGGAAACATTGTTAAAATAAGAACATATCACGTAAATCACCAACGTGCGTTTGTCGTATAGAAATAAAATTCAAACCTCTCATGTTCGATAAGAATAAGTTTAGACAATTTGATGAAAATAAAAGAAAGTACTAAGAAAAACAAAATAAATACTTAGTAATTTGGCAGTAATTTGCAAAACATAACCTCAAAACACGATTAAAATAAATGGACGGTGGCGAGATGAGCCGGGGTCTCGCCGGCGAGCAAGCACGAGTTTACCGAACGACACACGAACACTGGTTTCGGCAAGGCCGAAAGTTTCGGCTATATTTTGGCCGAAACCGAAACTAAGGCCGAAACTGGATTTTTTGGCCGAAACTGGCCGAAACCTAAACCGAAAGTTCGGTCGGTCACTAAATATTAGTATAGATTAACTCATAACCTATCAATATTCAGTTGGGGTTCCATTATACTATGACTACTGAACCCTAAAACGGAACCCTAAAAAGCAGCTTTTTTGTATATTGATAATTTAATAGTTATATAATTTAAGAGTAACATTGTCCTACGAATAGAACAATCCATATTTTAGGACCATCAAATCAAAGTATGAAATCCTTTCTATTTCTGTTAGCTACCACTTTCAAGATTTTTCGCAGATAAAAATGTTCGTCTTATCAAAATGAAGCTACTCACAAAAAATTTGCTTGATAGTAATAAAAAAAAGACGGGTTGCACTCCGGGTGTGCCGGCAGAAGTGAAAACTTGATTATTAACGTTGTGCATTATTTTTTTAACCCATCTTTTTATGAAAATCGATTTTTTTAACTAACCGAAACCCTTACAATCTATTAAATTTTTAACCCATTTTTTATGAAAATCGATTTTTAAAAAATCGATTTTTTTGAATTAATCGAAACCCTTACAATTTTTTTTAACCCATTTTTTATGAAAATCGATTTTTAAAAAATCGATTTTTTTAATTAATCGAAACCCTAATCGATTAAAAAATGTCGACAATCGAAAAAAAACAATCGATTGTTCGATTAATCGATTTCGATGTTACAACACTACTCTCTAACCGTCTTACGGTTTTTCGATCAGCACGAGAATCTGACGCGAGTTTCACAGTTTTTACCCATCCCACAAAAGTGCTCAACGCCGCTAAAGAAGTTTTCACTTCAAAAATTGTTCTAGGGCTCCCGTACTATTTTTGGTGGGATATGTTACATATTCATTGACCATACAAAAATTATCCAAAACTACGGAACCCTATATTGCGCTTGGCCCGGGTTATTTGTAAAAAATTCCACTGATTCTTCGTTTTTATGTTAAATGCAATTTTTATGTAGTATTAAATATTTTATATTATTAACGCTACAAAAAACAGGGGCGTACAGCTTTATAATTATTAGCTCCGTGGCGTACAGTGAGTCCAAGTGTCGGCAGAAGTGAAAACGGAAACAGTTGGTTCAGACTTCAGGCACAGAATATAATATATTAGTTGTACCAACTTCAGGCACGTCGCACGCGTTTTCGCCGCTCGGCGCTCGGTAAAGAAGAGGAAATAATTATTATATTACTTCCATCCCTACGCCGCACCGGCGGACTGCTCTCCCTCCGTTCTTAAATAAAGAAAATTATTCTTAAATATTTAATTTCTCGGCGCTTACGACCTTTCTGACAAGCTACCTACGTGGCGCAGGCATAGTAAAACTGAGCAGTACTTAAAGATGCTAAAAAAGTTTGTAAATCTGACTAAACAAAATGGTTATGAGTTATGACTTATGAGTTATGACTGATCATAATTTCCAATCCTACTTCAACGTTGCAACTTGCATCAGAAAACAATGGAATGTAAAAGTGGGACGAAACGCTGGATTAAAAATAATTAAAAATTCGCTTCTAGCTATTCGTTCTATATATGTCGTAGGATGATTTGATAAATCGAATTATCGCGAAAATTCTAGGGACTTCGCGAAAACACGGATAATTAGACAATGGTGATTACATTTTTCAAACTTACTGACAAAAGGTAGTGTTTTCGCGAAAACACGAATTGCCTTAGTAACATTGCACATTCTTAACGCTGATTGGCTTGATTTTTACTTACTGGCCAACTCTTATTCTGATTGATATATTATCTTTCCCTATGTATCTTTGAGGTATTACACCATAGAGTTATAAAGGGTAAGAAATGACAATGCCTGTTCATAGAAACTTTACTTTTTATTTAACCTTTTTCTTGGGTAAATATCTATCACAGGAAAGTTACTAGTCATAATATAAACGCAACTACGATTACGTTACCTCTTTATATAAATCACATAATTGATTGTAAGTCGATCAAATCCACTTGCCCACGGGCCACGTCTGTTAAAGTCTTGAGAAATTATGGGGCGGACAACAATTATTCCTGTCTTGGGACAACTTTTTTTATTAAACAGATCTTGCATAAATTGAGGAATATTGAAATAACTGGGACTGGTATTAAATATTTCTGTTTTAGGAAATATATAATTTTATCTCAACCGCCATGTCCCGTAGATAAGTGTGCTTGGTTAATAATATCATAGTACTCACTAGATGAAGGTACTTGAATGACAGGAGAGTTAATATGCTGTCTTTTAATAATAAGATTTTTTTTTATCTCCTACGCTGATTACGCCGTATTTTTTTTTTGCATTTCTATACTGTTGTTGTGTTTTTGGTTGTTTAAGTACATTAGCAGAGTTGAATCCTTCAATTGAAGCTATTACAATATTTATTCGTTCTTTAGTCCATTCAGGTTTCGTACATCCGTCCTGTCTATTAGCGTAAAACTATCTTAGCTCTATGTCGAATCTTTCTTTATCGTACATAACCTCAGAATTAGTTTCTGGTTCTGTTGAACTTTCAGCACTAATTTCACTTGTATCAGTCATTTTGTATTTACAGACAAACTTTTTGCACTATTTTTCAAATCCATCTGCAATTTTCAACACATTGAATATTAAAAACTGCTAGTTCGCTTACAAAAACAACCACAAACAAAACAACGCGTGACAATCAATTGACATTTAAAATGTCAACTCTTCAACCAATCAGAGAAGATGTTGTTGTAGGGCGCTTAAACCGACCAATCAGTGATTTTTTTCGATAATAACTAACGATTCGTTTCGCAATCTTACTAAGGCGACTCGTGTTTTCGCGAAAACACTACCTTTTGTCAGTAAGTTTGAAAAATGTAATCACCATTGTCTAATTATCCGTGTTTTCGCGATGTCCCTAGGATTTTCGCGATAATTCGATTTATCAAATAATACTACGACATAATTATACATAACATTATACTGAGACGAAAATTTACGGGGCGAATCACTCCAAGAATTGTAATATTATGCGCGGCTAGTCACGGCGACTCGCGGTTTCGGCTCGTCAGTGAGGCCAGGGGATGTCGAGTGTCGACCTTCGTTGAAAAAGATAACGTTATACTCGTATTATCGAGTATCGAGTATCGACCGATGTTATCGAGTTATCGGGTCGCGGGCGGCGGCGATACGTATTACGTGAATCGTGAATGTGATAGGATAGCCGATATTGCTATTTGCTGCTCGTTGACGAGCGACGAGCGACTCGCGATGACCGCAGCAATCAGCATAGACTCCAGTTGTGACTTGCGAGTTGTGACTTGTGACGCGCACGCGTCGCTGCAGCGGAATAAGAAACCAATGCAATGTTCTGTAGCACTTTATCTATTCTAACAATGTCACATGAATGATAAAAGTATAGTTAACGAATTAACCAAATTATTCTAATCAAAGAATTCTTTATTTAAATAGAATTATTTTTTCTAATATATAAAATTCTCGTGTCACGGACCACGTTGTGCCGTGTGCCGTGTCACGTGTGCGTCATTGAACTCCTCTGAAACGGCTCGACCGATTTCAGCATATCGGCTAGTGTTGAGAATCGGACGACATAGACTACTTTTTATATTGATAAGTGCATTTGTTGAATAAATAATAGTAAATTATTACAACTCGAGACTGACGGCGACCATTGTTTGTGCGACGGGATACTCAATAGCGATGGTCCGATAGACGTTACCATGGTGACAATATGGTGATTGGTGACATACTTATTTAGTCACTTCAATAAAATAATATGGGCGAAATTAGGGCGAAATACTTTATAAAGCAAAACATTTGCCGGGACAGCTAGTTTTAATAATAAATTAATGTGATGAAATCGTGAATTTGTGATAATTTATAATTATTATTGTGTAATACTAGCTGTCCCGGTGAACTTCGTGTCACTTAAAAACCTTCCCTGGATTTCAAGGATTATATTTTAAGACTAAAATTAGCAGAATGGGTTAAGCCGTTATCGAGTTATATCGTTAAGTAACACAATTGGAAATCTATTTTTGGGTGCTTTCACAAAAATAGGGCAACTTTTGAAGGTATTTTGTCTTCATCATTTTTAATTTGTTATTAAATTCCCTGTTAGTGTTCATGATAGGTGATCAATTAATTGTGTCTTATCTAAAAGGGCCAGTCACTTTATGCCTTATTTTAGGAAATTTTTAGAGTTTTGCTGATTTACGCATCTAGGGACTGACAACTTTAAAGCCTTCATGCGCGAGTCTGACTCGCACTTAGCCGATTTTATATTATTTTAGGACTACTTGGTCGAAACTTCTTATAGGATATATAAAGAGTGAAACTGTATCACCAAAGTATATATTTTTAACATTTGGGCCAGACCAAAGCTGTTTGTTTGACTGCTCTTGATGAGTTTCAGCTTTTGATATAATATTTGCAATAATTGTTTTTCTTAAGTCTATTATATTTTTTCAGTTGAGAAGGCTTAAACAATATATGTATTTCGTTATAGTACTGATGTTTTCATACTAAACGTCAGTCCGAGCGCCAATAGAAGCTAGGGCCTGATGGTCTAGGGACTGATATTTTGGAATAAAATTGAACTTAAAATTCTGTTGCAAATAACATTATAAAGTCTAATATGATATTGCGAACAATGCCGACGTATTACTTAAAAATAATTTTGATTAATTCATAAGAATTTAATATCAATAAACAACAAAATTACTTATCTAGGGATTGAACAAGTGACTGGAATTACCACGTGGTGGCCCACAAACTTTCATTTTTGCACTGATTTATAAAATGACCGCCGCAGAGCGAGTGTTGTCAGAGAATAACTTCATGTAATACTCTGAAATTCCCCAACAATATTCAACGCACATTCTAATGATGTCGCGAAATTTTAAAATTCGTAAGTGGCTAGGGCCTGGCGAAAAAAGTTGAGGACACTAAACTCATTCGAGAAAAAATAATTATTGTTTATTTTAACTACAAAATACTCACATAATTAGCTGCGAGTACTTAAACATTTTAAAAAATATTAATAAAAATAAGTATAAACATAGTACTTTTTTAAATATGGATTCCTAAACACAAAATTTCGGAGAACGGACACGCCTAGGGCCTAACATTTGGGACATATAAAACAGATTTTAAATATATAAAATAATGTTAATTTTAACATAATTTGGGGGATAAATTAAACACATTGTAAACTATTATTTAGCAATTGTGGTAGTAAATAATTAGTATGAATAATATTTTAACTGAAATGTGCTGCGGAAACGAAGTTTCCATATTTTTGTGAAACCACCCTTTTATATACATACATATTAGCTGTCCCGACAAACATTGTTTTTCCATATAAATTAGCCCTGGATATTATTTTATTGAAGTGACTAAATAGGTATGGTACCATGGCAACGTCCGTCGCTATCCCGTCGCACTTAAACAATGGTCGCCGTTAGTCTCGAGTTGCAATAATTTACTATTATTTATTCAACAAATGCACTTATCAATATAAAAAGTAGCTAGTAGGCAGTAGCCGATTCTCAGACCTACTGAATATGCATATACATTTTTGTAAAGAGTACGGTAACTACCATTGTGATTTATGACACGAGAATTTTATATAAGTACATACCTATGTTTATGATAATATAGATTTTATCCACTCTATGTATCAGGGATGTTGCGGATCCCGATTTTTTCACATCCGCGGATATGAATGCGGATGCGGATTTTTAGAGGTTCACATCCGCGGATGCGGATGTTTCGAATCCTTATTATAACAACGAAAAAGTATTATTTTAATACTAACCTAACCTAACGCAATTTAAATAAGTGTACATTCGAATCATGAAATTGTGTGTATTGTAGGCAACCTACTCGTATTAAATATATTGTGAATATAACTAAAGACAGTAATAAAATATTTCATGCAGTAAGTACATTAAAAATAAATTTTATTAATGTGTTACAGAATATAATAGTATAGGTTCCCTAGAACAAATTTTTGAGTAGCTTCATTTTGAAACGTATTTTGAATAGAACAATCCATATTTTAGGACCATCAAATCATATTTATCTCTGTTAGCTACCACTTTCGCAGAGGAAATTGTTGTTCGTCTTATCAAAATGAAGCTGCTTACGAAAAAATACCTTGATAGTAATAAAAATAATTGTTCTAGGCATCTGTACTATAATAATACTTTTGTACTAAAGAGATAATAATTTGTAAATGAAAATTACTTTTATTCCCCTGCATTAACCTCAACCACTTTTTTGTTAGTAAGTACACGAAGTTATTTAAAATAGGAGCATTATACTTAAATTATTAAATAGTAATAATGCCGCTTTTTATTAAGTATGAAGCACAAACAAACACGTAGTGATTATTAATTTGCACGAGAAAATTATTGATGCACCACAATAAACGCGTCTCCAGGTGTCACCGTTATTAGGGTTCCGTAATCAACAAGGAAACCTTATATTTTCGGTCTATCTGTCCGTCTGTCTGTTTCTCCGCGGTTTCGCTCAGAGTATAGCGAATAGAAATTTAAGTTTTAAAGTGGAAAAAATCGTTAGAGTCCAGTGTCCCCCCTTCTACCAGCTAAACGGTTGATTCTGAAAAATATGTGGAAAAATTCACGGCAGTAGGAAATATGCTAAATTTAAAAAGAAAATTATCACGGCTAAGAAGACTTCATAAGTTATTGAAAAGTACAAAGGAACTTTTCGTTCAAATTCCTTTGAATGTAACTGAGATGATGTTGTTAGTAGTGTAAAACATGACTGTTATAATTGTACATTCATTGCGGTACTACGGAACCCTCTATTGTGCGTGGCCGATACGCACTTGGCCGGCTTTTTCGATCCCATTGGTCATTTGTCACGCGCAAACGGCACTGGCCCCGCCGCTTTTTTTTCTTGTCGCAACTCGTATGACATTCGCATCCGCATAAAAATCCGCATTGATTTATTGCGGGTGCAGATGCGGATGTCCAAATCTATGCGGATGCTCCGCATTTACGGATGCAGATATTCGCAATAGTGTTGGGTAGGACTTACAAGAGGCATTACAATTATCCGGGACAAGACGGCAAAATGTAAGAGCGGCTCAGCATTATAACATGTACCGCTTCAAAATGATTGTCGCGGTGGTTTGAATTTTTTAGAATTTAGGGGTATTTTCAGGGATTTATTGGCTCTTTAATTTTTTAAATTTATTGTCCGATTTACATTAATAACATTAAATCGAAATGATGGATCATGTGTAACATTTAATCCATCCAATAAAATGTTAAATTTATTCAATGTCAACATGTACCTATGATTTCAAAAAATCTGAATCTTTAGATGAAGACGAAATAATATTAACTTTTAATAAAAAGATTCTGAAACATAACTATTATATTACAGTATATTATTTCTAAATCATTATGAATTTATATTTATATATTTTTAGGGGCAAAATATATAAGTAAATATAAATTCACGCCTCGAGACGGCTCACAGGTCGCGGCACGTCAAACGTACTGCTACGATTCAAAATTTCAAACGCCTCGCCTCTTTTGAAGTGGGACACTGTACCGGCTTAGTACGAAAAAGTGGCACCTCTTACATCCTCGTATAAAATTCATGTCCTACCCAACACTAATTCGCAACATCCCTGCTGTGTACGGGCATTTTCCAAAAAAAGTGTACCCCTGGTTTTTAGGCTGTCGCACGTCTTTGAACTTTAATTACAACAATATGGATAAACTATATAGGTTAATTTTTTCAAAAGATGAATAAGATATAATAAACATTTACACAAATACGCGATATTAATGCTAAGTTCTCTCAATAATTAATTATTAATATTTTAATTTCACGGGAAAGCTGTTTTTGGCCTGTCCCACAGCATGTTGCTTCAATAAAAATGGAAATCACTAAAAATAATCTGTAGAAGCACGCGTTAAAGTTTGAATGTACGTAAAAAATAGTTTATTTTCTTCTTAGTAAATATAATATATCTTAAAAATAATTTAATTTACTGCCCAAAAACACTATCTTTAAAAATATTCGAAATTCGAGACCCGCCTGACACGTAATTTGGTGACGGTTTTTTTCTATTTAAAATTATACCAAAATACTTAATAGTTTGCTTATTGTCAACACATACAACCGAAAAATACAAGCTGCTATTTAAAATTTACCAGTTGGCCTGAAACGCTCTGAGGAGAGGGTGTTTTTGTGGTGACGAGGAACGGTTCATTTTTTTTGTCAGGTAAGAGATGCTTTTACGTAATAAATAACATATCTTTTGTCTTGCAACCGTTTCCTAATTAATCAATTGTTATTCAGCACAGTGTTTACACTTAATTACGTTTTAATAAAACATTGGCCGAAAAAGTGACGTCAGTTTGATGACATTTTGTCTCGTCACATATAGGCGTGACTTCGAAAGTCACCAAACTGACGCATAAAGCTAGGGCTACACATGCACATTAAATTAATAGTATGGAAATGTAAATATAAAATTTATTTATATATAATACATAGTATATTATTAATAAACGTAATATAATTATTATAATAAATATTAAATATATAATACCTATACCTATGTAGCCTATACCTATATATATGTATCCCTTTAGTTCATTGTTCATTAGTAAGTACGTTTTATATTTTCAGATTTATTTTTAAAACAAAATATAGATTATACTTTGCCACTAAGTGGCGCCGAAAGAAATTAAAGATTTAAGGAGAAGTTGAAAAAAGAATGACCAGAAGAATTTGAAAGCCAAAGACGGAAAAATTTAGAAATCGTCTTTTGTCGCAATAATAGCTTAAAATTGTAAAATTAATTTTATAAAAGATATTATAAATATACAGGTATCTGAGACTGATTAGATAAAAAGCATAAAAATTGAGCAAAAAGGGTAAAAATAACCGAAAATATATTATAAAAGCCTACTAGTTCATATAGGTACTTAAAGTATTTTAAGTTTTGCGTGTTTTTTAAAAAAATGTCTATAAACGTTAATCAAGAAGTAAATAAACAAATATGTTAAATTACTTCGACTTTTATTACTATGTGTAACCTCAGCTTTACTTTGTGAACCTTGATTGTCGCACTTAGCAAAGAGCATAAAAACATAGTTATAGACATATTTCTTAAAGTATTTTGATAAAAAATACACAAAAATATTCAAATTAGTTAAACCTTGACCATATATATTTAATGAACTTCAAATATACGGGCTGTTTTTAGAGATAATAGAAAAATAAAGTTTGTTTTGGCACGACTTGTCTCCAAATCGAACTTGAAATGTCTCGTGTAATAATGTGTTCCAATTATAAACATTACTCTTAGCATTTTCTAATAGCTTGTTTTGTATGTCAACGATTAAAAGATAAAAACCGGTAAACAAACAAAATTTGAAACCATTAAAGCATTTTTAAAAAGTCTTCAAACTGACCATTAAATCACTACCTCGGTCACTATTTTAACATTTTTTGATAAAAAGCAATAATCTTTTACTGTACTTTGTATATTTTCTTATTCTTAAGGCTATAAAGAATTTATAGAAACCATAAAATTAATTTAAACTACACTTTAAAAAAATCTCGGTTTTTGAACAGGGTACACTTTTTTTGGAAAATGCCCGTATACAGAGAGCTGGGTGCGCGAGTTCTTCAATGGGCGCGGGACACGTTGGCGGGCGCGGGAGTGCGTGGGGGGGGGGGGGGGGGGGGGGGGTCGCGGGTCGTCGACCGCCGTACCTGTTACCGCATCCCGCGCCGCTCGCACCTGACACTGGTACTGCAGTACTGCACTAAATTTCCACCCGCTCCCGTTCTAAAACTTACGGATTTATTATTACCGTACCTCAGCAATTGTTATTTTTGCCATAGAGACTAGAGTCCGAAAAGAATCCAAGAGTATCCAAGAGTTCCAAGACGTATACATAGATTATATAGAAAATGTAAACAAATTATTATATAATTTGGCTCGACTCGTACCTTTTTTGTCAGTGCTAGTAATTATAGGCACATGCCGTAGCCCGTATGTCGCAGTGAGTAGTGAGTAGGTGACATGGGCAGGGTCTGGGGGAAGGCCGCTCGCGCAGCCTGCACTCTGCCTACGCTACAGACCGAGTTGTTTCATTTTTGAATTGTGATAACTGATAAGTGATAAGGCATCGCCGTCTGCCGACCGCGACCGCGAGCTAAACAAACCCCCTCGAAGTGATTGTTGTTTGCTCTCTATACTTCCTACCACTCGCCACTCGGCCTTTGCTCGGTAAACACTAATGAGTAATGACTAAACAGTAAATACACAGCGTGCACAGCAGTGGCGTGGGGTGAAAAAAAATAAAGGTAAAGCCGGACCAAAAAACGGCTAACTCGTGAATAAGCAAAATTTCAATTCTTGTAAAAAAAACGTGCAATAAATTACATACCTGTATTAAGTGTGTTAGTTTACCTTTTCCATAACTACTAGGGTGCTTTGCTTGCATTGTGTGCGTTGCATGCAGTGTTAGTGTTGTTAGTATTCACCACCTTCACCATACATGACATCACTGGTATTATATGAACAGTGCATGTCGAGTATGATAAAAGTGGCTTTAAAAAAAGCCGTTTTAAGCACACGTCACTCACACTCACACACCAAAAATAAGTGAATCCTGACTTGCCAGTGTAGATGTTTGTTACTCAATCATGCAAAAACTGGATTTAGATGAAATTTTGCATGCATCCCATGTCAAACATGGAAAGGAACATAGGCTACCTGTCTGA
The DNA here is from genome assembly GCA_963422495.1 of Polyommatus iphigenia. NCBI lineage: Eukaryota > Metazoa > Arthropoda > Insecta > Lepidoptera > Lycaenidae > Polyommatus > Polyommatus iphigenia. The sequence goes on along the minus strand of OY730190.1, from coordinate 18,165,657 downwards.
AGTCCACGCAGACGAAATCGCGGGCAAAAGCTAGTAGCAAAGAAATATCAGCAGAAATACGTACCTAAATGTTTAATTTTGTTATTTGTCGTCTGTCGTCGTTATTTAATATTATTATAAAATATAATAGGTAATCCGTAAGACAACAGTCAATTTGTACTAATGCTGCCATTTCTCACCTAACCGTGTCACGACAAATTACAAAGTAAGTAAAACAAACCAACCTTTACGATGTAACAAACAAAAACACAACACAACACTTGGCAAGTAAAATTTCACTACTTTCGATTCTTTTAAACTATATAATATTACAATCAAGCTAGCCCACTAACTTAATAAACAAAATTTTGCATATTACAATAATAACAGTACAAAATGAGTGCAAATTAGCGCGTAATATAATTGTTTATGTGAATTGAAATGACAGCACGCGCCGGTCGGCCGCTGCAATTAGCTCTGTTGTGATTGGACGAAATCTTTTAAAGCGAAACATGCGAAACTAAACCTTAACACATGACAAATAAAGACTAGGTAGGCTATGTGGGATCGGCTTGTTGTTCGACAATATCGACGAGTCGTTTGCATGTAGTAGTAATGTGTATGTGTGCGTGAATTTCATACATTTCAAATGTTTGGATTCCCGATGTTTTGAGCGAGTTCCCCGGCCACCGCCGCCGCACACTATGTACGCGTTCTGAGTGCGATCGTAAAAACGGGTATGTGTGCGTTTGCGTGATTTTAAATACATGGCGAATTATTTTTATGAAATTGTAGGAAGCGGGGTAAGCTATAATTATTAATAATAAAAAATGTATATATTAAAATTGGCCAAGGTAAGCCGGTAGGAATCGTGTTCTATGGAGGCTTCGCCACTGGTGCACAGTGCACTGCAGATACTATACCTTGTGCTTGTACAAAATTTACCGAAGGGGTTTGAACTATCCGCTAATATTGTATGACGATTGACGATAGATAGCGTCCGTGGTCTAGTGGGAAGACCGTCGGCTCGCACTTTGCAGTTCGCACTTATGAGGGTGCAGGTTCGATCTCGGGTGGAGGCGAGGTCTCAAATTATTACATATTATTCGATCGTCGTTCTTACCTCTACCTATAGGGAACATGTACAACAAGCTTTCGGCTTTTATGAAGTGACGAAGGCTGCTGCTGGCTCACTCCACGAAGTCGCCACGAACGCGTACGTCGTCAAACAGCTGATGTCATGATGTCATCGCGTCCACGACTTCGTTGCGACTTGCTATTCGTTTATAAAATATGATGACATTATAAATATATTAACAATCGACAAGATTGACTTGACGGACGTTGTTCGTAGAGTCCACATCCTGAGGATGCTCCGGTGTTGGAGCGAAACGCGCGTCGAGGTTTTCAACCTGCATGGTGGTGAGGGGCCTTGCACGGATTTGCCAACATTATTGCTTGTGTGGTGGTGGTGTTTGCAAGTTCTTGCATGCGAGTGTACGCATAGGCAGTGTGGGAGGAGGGAGATGCTGTACGCATGCCTATGCGTACACTCACTCATTTACTTAAAGGTGGAAGTTTATTTCGCGGAATATTGCTAAAAATAATAACAAACTAAATTTTAAGCTATGGATTTCCGCAAAGTAACGCCTGATTCCATTAACTATTAATCCTTCGATCGGGGATTCTTGGAAATGCTATTGTATTCTATTGTTGTCGCGGTCACCGGTGTCCTTATGGGACTTGAAGGATTAAAATATAATTCAAAAGTAAATAGTAATTAACTGTAATACCTACCCGCGCAGTAAAGCCGTGATTAGTGATTACTGATAAGAGTGCCCGACGCCCGTTTATCGAGTTTTAGGGTGTGTACTGTGTAGAGCAGCGGTCGGCAACGTTTTGGCAGGCAAGGGCCACATGGTGGCAAAACAAACTAGAGGCGGGCCGCAGGCATAATATTTTAACCCTAGAAGCCCAATACCTACGCATAATGAGGGCTTTTCTAAACCACAATTTAAAAAAAAGTTCTGATGTATGGCACTAGTAAAAAGTGAGCTGTCAAAATTTGTAAGAGAGAGTATTATAAGGGGATTCAGACAATAAACAAAGTTTTTTATTACAAAATGACACAAACAGCTACGTTTTTAAGTTGTCATAACGATGGCAATATTAGAAAACATTGTTTTTACTTTTTGATAGGTACTTATAACTTATTCTCAAAACATTCACGGGCCGCAAGTAAAACGTTCGCGGGCCGCGCGTTGCCGACCGCTGGTGTAGAGTGTAGACTGTAGTGTGTACTGTGGTAAAACAAACTGACAACAGGTTGTGTTGCGTCTCAGTAACGTCAATAGATTGGCAAACGGACGGGACGGAGTTTGTACCGGTCGGAGGTCGTTGACGGAGCACGGGTGACGGGCCCCGTCTCCGGAGTCCGTAGCAACACGGCATTCGCGTAACTGCGGTCCAGGGTGACGTAACTCGCGGCCGGCGCGGCGACAGGTGGACATCACACGTCGAGCCGGCAGCCGCGGAGGAGTTTCCGCCACTCCCCACTCCCCACCCGGGCAACGTTTACAGCGGCGGTCTCCGGCGAGCGGCGCGGGCGGGTGTCGCAACTTCCCCTGTAATCACACCACGGCTCGAAAAGCGACGACTATCTAAATTCTGAGCGCTATGACGTTTACAAGTTTACGACTGCGGAATAATTAAAACGTTTTATGATACCTCTGTCTCGGTCGTCGAGCTAATGAGGAGTCATAATAATTACCGATGCGGTGTCACAACTCACAATTATAATTACCGGCGACATAAAATCGTGACCTCGCTCGTTTGTCCTCGGCCGGTTCCTCAAAAACGGCGAACATTATAATTTATACCTACAATCTACATAATAATATTATTTAAAGCAGGGCCGGACCGTGAGCTTACGGGGCCCTGGGCTGAAACTACACAGGGCTTCAACATTTTAAGAGCATGCTGTCGAAAATGTCAAAGCACGCTAGCCTCGCCTACACACCCCGCTATCCTCCAATCGTGATAGGTATAAATGATTCCATGAGTCGTGCCCCCGAGAATTGTGCTTTGCGCTGCAGCTAATAGTGAACAATATCGCGTAACAACGGTTCCTGCATTATAGCACGAAAGTAAAGGTCGTAAGTTCCAAAACTGTTTTTGATGATTACTTAAAAATTAAATACTTATAATATTAATACCTATTATCCTTTAGCCATTATTTTATTGTGATTGTAGTAGTGCTGTAGTGCAAGTTATTTAATGATACTAACTCAATAAGTGTAACAGATATTTGTTGAAAAGCCCAGAAAGATTCATAATTTCGAAAAATATAACGATCGAGTCAAAATAAGTGAATCGTGTTTTCCGTTAGGCAAATAGCAGATAAATATACAATGGTTAAATAAATCTCAATTTAATTTTAAAAGTCAATCGTCTTCCGGGATCGTAATGCTTATTAGAAAATAGGGTTGCTGAGGATTCCTCTTCCGCTTCCTCATAATGAGGAAGTTCCGCAATATTTTGGGTTCCTCAACCGTACCGCATCCTCATAAATAAAAATAAAAAAATCCTCTTCCGCTATCGCTTCCTCAAAATTTAAGAGGAATTTATGAGGAATTTCACTGCGCATGCGCGTCGCGTATCCAATCATGACAACGCACACGCCAGAGCGCGAGAATTGTATCATTCACTCATCTTTTTTGTGTGCGTGTGTTGTGTATATTACTGTGTGCCTAGTGTGAGTTTTTTATTTCACATTTGATAGTGAACGCGTTTGGCGTTTTACTAAGATTTTGTATGGGATTACTCACTGGGCAGTGGGCTGGGCTCACTCCCGTGAGCAGGTGGCGCTGTACAAATCCCATACAAAATCTAAGTAAACGCCAAACGCGTTCACGATCGAATGTGAAACAAAAAATTCACACTAGGCACACGAACTCCTCCTTAACTGCTTTACCGATTTAGATGATTTTTTATTGTGTGTGTTTCGAGAATGGTTAAGATTCATAGATTGGTCCACTAGAAAATACCCTTTTAATTATTTTTTGTGTATTGTTATGTACAGACTAGTGATGTAACGGATATTCGCATTCGCATTCGCGAATATCCGCGTATTTTTCATTATTCGCATTCGCATTCGCAAAAATTATGCGAATATTTAGCGAATGTTTTTAATAATCAAAAAGGAAATTATTATATGCATGTGTGAGGTACGACTCGCTTTACTCAAAATATAGATGAATATAAATGACTATTATTTCAATAATAGTCATAAATAAAATGATGTATGTAACAATGGTTTTGTCTTATTGTTTTGTTATTTAACTTGAAATTCTTATGAGAAGTACATATTTAATAATAAATGTGAGTTGAACTAATTATTATTAATAATTAATTCATGATACTTGGACAACAAAATATATAATATAATACTTAACATTATTTTTGAACACGTCAATAAATCTTTAAACAGACAATATTAATTGAGGTTTCCGGTTATGATACTTTTGTTACAAAAAGTAAATTATTTTATTAAAAATCTAATAATTGAATACTTGATTTATACTTAATGATTTTCAGGATGATTGTAACTATGAATCATTGTGTTTATGATATTAGATACAAATCCTGGTAGTCAGAGGCGGGGCAGAATGACGTCATTGGGATTGTTTTTAATGTAATGGTATATAAGGCGGGTTGTCTGATGGAGTGGGCTCACTCAGTGTTGTAAAAGTTACCGATTTATCGGTAGATCTCCCGATTTTGGCAAACAAATACCGATAAAACGATTTTAGGGTATAATCTCCCGATTTACTAAATTTTAGAACATTAAACTTAATTTTTATTCATTTTGAAGTTTGTAACACCAAATTTAACATGGCAATACAACTGTGCATAAATGGTTATTCCCCAAGGGGCAAGGCATTAGATGGCCTTTCAATAAACAAGCAAATTTAAGCTGTAATTCATACTCACTAAAGTTGAATATTATTGTAGGGGAATATTTTTTTGAAATACGTCGATATGAATGCGACAGGTTTCAATTTTGAATTTTCATTTTTCAATTTTTCATTTTCTAATCATTCGTCCGATACGCAACTTCCCATATTGTATAACGCAAACGAAATGTCTAGTTCAGACCCAGACAGTGATTTTCCAACCACTAGTAGTGGTACGTTCGGAACAAAAAGAAAAAGATATGTACAAAAATATAAAAAAGAGTGGGAAACACGCCCGGAGTTTGCTGGGTGGTTACAGGCAAGCAGTAATAAAGATGCAAACTACGCCTACTGTCTAAGCTGCAAGAAGGAGATAAACATTTCATCTGGGATCGACTCTTTAAAAAAACACGCTTCGTATCAAATCCACCAAAAAAGCGTAAAAAACTTGGCATCCCAACCTAAGATGACTGGTTTTGTAAATAAGGAAATTCTTACTTTCAATAATCAAGTTAGAGAAGGTGAGTTTTTTCGTATTTTGTATAGGCTTTCTACAACTATACAATTGTTTCTCTGCTCTTTTTGTATGGAAATTTCATTTCGTATGCGAGAAATCCACTCATACAAGAGAAGGATATGGTTATTAACAATCTTTCATGTGGTTTTAGCTGAAATTAGAATAGCAGCATTTGTAGCTAAACACAACCTGTCGTACGCAATAACTGACCACCTAACAAAATTGATAGTGAAAGCCTGCCCCGATTCGGAAATAGCGGAAAGTTTAAAATGCTCGCGTCCCAGAGTACAGGCTATCGTTAACAATGTTATCGGTGAAGAAAGTTTTAAGGCTCTTTGCGAAGACTTACGAAATAATAAGTTTTCTTTAATAATCGATTAATCTTCCGACAGGAGTACTACTAAACATTTGTGCTTAGTCGTGGTAATTCTTGACCATGTAAGAGATAGTTTTTTAGGACTAATCCCACTTGTAACAGCAGATGCGACTACATTGTACAATAACACCATATGAACAAAATCTGATCGGGTTTGCTTCCGATGGTGCCAATGTAATGATGGGTTCAAATAATTCGGTTATGTCATTATTGACCCACGAATTAAAGGAATTGTTTGAAATGAAATGTATCTGCCATTCCTTCCATTTATGCGCCTATTTATTATATATATATATATATATATATATATATATATATATATATATATATATATATATATATATATATATATATATATATATATATATATATATATATATTTTACTACAAGCATAAGGCTTGTAGTAAAATACCGAGATTTGTTGAAGACACCTAAGAGACATTTATAATTATTTTTCTTCAAGTCCTAAGAGGGTTGGAATGTATAAAGAATTTCAAATATTTTGTGATCTTAAAATTCATAAAATACTTCATCCTTGTCAAACCAGGTGGCTGTCAGTGCATGCAGCTGTATCAAGGATCTTGGAGCAATACCAAGCTTTAAAGTTGTTTTTCACCGACGCTTCATTAAACGACGAAGTACTGGCAGCTACCAATATATTACAAAAATTAAATGATCCAGTCACATTATTATTCCTGCAGTTCTTAGACTTCGTATTACCTATTTTTAATAAATTAAACAAAGAGATGCAATCAGAACATGCAAAGATTCATGTGTTGTATGATCAAGTCTGTGCCTGTCTAAAGACGTTGTTCGAGTGCTTTTTAAAAAGAGATTACGTCAAAAACACTAGTAGAAAAGATTGAATACAAAAATCCCCACATGTTTTTGAATCTAGACGATATGTACTTCGGAGCAAACGCCATGAGCATTCTCTTAAAAGATAAAAATCTGACTTCTGATCAAACACATTTATTCAGGACGAGATGCTTGCAATTTTTTGTAGAAGCTTGTGACCAGATTATTGCAAGATTTCCCATAAAAAATAACCCAATTAAACACTTCAGTGCGTTTTGTCCAGAAAGTGTTAAAAAAGGTGAACGACCGTCAATTGTGGACATAGTGGCAACATTTCCAAAATTACATAACAGTCCAAATTACCAAGCAATTGACACAGAATGGCGTTTACTCCGTAATACAAAAGACATACAAAAATTTTCTGATAACATTGAAGAATTCTGGACGAGTGTGGCAACACTTAAATGTGGTGATATTGATAACTCGTCAATGTTTCCAACATTAACTTCATTTGTATTGATAAAACGTTCAATACAAATGAAGTTAATGTTGGAAAAGTTAATGTTAAACACTTCAGTGCGTTTTGTCCAGAAAGTGTTAAAAAAGGTGAACGACCGTCAATTGTGGACATAGTGGCAACATTTCCAAAATTAGGTACATAACAGTCCAAATTACCAAGCAATTGACACAGAATGGCGTTTACTCCGTAATACAAAAGACATACAAAAATTTTCTGATAACATTGAAGAATTCTGGACGAGTGTGGCAACACTTAAATGTGGTGATATTGATAACTCGTCAATGTTTCCAACATTAATTTCATTTGTATTGAACGTTTTAGCGTTGCCACACTCATCCGCCAATGTAGAAAGAGTGTTTTCATCGATAAATTTGATGAAAACATCTCAACGCAATAGATTAAATACAGAATCCATAATTGGATTATTACATACCAAAAGTTATATTAGCGAAAATAATAATTATTGTTATGATTTCCCAATTAAAAATGAATTCCATCAAAAAATGGGAAATAAGCATTGGTATGAACTAAATAAAAATGATTAATATCTTTAACACGTGTTTTAATTTGTTTTATTTAGGCAGCAATCTCCCTATTTCTTCCGATTTTTAGTTGGTAGCAATCTCCCTATTTCTCACGATTTTTAGTTGGTAGCAACACCGATTTCATAAATGTCATTTCTGCAACACTGGGCTCACTCTCTCTCTCCTGTCGTAAGGCTTGTCACTCTGCCTCCTGTCAATGTGAATTGACTCTGAGTACTTCGAACAGAGATCGTTATAAGTTAAGTATTTAAAGTATTTTATTGGTTTAACCACTTCTAGGCCTTTTGGCTAAGATCAAAGTGTAGTATCTTTTTTTTTCAGGTTAAAAATTTGGAAATGAAGAAAAGCTAAGTGAATAACTATTGTTTTATGTATTTACAAGACGTATAAACTACGTTTTATTTACTGGTGTTATGATCTATACAATACTTTTATTTTGCAAGCCTAAAAGGGTCCATTCACTACCTGCATAAGCCGGCGGACTGCACGGCGGTTTATGCAGGATAGTGAATGGTGTTGCAGGCCTGCACGGCGGATTGCAATGCAGGATAGTGAATGTACCGTTTTAGCCATTTCTGACATCAGAATTGGGTCTGGCCCTTACGCCGTTGGATTTTAATGCATTTTGTTTCCTTCCAGCAAAAACAAAATGGATGCCAACTAAACCCAACAATAAGCGAAAACAAAATGGTATGGAGATACTTTGAGTCTCGGGAAAGAACAAGGGATACTTTTTGTCCCGGAAAATGTACTAACCTCAAAACAAAACAAAACTTTTAGAATGAACTTTCTGTGTCTAAATCCATTCAATTAACCAATATCGGCTCGGCTATATTCAATTTAAACATGGCCGACACGAAACGTCAAACCTGTCAAACATTTTACGCGCGCTTTTTTTGAAATTTTAAAATATTCGCATTCGCATTCGCGAATGTTGAAGATAAATATTCGCAATCGCATTCGCGAATGTGAAAAATCCAACATTCGTTACATCACTAGTACAGACAGGACAAAGGCTTTAGGGTTGGGTCCGCCAGTATTTATAATTTCCTATCATCCTATTCCTCATCCGCTTCCTCATCCGCATCCTCTTCCTCAAAAAATATCCTCTTCCTCATCCGCATCCTCTAAATTTGCGCGTGACAATTCCTCTTCCTCCTCCTCTTCCTCATTATCACTTCCTCAACAACCCTATTAGAAAACACAGCAAAATTTGGCAACCCACTCGTTCGTAGTACCAACACCTAAATTATTGTATAATAAACCTTGATCGTAGGATTCTCAGGGATACCAACAAAAAATTAATAAAATTATGAATTATTTCGCATTATTCGTCTATTTTTGACTTGACTTATGAACGGTTTTTAACGGGCACTCGATACTTCCTCAAAACTCGTAAATAGTAAGTTACATGCAAATAACGCGTAGGTAAAAGTTTATTGATACTGAAATGCATTAAAATAAAATTTACGATCAATTAAATTCGCGAAATAAAACCTCACGAAGCGTAACCAATTTAACCGCGTACGTCTACGTCCATAGTTCCATACACCTCACACACACAAACACACGCCTGCTTAAGTGTATGCAAACTACGACCATTCAGCTCAAGGATTTTAACATTAATTATATTTTATTATTAGTTAAACGAAAAACATTGCGGTAACAGGTAGTGGTTGTGCACTTTGCACCGAGGCCCGCCCGCGCCGCCCGAGCGCGGCCGGCGCGCGGCGTCGGTCGCGGTGCTTGTTGAAACTTGAAAGTTGAAACGTGATTTTTTAACAAAAAATAAACCGACTTCCAAGGTAAAAACAATAAGAATATTAACTAAAAAGTATTCCTGCGTAACTGGCCTGGTTTCATTGAAACCAGAGTGCTCTTGTGTATTGCGCACACACTTCGGCACTAAAAAATAACTCCTGCGTAACTGGCCTGGTTTCATTGAAACCAGAGTGCTCTTGTGTATTGCGCACACACTTGGGCATTATAAAATTACTCCTGTGTAACTGGCCTTTCCAGAGTGCTCTTGTGTATTGCGCACACACTTGGGCGCTATAACATTACTCTGGTCTGTAGTAACTGGCCAGTGCGCTTAGTATGCGCCAACGAGATATATCACTCTCGAGATAATTAAAAACTACTCGTCTCATAAGTCATAAGGTCAAAATCTACACATTATCTTGACAAAACTCGATAAAAATGTGTTTATCGATGAAAGATCTACACGAGAAAAAAATTTTGTCATGCTAGGGTCAATAGAGATGAAGAGACAAACCATCAAACATCGAGAAAACATGTAGACAAAATTTTCTCGTTTGCGCATCTTAGGCCGGCTGGTTTCAGAACGCGTCGTGGCCGTTTTCATTAGGGCCACAACATGAATTCGCGTCGTGGCTGTTTTTAAATGCTCAGAACGCGTCATGGCTTTTCTCGATTACCAGAATGCGTCGTTACCGTTTTCACTATGACCACAACGCGTTGTGAGCCATTTTTTCGCTTTTTAAATAAATAAATAAATAAGTACTTCTCATGTAGGGTTACCATATGACAGGCGTTTGCCGCATTTGACAGGCTTTTTAAGGTTTAGACAGGCGTGCGGCCGGCACTGGTCTGAGACAGGCATTTTCAAATTACGCGACAGCGCGCGTACTGCGTAGTAGGTATACGAAGTACCATCGAAGAAATTGATTCATAGGCAGTTGACAGACCAACGTCATTTGGTCGCTTTATGTCAATTCAATGTAATTCGACTGGGTTTGACAAAACGCGACCAATTAACGTAGGTTCGCCATCTGTCTATGAATCAACTTCTCTGATAGTACTAAAAGAATATTATAGAAGTTCAGATAACAATTTTTTTTGAAAGCTTAACTACAGTGGTGCAGTTTTCTCAAAAATAGGGAAGTGAATGGTGACATTACAGAATTTGTAAAAATCTGCCAGTTTGTGTTCTCTATTTTGGCACAGAAATCAGAATGCGAATGTAGAGCGTATGTTTTCTCTTATCAACGCCCAGTGGAGTAAAGAAAGAAATCGTCTGACAATTGAATAAGTAAAAAGCAATATTGATTACTCAGGAAAATTACAAAACGTAAAAATCTTCACAAGACTGTATCTTGTGAAGATTTTTACGTTTTGTAATTTTCCTAAGTAATCAATATTTCTTTTTACTTAATCTTTAACAAATGAAAAACTAAAAATAAAATTATGTCTTCTGACAAATATCAGTAAAAAATATCCTTCATTATTATTATCTGTTGTCTTTTACTTATTACCTACAGCGTTTTGCTTTAGACAGGCATTTTTCTGAAAAATCAGGCATTTTAGGTACCATGTACAGGCACTCCTCTATTTACATATGGTAACCCTATTCTCATGTAAATATCCTATGAAGATAAAAAAGGTATCATTTAATAGCTAAACTTATGGACTACGCTTACACAGGCAATCTATACTAATATTATAATATTATAATTATAAAGCGGAAGAGTTTGTTAGTTTCTTTGTTTGTTTGTTTGTTTGAACGCGCTAATCTCAGGAACTACTGGTCCGATTTGAAAAAGTCTTTCAGTGTTAGATAGACCATTTATCGAGGCTATATTTTATAACGCTAAGACTAATAGGAGCGAAGAAATAGAGGATAATGTGGAAAAAACGGGGGGAAATTATTTGAAAGGGCTTATATTTTGAACGCGCTAATCTCAGGAACTACTGGTCCGATTTGAAAAATTCTTTCAGTGTTAGATAGCCCATTTATCGAGGAAGGCTATATTTTATCACGCAAAGACTAATAGGGGCGAAGAAATAGAGGAAAATGTGGAAAAAAACGGGATAAATTATTTGAAAGGGCTTATTTGAACACGCTAATCTCAAGAACTACTGGTCCGATTTGAAAAATTATTTCAGAGTTAGATAGCCTATTTATCGAGGAAGGTTATAGGCTATATTTTATCACGCTAAGACTAAAAGGAGCGAAGAAATAGAGGAAAATGTGGAAAAAACGGGAAATTATATGAAATTGCTTATTATCTTAAGAACTACTGGAGCAATTTTTATGTTATTTGGCAAACATGAAGAATAGACCACGTGAAGGGACATAGGCTATTTTGGTTCCGTGAAATTCCTAAATTACGCGGGCGAAACCGCGCGGCACATCTAGTATGTTATAAATTTCGTGTAATTAAACATAGAAAAAGCAAAGTTTAAGTAAATAAATTGTGTATTTTTTAATTAATGGCTATTTGTGAAAAATCTAACGCATTAAACTGGTTCTTTTTTGTTTTAAAAATATGGAGGAGGTTTTCATCTTAAATAAATTCTTTACTTCAATGATCTAAGTCAGATAGTTTAGAAGTTATGGGCGATTCTCTGTAAGCTCGTAAATGGCTGTCCCTACCGATTTTTTCAAAAAGTATTTGAATAATTAATAAAATAATCACTCCTAATGAAACTCGAACCTCGAAACTTTACAGTCCCTTTGTTTTCAGAACCATAACTGTTTTAAATTCTTTTCTAGAGGCGATAGAAGGTCTGAAAATACAGTCCCCTGGCTGTCCCCATCACTACCGTCACCACCTAAACTGATATTTAGTAACCGCCTTATGTTATAAACTACATACATAAGGCGGTTAATATTACAAATAATAATGATTAATATATAATATTTTCGTAAAACAAAGTCTCACTGCACATTTATATTTTTAGTAGGCTTCTGTAAACTTTGTCCCCAGAATTTTTAAACAGTCCCCTGCCAAAAATTTCAATCCATTTAAATGAAAAACTATAATATTTACGAACGTTTTCTTGATTGAAACAAAACGTAATTAGTGTGAAAATGGCAACCTTGTCGAATTCGGAGAAAGGACACCTTTTTTTTAAGTGTCACAAAGTCATTTGTAAGATGAACACGTGTTTGAACCGCTATCACAAACAGTCCTCTGGTAACTAATAAAAGGTGTGTTAATTATTTTACGAATTGAATATTTAGTTTATTGTTTGTATTATTCTTGTCTTAACTGATTAGTAGATTCTTTAAGAACTACTTTACAGCCGTTAGGATATATCTTGAAATCTAACCGAAATAAACAGTACCCTGGCAACAGTCCCCTGGCTTAAATTGTACGATTTGATTGGATATCTCGATTTTTAAGCGAAAAAACTGTTTTTAAGATTCCGGGCCCAATAGATATAAACAATACCCTATTGCTAAGACTTCGCTGTCTCGTCTATCTGCCTGCCTGTCTATCCATCAGTCCGTTTATTTATCTCTGAGATATATTTCAAGAACTACGATAGCAAGGCAGCTGAAATTTTCACAAATTATGTATTTCTGTTTTCATTATAACATCAATAACTAAAAACGAAATAAAATAAATATTTAAGGAGGGCTCCCATACAACAAACGCGATTTTTTCTTTTTTTGCTCGATATGAATAATGGCCACAGGTAGGCACTTGAAATGTTCACAAAATCCTTAATTATATTTGTACTCTAATAATTAATAATAAAATTAAAATAAAATAAATATTTAGTGGGGGCTACCATACAAAAATCTGTCACACTTAACAGTCCCCTGTCACGATTTCTAAGAGAATCGCTAATATCTCTGAATATACGCATAAATTTAGTGGACCTCCTCATCTAACTTAAATAAAAGTTAATTTTCTTTAAAATAGTACATATTTTTTTGGCAAATGTCAAAAATAATTCCCAAGATAAAATTTGTATGGGACCTGACGAGCTTACAGAGAAATGCCCTTATAACGATTTTAGGTCAGACTAGTATGAAGTCAGAGAATTTTTTTTTTCAAAAGTTGGAAAAAAAATTTGAACTCATATTTTGACTCGCACTTGGCCGGGCAGAGACTCCCTTTGGGTCTTCCATTTTCCTCCCTTTCTCGCCAACGCCAACGTTGGCTGGTAGGTATGTCTCCAGGCTCTCTATATTTTCTAGGCCGCCCACGTTTGCGTCGTCTATCGGATACCCACTCTGTCGTTATCTTTGCCCAGCGGTCGGGAATCGGGATGCATTCGACTTACTATTACCGAGTTATTGTAGTAAAATCGACCAGAAAATAATAAATAATATTATGTATTATGTAGACGAGAGGCGAGAGGAAACACTCCGTACAAGCGACGTGTGACAGCTTCCCCGCGCAGTAATTACAGACTACAGAGCGCCTTAGCCCTTAACCTTTCGCCCGCACGGCGCACGCGGAAAACCTTGTGTATAATAATTAGGGAGATCGCAGACGACAGACTTTGTGCGATCAAAGTCTGCGGCTTCCATACAATCTGATGGCGCGCGCCATGCGGAATGTATGTAAGCCGCAGACTTTGATCGCACAAAGTCTGTCGTCTGCGATCTCCCTTAGCGTGTTTCTCTCCGCACCGGCGCCGCCCGCGCGTCCTCCCCCGCTGTAGTCAAGGAGATGATGACGGCGGGGGCGGGGTGCGGGGTCGGGGCGCGGGTGATTACTGCTCGTTGATCGCAGCACACGCGAGCGGCGGCCGGCGAGCACGAGTCGCGCGAGGGTGGCGTGACGGCGCGCGCTGCACGGTGCACCTCCCCCGCCGCTGCAGGCAGCAAGTTGCAACCCACTCGGCACACGGCACACCTCATCCGAACTACCACCGACGAGTGACGACCGCCGACCGGTAGAGTTATTGGCGTTACATGCCGCCGACCTCCGCACCACCCCCTGCCCGCCGGGTGCAGACTGCAATATCGATCGTGCGAAAACTGAAATATAATAATCTATCTATCTATAATACGTGTATGTTCCGTAATCCTTTGAATTTTTTTACTGAGCATATTTCGTTGTGAAGGCGGCGGCGGCGCTGCTGCGGTGACGTCGGCGGCGCGGCGGCCTAGCGCGAGCGCCCGGCCGGCGTGCGTCACTATGACTCGGCAGTATTGTAATGAACGTTCGAAAGCGCCTAAACAACACCCAGCCAAGTATTCAAGTACGTTACGTAGTTTTCCAACGAATCTCCGGCTCCGGGGCGGAAAAGCGAAGGCGTGCGGCTGTGTGGACGTCACCCGCGCTGCGCCGCGCGGTGCAGTGCAATTAATGCACCTCACCTCGCCTCAAAACACCCTCAAAACGATGTAGACGACCGCCAGTGAGACCTTCCTCCGACGACCCCGGACATTTATTATTATTAACGTGCGACAAAAAAGCATTAAGCTGTAATTAGGAGGCGGATGTGCACGAAGTCGGGTTAATAAGTAACAAACATAGGGATTGCAAAAAACGGATTTTGAAAAAATCCAGATTTTCGGTTTTTTCAATGCTCAAATCCGGATTATCCGGATAATCCGGTTTTTTTTTTTTGATAAATAGCTTTAAATGCGAGTTCTTTTCTTGCTATTTCTTTATTAAACATTCATTACATAAGTGCAAAATCAGACTTCTTAAAAATATCATTTTTCTTAAGGGCCCTCTCTCCCTAAATTAGCAGGTCGATTGTCTGTCAGTGCGAATATCGACGTAAATGACATTAAAATAACATTCATAACAGCGCGCCTTGTACGGTGGCGGTTACGACACTCGCCGCGTCCATGATAGGGCGAAATAGGAGAAAAAACCTTTTTAAGGCTTAATATAATACATATTTCAAAAAAGTAAAAAAAATAAATTATTAACTTATGTATTGCAAAGCAGTAGATATTTTTTATATATTCTTTTGATAAATAATGAAGGAGTAAAGTGGTTTCATTCAACGATTTGGAGGTGATTTGGTTTTTTATTTCTTTATTATGTGATACCGATAGAAAAAATATGGCAAAACCAAATTATGTATCATATCATGTAGATTACTAATTATTTTTTTCAGATATAATTTCTCTGTTAGTGCCGATGAAAAGTTGTTTCATCTGCACGCTTTTTTCGAAAGAGCAGCCTTAAGTTAAAGACTTTCACATGTGCGTAAAAAAATAATAAATTAAAATAATAGTATTTGGTTATTAAAATATTAATAACAACTTAAAAATACCTGGATATTTTTCAACTATTTAAATAAGTGGAATAAAAGCTTATAAGAAAAGCCTAAACAATATCCGCTTTATCAACGACTTATTCTTTTTTGCTCCTACAGGCGCACATCATCAAGTTATAGTAGGACCTGGTCTCTGGTAGGACTTACAATAAACACTAAACAGGACTAAGACACAAACTATGACCAACAACACGAGATGTAGGGTCGAGGTAGGGTAAAAATTCCACTGTCTACTTGGGCCAATTAGTTTCTTTTGACAACAGACAAAGAAAGGCAGAGAAACTGGTCCATACTGGTACTGGAACTGGTAGCTTATGAAGGGAGACATACGGTGCACAAACTCGGTCATTGACCAATTTACAAAAGCTTCAACTCGGGGTCTGCCAAAGAGCAATGGAGCGCAGTATGTTGGAAGTAAATTTTCACGACAAAACAAAAAATCCATATTGGACCCACAAACAAGAATCACAGACGGAGGAGTCAAGATGGCCAAGCTAAAGTGGCATTGGGCTGGTCCCGTTATCCGCATGCATCTTGGCTAGATATCGACAGAGTAGGTATCAAGCCTAGGAAAAAATGCTCTGGAGACATTTTTTCCTTCCAAATGCAGATCATTGTAACCCTGACGTCACGACGACCCTTGACGATCTATTGTGACTTTTTTTTATTAGAGTACCGTCCCCAACCCAGTGCTGCCAATAAATTGAACGATGTTGATCAGATTGGTGCCACTAATTTCCTCTTTAATAGAATCCGTGTTTTGCTCTGTACTCTGTAGTAGAGTAGAAAAGTCATGGAGAAGGTGTCTCGTCCTTCTCCTCGTAGAATCTGCAAGTCGTAATGCTATTAACACTTATTCTGCAAAGGTAAGGATTTTTATTTGGTTCGTTACGCATGGCGAGTATTAATTCTGACAGTTTTTTTTTTATTTGTTGAAGCCAGGAATTAGTGCCTTAGAATGTTCAAGGCCAGGGGCCTCAGCCCATTGCTTTTTGCTTAGTCTGCGACCCCATTTCTCGAGCATTTGCTTTGTAGTACTGTGAGATACCACAACAATATTATACAGACCGCTTCTGGGCCGTATATGAGACTCTCAGCTCCAAACCTAGCCAGCTCGTCAGCGGTTTTGCTGCCAGGGACGGCATACGGACATAGTATTTTGCCTTCCAGCATGCAAAACTCTTACCTTACCTCTTCACACCATAATGCAAAACCAATTTGGACGAAATTTCTGCTGCAGTGAGTACTTTACTAGTGTCATCTTTTGGCTCCATAGAGAGGAACCGATGATTTCGAAGACTTCAACCTAGAACATGGTTGCAAACTCACAAACTTTCGCCTTTATAATATTCGTGTGATCAACGCTAGGTCATTAGAAATTAAAAATGTCGTAACTTTTTAAAATAAGATTTAAAAAATCTAAATAAACTTAATTACAACCGCCACATAAATAAACAATGCAATGATGGATATACGAAGTACTGAGTTAGGTACCTATTAACCACGCAAGTTTGTAATTTAACTAATTATTTAATTGTGAATTTGTATGTTAGATATTATACGATCCATCGAAATCTTTTTTATATTATGTAAAAGCTTATTTTTTATTATTTCATCTACTATTCGAAAATCCGGATTCTCGAAAATAAAAATCCGGATTTTTCATAGGCCTGCAAAATCCGGATTACCCGGATTTTTCGGATTTCGAAGTATCCGGATTGCAATCCCTAAACAAACATTACGACGTCGCGTCGGTGCCGAAGATTTTATCACACAGACCCGAAACACTGCAACTTACTTAGGTAGTAGCTGTACACACTGTGACACCGCACAGGGCCAAGGCGAACGTTCACCATTCGAGAGTTTCGTATCATTGAAGTTTCGTTTATTTATACGAAACGTCAATGATACGAAACCACTAGGGCACGGACCGCCCTTTTTAACCGACTTCCAAAAAACGAGGAGGTTATACGTTCGGCTGTGGATATTTTTTTTTTTTTTATGTATGTTCAACGATTACTCCGCCGTTTGTGAACAGATTTTCCAAATTTTTGTTTTGTTGTATTAGGTTTCACTCCAATTTGGTCCCATGTTCACAAAAGTGGTGACCTGATGATGGGATCCATGAGTAATCGAGAGAACTCCTCAAAATTCAAATGGAAACATATGGTTTTTTTGGTTTCATATGAAGTATTCCAGGCATATGTTACCAAAAAGTAAGATTTTGCACCAGGATATACCATGGTTCGAAGGTGGTGAACAGAACTCCTTACTCCTTATAGATACATGTTTGGGGGTTCCGGCGTTGTTTTAAGAACTGAAAGCATGTACTACTAAGCTTATTACATTAATTATAATCATCATCATCATCACCACCATTCCACCATACACCTTCACATTATGACCCTATTATAATTGGTAGGTATTTTTCATAGTATTTTTAGATCAAAACGGATCACGGATGTCTTTAAACATTGTTCTGTAAAAAGTTAAGCTATTTTGAAAATTATTTTATTATTTCGACCTGATGATAAGATCCATGAGTGATCGAGGGAACTCCTCAAAATTTATATGGAAACATATGGCGATTTCGATTTTATGAGAAGTATCCTAAGCATATGCTACCAAAAAGCAAAATTTTGCACTAAGATATACCTTGGTTCCGAAGGTGCTAAGAGAACTCCGGATTCCTTATAAATGCAAGTTTGAGGGTTTCGGCTTTGGTTTAAGAACTCAAATCATATGCTACTATGCAAGTTACATTCATCATCATCATCACCACTACCGGCACTACCACCAGTCACCACACCATAAATCATAATTCTTAATTTGTCGAACGATTTCAAAAATTATATTGTTATATCAAAGTAAATGATTCAAACTTGGTGATCAGGTTACCAAGTTAGCAATTTGATCATGAGATCTATGAATTATGAGGTATGTCCGTATGTAGGAAACTCCTTATTATTGGGACAAAATAAATAGTTATATTAACGTAGTTCTAAGTAGTTTAAACATAATAATATATGAACATTATAGTGAGCTAATGACTTTCCAGGAGTGTTGTGATAGAAAGAAAGTCACTGAACAGAACTTTAGAGCCTTTAGTGATAGGTGCATGAACATTAATTTTATCATTGCTTGATTAACGCCAAGCTTATATTATTTACTAGCTGTCCCGGCAAACGTTGTTTTGCCATTTAAAGTATTTCTACTTCATCAGCATACACAATCTTACCCCCTCTTTTGTCCCCTAAGAGGGGTGGGGGGAAAAATGTTATGTAACACCAAATGTTAAGTTGGAAAAACAGTTAATATAAAGTAAGTCCATTAAAGAAAAAAGTTTACTTAATACAAAATCTGACCCTCTCTTTGGTGAGGGGGGGGGTTGATTTTTATACACCAGATGTTGAGTTGGAAGATGGCAAATATATCTGCGAAAACCGTATGCAAATCGGATCAGTAGTTTTCGTGTTAAAGCAAAAGTCTTATACAAAATCTGACCCCCTCTTTCGTTACTTTAGAGGGGTGGGGGGAAATTTTTTTATACACCAGATGTTAAGTTGGAAGAAGACAAATATACCTGCGAAAACCGCATTCAAATCGGATCAGTAGTTTTCGTGTTAAAGCAAAAGTCTTATACAAAATCTGACCCCCTCTTTTGTCCCTTTAGAGGGGTGGGGGGAAAAATTTTTATACACCAGATGTTAAGTTGGAAGAAGACAAATATATCTGCGAAAACCGCATTCAAATCGGATCAGTAGTTTTCGTGTGATAGTGGAACAAACATACAGACAGACAGACAGACAGACAGACAAAAAAACTGACCACATTTTTGGCTTGTATAGCGATGTAGTGACACCCTCCGCTTATTATTTTTTGAATATCTTTAATGTACAGAATCGTCATTTCTACAGTTTTATTATATACAGTATAGATTATACAGTGATACGAGTATATTCTTGGAGTTGCTTATGCAATTCTCTATTCCGAGAGGACGCTAGGTATATTAACTTTATGGTTCTCATATCATAAATATGTGTATCCTGGCTCCAAAGTCACTTAGTAGAACACATTAGCATTTACAGAAAACCTTATAAATTACTTAAATTACTAAAAAGAGTGAAATTATTATTTTTAACAAAAAATTAAAACCGACTTCCAGAGTAAAAAACAATAATAATTATTATATAACGAAGAAAAAAGTATGAAATAATTCTTACTCTTAATAGTGCCTTATGCAGAATACTCCTAAACCTCTACTATTTCTGTACACAATCTTCTTAATTTTGAAGTCGGTACCAGTCTTTAAAATTAAAAATATTTTGTCTAAGAACTCACCATTCTTAGCTGGTATCGACTTCAAAATAATGAAGATTGTGTACAGAAATAGTAGAGATTTAGGAGTATTCTGCATAAGGCACTATTAAGAGTAAGAAATATTTTCATACTTTTTTGTTCGTTATATAATAATTATTATTGTTTTTTACTCTGGAAGTCGGTTTTAATTTTTTGTTAAAAATAATAATCAATATTATCATTGAAAAGGGCGTCCGTGGCTTAGTGGGGAGGCCTTCGACCTCGTACTCGAGAGTTCGGTCCTGGATGGCTACTAGGCCTCGGTACCTCGTATACCGATGAGACATTTTGATCTCGAGTACGTTATGCGACTTACCGAGCACCGTGAAGGAAAACTTCGCGTGGAATATACGTTGCGCATACCTACTAGTTCAGCGGTTTTAAAACTTTTTTTGGTGGCTTTTACCTTTAAGGCGGGCATACACCCCAATTTGTTATTCCGTGACTCCCGGTTTACCTAGTTCCAATATAATAACGAAATGTAAAAAAAATATGAGATATAAAGCACAATATTTAAAAGACTTTAAACCATAAACATTTTTATAAAACGTTATACTTTGGCTGTAATTAAT
The DNA here is from genome assembly GCA_963422495.1 of Polyommatus iphigenia. Classification (NCBI taxonomy): domain Eukaryota; kingdom Metazoa; phylum Arthropoda; class Insecta; order Lepidoptera; family Lycaenidae; genus Polyommatus; species Polyommatus iphigenia. Next base: position 18,145,034 of record OY730190.1, on the reverse strand, counting down.
TTACAAACTCACCTCCGAAAAAAATCTAATTCATCGAAATATAAGTATTAACTAGGATAATTATACATTTTATTTGAATAAATTGCTAGTAAATCTATATTAAAATATCCTTAACCGAACAATTTTGTTTCTTAATATTTATTTCCAAAGATATTAAAAAAAAACATGAAAAATAGAGAAGATCCGCCCCTAGTAACTACAGTTTTATGCTAAGCTAAAATGAATCTTATTAAGATGCGTATACGCTTGGTCTTTGGCTGTGTGCAAGGTTATCGCCTTAAGAGGCCGGGTACCCTTGGAATTTCTCATACAAACGTAATTCCAAAATCATTTTCTCATACGAAAATATTTAACATGTTTGAGTTATTTTTCAGTTTAAGATAGTAATTACCTAGGTTCCTACACAAAAATTTACTTCAAAATATTGAAACAATTTTTTTTTTTTTGTTTTAATTTTTTTTTTAGTAAATTTACTACTAAATATTTAACGGATTTTGATGATTCTTTCAGTGTTAGATAGCCCATTTATCGAGGAAGGTTATAGGCTATATTTTATCACGCTAATATTAATAGAAGCGAAGAAATAGAGGAAAATGTGGAAAAAACGGGGAAAATTATTTGAAACGGCTAACTTGAACGCGCTAATCTCGGGAATGAGGAACTACTGGTCCGATTTGAAAAATTCTTTCAGTGTTAGATAGCCCATTTATTGAGAAAGGCTATAGGCTATATTTTATCACGCTAAGACTAATAGGAGAATGTGGAAAAAACGGGGGTAATTATTTGAAAGGGCTTATCTCGCGAACTACTGGAGCAATTTTTATGTTATTCGGCACAGATAAGAAGTAGACCACGTGAAGGATCATAGGCTATCGATTTTAATCCTTTTTTCAGTGGCTATATATTTTAGACCCGTGCGACGCCGGGGCGGGTCGCTAGTAATATTAAAAAACAAAGTCGCTTTTTTCCCTCATGTCCCTTTGTTACCTTTAATCTTTAAAACTACGCAACGGATTTTGATGATTCTTTCAGTGTTAGATAGCCCATTTATCGAAAAAGGCTATAGGCTATATTTCATCACGCTAACACTAATACGAGCGAAGAAATAGAGGAAAATGTGGAAAAAACGGGGAAAATTATTTGAAAGGGCTAATCTCAGGAACTACTGGTCAGATTTAAAAAATTCTTTCAGTATTAGATAGCCTATATATATGCTATATTTTATCACGCTAAGACTAATAGGAAAATGTGGAAAAAACGGGGGAAATTATTTGAAAGGGACTACTGGAGCAATTTTTATGTTATTTGGCACAGAATATAAGAAGTAGACCACGTGAATGATCATAGGCTATCGATTTTAATAATTTTTTCAGTGGCTATATACCTATTTTATACCCATGCGTCGCCGGGGCGGGTCGCTAGTATATTATAAAAAAACGTCGCTTTTTTTGCCCTGTGTCCCTTTGTTCCCTTAATTCTTTGAAACTACGCAATGGATTTTGATGCGGTTTTCTTTAATAGCTAGAGTGATTAGAGAGGAAGGTTTATAAGTATAATAACATTAATTAAATAGTGGAGAAATACTGTTATTTTTGGGGTTTCTAATGTGATGTCGTAAATAATTACATTTATTCGCTGCCGCGCGCGCGGTTGGCGGGCGCAGAGTCGGTGGACGGTGACACACTTTCCACCAAATGTTACTTTCTACGTAAATGAATACCTGTCATAACTCATACCGCGAGTGTTGGTTCACGTCACAAGTCACAACTCACACGTGTGCCTCGGCCCGCGCCCGCCTGCTATACTCTATAGCCACGACGACGACCGCGACATGAGCAGTAGTACTACGTAGTACGTAGTCGGTAGTACGTCGAGAATCATACTGCTAAACCATTTTAGTCCAATAGATAATAATTATTATATTATAACTGTTATAATTTTACTAGTATCACCATTTTGCTAATGGTCCAAAGTCCAAACGGTACGGAATCCTCGCAGGCCACTGCGAATTGCGATTGTCCGACCGCACTGTGGTTTTCTAAAACATCATGGGGATCTCCTAGATTTTATTCAATCTCGATGATCGTTATGGCCCCTCTACAAGAGTGGCCAGCGCTGGGCGATCGAATGGCGCATGCGATGGCCATGCAATAGTCGCAACGCCTCTACATGATGGCCGTGTTCAGTTGTGATCTAAACATCGTTCAAGAAGGACTTGTAAGCATTAGCCATTGCGGCAATGCAAAACGTGCATTTTTAATAATTTATGACTTCACCAGATGACCCGGTGAACTTCGTATCATCTCCCTCCTAATATGAACCTTCTCTTGAATTCTAGGAATAATTATTTGGAGACTAAAATTAAAATAATGGTTTATGGTAGTGATGATGATGACAATGATGAATGTAATAATAGCATATTAATATGCTTTCCGTTCTTAAAACAACGCCGAAACTCCCAAACTAATATCTTTAAAAAGTCAGGAGTTATGTACTTAGATAATGTAAAAGCTATAATAATTATTGTAAAGTTTCATTAAAATCCGTTCAGTAGTTTTTGAGTAAAAGAGTAACAAACATCCATACAGCCATACAAACCTTTATTATAATATTATTATATTTTCATTCATTATGAGATCACGTACTCGTCATTTTGAATGAAATTCGTAAATTGTAATACGAATTACGAGTTACGACGTCCTCACTCGACCGCGGTCAGCACAGAGTACTTTTTTATATATGGCGGTCAGGCACCGACTGTCGTATCGCCAACGTGTAGAGGCGTACCGCCCAGTGTTGCCACAATATGGTCTCGGCGATGTACCCCTAAACTAATTTGATTTCCCCCCAGAAATCCCCTAGAATACCCTCACCAAGCGGATGGTGGCATGCCGCGATTTTTTGAAGAGGCAGTCATGTTGAGAAATGATGGGGATATTACAAAAAGTATTTAGGTATAATTGAACATTGATTGACAGTTGTAAGTTTAATTTGCTTTTTGGTTACAGAAGACTTTGGTTATAGATTAGTTTCGACATAAATTCTAAATCACAGACTCGCGGAACGTAATATATGGCAAAAAAACTGTTTTTGAATTTCCCCTAAAAAATCCCCTAAATATTTTTTCCCCCTATTTTGCCTTGGTCGAAAACCCCCTAAATCTAGGGGGAAATCCCCTGATCTGGCAACACTGGTACCGCCATCGCTGGGCGGTGGGCCATCATCCTTTGATGTGCGGCCGAAAAACCGACACCGCCGCCATTCCACGGCCATCGCTGGCGCCATCTACGTCCTCCCCACGCTGGCCCATCGTGATGGCCCACTACGCTGGCCCATCATGTAGAGCCGCAATTACATAACGGGCGTATCATAATTGTTATGTACATAATATAGTGCGACGCATGATTCTACCGTTCCATGTGCAACGAGACAGCTACGCTCAATACCAATTCATACGGTCTCGGACAAACATCATCATTCATATTAGGTATGGTAGCGTCGTCGCTCGCCGGCGCCGGCGGAGCGCTTGCGCGGGCCGGGCGGTGCGCGGGTGTCCCTCCCCCTCCCCGTCGCACCCGCCGCGTCGCGTGACTTTTGACCGCCGCACCGCGCCGCCGACACCGTTTTACATATTATTACAATGTGGAAAAATTCTGCGAAGCTTCTTGCTTTACGACGCGCGACGTTACGTAGCGCTCCTGCTGTGCGAGTGACAGAGACTCCTGGAGTCCTGGCATAGTATAACTGGTCTGTGCTGTGATTGTACTTCGATGCCGTCGTCGTCTAGGCCGCCCGCTCCCGCCCACGAGACCGGGGACCGCGCATGCCGTGTCTGTGCTCGTTGCGATGCCACTAATCACTATAAATTATAATTAATTATAAAATAAACAAAACTATTTATACAGTCACTACTCAGTACCTACTCACTGAATGCGGTTAAAATTACAAAATGGGTTGAGGTTGAGGCTTGGCTTGAATGTGATCTGAAAACTTTTTACAATAGATAGCTACTCGTAGATATACGAGTAGTTCGTCTGTCCGTCCGTCCGTCCATACTCCATCTGTCTGTCTCCAGGGATCAGGCTGTATCTCAAGAACCGCTATAGTTAAGATTTCTAAATTTTTTTCAAATTGCGTATACCTAATATCTATTGCAGCTATACGATAGGAATGATTTAATTTTAATATTTATGTTATAATAATAAATGTAAATAAATGTAAATAATACTCGAGCACGAAGGGTTCCGTACCGTTATAGAGCAAAAATTGGCCAAAAATGGTGTTTTTTGTATAGGAGCCCCCCTTAAATTTATATTTTATTTAATATAATTATGAATTATTAAATAACATATACCTATATATTTAAGGCCTTTGTAAAAAATTCAAGTGCCTACCTGTTGCCATTATTGATATCGAGCAAAAAAGGTTAAAAAAATCATGTTTGTTGTATGGGAGCCCGCCCCCCTTAAATATTATTTTTTTTTTTAGTATTTGTTGTTATAGCGGCAACAGATATACATAATCTGTGAAAATTTCAAAAGGCTAGCTATAGCGGTTATTGAGATACAGCCTGGCGACAGACAGACAGACAGACCGACGGACAGACAATGAAGTCTTAGTAATAGGGTTCCGTTTTTACCCTTTGGGTACGGAACCCTAATAAATGATATTAAAATATACCTAAACCTAAAGGGTTCCGTACCCAAAGAGAAAAAAAATATCAAAATCCGTTAATAGGCTCTGTTTTCAATCCGTTTGTTGTCAGCGTGGAAAGTTAAGGTGACGCAGCGTTAAAGTAAGAAACCGTGTTGGATATGTTTTAGATTGCTTGTTTTCTATGAGAGGCCGGCCCGGCCTCTCATAGAAAACAAGCAATGGAACAGCAAAAAATAGAAAGGGCGTAAGCGACAAAATGGTTTTTGTCGCATAATTTGAAAACCATAAATACATTTCATATAAGCTATGCACAAATTAAAGTGCATGCTTGAACCAATTTATGTACAAATTTTGGAACCTTAAATGACTCTCCTCTGTTGGAAAAATAGGAATCCCTTTTTTTACAGAGGTCTTTTCGATTGATTATTCTGTGCTATAAAAGTTGTCCAATCTTGTTATGCTATGGGATATTCAAAGACAAAGACATGATGAATACTGACAATGAACTTCAATTTCTTAGCTTTAGTCATTGCTGAGAAAAATCGGCAACGCTTCAGCCAAATTATCAAGGCGTCGCCTTAAAGAGTTAAGAGTTTAACTTTTAAGACAGATAGGCATACAGACACACTTTTGCATTTATACCTAATAATTATTATTATTAGTTAATAATACAAATACATATTTTTACAATTAATGGATTTAAGGATTTAGGACTTAGGTAGTTCTGAATATTAAAAACCGGCCAAGTGCGAGTTGGACTCGCCCATGAAGGGTTCCGCAGCAGCAATAAGGTTTATTTTTATGAAATTAAGAAGTTTCTGATTTATTTTTATATTTCAGTTGATTTAATGAAAGTTAATTTAAGGTTTACCATTTATGACGTATAAAAAAAACTACTGGCTGGATTTCGTCCAAACCAATTTTCGTTGGTAGTTTTTATAGTAATGTACATCATATATTTTTTTTAGACTTATCATGAACTTATCATAACTTCTACTTTAGAAGTTAGAGGGGGGTGGGGGGGACACACATTTTACCACTTTGGAAGAGTTTCTCTCGCAAACTATTCAAGTTAGAAAAAAATGATATTGAAAACCTCAATATGATTTTTAAAGACCTATCCATAGATACCCCACACGCATAGGTTAGATGAAAAAAAAATTTTTTTGTTTCAGTTGTACCTATGGGGACCCCTAAAATTTTTAATAATTTTTCCATTTTTGTATCAAAATCTTAAAGCGGTTCACAGACTACATCTACTTATAAAATAAAAAAGCCTTTTATTTCTTGCTAAATTACAATTACAGTTTGCTCGATCAAATTACAATATTCTAAATTCTAATTGTTAAATTTATTACATCATTTTTCATCATTTTTCGGGATATTAGGCATAAATTAATTGAATAAAAATTATACGTTTAAGCAATGAAGCAATTTACATCATTTTGTTGTTCAAAATAGCAAATTATTAGATAAAAATTAAACATGTCATAACTCACAGCAGTAGTCAGGTCAAAATATAATTATTACGTTCAAATTATTAAATTAACAGAATTTGAAAATAAACAAAGTTGTGACGTAAGTCGAGTCAAAAAATATTAATTAATGTCATGTAATTTGATACTTTTTATATACAAAATTTAGTCAGTTAGTGAGCAAGAACCCCTTCTCAGGTGAACTACTACACATCTACTTACCAAGTTACAATAGTACCTATAGCTCTAATAGTTTCAGAGAAAAGTGGCTGTGACATACGGACGGACAGACAAACAGACAGACAGACACGACGAATCTATAAGGGTTCCGTTTTTTGCCATTTGGCTACGGAACCCTAAAAACAATACTAGCAATAAGTACCATTGAGTATAACTTATAAGTACCTAGTACGTAGTACTTAGGTATAACTCAATGACCTAAAGTCTAAACCTATTACCTACTAAACTAATATTCTTAATTTTTACTACACTATAATATTATAGACTATAGTGTAGCAAAAATAATTGCCCTTGAGAAGCTTTCTCGTTTTTTTGGCTCCTATCGAAATCCTCAAAAGCTGCCGTCACCGCGCTGTCGCGTCGGACCGGGGCCGCGCGGCCGGGGTGAATTAGACCGTCACCAGTCACCACATTCGTCACAAGTCACAACCCATCTAACACACACGGCGCAGAGTGTCAGGGGGCACAGGCGGGCCGGCCCGAGTGACTCCCGCGGGTCGCGCCGGCGTCGGCGGCACTCCCATCGGCTCCGATTTCACCGGCACATCAACAGCTAACGAGCGAATCGTGTCGCGGCGCGCCCCGCCCCCGCGCCGCCCGCAACATGGCCGCGGCCGACGCGGGCGGCGGGCGCTCGCTCTATTTATACCGCACCACTCGCGCGGCTCCCGATCCTCCGCCCCCGCCCGCCACCAGGCCCACCATTCTACCCACTAGAGATCAGTGATTCTACCGAATATGCCGTAACTCGTATTAGTTCCTAGGTACTGCGTAGTGCGTATTCGGTGGTAGTGCGTACATACACACTGTAAGGATTTCTCCCCGAAATGAGCTCGTAAATATAACATTTTGTTTTGACTACAGTTCATTTTCTTTCATTCCGACTACTCGTGTTTCTTTTCTTTCTGCTGAAAGTCCTCGTGTAATATAACTTTTTAAATATATAGACCATACGTCCCGCTTTGGACGGGACAGTCCCGCTTTCAGGCAGTCTGTACCGCTGTCCCCCGCGAGGCCGAAATTGTCCCGCTTTTGCAAACAGACCGAAACGACAATAATAATTTTTGAAAAGTATTAATTTTATGTTTGAACTTTGAAAATTGAAATGCTTGTGCCTCCTGGCCTGTGCAATGCCTGAAAGTAACGCATACATACAACAAACGTGATTATTCTGCCATATTTTGCTCGATATCAATAACTAGACATTCCGCGGCCCGCGCCCACGTAAATTGGGAAAGTCCATAAAATTAATATACCTATCGGAATAGAGAAACAATCCCGAGCTGTCAAGCTTAACCAAAATTTGATTTACATCTGTGTATACAATTATGTTTACGTGTGCGTGTCAGTGATGTACAAACATCTTCGACAAAATATCGATCATGGAATAATAATTGTAAGGTTGTAAAAATAATAAAATGGGATAAAATAAAACTGCATAGATATAAAATAAAATTGTAATTTTGATGTAAAATGTGACTTTTCTTCAAAATGCTTGCTGCATAATTAAGTATGCATGAATTTTTCTTCGGAGTCCAGTTTGGACGGTTAATTATTGTAAGCCATGAATTTCTGGTATCCAGGTCAGCAGGAAATCTGAAAAATTGGCCAAGTGTGAGTTGGACTCGCGCATGAAGGGTGACCGGTTTCAACCGGGCATTTTCTAAAACCCGGCACGATACGACACGACATGTCATGACACGATTCGACACGACAGGTTACGTCACGTCACATCAGTACACGACACGACACGACTTCACTAGACCCTATTAATTTTCAATTCACTCTCAATGAGCCCTTTTATTTGATGCCCATCTTGCAGAAGTGCTTTCAACTATTCCCCTATCTTGGATGAGCAGCCTTGGATGTAGAATGAGATTGCATCTGTGAAAATTTCAGAAGTCTTTTACTATAACGGTTCTTGTTATACAGCCTGGAGACAGACAGACGGACGAATGGATGGACAGACGGACAGGCAACGAAGTCTTAATAGTAGTGCGGGACCCCACTACTAGGACTTTTTACCCTTTAGGTGCGGAACCTTAAAAACGATAAATTATGTATGATAGTATATTAATATACTTAGAACCTTAAAAACGATAAATTATGTATGATAGTATATTAATATACTTACTTAATACTTACTTACTTAAAGTTATAAACTACGGATGAGTATGTTATCATTTCAACATTCCTAGATAATTAGTATATTAGTATATAACTAAAAAATATTTTCATATCGATACAACTTATCGATAACTTGATGCAGCCCTAGTGTAAAATATATGAAAATTGTTTACAAAAAATATCCTTAAATTGTGCACCATGGCTAGTCAAGTTATGTTTTCCATATAAATAAACTTAAATAGAAGTGAATTATCAAAATCAATACCAATAACTCATAGGGAATTGGCAAAAATAAACTTAAAACTAGGTCCTGTCGATGTAGAATAATTCACCTGTGAAATGAATATTTGTCCGGGTTTTTTCGATGTGTGGATCCACAATCATTCCACAAACATTTAACCATGTTTCTAGAGCAGTATTTCTAAAAAATATTCATTATTTAACTTAAAATCACAATTTTTCTGAGATCCCAAATTGACAACGATCGGCACAGGGTCAGACAGACTGTCAAACAGATGAAAAAAAAACCTATGCAACCTCAAATCACGCTTCTCTTTCTACCACGCAGTGTTAGTGATAGTGACATCTCGCTTGCTCAGCCCCCCTACCATGACATCTTATAGAAGTATTACTTTAATATTACTTTCAGATTTTGCACAAACAAAAAACATAGCTATGTTTATATAAATAGAGATCATATTTGTTTATGCGAAATTCAAAACTAATATTAAAATAATACTGCTATAAGAGCTCATGGTAAGGCCCCAGGCCTTTGTTTCTCTATTCCGATAGGTATATTAACTTTATGGGAAAGTCACAGACAAATTAGCCCAAAAAAATAGCCTACGAGTATAATCCTTCACGTTATGTAGGTATAATATACATAACGTGACCATTTTTTTCGCAGATTAAACCAGATGACTGCGACATATTATGTCGCAGTCATCTGGTTTAATCTGCGATTCGATCGAATGACTAGCGCATTCATTGAATGACACCATTCAATTGAATGACTAAAGGACAACTCGTCAAGACGTTGACTATAACGTTTAACGTCTTGACTAAAAGTCATATAGCGATCAAGTCGTTAAATGGGATGCTATATTTTTTTTCAAGTAGCCGTTGACGGGGTAGTTAATTCCTCGGTGACTTAGACATATTATGTCGCAGTCATCTGGTTTAATCTGCGATTCGATCGAATGACTAGCGCATTCATTGAATGACACCATTCAATTGAATGACTAAAGGACAACTCGTCAAGACGTTGACTATAAGGTTTAACGTCTTGACTAAAAGTCATATAGCGATCAAGTCGTTAAATGGGATGCTATATTTTTTTTCAAGTAGCCGTTGACGGGGTAGTTATAGGTAAATCCACGCTTTCATATTATTTTATGAGTTATTACTTATTACAAATAAAGTACTTTAATGTAAATGTAATCGATAAAATATCAACACAGTGCTATCAGCTGTGCGACTAGTAGCGCCGCCGTAGGAAGAAAATGAAATACGTTCAATTACCTAACTGATTTCATGTCCGCTATCTTCAAATCGCTATGCTACAAATCGCTAACTAGTTGAACGTTGAGGGACGATCGTTCAATCGACGTTCGGCCGAGTCCTTCAATTGAATGGTGTCATTCAATAAATACGCTAGTCATTCAATCGAATCGCAGATTAAACCAGATGACTGCGACATATACACGAGGACTTTCAGCAGAAAGTGACCTATTTATGTAAAGAATAGAGGCGATATCCCAGTTCCGAGTTACGTTACAAATTGTTACGAGCTTCATCCTGTAGTGACTGGTACAGTAGGTACCAGTCAGGATAGTATTTTATACTTCTAGCTAGGGTTGCCATCCGTCCGGATTTCCCCGGATTTGTCCTAATTCGAAGGGTGTCCGGGGACCGTCCGGCGGGGTTTTTGAAGTTGTGAAGGGCTGTCCGAGGAAATAACCACATTTCGGCCAAATGTCCGGGATTTCTGTCGTGCTTGACCGGCGCGGCGACGGAAATGTACCTAGGTGATGGCAGCTGCCCTACTACTAGCATGCTGCATGCTGCATACCTACTGTATACGGTAACTGTATGCAGTATGCTAGTAGTCAGTTCTCACTCGAGCTAAGTTTTTAAGAAATGCCAATATTTCCTACCACCTCCGTCACACTCGATGTCATGTCACTCGTTTCTCAAAAGATTTTCAAGAAAAAGCATTTAGCCTCTGTTTCTACGCCTGCGGTCAGCGCAGCACGCGTAGTCGACGTGTCGGAAGTCGGAATCGGCCAGTTCACGAGTCAGTCCTTATGTCATACGGAAGATCATACGAGGTAGTGGCACGATGATCGACTCCGTGGATTTGATAATGTACAAAAACAGGCTGACGAGTGACGACATCGTGTCGAAGGTCGCGCTGACGAGCGTTATGTAACGCGACCCGGGGGCGACGCGCGCGGCACTCGCACGAGTCACGACTCACTACTCACGACCTCCAGCCGCTGCAGCGTCTTCTAGCAGCTCCTCTAGTCTCCTGCCTCCTTTGCTCACATTATGCTACTTAAAAATAAACCAATGATACTTTTTAACAGTACGGAGTAGGTACGGTATCACGATTCACGGTTCGAGAGCTCCTCCTCCCTTTTCGCTCCTCGTCTTTGTGAAGTGTCGTCGTATTACATATTTTAATTGCCTAATTAGTATTACTGATATGTTACTTGTGTTGCAACTTGCAAGACATTTTTGGTAACGCATGAAATAAATGTTTTTCAGATAGTGGGGGAGCGCGAGTATGCGGTGCGACCGACGCGGCGGCCCGCGGCCGAGCTGCTCACCGGCCAGCCGCTGCAGGTCGTCGTGCAGCAGGTGAGCCCCTCCTCCATTCGAATTCGAGTCGAATTCTTGAATGACTGCGTATAATGTAGGTAACATTTAATACTTAATCACATTTCACAATTAGCCAATATACAAATACCCAATATACGTACACGTAAAGTGCACGAGTCACGAGTCACGACAATCCTTCTCATGGTGGTCGTTGATGGAAATTACAGCTGATGATGTATGTATGTAATGTATGGCAGCACACCGAACAGTGAACGCTATCGACGGCGAGGCCGCAAGCTGCTCCAACTCAATAAGGCTATTTTAAATTAAATTAATTACAATTTTCTTGGCTAAAGTAAATTATTCGCGAGCCGCATTCATATTCATACCGACATACTCGCACCATAACGTTCTCAGCGCGGACACCACGAATGGGATGTCGGAATTCTTTTCTCTAATCGAGACTCGACGTCCTGTTAATGATAAATACTCGTAATGGTACTACGGACGTAACGATAACCTAATTATAGAAACGTGCGATTCATAATGGCGATGCACGGAGGGGCGGGCGGGGCGGCGGGGTGGCAGAATCCGGTGGAATGTGGTGGAATGAGGTAGAATGTGGTGCACGGAGCAGGTGCGGCGGAAGGTGACGCACTGCTCGCTCGTGTATGGACGGCTGTAATGTCGAGGCCCCAAAGCGATGGAAGCCAGCGGGTCTCACCGTTTTTTTAGGGTTACGTACCCAAAGGGTAAAAACGGGACCCTATTACTGAGAAGACTTTGATGTCTGTCCGTCTGTCTGTCTGCCTGTCTGTCCGTCTGTCTGTCTCCAGGCTGTAACTCAAGAACGGTAATAGCTAGAAAGTTGAAATTTTCACAGATTGTGTAAATCTGTTGCCGCTATAACAAATACTAAAAACAAAATAAAATTAATATTTAAGGGGGGCTCCCATACAACAAATGTGATTTTTTTGACCTTTTTGGCTCTAAATCAATAATGGTAACAGGTAGGTACTTGAATTTTACTCAAGGTCCTTAGTTTTATGTGCACTTTAATATTTAATAATAATATTAAAATAAAATAAAAAATTAAGGGGGGCTCCCATACAAAAAACACAATTTTTGGGCTAATTTTTCTCTATAATGGTACGGAACCCTTAGTGCGCGAGTCCGACTCGCACTTAGCCGATTTTTTTTTATGTGCAGGGGAAACCCTTTATGGGTGCCCCGGGTTGGGGATGTGCCTCAGTTAAGCTGAAGCACCCCTAAGTAGTCAGTAGTCTGCTATTAATGTTACAGTGACAATAAATCTAGGAACTGTTTTGCTGGCGACGGCCAAAATATAATATATTATGTCAGTCCAGAAATATAAGATAATAATGAAATAATACGAAGTTCACGAGTCATGTACTCGGTAAGGTACGCATAAAATGATTGCAAGTCGAACGACGAACCCTGATGTGGGCCGTGGGGATGACGCACTTTACGAGGCTTCCTTCGACTGCAGAGGAAAACTGCTTCGATTGACGTCAGAGACGCAGGCTTCATTGTGAGCGATAGCCTTTCATAGTTTAATAATAATATTATATAACTATTATTAATAATTCTATTATAATATAGAATGGAATAGTACCTGCATCTTCAGTCGCCCACGTCATTAGCCATCAGCTGCGCACCCTTCTCTGAACTACGACCACCAGTCGGACGTAATAAGTTTGGGAACCTCTGGTGTAACGGCTCGAAACTTGCATGGGCTACGCCCTACGTACCTCGTGGCCCGTTTTCTAACAATGTTTACTCTTTGTTATTTTGTGAAAGCCGAAGGGTCGCAATTCGCACTAGACCCCTATAACAATCTACATGCTAGCACACTAATACAATATTTACCCTATGCATAATATTATGGAATATTGTAATACTGTGATGCTACTTGCTAGTATCACTGTATGATCCCCACCCGGAGACCCGCGACGGCCCCAGTCCCCCCGACCGGTCGACAGGCATATCTTTTGGATTACAATTACTTGAAATTATTGACCGTAACGTAATTTTTATACATATTATTAACCTTGGTTCGGAGTGATTAGCATATAAAAATAATTATGTACATAAATTATGCTGATAATAATAATATTATGCTCCTACTCATTCGTAACTCTCCTTAAAGTTCGTAGGGGAAAACTGACTCGGTAACAAATAGGAGATCGAGGAGTATCGCACCAGAAGGGTGCCCAGAACCAGGTCTCCGCTGTCGCCTGTCGGTCTTCGGTCGGAGCGCCTCCTCGGTCTCCACGCTCGCTCTACTGCCGCTGCCCGCTCGGTCCTCCGGGTGCCCACTGCCCACTGCCCACTGCCCAATCCGAGCGAACCGCATCCACCTACTGATCACACCGACCGCGACCGTGCCGTGGCCTAGTACTCGATCGCGCCGAACGATGGATTCCCATTTTCCACCTATTTCCACACAACTTTTTATTTCAAAATAGCAACCTTTAACATTAGCGAATGCAAATTAAAGTAATTATTTTAATTTTCCATTTTTATTATCATTATGAAAATGATTATTTCGACCGTATTTCCATAACGTGAGTGTGTGTACTGTGTAGTGTGTAGTGACTGTAGTGTGCACCTAGTGGCTAGTGGTGTGCAGCTGGCAGCGTCGCCGCGCCGGCGCGGGCGGTGTCGATGCGTCCCTCGCCCGCACCCGGGGCATCCGGGAATGTCCGGGGGCTGGGTTCTGTGCACCCGCTAGTCGCTACCGTGCCGGTAGCCGGTACATTGCACGCGCACCGAAGCGTGCTCCGCCTGCAACGATTGTATAAGTACCACTAACCGTCATGTTTAGCGTGAATCCTCAATCCACCGCGATGCTCTCACCGCGAGGTCTCTTAAAGTGGGTTAACACCAAAAGAACATAGAGCTAGAATTGCACAAGAACATTCTTTCGTATTGGTTTGGTGTAAAGTGTAAACTATTTAAATGAGTTACGACATACTTTAGATCATTTACACCAATCGAACCAACAAGAACATGAAGAATAAGAATTTTTGCTCTATAGATGAGAATCATTTAAGGTGGGTTTACACCAAAAGAACATAGAGCAAGAACAGCACAAGAACATTCTTTCGTATTCGTTTAGTGTAAACTATAATTCGTTACAACATACTTTAGATCGTTTACACCAATCGAATCAACAAGAACATCAAGAATAAGAATTTTTGCTCTATAGCTGAGAATAATTTAGCTCTGTTTAGACCAAACGAGCGAATGCTCATTGCTCATTCGTCAACGATAAGGTAGTTAATTTATTTTTATAGTCATCAAAGGTTGGATCCCATAAACATCTTTTGTTATGGTATAATTCTATCATTTGTAAACATTTTTCATTACTCCAATCCATATTTACGAAATAACCTTTGATAAACTACCTAAAACCAGCCGCCAAAAAGTAAAAATATCAAGAACACTAGAATCCCTTTGAAGATACCGCCTCGAAGAGCGAGCACGTCCGAACACGAAAGAACGCTCTAGGCAATTGCTCGAGCGCTCTTTCGTCGTTTACACCAAACGAGCGAGATTCTTAGAGCATTCTACCTATTTACCGCCGAACACGTGGCGAACACACTAGAACAACGAAAGAATGCTCGTTGTTAGTTTACATCAAAAGAGCTTTACTAGAATGAGCATTCCCTCGTTTGGTCTAAACGGAGCTTTAGATTTAAGACCAAACGAGCGAATGCTCATTGGTCATTCGTAAATGATAAGTAGTAGGGTTCACACTAAGTACACTCAAAGAACTATATATAAACTACGTAACAACTACCTTAAATAGTAAATATGTCCTAAAATTGTGGGACGTAGCGTTTGCGGTGGTAGGTACCGAACTACCGACCAATGCGGGCCACGGGTAGTGACTAGTGATGAATATAATATTTAAAAACTACTGAATCGATTTTTATAATTTCTTCAGTGAGTGACATAGGCTATATTATATTTTATACCCGTGCGAAGCCGGGACGGGTCGCTAGTTAAATATTAAAGTAAAAAATATATAACTGTCCGTCTGTCTGTCTGTCTCCAGGCTGTAACTCAAGAACCGCTGTAGCTAGATTTCTGCACAGATTGTGTAATATGTACATTGTACATACGGTCTATCTGTTGCCGCTATAAACAACAAATACTAAAAATAAAATACTTACTACTTACTACGTTAATATGAAGAGGGACTCCCATACAAGAAACGTGATCTGTTTGGCCTTTTATGCTCGTAATCAATAAAGTAATTTATATTTAAGGGCTCCCATACAAAAAACACCTACCTAAACACGTACCTACGTGAGTCCGACTCGCAATCTCCAATCAGCAGTATGGAATTATAGCTATAATCTATACTTATTATAAAACAAAGTCGCTTTTTTTCCTTCATGTCCCTTTGTTCCCTTTAATCTTTAAAACTACGCAACGTATTTTGATGATTCTTTCAGTGTTAGATAGCCCATTTATCGAGGAAGGTTATAGGCTATATTTTATCACGCTAAGACTAATAGGAGTGAAGAAATAGAGGAAAATGTGGAAAAAACGGGGAAAATTATTTGAAAGGGCTAACTTGAACGCGCTAATCTCAGGAACTACTGGTCCGATTTGAAAAATTCTTTCAGTGTTAGATAGCCCATTTACTGAGAAAGGCTATAGGCTATATTTTATCACGCTAAGACTAATAGGAGAATGTGGAAAAAACGGGGGAAATTATTTGAAAGGGCTTATCTCGCGAACTACTGGAGCAATTTTATGTTATTTGGCACAGATAAGAAGTAGACCACGTGAAGGATCATAGGCTATCGATTTTAAGGCGTTGACAACTGCCAATGACCTTGATCTCGCATCACTCTCGCACCACTGTCGATTTTCATGCCAGAGAGACAGAGATGTGAAGTGTTCACTCGGTAGCGTGGATACATTTTTCGTTTGTTAGAGGAAAAAATAAATATTATGGGAAATCTAGATGTCAGAACCGAAAATTAAATCCGACAATCTTTGGATTTTTGTAAAAGGTATCAAATAAACAAATTTTTAAAGCATAGATTGTACTATTACTTTAGTTAGAACTGTTTAAAGTTCCTGAAAGATGTGACTTTGGTATTTTTTTTCATCCAGTAGGAGTACATTATTTTATTATTTAAATTCGACAAGCTTTTCCAAATATTATCAAAAATCACATATATATTTTTTGTGCCAATCAATGAAATACATACGTCTAGAAAACTGCACAAAGATGTCGAATTGGCAGCTGTCTTCGCCTTAATCATTTTTTCAGTGGCTTTATATTTAATACCCGTGCGACGCCGGGGCGGGTCGCTAGTTAATAATATAATATGGTGCCCTTTCCGGGGTAGCGCGCTTTGCCATACTCACTATCTGGGTGCACGTAGTGCACCCGGTGATCCGCCGAGACAAATAGCTAGTTTTCTAGTTTCTAGAAAAACTCTGCCCTAGCACACACATTGTGCTAGGGCAGAGTTTTATGGTGGCTACAGGTGACAGTGGCCGGCGCCGAAATTGAGCCACAGCTCTTAGCTCCTGCAATCTTTCCGAAACAATTAGCACCCTGCCCGACGCGACCCGCGACCCGCGACCCGCGACCTCGCTCCCGCCGGGGTCGCTCATTACAATGCACTTTGTTAATTCAGTCCGCGCTGAGCGCTCGTTGCCCAACAATGCCAACACCTTGCGCAACAACATAAGAACGTAGACTTAACGAGTAGGTACAGCTGTAGTACACTGGCCTCAGCCGCCCTCGGCGTCGCAGCGAGAGCGGGGAGACCGAAGTTTCTTCTTCTTTCTTTCTATTCTTTTATTATAATTCCGAAGATGTCCTCCTATGATACGTCAACGAAGTGCCAAAACTTCAAAATAAGACAAGGTCCATCGAGGCAGAAACATGCCGAAACCCTCCTCCGGCAGACGCGTCACGCGAACGATTGGGGCCGACGACGAGAGCAGACGAGAGCGCGTGCCGCGTGGGAAGGGTCTCCGGTCTCCGCGCCATTGTGATGTTGGACGCCGATATTGCACATTACCCCGCTCGCCGCTCGTCGCGTTAGGGTCAATTCAGACCGCAACGTGACGCGTAGATATACATTTCTAAATCAGATTTCGGGAGCGTGAGACTAGGCGTCGCGTTGCGGTCTGAATTGACCCTTAGGTATCTATACTAAGTATAACTCACATACAGTTTTACTCGATCGAGCAATCACGTAGAGTAAAAACCACGGCTCGGGCTTTCGTCCACACATTCAGCATTGCTCGATAGTTTTACTCCAAATAGAGTAAAAGTTATCGTGTGGACTGCAAATCTCACAGCTCGAAGGCTCGCATCGAGCCGGCTCGATGGAATTAAATAAATCTACTTTCCTTCGAACTTACTCGACGCGACCGGCGAGCCGTCGAGCTTTAGAGCCTGTCCAGATGAGGCGTTTTATGCGCGTAGTCCATACGCACGTTTCAATTTCGAGCCTGTCCAGATGAGGCGTTTTACGCGCGTAGTCCATACGCGCGTTTCAATTTCGAGCCTGTCCAGATGAGGCGTTTTACGCGCGTAGTCCATACGCGCGTTTCAATTTCGAGCCTGTCCAGATGAGGCGTTTTACGCGCGTAGTCCATACGCGCGTTTCGATTTAGAGCCTGTCCAGATTAGCTGGCGTTTTACGCGCGTAGTCCATACGCGCGTTTCAATTTCGAGCCTGTCCAGATGAGGCGTCCCAACTAACAAAAATTGCTCTAGTTGTGGCTTATATAGCCAAAAATAATAGTCTTATAGGAGTCGTATTATCGCTATTTGGGCACAATTTATAGAGATAATAACCTTATACCCTCTTTATAGTTGCTATTGTCCGCTTTTTTCCTTATACGTGTTATATAATGATTAATGACAAAGAACAAGGTACTTCAACTTATAAGAATCATATGGAAAGCGTTAATACGGGCGATCACCCTTATACGTGTTATATTATTATTATTATTTTTTATTGAAAGGTTCACAAACTGGTTGTATCACTAAAACAATTTTACAAAATACAGTATGTTAGTTGAATAGTTACTGAGTGTACAACCTTCTACAGTGAACACAGTATGCAATATAAATATAAATTACGCTCTTACAAAAAATATTTTAAGATTTTGGTAGGTAAACACGATATGGAATATAACAGTAACATGAAAAAGGAAGTAAAATATGGTTACAAATTACAAAAGAGAATAATTTAATACAAAGTGGTCACAATTTAGGAGCCATAAAATGGTGTTTAATCAGTGAAATTAAAACTACAGGAAGAGTAACTCCGTCAAAAAAAGTGCACCAAATGGCTACAAAATGTGACCCGAATACATGTATACTTTATGCATGTGTTCGGTACACATTTTTCGTGTATATATACACGAGTGACATTCAACCAGGTTGACATTATAATTATTGTCAAACTCATTTTACAATTTGTTTACTTACTTTTTACGTAGTTTTTTACAACATTTTCGTTGTTTAAATGCCTAAATGCCCTGGGAAATGGTGTAGAAGTCATACAGATACGACTTTTAATACAGGAATAACCTTTCAAGTTTCATCAGTAAGTGAATTTTTTAAAATTATGCTTAGGTAAAGTTCTTGTATTTTTTCCGACCCAAAAACATGCCCAAAAAGATGGTTTATTTAAGTTGGATGCCAGGGTTTTTGCGTAAAATTAAGCTGGTCTCTTTGTGTTTGTCTTATTAATTCATGAAGCCCCAAGCTGCCACATCCGGCCGCGATAACAATGAAAAAGCTATTGTGTCTCGTTTTGCGACGACTGATGGGTTAAGTTTACATGTTATTGTAAAAATGCAATAATCAAAAAATAATATAATTACAAAATTTTTACAAAGTCGCCATGGACAGTGTTATGCAAGATGTAACAATTTAATCATAATTCATAAACGAGGGTCTGACTGACATCAGTATGGAGTATCTTATTTTTATAATGCCGTTCGTACTTCGTTTAGTTAGAAACGAACCGAATTGGATGCCGAGCCAGATTATGTAGCATACACTTTAATAGTCATGATATATTTTGTATGAGTAATGACCGAAAATTAAAGAGATTACGAAAATCTGCATTTGCACCGTAAGTTTTTTATTTCAATTCTGTAATAATTCTGTAATAATTTAGCACATAGATTTTTGTAATCTGAAAACGTCTTGTCTAGGTGCTCTGGATAGTTTTAAATTCGTCCGAGTCGTACAAGGTTTGTTCAAAATTATTATATATTATTATTATCGATGACTTAAGGATCAGAGGAAAATGTTTGATTTTAAAATAATAATTATGTACTCCTTTCTTCGTGATAGTAGATATGTTTGGTGTATACTGCATAATGCCATCCGCTTTTGACAATTATTGTCCACGGCTTTGTTTCATAACTGTGACAGTGACAATAACCGCGCAGGCTGTCGTCCAGCGCGCAATATTATGATACGTTACCTGGGAAACGACCTTGGCGAGAATCTGAATTGTCATATTTTAGTGTTCGAAAAGGAGCCAAATTTAAAACGGTTGAAGTATGGGAGTTACGTTTCCTGTAGTTTTGTTATTCGTAGTGTTTAATTGATTTGACCGATGCATTAAATATGTCAAGTTCATGGCAGACATTATTGTATGCGTAGCAGAGACGATAGAGTGGCGAGTGTTGACCGTAGTTAGTTCGGTGCGCAGGTAAGTTGAAAGTTTTTATGTTGTATAGTCGGCTTCCAGGACGCGGTACGCGGATTTGCATTTTTTCGAGTAGCTCAGTGCTTTCCATTTTGCCAGTAAGAATTTTCTGCAGACTTACAATATCGGCTATCTTACGTCTATCTGCGAGTGAAGTTACTTTGTAATAGTTTAGTCTAGAGTCGTATGTGACGAGCTCATGGCAACAATAGGCTACTTGACCTACTTAATCATTCATTTTCACAAAAAAACTAATATTTTAATATTTTACACAGTAGAAACCCATAAAAATGTTTATTGAAAAATACGCCTCTTAAATGGCGCCGAAAACACTGTCCGCCATAGTGTGACGTCATACGCTTTGTATTTTAAACTCTCTTTATTGAACATTTTTTTAATGTGCTAAATGTACGAGTCTAAAAGTGCCCAAAAATTATAAAAGAATTAAATAAGAAATTAGAAATCATTTGTAATGTTGAAAACTTTCGGAGAAAAGTTTTGGCCATTTCATTTCCCGTCTACAATAAATGGAGATAATATATAAAACTGATGTTTTAAGCGAATTATTCAATAAAATATATTTTAAAAAATCTTTCTAAGCTTATTCTTATTATTTATGTACAGATAAACTTACATATAACGAGCGCGATAAATAAAAGATATTAAATTACTATAAGGATGACGTCACATCCAAATCGGAAGTACCGCAAAAGCGTTTTCGTCAGTACAAATCCTATTTTTATAAAATCATATTTTCAAATCGACTTTATTTATCAATCATAAGCTTTTATTTGATGATAAGGGTGAAATATGGTTTCCTAGGCCAAGTTCTACTAGAAATATGCATTTGTTCAATGAAATTGAATATAGGTCAAGTAGCCTATTATTCGCGTAGGTGAGGTGGTAAAGGAATGTTTTTTGAAGTCTTTCTATTCTATTTATGTGAACAGCATAGAGACGGTTCCAAATAGGGCTACAATACTGCAACAAGCTGCGGACATAACAGTTGAATAGGATGATGGGGATTTCAGGGTCTCTAAAAGTCTTAGTTTGTCTGGTGACAAAGCCAGCCAGCCTTCCTCCTTTCTCAATAATATGGTCTATGTGATGACGGAAGTCTAACTTCTGATCCAAGATAACACCAAGATCACGACGCTCGTTACCTCACTAATAGGTGTGTTGTTGATTACATAAACAACATTGCTGTGGTCGTTGTTTCTTTTACGGGTGAATTTCATGTAAAAACATTTTGAGGGATTGAGTATCATTTTATTAGCAACACACCAGACATTTAATGAATTAAGATCTGCCTGTAAGTATGCGATGTCATTCCTGGACTGTATTGTTCTGTAGATTTTTAAATCATCGGCAAACATTTTAAATGTGGAAGTTAATACGGAACAGAGATCGTTAATAAACACGAGGAAAAACAAAGGCCCGAGGTGCGAACCTTGCGGGACACCTGACGGTACCTCTATGGTCGGAGACTTAAAGCCACGAACAATAACTAGCTGTGTGTGATTTTTTAAGTATGACTCGCACCATCTCAACAGTGAGCCGCAAATTCCTGCGTGACCAAGTTTTTGGATGAGGAGGTCATGATCCACCGTGTCGAAAGCCTTGGAGAAGTCAGTGTATACAGAGTGAACTTCATTTCTATTTTCCACTGCTTCAACAATGTCGTTGACATAGCCAAGAAGGTTTGACACGGTTGATCTTCCTGGTAAGAAGCCGTGCTGCTGTGCATTAATGTGTGGTTTAAGGTGATGCAGTAGTGTCTTATGGATCATAGACTCGAACAGCTTTCCCATTGCTGACAAAATGGATATGGGTCTGTAGTTGGTAACGTTGCTCTGATCCCCTTTTTTGAAGATGGGAATGATGTGGGCAGTCTTCCATTTTGTAGGAAAAATTCCACTCTCGAGAGACTTATTAAAAATTATGTGCAGCGGTGTAACCAGCTGGGAAGCACAAGTCCGGAGGAAGAGAGGCGGGATGGCGTCAGGAC
Source organism: Polyommatus iphigenia (assembly GCA_963422495.1). Classification (NCBI taxonomy): domain Eukaryota; kingdom Metazoa; phylum Arthropoda; class Insecta; order Lepidoptera; family Lycaenidae; genus Polyommatus; species Polyommatus iphigenia. The sequence continues at coordinate 18,122,964 of OY730190.1, read as the reverse complement.
CGGGGCCTTTGTTTATATTAATTTGTTTTAAGTTTTTTAATATCTCGTCCTTGGATAAATAACAGCTACTTAATGATGTTTTTGAGTCTTTTGAGCCTGTGATACTAGACGCGCATGTAGGAGAGTTTGCCCCCGTCATACAACATGTATGTAGATGAAAAGTAGTTGGAAAAAGCCTCGCTTATTTGCTGTCCGCCATGTGCTTTTATGTTGTCTAAAAACATATCGTCGGGAATTTCGTGACTGTTGGATCTGGAAGCTTTAACAAATATCCAGAAGTACTTCGAGTCTTCTTTCATAAGCAGTTTAGCATTCGATTTGAATGTGGAAAAACAATCCCCCAACAGTTTGTCACATCGGCTACGCATTAGTTGGTAAGTGATAAGGTCCCTTTTGTTATTATATTTTTTAAAACGTTTGTGAAATTTAGCTTTCTCTTTCAGGAATTGAATAAGCGGTCGACTGAACCAGCAGGGATAACTGTTTCCTCCTTTTGAAGTGAGTGGTATGTACTTTGCAATAATAGGAGTTAAAGTATTGTAGAAAATATCTACAGTCGTATCTACCGAAAAGTGCGGCTTGAGATGATCATACCAGTCAATTTTATCTAGCTCTTCAGAAATGGCGACGTAATTGCCAAAAAAAAAAATTTTGAAAAGTTAGGAAAAGTTACCCTTTTGGTTTTTATTTTATTGGTAGACGTTACATGGACATTGATTGTTAAAGCTGGATGGTGAACGTCAGTGATAACAAGAGGATTGTCGCAAGCTTCAATGGAAAAAGTCAGCATTATTTGTTAAAATCAGGTCAAGAATACGACCGTGTACATTGGCTATGGAATTAACTTGCTGAAGGTTATTAAGTTTACTGATGCCAAAAGGCATCAGTAAAGACAGTCTCGACTGCGGAGTTAGTGTGTTCTGGAGAAAGGTAATTACTGTTCGAATCTACTTTCCATACTATACTAGGCAAATTAAAGTCACCGGCAATAAGTAACAGAGAGTCAGAAGGTAACTTGTGTTGGACTACATCGGTGATGTTTGAAGAGATACGCCTAAGTCGGTCGTAAGAAATTGGGAGAGGGTTGTAAAGAGTACATAAACATAGCTGTTTAGTTGTGTTACCTTGCTTGAATTTTACAATCACCCATAGATTTTCATCCAACGTCTCCCACGTGGGCTTGCGACAAGACTCAAGTGTTCTTAGGACAGCGATAAGTACTCCCCCTCCTTCGTGCTTAGCGCTGTCGGATGAGGCCCGATCTCGCCTATAAATTGTATATCTGTGATCTAACACTTCATGATCATACACCGAGTCGTTGAGCCACGTTTCAGTAAGTAGTATTATGTCTGCCTCTTGCTTCAATGCATTGGTCAAGATTGTTGTAGTTTTGGTTCTTAAGCCTCGAACATTTTGGTATATAATGTTAAGGTTACCCATGAACAAGTTAAGGTTAGTTGTGTTACAAGTTACAGGGTGTTTAGAAACTCTAAGTCCTTAACAATGAGACTCTTCGAGCTCGTGTCTTTACGAATAAAAACGACGCCGTTCCGCACCCACACGAAGTTGTACTTGTTTTCTTTGGCTACCTTTCGAGTTGCTGCGTGTAGTTGTTTGTTGGCCGGAGTGATGCTCGCAAACGTAGATGGGCTTTTTAGTTTGGGTTGCGATACCCAAATGTGACGAATTGAGTCTGTCGTTGCTATGTGTTTTATTGATTTTAAATTAATAAATAAAAAAATTAAAAAAAAAATTGAAGATGTTGGCCGCAGCAATAAAAGAATCTCGGGCCAAAGGGCTGGAGAGTTTCACAACTATTGATCTAGGCCTGTTCGACTCCTTATTCAGCTTGGCGACGCGATGGTAATTAACTAATTCGTGTTCCGGGAGGTCGAGACCTATGGTTGTTGCCAGTTGGTGTACGATTGTTTTAAGGAGTGTTCTGGTACGCACTGGAGTTCAATGTTGCAATCGCGGGTTTTTTGGTCGAGATTGTTGAGACAAGCGTTGAGATCACCAACACGCGAGCGAAGGTCGTTTACGTGAGACCGCAGTGTGCTATTTTCTTGTTGCAGGGTAACGATAACCTGGATCTTGGCGTCAAATGCTTCTTTAAGTTTGTCGTATTTTTCTGACATGAAGTTAACGCTTTCAGTCAGTTCTTGAATTTTAGTGCGAGTATCCAAGCTGTCCGCTGAAAAATCACGCTTTATATCTGTATAGAGCCGTTTAAGAGATTCATCGAGCTTTATGTCGAAGTAGCGTTTTAGGTCTTCTAGACTGTTTCCCGTGAACGGGTCGGTACTATCGTGTAGGTTCTTTAGTTGACACGGGGTACTGATGTTGTCAGTTCGTTTATCAGCAGACTTGCACACTGCACACTTCCAAGTAGCCTTGTAGGCCTTCGACTCCTTGGCGAAATTCTCCGCGGGTACTCCCAGGCACTGATAGTGGTAGCCAGTATCACACTTGGAGCAAGTTTTGAGATCGCTTACTTTAATTTGTTTGCTACATTTATTGCAGACAGTCATCGTATTAAATTTCCCAATAGTGGGAATTTTTTTGTGGTATGGCAATATTTGCGAGTTTTCAAAATGAAATTGTGACTGTCTTTTGAATTTGACACATCCGTCTTAGTTGTCAAAGTCGAAATGAGAGCTGTCAGTTGAATTTGGCAGTCAAGATGTGTGATAGTCGTGGGTACTTGGTGCGTAAGTTTGAGGATGAGGGTAAATAATTACTTCTTATCTTGTGTTATTTCACGGAAAAACGAGCTAGGAAATTTCCTGTGCAACACTGAAGCGGCTTCCTCGCACTCCAAACTCACTTCACAATTATCTTCTAGGTAGATTACTTGATGTTTTAGGCAAAAATAAGTATTTCTCGTCGAGAGCGTAACAGTTTAGATGTTTAAGGTTTGACAGGTTATTGTCCGATACAAGGAGTTTAAACTCAATGCGGCAAATCAAAGGCTCTTAAAATCCGTTAGCCCTTTTTGCCGTCATAAGTGATTTACATTTTCGCAACAGCTTGGAGAAGAAATAGAAACGTCAGCCATTTTACTGTCAAGGAAACGATAAGTCATTATTTTATGTATAGTTTATTTACCTGATTTAGTGCTCGTTTATAGTGAAAAGTGTATGGGAATTCAAATACATGATAAAATGTGATACGCTGTGTGTTTTGGTATCAACTCGCCCTTGAATTTAAGCTGTTTTTGTGCTAAAAACGTCATTAATTATTTAGGCAAGTTAAATACAGTGCTTTTAAAAGAACAACAGGATTCACACATCGTCTATAAGGAGTCTATGAGAGTAAAGACTTTATAACGGCATCAATTGTTTATTATGCTATCGCCATTTTACATATAGTTAGGGTTCCTTTCACACTAACAAAATCGCACCTAGCTAGTGTTATTCCCGTATATTTTATATAAAAATGATTTTTTTCCACTGTAGTTGGGTTGACTGAAAGAGACCTCTTTATATATATATATATACTTTAGCTCACTTTTGTGCACTAATTTTAAGTTTGAAATATTATTAAAAATACGTGATTATCAAATTAATTGTTTTATTTTTTACTTTTCTTCTGTAACCATCGCTCCTTTTCAACTTCTTCCATTGTTTTGAATGAAAGTACGGAACCCATCGTGTGCAGGTCCGACTCGCACTTGGCCGATTATTCCGCTCCGCAAGATATTCACACAATCTATTGGGAGAGGGGGGCTTGATTTAACGGGGGTAAGTATTAACAAGTCTATAAATACAAAATTTAATGACGATACGGTACGACGTTCAATGTTATAAGTTCGGGCGGTGTCGGCGAACGATTTGCGAGAATCGAGTTGCTCACCGGCCTCCGCGTTATGAAGTTATTGTACGTCGGTGCAAAAATACACCTAATCGAACATTTTTACGTCTCGAATTTTTTGATTCATGCTTTAATTATTTGGTTTTGCGATTGCAGATTTTTATAAAATTAATGGTTATTTAGCTGTTAATTACGTTTCCGTTTTATTTTATTAAATATACCTATAGTTTTTTAAAAATAATTAGTTATATCCAAAAAGGTCCTCGGGGGCTAGTTTTAACAAAAGGAACGGGGTAAGTATTAACCCGTATTACAAGCCAGTTGGAGCTGCCACATCTGCCCAAAGAGGTACGTCGATCACTCTGGCGGCAGCGGTAAACGCCATCGGCAACACCATACCACCGATGTTCATATTTTCGAGGATCAGATTCAAGTTTTGTTGCAAACGGTCCACCAGAAACAGCTCGGGGTGGATGACAGAAAATGAAATTTATGTTATTTGAGAGAAGTTTTTATTGTTATTTGACATTTGTATGTCAAAAATAAATAAATAATCAATTTAATATTGTTTTGTTTTTTACTTCCATATAATTAAATGAAATTCTAACAAGTTTTGCTAGCGTTAATACTTACCCCGTCACTGTTAATATTTGCCCCCGAAACGGGGCAAGTTTTAACCGCAGACTTTAAAAAAAAATGCGTCTCCCTTCGAATCAAAGTAATTTAGATGAATTTTTAGCTTAGTATATGCAAGTCATATAAATTTCCGTTACTCAGGTATAAAAATTATAACATAAAGTTTTCAAATTTAGCAGATATATGACAATATTTAAAATCTGTTAGAACTAGCCATACGTTTAAAATGGCGAATTTAGTTATGTAAAGCATTTTATTGTAACCTTAAAGAGAATAATATATTTATAATCACTGTATAAGAGAATAGGGATTGCTTTCATCCTTGTTAAGGTCATATAAAATGTTAGCATTCGTTTGTTGGATAGATGTCTTATTAAATGCCCCTATAAGTTAAAAGCATTATAGTTAATGATTTCTTAAGTTTTCGCGAGTATCACTCATGATATTATAAGTTTAAACACTTACGGATTTTGTCGCGGAGCACTTTTATTAATCCCGACGTTTCGGCTACTTTACAGCGGCCGTGGTCACGGGCGGACTGAGGTGACAGGTGTCCAATTTCTTGAAGTTATCCAACTACCCGACGACTCATCAATATTTGTTTGCGTTCCGATCTACGCAGAACGAACTCACAGTGTCTTGAAGCCGAGGTATCATAGATTTGTGCTTTAGTTTGTTTATCACTGGATCCCAACTAGATGGCAGCACCCAACCATCTTCGCGGTTGAAATTAGGGTGTTTTTTAATTTCTATGGCCTCGCGTATCATTCGTGGGCGGTATCGTGCTTCTTTTGCCAGTACTTGTGGCTTATCAAATCTTATGTAATGGCGAGGTTGATCCAGTGTGTGTTCACAAATTGCGGACTTGTTGTTCCTACGGTGTTTGACATCTGCAATGTGTTCCTTGATACGGGTTTTGATGGCCCTTTTGGTTTGCCCTATATAAGAGAGGCCACAATCACAGTCGAGTTTGTAGATTCCTGCATCTTGAAGGGGTAAGTTGCATTTCACTGATGGTAAACATTGGCTGATCTTTTTGGGCGGCTTAAAGTATGTTTTTATTGAAGCTTTCCTTAGAATGTAGCTCACTTTATCAGTGACTCCCTTTATAAATGGTAACACTGCAGGTAATCTTTCCACTGTTGCCGGCTTCACTCGGTTGCTGCTCTGTTTGCGTGGTACCCGAAGCTTATTGTCGCGTAAAATTTGTGCAACATGATGAAGTTCGGTGTCCACATGCTGTTCATCGCAGATTCCTCGTGCTCTTTGAAATAACGATTTTCCAACAGTACTTAACTGTGCTGGGTGATGATGGGAATCACCATTTAAATATCTGTTTGTGTGTGTAGGTTTGCGATACACCGTATGACCTAATGTGCCATCAGGACTCCTTATTACTAATACGTCCAAGAAAGCTAAGGAATTATCTCTCTCCAACTCCATTGTGAACTGTATTTTGGAGTTGAGGCTGTTCAGGTGCTCAAGGAATATGGATACTTTGTCTGATGGTAATATTGTGAAAGTATCATCTACATACCGCTTGTAGAAGGTGGGTTGTACAGGTGAGGACTCAAGGGCTAACTTCTCGAAGTCTTCCATAAAAATATCAGCCACAACAGGTGAAACAGGTGAGCCCATCGCAACACCATCTACTTGCCTGTAAAAGTCATAATTCCACAACATATAGCCAGATGTAAGGCAGTGTTCTAACAAGTCCGCATATTCAACCGGTAAGTCATTCTCTCTCAGCCTTCTTGTAACAATTTCGATACACTGTTGTATTGGTAGGCACGTGAACAGGGACTGTATATCGAAACTGACCAGTTGTTCATTGTCTCTGAGGCGTAGATGTTTAATCTCATCGACAAAGTGGTAAGAATCCTTTACATGGGCCTTGGTCTGTCCGCGTAGAGGCGAGAGTACATTAGCCACCAGCTGAGCCAATTTGTAGGTTGGTGAGTCAATTTGGCTTACAATTGGTCGAAGAGGAGCAATGGCTTTGTGTATCTTTGGCAAACCATACAACTTCGGAGGTTTAGGGCATGAAGGCAACAAGAATTTGGGATCCAGATTCAGTGAGTCGGAGTACTTCTTTATTAGGTTTTGAGTTGTATTAAAAACTTTGTTGGTGGGGTCTGTTTTGACTTTTTTGTACGTGTTCTCGTCCGATAAAAGATGTTTTATTTTTTCACTGTAATCTGTAGTATCCATAATCACCGTGGCATTACCTTTGTCTGCGCGGAGAATAGTAATATCAGATCTGGAGCGTAAGTTTTTCAATGCACTCATTTGTTCCCGGGAAAGATTTGGTTTGAGCACTGAACTACGTCGTAAGAATGACGATATATCTTGTCGTATGGCCTCCGAATCCTCCTTGCTTATATTATTGCTTAATAAACAATCCTCAACGCTGCAAATAATTTCTTCAAACGGTATTTTTCGCGGTGTTATAGCAAAATTCAAGCCCTTTTCTAACAATTCTATTGTATGTATATCAAAAGTTTGTTTTGACAGATTGACAACTGTGCGAGAGACGGTCTTGTCTATGGTTGAATTGTTTATTATAATGAATATTACAGCAAAAAAACCATAAACAATTCAACCATAGACAAGACCGTCTCTCGCACAGTTGTCAATCTGTCAAAACAAACTTTTGATATACATACAATAGAATTGTTAGAAAAGGGCTTGAATTTTGCTATAACACCGCGAAAAATACCGTTTGAAGAAATTATTTGCAGCGTTGAGGATTGTTTATTAAGCAATAATATAAGCAAGGAGGATTCGGAGGCCATACGACAAGATATATCGTCATTCTTACGACGTAGTTCAGTGCCCAAACCAAATCTTTCCCGGGAACAAATGAGTGCATTGAAAAACTTACGCTCCAGATCTGATATTACTATTCTCCGCGCAGACAAAGGTAATGCCACGGTGATTATGGATACTACAGATTACAGTGAAAAAATAAAACATCTTTTATCGGACGAGAACACGTACAAAAAAGTCAAAACAGACCCCACCAACAAAGTTTTTAATACAACTCAAAACCTAATAAAGAAGTACTCCGACTCACTGAATCTGGATCCCAAATTCTTGTTGCCTTCATGCCCTAAACCTCCGAAGTTGTATGGTTTGCCAAAGATACACAAAGCCAATGCTCCTCTTCGACCAATTGTAAGCCAAATTGACTCACCAACCTACAAATTGGCTCAGCTGGTGGCTAATGTACTCTCGCCTCTACGCGGACAGACCAAGGCCCATGTAAAGGATTCTTACCACTTTGTCGATGAGATTAAACATCTACGCCTCAGAGACAATGAACAACTGGTCAGTTTCGATATACAGTCCCTGTTCACGTGCCTACCAATACAACAGTGTATCGAAATTGTTACAAGAAGGCTGAGAGAGAATGACTTACCGGTTGAATATGCGGACTTGTTAGAACACTGCCTTACATCTGGCTATATGTTGTGGAATTATGACTTTTACAGGCAAGTAGATGGTGTTGCGATGGGCTCACCTGTTTCACCTGTTGTGGCTGATATTTTTATGGAAGACTTCGAGAAGTTAGCCCTTGAGTCCTCACCTGTACAACCCACCTTCTACAAGCGGTATGTAGATGATACTTTCACAATATTACCATCAGACAAAGTATCCATATTCCTTGAGCACCTGAACAGCCTCAACTCCAAAATACAGTTCACAATGGAGTTGGAGAGAGATAATTCCTTAGCTTTCTTGGACGTATTAGTAATAAGGAGTCCTGATGGCACATTAGGTCATACGGTGTATCGCAAACCTACACACACAAACAGATATTTAAATGGTGATTCCCATCATCACCCAGCACAGTTAAGTACTGTTGGAAAATCGTTATTTCAAAGAGCACGAGGAATCTGCGATGAACAGCATGTGGACACCGAACTTCATCATGTTGCACAAATTTTACGCGACAATAAGCTTCGGGTACCACGCAAACAGAGCAGCAACCGAGTGAAGCCGGCAACAGTGGAAAGATTACCTGCAGTGTTACCATTTATAAAGGGAGTCACTGATAAAGTGAGCTACATTCTAAGGAAAGCTTCAATAAAAACATACTTTAAGCCGCCCAAAAAGATCAGCCAATGTTTACCATCAGTGAAATGCAACTTACCCCTTCAAGATGCAGGAATCTACAAACTCGACTGTGATTGTGGCCTCTCTTATATAGGGCAAACCAAAAGGGCCATCAAAACCCGTATCAAGGAACACATTGCAGATGTCAAACACCGTAGGAACAACAAGTCCGCAATTTGTGAACACACACTGGATCAACCTCGCCATTACATAAGATTTGATAAGCCACAAGTACTGGCAAAAGAAGCACGATACCGCCCACGAATGATACGCGAGGCCATAGAAATTAAAAAACACCCTAATTTCAACCGCGAAGATGGTTGGGTGCTGCCATCTAGTTGGGATCCAGTGATAAACAAACTAAAGCACAAATCTATGATACCTCGGCTTCAAGACACTGTGAGTTCGTTCTGCGTAGATCGGAACGCAAACAAATATTGATGAGTCGTCGGGTAGTTGGATAACTTCAAGAAATTGGACACCTGTCACCTCAGTCCGCCCGTGACCACGGCCGCTGTAAAGTAGCCGAAACGTCGGGATTAATAAAAGTGCTCCGCGACAAAATCCGTAAGTGTTTAAACTTATAATATCATGAGCATTATAGTTACCTTGTGCATTACTTTTATAAGAATAATTGACCATATTAAAAGCCTTTATATGTCTTTGAATATTATAAGGCTAAAAGGCAATGTAACCAGCCACTATAAGATGAACATATTTCGAAGCCTTATAGTTGCCGTATAAATTAGAGTTATTAACGTTTACCCAACCAAATTATAAGAATAAAGGTAATATTAGCCAAATCACCTTATAATGTGCCATTATAATTTATAAGTAACATTGACATAATAAATGCTCTTATATAACAAGTATAAGAGTTTAGACCTTATTGACTTAATTTTATAAGGTTAGTTTGTTGGGGTTTTACGCGCGTAGTCCATACGCGCGTTTCAATTTCGAGCCTGTCCAGATGAGGCGTTTTCTTTTCTTCGGAATCACCTGCTTCACAAAAAATCTCGACGATTTCTTCCCAGTTCCTGTGTTTTATGAGTTTATTGAAATAATCTGAAGCCTGAAGATTCCATATTCCACTTAAACCTACTTAAACCTAACGTGACCATTTATTTTTATGTCAGAGCGGGACATCGGATACGGTATTATAAGTGTATAACAAACGTGGGGGGAATCCGTACTCCCCCCACGTTTGTTATACACTTATACCGTATGTGCGTACTTAGCATAACACCGAGCACCGCGCAATCAAAACTACTTGGTATTTTTGACTACAACAAAAACTAGTGTACTTATTTGTTAGTATACATACAGGCTTTACTATGACAAAATTTCAAACGATTTGGCATACTTACCTAACATTCTCCATTAGCCGCTTGCTACAGTAGTAGGATGGCGGCCTCACCACCGTCCTCATCCAGCGCAGACCGCACCGATCTCACCCAGATTTTGAAGTGTATTGGGACTGTCCGCACTGCGAATATTATCGCGGGGATTTTATTCGCGCGACTTTATTCATACCGTAAATTTTTTATCGCAAGTGCGGATACTCATTGAGTCTAGTAAGATGTGTTATAACAACTTACAAGTTCTTACGGATGTGTTACAACTTACAACTTTAACAGATGTGCGAAAAAAAATCCGCGTGATTAAAATTCGCAGTGCGGACAATTTTATCATATTATTGTATCTTTTTACTCGTAATTAGTCTATTCCTTTGTTAAAATTCTTCAACTGATATAATACTCGTATAATCAATCATTTAAATATAAGTTGCTGTTCTTTTCCTCGAATAGTTCTGTCGAGTGTCGACCTCCGGCGACTCTCCTACAGAAGCACCGAGGTGACTGGTGAGATAACGAGTACGGAGTGCGGAGTGCCTGACCGTCTGTAATGTGTTTCAGTTCGACGAGTGGGTGCGGTCGCTGCAGGTGGACCCGCACTCGCCGCTATTCCGGCTTGTCACCGACGGCCAGCCGCCGCTCAGGTGAGTGTCCCGACTCCCGACTGCGTATTTACAAAGGCTATCCATTCGAGTCACGAGCCAGACTCTAATAGATGAGCTTTTGTTTATGCATATTACTCGACAATACCTATTCTATCTCAGTAAAAAAACTGACTCAAGTGGATTAGCTTTTTGCCTTGATATTTTCTAAGAAAATGCACGGACAAAACCTAGTCGAGTAGACTGAAGAGGCTCACCGCCTTAATTGTTTATCGCGAACGTGCCATACTTAAATAAGACAGACTGTTACCAACTACTTTTAAATTGTAAAAATACTCGATACCCGACTCCCGACTCCCGGCGCTCCTGGCACTGCCGGCCCCCTCACCCCTCACCCCTCACCAGTGCACCGACATACGCGTACGTTACCACTTACCCCAGCCAGATGTTGTCGAATTCTTAAACATTTTTCGTACTCCTAATTAAAGCGCAGGCTCCTATAAATGTGCCCAAATTTTTATAATTAGTGCACTTGTAGTTTTCTCGAAAAACTCGAAAAAACAGATCTGGCTGGGGTAATTTTTGTAAACATTACCCCAGCCAGAAGTTATTTTTTCTAAGACATATTTTGAGATAAAAAGTATGCAAATAATTTAAGCGTTGCAGAACGTTAATTTGGGCACTAAAATTTTGTTTGTAGCTTGATCCATGTAAAGATATTCAAAATCCTGCTGGGGTAATGTTTGGCGATTTGTCAGATCTCGAAGACTACTGGATAGAAGTCTACAATTTTCGGCACACGATTTCACGCGACTTTGCTTACGTTAGTGCTCCAATAAAAAATAATACACCGTTTAGAAGTTATGTATGTTGATATTTATTATTTTACTAGCGACCCACCCCGGCGTCGCACGGGTATTAAATATATAGCCACTGAAAAAAATGATTAAAATCGATAGCCTATGATCCTTCACGTGGTCTACTTCTTATCTGTGCCAAATAACATAAAAATTGCTCCAGTAGTTCGCGAGATAAGCCCTTTCACATAATTTCTCCCGTTTTTTCCACATTCTCCTATCAGTATTTGCGTGATAAAATATAGCCTATACCCTTCCTCAATAATTGGGCTAAATGACACTGAAAGAATTTTTCAAATCCGACCAGTAGTTCCTGAGATTAGCGGGTTCAAGTTAGCCCTTTCAAATAATTTTCCCTGTTTTTTCCACATTTTCCTCTATTTCTTCACTCCTATTAGTCTTAGCGTGATAAAATATAGCCTATAACCTTCCTCGATAAATGGGCTATCTAACACTGAAAGAATCATCAAAATCCGTTGCGTAGTTTTAAAGATTAAAGGGAACAAAGGGACACGAGGGGAAAAAAAGCGACTTTGTTTTATAATAAGTATAGATAAAAACCACTCAATACGTCCTACGGCCTACCACTTTTATTATACCGTCTAAAGACCTAATTCACATTGCATATTAAAGCCTATATTATCTGGCTTAAATTATTGACGTTATTTTCACCAACATCCAGTCCGTAGTTAATGGTTATGTAACAATGACCAAAACTTCTTCAGAAAAGTGCTCAACGCCAGCGAGGCTATTTAAAATCGTAAGCGAGGCTATTTAAGAGCGTAACATACATACAAAATAATTTGTATGTATGTTACGCTCAAAGACCGAAAACGCTCAGTGAGCGAAAAAATGGCTCACAACGCGTTGTGGTCATAGTGAAACGGCCACGACGCGTTCTGGTAATCACAGAAATACCACATAGCGAAATTCGTGTCGTGGCTGACGTGCTATTCGACCACAACGCGTTGTGGTAATCGAGTAAAGCCATGACGCGTTCTGAGCATTTAAAAACAGCCACGCCGCGAATTCGTGTTGTGGCCCTAATGAAAACGGCCACGACGCGTTCTGAAACCAGGCCGTGCTACGCAGGAGTAATTTTATAGCGCCCAAGTGTGCGCAATACACAAGAGCACTATGGTTTCAATGAAACTAGGCCAGTTACGCAGGAGTAATTTTATAGTGCCCAAGTGTGTGCGCAATACACAAGAGCACGTTACGCAAGAGTAATTTTATAGTGCCCAAGTGTGTGCGCAATACACAAGAGCACGTTACGCAAGAGTAATTTTATAGTGTCCAAGTGTGTGCGCAATACACAAGAGCACGTTACGCAGGAGTAATTTTAATGTGCCCAAGTGTGTGCGCAATACACAAGAGCACTCTGGTTTCAATGAAACCAGGCCAATTGAGCAGGAGTAATTTTATAGTGCCCAAGTGTGTGCGCAATACACAAGAGCACTCTGGTTCCAATGAAACCAGGCCAGTTACGCAGGAGTAATTTTATAGTGCCCAAGTGTGTGCGCAATACACAAGAGCACTCTGGTTCCAATGAAACCAGGCCAGTTACGCAGGAGTAATTTTATAGTGCCCAAGTGTGTGCGCAATACACAAGAGCACTCTGGTTTTAATGAAACCAGGCCAGTTAAGCAGGAGTAATTTTATAGTGCCCAAGTGGGTGCGCAATACACAACAGCACTATTCTTTACTCTCATTACCCAATGGAGCGGAAGACCGACATGACTGTCCGCTGGCGAGAGATCAGGTGCAGGACCGACTTTTACACACGTGGGCACTATAAAATTACTTCTGCGTAACTGGCCTGGTTTCATTGAAACCAGAGTGCTCTTGTGTATTGCGCACACACTTGGGCACTATAAAATTACTCCTGCGTAACTGGCCTGGTTTCATTGAAACCAGATTGCTCTTGTGTATTGCGCACAAACTTGGGCACTATAAAACTACTCCTGCGTGAACAGCCTTTAAGGCACGTGTCAGAGATTCGTGACCTAGGCGTCTTACACGACTCGAAACTCTCATACTCCAAGCATATGGATCACATTATTTCGAAGGCCAACAAGTCGCTTGGGTATGTAATCAGAATGAGCTCACAATTCAAAAGCATAAAAATCCTAAAAATACTGTACTGCTCGTATGTACGTAGTGTCCTTGAATACTGCTCCCAAATTTGGAACCCTCAGTACATTACCCATATTAACAGGCTAGAATCTATCCAAAAACGATTTTTAAGATTTTTACAGTACAAGTGCGGAACATCTGACACTGACTACGAGTCGAGATGCAGAAGATATCATATACTACCCCTGCATCTCAGACGTCAACTAGCTGACACTTGCACATTTCTAAATATTGCCCAAAATAAAATAGATTCCTCCAGTCTTATTTCTAAAATTAGCCTAATAGTCCCTTCACGCTCACCCAGAATATGCTCCTACAACCCCTTTTATATTCCTTTCTCCCACTCAAATTATAGGACGCATTCCTTTTTCGTTAGAACACCTGCTTGTATGAACGATTTGAGTAAACACCATGACATTGACATTTTTAATTCCTCTACTTATGCTATCAGAAAGTCAATTAATAAAAATTGGTTTGAGGCTGGTCACTGATTGTTGGCTTCACTACTTTTGTATTATAGATAACGTATGATGCTTTTGTAACGTGTTGTATCGTATCAATTCCATATACTTTTGTCTACCTAAATGTAAAGCAAATTTGTTAATGTTTAGACTTCTAATTGTGGAAACATGTTAATAGTGCATAGAAATTAATCAGTTTTAATCTTAATTCATGTTTATCACTGTATGTTTTCCGTGCAAATAAAAATAAGTAACGTGCTCTTGTGTATTGCGCACACACTTGGGCACTATAAAATTACTCCTGCGTAACTGGCCTAGTTTCATTGAAACCAGAGTGCTCTTGTGTATTGCGCACACACTTGGGCGCTATAAAATTACTCCTGCGTAGCACGGCCTGGTTTCAGAACGCGTCGTGGCCGTTTTCATTAGGGCCACAACACGAATTAGCGTCGTGGCTGTTTTTAAATGCTCAGAACGCGTCATGGCTTTACTCGATTACCACAACGCGTTGTGGTCAAATAGCACGTCAGCCACGACACGAATTTCGCTTTGTGGTATTTCTGTGATTACCAGAACGCGTCGTGGCCGTTTTACTATGACCACAACGCGTTGTGAGCCATTTTTTCGCTCACTGAGCGTTTTCGGTCTTTGAATGGAACATGTATACTATTCCTTAGTAATACCTGGTGATACCTATAATTTAAGCGGTAGTTGACGACGAGCGATGCGCCTAGGTTTGCCGAACATTGAAAAGCGGCAATCGCGGCCCACGTTAGCCTATTTTTGTACGTCCGCGTTTTACAATGGGGCGTATTAAATATTAATACGGGTCGGAAGGTCGCCGGAGCCGAACCCGCGATACCATCTGCCCCCACATCCGCCACGCCTCATTACACTTGCTAACTCCCGCGCGTCCTCGCGCAGCCCGGGCGGCTGCTGCGGCCCCGTGCGGTCCCCGTGCGGCCCCGTGCGGCGGGACGTGATTAGTAGTTGCGACTTGCGCCACGTTAGCGGCACATTAATGTAATTGCGTCGTTAGGGCACAGATTACTTAATAGCTACTACGTAAGTTAGGGTCGCCGCGCCGCGCGCCGTCGCGTCGCCGTTGCCAACGACGAGAGCCGTCCATTGAGACATCAAACATTGCGTTGCGCTGACAAACTTTGAAATTGCCGTTTTGTTTGAAAAAAGTTAAAGTTATTTCTGTTATTAAAATTTCTAAGTAATCACCCCCCTTTTTTTTTACGCCAAGAAATGCATTTACGCATTCCGCGGGAGATGAGGGAGATCCTGACGCGGATATGTGGGACTCGCTCGAAAGCCCTACCCACTAAAACTTGGCGGTGCGCCCTCTCTCCGACGACGGAGCCACGGGTACGACACCGCGACCGCAGCTCCACCAGCGGTCGTCTGCCTAGTGGTCGGCAGACCCCTCTTCGGAGGGGCGATTAAGTAATCACCTCTGCGGCCCTGTAATCGATACATATCTTTGCCAGCGCAGTGGCAGTTTATGGATGCTCTTCTTGAAAAAATCATCTGGACAGGGAGATAGATACTCTTCAAAAGCGTTTTGTACTACCTCTCGGGGATTGAATTTACTTGCCGCTAAAAAACTGTTCCTCCCTCCTCCCTCTGTTTTTTGCCGGCGCGGGGGTTAAAATAACCCCCTTTTTTTAAGACTTTCTTTTTTTGTTGTTAAGTGTCTACTTAACTACAAAATGCCCGGAGTCCGGACACGCGAGTCCCAGTTCCCACGTGTAAAATCGGTTCAGCAGTTTGGACCTGAAGAGATAACAGACGGACACCTATCCTTTCCAATTTAATCCAATCCAAACAGACGCAAAAAGCGGTGACAACACTATTTTCATGACAACTCGGAAACTATATATTAGACAAAAAATTTGTAAGAACATAATTTGTTGCAAATTATTTTGCCTACAAATATGTTCATATAATTTTTTACCATAAATTAAAAATTTAAAAGTTATAAGCAGTAAAGTGATAAATTTTTTTAAAAGGTTTATTAAGTATCGCCATTTAACTTTGTTTACTAAATTTTACAAAAAAAATACCTTAGACCAACCTTGTAGATGATATTTTGAGAAAAAGATCCCCCAATCCCCGCCGATCTAATAAAATTAATTTTCTGCAGATGCAAAGGAAACTGTGAAAGCATGTGTGGCTGCAGAAAAGCAGGCCTAAAATGCTCTATAACAGTATGCCTACTATTCTGTAAAGCATTCCAAGCCTGCTTTTCTGCAGGCATAGTCTACAGTACTATACCATATAGTATCTGATACTATATTATAGTTTGCCTAATTGGTATACTAGTCTGCAGTCTGCACATGCCTACTATACTGTAGGTGTAGAGCATTTTAGGCCTGCTTTTCTGCAGCCACACATGCTTTCACAGTTTCCTTTGCATCTGCAGAAAATTAATTTCATTAGATCGGGGGGGATCGGGGGATCTTTTTCTTAAAAGATCATCTACAAGGTTGGTTTAAGGTAATTTTTTGTAAAATTATTAAAAAAATACGATTCACGAACACACGACTTAAATTATTATAAGGTGTAAGGTGTAGACCATTGATTCCCAAACTGGTCCAGGTGGAGTCCACGGGAGCCCGATAGGGGTCTACGCTTGCGTGGAAAAACAAATGGGGGTCCAGGAGTCGTTAACGGGGGTCTATAAATATTAGGTGACCCGATTTGACTTCTCCTATGAATATAGGCAGACAATTATTATTATATTAATAGCTCATTTTTATTACAGAGCGAGGAGATTTAGAAATAAGTAAAAATGTGGTAATTTTTGTGTTAAATAGCTACAAAACAAGAAAATATTTGCGTTTACTTTTTACCACTCCGAAGTAAAGGTTATTGGTTCCTTGTACTGTGACTTGTGAGTCAAACTTAGAATACAATAATTGTATTTAAAAAAAAGATAAAACCGACTTCAAAATTGTACGTAATTGAGAATCAAAATTCCCTATCTCTAAAACTACTGAGCCGATTTTGATTAAACTTACACTATTCCCTAAGTTGAACAATACCTAGTACAACAAAAAAAGAATTACTGAAATCGGAATAGTACTTTGAGAGATATGCGAACACAAACATACAAACATACATACATACATACAATATACACTTTTGAAATTCGGCACATTTATTCAGACGCTGATATAGACTAACATAATATACGAAAATTGGGCAGTTCTGGAAATATTACATACATACGCGTCGAATTGATAACCTCCTTTTTTGAAGTCGGTTAAAAAAGTAAAGGTCCAACTATTGGATGAATACGCTTTTTAGACCGGCCTTGAACTTGGGGGGGGGGGGGGTAGCTGTGGGGTCCACCGGATCCAGCAAAATGTTTCAAGTGGTCTATGAGAAAAAAAAGTTTGGGAACCTCTGGTGTAGACCAAATTACACACAGAGTCGGCAATTGGCATACTCAATCAGATAATTATAACTTAGCTCCGTGATTATAACATTGTTATATTAGTGCAGTCGCCAGAGGTTTTAACCTCCGAAAATTGTAATAGTGAATGGATTTTTGTTTTTGAGGTGTCATTTTCTTTTTTACACTATAACTTGCAAAGTTTACCAAAAATTTTTTTGTGCTTTTCATTTTTTAGTTACTTAATTAAAAATTAATATTTCACCATATAAAACCGGTCCAGAAAAAAAAAATCTTGTTCCTGTTATTTAATGACTCTTATCCGATTGTTTACGTTAAAAATTAACCAAATACACAATTTTTAAAAAAGAAAGTTTGCTTTGCTAAGCTAAATACAACTATAAGGTTTTTGCAAAGTTTTTAGAGATTAACGCTCGTCGTAACCAAGATAAAAGGGTTTGAGTTGGGGATTTAAGGGTTGTAACCAAAAAGTGTGTTAAACTTACTTGTTGTCCGTATTTAATTTTTAGAGAAATTATAACTTTTAAGTACTTAAAAACGTTTAAATATCTCCAAAAATGTGTAAAATAGACCGAAAATATTTTTCTATATTTGTTGAGAATTTATTTAAGTGAGAGCTAAAACATTAAATGCATCGACAAATGAAAGACTTTTTCTAGTCTTTGAAATATATTTAAACTTCCTACTTAAAGCCAGAAAAAAAATTGGGTGCTACAAATCTCGTACGTACATACTAAAGACGCATGCTGCGACCTATGTTTGGAAAATGCTTACCTGAATACAAAAAATATCAGTTCTTAACCCAATTTGTATTTTTTTCCTTTAAGTATGTTTTAGCAAATATAATTAATGAAAAAAAAATTAAAAATCTATTTTATTCTGTAAAAACCTAACCAAAAGAAATAAAATACAGATTTTCTTCGAAATATCCGTGAAAAGTTTGTGCTACATTTTCAGAAAATGTAATAAAGTAAGAGCTAAAAAGTTATACACACTAAGAAAAAGAAGGCTTTGTTAAGCCTAAAAAATAATTTTAAACTTCCTATTTAAAACCTAAGAAAAATAGGAACGCCATTTACCTGGCGAGGCACACAACAAGCACATTTGGATTTTGGAGGTATGCTCATCTATATACAAAAATGTTAATTTTAAATCTAAATTATATATTTTTTCAACTTATTTTCTTTCTTTGGAATATAAGCAACGATACAAATCAAAAAAATAATAATATATTTTATTATTTTGCTATATATTTAAAAGAAAGAAATATGCAAATTTTCTTTAAATTTTTTAAGTTTATGAGTTTACTTGCAGTGGAAGAGAATAATTTAAAAATCAAAAGCACAACTTTTCAATAGGTAAACTTTATTATTTATGTTATCAGCTACACATTCCTTTTTTTTTTCAATTTTCATCCACTATTGCAAAAATCGGAGGTTTGCACGATTTTTACGCTCTGGGAACTCCACTATATTATATCGCGAAATAGTTCCTCCGAGGTCGACGGTGACAATATTATATTATAATATTATACATAGTTATACTAGCTCCGTCTAATAATAATGAATTAGTCAAATATCGCGGTGTGTGTGTGTTCCAGGCAATGCCTGCACCCGGAGGCGTGCAGCAAGGACATCATGCTGCCGACGTACTACGCGCGCTTCCACGACCTGCGCAAGGAGTTCGTGCGCGCGTACACGCTACGCGCCGTGACGCCACGCGCGCCGCCCGCGCCCCCCGCGCCGCCGCCGCCCGATCACCCCGCCGCCCTCCACGACATGCTCGACTGTATCCTTTACTCGCTAAGTCGCTACTTACCACTCGGAACACCGCGGTACCTCGAGTAGAGATGCGGGGGGCGGACGCTCGACGTCCGCCGATGTTGTATCTCGGTGGTCGTGTGCCTCGTGTGCGGGAGCACTCGTTAAATTTTTCATAGGAGCAGCCGACGTTCAACGTATTACGGCCGGGGCTCCGACCACACCGTGTGAAGTGCCGGTTTTAGCCCTGCCAGCGCTCTGGGCGAGACTTCATCGGCGCCCAGGGTAGTTCAGTCAACGAAGTAGTTGTAGAATGCTTGAGCGGGAAGTGGGAACCTAAGCGATTTCTGCAGGAACAGGCGACAAAAATTTTGATTCTATACAGATATTCCTAATTCTCATCCGTTTTCGAACTATAGTGCGTTTTATCAAATAGTTCCTTTGCCGTCATGTTGGCACTAATGCAAATTAATGTTGCCACATTACACTTACTGTGCTACCTTAAATTAGGGGAGATAATATGTTATCACAAAATGCATATTAACCCATCAGTCGTGGCAAAACGAGACACAATAGCTTTTTCATTGTTATCGCGGCCGGATGTGGCCGCTTGGGG
Source organism: Polyommatus iphigenia (assembly GCA_963422495.1). Taxonomy (NCBI): domain Eukaryota; kingdom Metazoa; phylum Arthropoda; class Insecta; order Lepidoptera; family Lycaenidae; genus Polyommatus; species Polyommatus iphigenia. Next base: position 18,103,182 of record OY730190.1, on the reverse strand, counting down.
CTTCATGAATTAAAGAAAATTGTACATAATTCTAACAGCTTTCGATCGCGGCTCTGCCTGCGTTAACGTCTATCCCTCGGGGACCGTTCTTTTTCCAGGGATAAAAGGTACCCTATGTCCTTCTCCATATCCCAGACAACGTGTACCTATGAAGGTTTCATGATGATCCGCTTAGTACTTTATGTGTGAAGGCGTAACAACACCAAAGTCACTTTCGCATTTACTAGCTAAAAACCGAGCTTTGTGAGGGCTCGCGTCATCACATCTTCACTGACTGATGATAACACATTTACATGTAAATACATACTATTACTATGTAAAATCACAAATCAATAGGCGTGATATTTTGTCCGTAAAGTGTACGACAAAATGTACAGGTCGTGAGATAAGTATATCTCATTTTTTATCTAGTAAGGTATGATAATATTATTGTACTAGCTTTTTTACCCGCGCCTTCGTTCGCGTGTATGTAGTTTTCGTTACTAGAAGTGCGTTTCATCAAATATGTAGTTCCTTTGCCATCATGTTGGCATTCTCTGTTAATAACGTAAACACGGTAGACTACACGCTCTGCAAGTATTCATAAGTTTTACTGTGTTTAAGGGTGATTAAACTGACGCTGGTAACCCTATTTCACTAAGCTGTAATGGCGGCAACCCGAGTTTAATGGAATTATTGGGGCCTAGTTACGTTTTTCACGTTCACAAAACTCTTTCACTCTTAGCACCATCATTCGTTCACCAATCTTTAATGTTTTCGGCATGATTTTTTCACGAAATCACAGTAAAACTTATGAAAACTCGCAGAGCATGTCTACCTTGTTTACATTATTGACAGACAGGAATGCCAACATGACGGCAAAGGAACTATTCGATGAAACGCACTATACACGCCCAGGAAAAGTAAAATAAAAAAAAGGTTTATTTTAAAGTATATTATGTAGGCCTTTCTAATTCTGTTTGCAGCGACAAAATATTGTTTTTAGTAAAGCCTCAGGCGCTGGTAACTGGTAAGTCGATATTACCTTCATTTTTCCACCCTCACTCTTGAGGGTTCAGCTCATTCCCGATGATTCATGATGTTTTGATGTTATTTAAATTTAACTAAGCTGGCGAACGAAAGTATGGCCCACCTGATGGAAACTAGTTACTAAAATGCCTATGCGACGTCTGCAACACCAGGGGTGCTACTGGTGCGTTGCCACTTTAAGGGGTGTGATGAGGGGATGAGGGATCCTCCTGGCCCTCTCACTCACTTCTATGCTTCGTTAATAGAAGCGATAAAGCTACTATTCAGAAGCCACTACACAGAAACAGAAAGGAATATTTAAAAATTAAGCTTTTTAGGGTTCCGTACCCAAAGGGTAAAAACGGGACCCTATTACTGAGACTTCGATGTCTGTCCGTCTGTCCGTCTGTCTCCAGGCTGTAACTCAGGAACGGTAATAGCTAGAGAGTTGAAATTTTCACAGATTGTGTATATCTGTTGCCGCTATAACAACAAATACTGAAAACAAAATAAAATTAATATTTAAGGGGGGCTCCCATACAACAAACGTGATTTTTTCGGTCTTTTTCGCTCTATATCAATGATGGCAAGAGGTAGGCACTTGAATTTTTCACACATTCTTTTGTTATAATATGTGTACTTTAATCTTATATATAAAATTCTCGTGTCACAATGTTCGTTCCCGTACTCCTCCGAAACGGCTTGACCGATTCTCATGAAATTTTGTGAGCATATTGAGTAGGTCTGAGAATCGGCCAACATCAATTTTTCATACCAAAAATTATTTATATGGCAAAACAATGTTTGCCGGGACAGCTAGTATTTTATAATAATATTATAATAAAATAAAAATTTAAGGGGGGCTCCCATACAAAACATAAAATTTTTAGCCTATTTTTGTTCTGTATTGGTACGGAACCCTTCGTGCGCGAGTCCGACTCGCACTTGGCCGATTATTGTGGAATAATTTAATTGTAAATATCTAATTTACGCGGGCGAAGCCGCGCAGAACTCTAGTATAATATACAATTAAATGTTAGATCTAGATCGCAACGTAACAAGTATGTGCACACATTAAAATTAAAATATTAACAAGACATAAATCTAGCACAATTTTTGGTTTTTAACTTTACGCAGTACATTTGGACGTTACTTAATTCACTCATAGTTGCAGAGGATATGCTATGGAGGATGTCTTTGACGATTTTAATATAATTTATTACAGTTGTGTTCAAAAATGTCCAACTTAAAGCTGTCTTTAGCTAATTAATTATATTTTCTAGCCATGCGTGTTAAAGGGTTAAAGTAAGAAATATTATTCAGATTATAGACTTGTAAAGCAAATAAATTTGTACGATGAGCTCTACGTGCACTGAACTTGGTATTAAAACTAATTTCAGTTAGTAACTCCGACGAATCGACAATGTTATTCACGATTTTATAGAAGAATAATAAGTAAAAAAATATGCGTCTATTTTCAAGGAAACTACATAGCATTTTTAACAACTTATCCCATTATCTCCCCCCCTTCCCAACGCCGCTGTGAACAGTAGTATTCCCTTATCGTCGCAGATCTAGGTATAAGCCCGTACGTGGGCGACGGCCTATACGCCACCGAGGTGAAGGACATGGCCAGCATCATACAGCGGATCATCGCGGACGGTGAGTGTGTGCCCGACCCGATAGTGCCGCGTATTATAAATAACTTATTTATTGGGTTCAAATTCAAGATTTTTGTTCGTTTCAGGCTTCAGACTCGAGCTGCCGGAGACGATAGACCTGGTGCTGGAAACTGGTATTTGGTAAGTTACAAGTAATGTTGTAAATATTCGTCCGGTTCGATCGCAATTCGCACATCGCAAAGCGCCTCGACTCATACATTAGCAACGTATATGGCGCGAGTGCCCACAATCGATTGAGGCGTGGTAATATATTTCGTTTTAAATACCGAAAAACAGTGGTGGCGGCCCTAGGAAGTGGCGAACGGGGCTATCGCCCGGGGCCTCGCTCTTGCAGGGGCCTCGTGAGGTATTTTTTCGTAGAACAAAGGGCCTCGCAATAGATAAGGCCGCCACTGCCGGAAAATATTCGCGTCTAAGATACTCGATGGCGATAGTAGCTTCGTCCGTCGTCGTCTGTCATAATATATTTCTCGTCGCGGACGCGGGGCGGCGCGGCGGCTCGGCCCCCGCCGCGTGCGTCTCGTCCACGGTCCAGCGAAGCCGCAGCCCGCAAACATTACGCAGTTCTACCGAACTACAACGTCGAAAATGTTTACGTTCACTAAAAATTCTGCTGATTTGTGCGGACTGCGGGCAAAAACGTCGCACGAGGCCGAGGGTCGTGCGCGCGTGTGTGCGTGTAAGTACCGACGAATCGGTACTCGGTGACGTTCAAGAATCTAGACCTTAGCTACATGGCAGTAGGCACGACGAGCGGTTCACTCGCGTGTGTGCGCGGGCTGACCGCGCCGTTGTCGGTGCGAGGGTCGCCGCACATCAGCACTGCATTTTTATTTGCATTTTTTTTTTATGGGAACAAATATAATTACCACCAAAAAATGCTCTGATACCCTAAACTTATTTACCAAAAAAAGAAAGTCTAAAATTGCAATACTGCCAGCTATTTTAGTCACTCACGACTACACTTCAAATTATAATCGAACGCCAAATATAGTAAATGATCACCAAATCCTTGCGAGCAAATCAATGCGATATTTCTGTCCAAATAAATCACTACGATTGACAAAAAATGTAAGTCAGCATAATATAATAATTATAATTAAGAAAGAAGTATTATTACTCCATATTATTGTTCTACATATTCAGCAGTTTGGACCTGAAGAGATAACAGATGGACACCTAGGCCGGTATAAATAGTCAGTACTTAAGATGCGACCCGGTCTCAAGACGCGGTTCGGCTCTGTGATTGGTCCAAATTTTGACAGCCAACCAATCACAGAGCCTAATCCGTGTCTTTAGACCGAGATGCATCTTGAGAAATGACTATTTATTGGTATAAATAGTAGTAATATTTTAAATTGGAAAGGGTAGGGCTAGTGCCCTAGTCTTTCCAATTTAAAATATTTTGGTCACTTAATTTTATTCATTCTATAATCTATACGGCATCGTACAAAATCAAAAAACTTTTTGAAGAAAGCTCATTTCTCCACATTTTAACTATAAAGTGATAGATAACCTCATTATATTTTGACTTTGACTTTATAATAGGCATACAATTATTTGCATGATAATAAAAGCTTGTCGCGCGATTTCGAATAAGCTCGTAATTTAACAAGTCGCTATTAATATAAACATTAAAATAATTAGACAAATAAATCATTATTGATGTTAGCCGTTGATTATTAATAATTATTATCGTCGTGTTATCGTGTTTAGATGTGTGATTACATGTTCGGCTGCTAGTTGCTACACGCTGCGCTACCTAGATAGATAGATATTACCGAGACTTGTCTGCTACATGAGCAATCATTTCAGTTTCAAATTATTTTTGTATTAATGTATTTATTTACGACTTACGATTTACGAAGACTTTAAAAATACATAATTACATCGGTTCTTTACATTCTGTCACTGACATGGTGTGCAAAGTCTCACCGGTCGACCTGTCGCGGAGCCTCCGTAAATAAAATAATTACTTATTCTTTTAAAATTGTTAACTTTTCTGACCCCACTCCCGACACGAAAGATGTCGTGTGATCAGCCTCGAGAAGAGAGAGAGAGAGACGAGTGACGAGTCACGGGACACGGGACACGGGACACAGGACCACACCCAAAGTAATTCTACCGACATAATAAAGGTAGAAATAACGTACAGACAGACGGGTACAGCATTTATAATTTCAACTTTCAGTGTATGAAGTTTTGTTTATTTCATTTCATTTGGAAAACCTACAGCTACTTAAAAATAACTATAACAAAGATTACTATAAAGCTAAGAGCCAATTACAAGTTTCCACAAATAGATAAAAATACTAAAAAAAGAGAGAAGTGAAAATCAATGAATACATTAGCTATAACTTTAAACTTTATCAAAACTATGATAATATCTAGATTGTATGATTGACTATGGCTAAATAATAATAGTACAGTTGAGAAAAAATATATATTTAGTATTTAAACCACTGCAAAAGTAGAACGAAAAAACTTATAGCAATAATAGAAAAATTATACAAGTGATTTTGAAAATTATTAATTGTTATACTTATTGTATAATTATTATTATGCAATGATCTGATTTATTTTTCATGTTAAAACACGCAATAAAATAATGAGTATTTAATTGGACTTACTAGAAAAGTACGCGTCCGTTAATAGTTTTCTAATTTTAAAGGGTTTCAAAGAGAAAATATCTTCGAGTTGATTGTTAATAATAAAATTAGTTGGGTGCTCGATCGACACATGAAAGAGTTGCGACGGTAAAAGGTGTTGTACGGCGGGACATATTATAGTGGAACAAAGTTACGAATATATCGGGTAGGGATATTAAAATGGGAGTGCCTCCGCTGCCGGCGCCGGTTGCCGAAATGGCTGACGGCGCCGGTTGCTGAAATGGATGCCGGCACCGTTTTTCGAACTCCGAAGTTTGCGGAAGTCACGCGATGTTTGCCGAATAGGCTGCCGGTGCCTATTCGGCAAACATCGCTTGTCAAATGACAGAATAATGATCAAAAACATCAGTCTTGACTCTTGAGCTAAAGGACTATGAAAAGTACAAATAATAAGGTCATAAATAGTCAAATTATTGTAAGGATGCATATTATTTGAATCCTTCGATCGGGGATTTTTGGAAATTCTATTGTTGTCGCGATCACCGGTGCTCGTATGGGGCTTGAATCTTGATGGGTTAATGGTGGTGATGATGATGCTGATAAATGTGATCTGCATAGTAGCATAATACAATATCTTTGCTTTTTTAAACAACGCTGAAACTCTCTAACATGTATAAGGAATCTGAAGTTCTGTTCAGTACCTTCGGAAGTATACCACGGGGTTTATAACTGTAGCTGTGGTGCAAAATCTTACTTTTTGGTAGCTGAAAAAAAGGTAGCTAAGCTAAGAAAATGCATCACAAAAAACTAAAATATCCACAGCCGAACAAATAGGTACCTAACCTTCACCTCTGGAAGTCGGTAACACAGATATTACTTATAGTACTAGTACTAGTTACTTATAGTATATATTGTAGATAAAGTCGAATATATTTGTGTATCGGCACTGGAACCTAGCGCTTTACGCATTATCACTGGCTCCCATTTTGAGTGCCAGCGCCGGCAGCTCGGCTGCCGGCAGTATACTTACCGCCAGCGCCGGCTCCCATTACTGATATTTTTGGGAGCCGGCGCCGGCAGCGGAGGCACTGTATTGGCTTAATTATTCAGGAACATCGACAGTATTATTAATAATTTTACTTGAGTAAGCCAGATCGGAGACATTTCTGCGATAGTGTAGCGGTAGAAAATGGAAATTTTTACATCTTGATTCATAATCTGGGAGATTGAGACCACATTTAAATTAAAGATATCTTAAAAAGCGCTTTTGTATCGATTCAATTCTTTGAATATAAATGTTATGTTGAGGATTCCAAACTTCCGAGGTATATTCTAAAAGACTGCGTACATAAGAACAGTACAAAACTTTAATAGTTTTGGTGTTCTTAAAATTTTTGCAAGATCTTATTACAAAACCTAGAGCTTTTGAAGCTTTGTCGACAGCATAATCGACGTGCTTATCAAAAATTAACTTAGTGTCGACAACTATTCCCAGATCTTTCATTGAGTTCTTCTTTAGCAATTCTTCATTATTAAGTTTATAGTTATTTAAAGTTAATTAAGTTTGCGGGTGAAAGGAGAATGATCATAACTCTATGGTACCCTGTACCATTTTGCGTCATTATGAAACTTGGTTTTTTAAAGTCTATGATTATCATTTTAGCTCCTATAAAAAATTCTTTGTAAACAAAACCGGGGCTTCAGAGTAATTTGATAAAATCGAAAATAACCTCAAAATCTTCAAAGCACCTATTTTATTGACAAGTCATACACGAGCGAACGTTATTGCTCTAAAAAATAGAGTAAGGCGCTTATATTAGTAATAAATCATCACCAAAATCTTCCGCATACTGTGTTGTGACTAAAAACCGCCGCTATAATATCTACTATCTAGATTCTATGGGTATTTATTATTATTGAATACATTCTCATAAGCAATTTAAGCAAAAATGTAAGTAACATTTTGCCATGCAGAATGTATGTGCGCCACAGACTCGATCACACAAAAAGTGTGCCGTCTGCGATCTCCCTACTTTTCACAATGGACACATTAGCCCAATAGGTAATAGCGCACTAGCGGCCATCGGTGTGGCTGCCTGGCCGGCGGCCGCTTGGTTGCCAGGTGCGCGCGTGGTCTATGGCGGTTTCATACTATCTCGATGGCCACCGCGACCTGGCCGCTATTGCGCTATTGGGCTATGCTCATGCTGTTGACTGGAGTGAAAAATAAAACAAACAATGTATTTTTATTTTATCCAAACAGTGTCACAACAATAACAAATATATGTATAGGTACATCAAAGTACTTCCAGCTGCTCGGTTTCATTTATAACATGAACATTAACTTGATATGTTACGTTATGTAATACTTAGTGTATGAATTAATACACATAATTCATTAAGTAATTCACATATTGCAGTACATACTACATATTATGGAACATGTTATGTACTGCAAAATGTGAATATGATCACATAAACATTTAAATAAGATTTATTTTTATTTACATAAAAGAAAAAAACCTATTTAAATCATTCATCATACTCCTGCAAAACTCATCTAAATCATACAACATGGTGGGACATAGAACTTATAATTAAGTACATAATATATATAACTGTTCCTTTAGGCTGGTTTTATTGTCACGCGGACCGTCGGTACGGATTGTTCCGTATAGACCGATCTAAGCGGAGCAATCCGTACCAACGGTCCGCATGACATTAAAACCAGTCTCATACATAAAAGTGCCAGTAAACATCCGTTTCAAAACAATTAACAAATATACAGTGATTAGATGTACTTGCAGCTCGTTTGTACACAGAAGAAATCATTTTTTGGTTTGTATAGTTTGGAGGTATATCACTTGACCCAGCATCTGTCAGAATACCTCTTAACAAACAAGGGCGATTGGAGTCTTGCTCATCATAACGTCGCACTTCTCTTTCAGCTGTCCTCCAGCAAGCAGCACAAACCCTTTTCAATCTTGAGATCTAAAAAGTGATATGTAATATAGTAATACATTCATTGTATTGAAAAATATTAATAGGATATATAACTTAAAATAAACAAAAACTATTACCAAGTGCAACGGAAATAGTCTATAATTATAATCTTTCTCTCATGTCGATCTTGTCTTACAGGATATTTTGTTCTTGTAGTAGGTAGAATAGACTAGTCTTCTATGACCAAAAGCAGGTTAAAAGAGCCTTCACTGGTTCTGTTTGCTCTGTACAGAATCTGAAGTCAGCTGTAATAAAACAATGAATTAAATAGTGTTTGTAATATTATGTATATTCATAGAAATATCTATACTCTAAAGTCTAAATGGTAATTGTGAAATCAAAAACTAAATAATTTGTCAGGAAATAGGTACATAGAAGGTGCCTTTTTACATAGAATTCAATATACTTACTTTACATATTCAGAATATAAATTAAGGTGTGCTTACCGGACTGGGAGTTATCCAAGATTGTAATTAATTAAACATTGAAGTAGACACTCTTGTTCTAAAGTATTTATTAATATTATTTTGTGAAATTCATCTGAAAAATAAAAGACAATATAAAGACGTATTCGCAAATATCACAATAACAGATCACAGATGTTAGAAAAAATTTGGAAAAAATGCGTTGGTTAGGGACGCGATCGAGAAATCGAAGTCTATGAAAAAAAATCGATTTTATGTCTAATAGCATCGATTAGGTGTAATGGATTAGCTTAACTTTACTGTTATTTGATGTACATAATATGGAAAAGCTAATGCATGATATCAATAAATAATATTATCATTCGGAAATTGTTATTAAAGCAAGTAATATTTATAAAAATTGGATTATTCCAATTTTTATAAATATAGTGCTACACTACATCACTATATTATACAAATATAGTGATGTAGTGCAATAACTGCTTTAGTTGAATGAATCGATATTGTTACAATATATTGTTTGATGTGTTTCTAATAATGCACTACATCACTAAACGAATGTGGAGGGAGTCATTTAGTAACTTTTATTCTTTAATTTAAATTCCGGGTTTAAAAATTGGATTCCGGGCGTGTAATTAGGTAAAAAATTCAAAAAATAATTACTGTATTATTTTCATCAAAGCGCATGAGAATTAATGGCACCGACCTTGGACATTCTCCTTTAAAGTAAAACATTTAGCTACATTTAAGTCTAATTTGTTAATAGTGCAGTAGTTACTAAATCTGTTAAGATCCTCTTGCAGAAGCCAACAATCGCTAAGAGATAAAATATGCTTTATTATTTTGGCGTCATCGGCATAAAGAAAAAGTTTGGAATTAAAGAAAGAAGTAGATATATCGTTTAAGAATATGGAAAATAGTAAGGGACCCAGAAGGGATCCTTGAGGGACGCCAGAAGGCACTGGCATCCAGCTTGACATAAACCAATTAAAGGCTACCGCTTGCGACTTACTAATGTAGGAGGAAAACCATCGAAAAAGGTTCCCATGTATACCTGCGAGGGAAAGTTTCCGCAATAGTACAGAGTGGTCAATTCGGTCAAACGCCTTACTGAAATCCGTAAATATAGCATCAACTTGGGCACCTGCATCCATACATGCACTAACATAATCGTACGCAACAAGAAGATTTGATGTAGTAGATCGGCCTTTTAAAAACCCATGTTGATCTGGAGTGAACCAACATTTGAGGGTTGAGTAAATCTGTTTGTATACAATATTTTCGAAAATTTTGGCAAAAATGCAAAGTTTTGATATGGGTCTATAGTTTTTAATATTAATTTTATCACCTCCCTTGTGTAATGGAGTAATAAATGCGGATTTCCAAATTCTTGGGACGTATCCTTCTTTCAGTGATCTACTATAGAGTATGCACAAAGGGGTAACCAAGTATTTAGCACATCTGGCTATTAGTAAAGGTGGTATATCGTTTGGACCTGCACCTTTGTTAAGATTAACAGATTTTAATAGGTTTAAATTTTAATACCTCGTCAGGAGTTCCTCATATTGTGTGTCAATTTAGCTGGGGAAAATTACGTGGTATGCCTATCGGTTAATTTATACACTCATACTCATATGTCGCAATCCTTTATTAGTACGGAAGAACATATTAGTTACGACTTACGTAGAAAAAACGTGAAGACATTTGACGTTACAAACGTGTAAAGACATGCGATAGCGCGATGTAACGAACGTACAGCGCCATCAAAAATTCTATGTATTCGGTCGGATCTCGTGAACCGGAACTGCAAGAGGGATGCTAATTATTTTAAGAATATTATAAAAATTAAATTAAACATATATGTATATTATATTAACTACGCCTAATTTAAAGGATAAGTAGGTGATAGGAGTTCTGCTGGTGTGCGTCGACCTTTACCCGTTATCGCCGAAGAAACCGATACTTTGCTGAGTAGCAAGCGGCGGGGCGCGGGGGTCGCGGGGCGAGCGCCGGCCGGCCGCATTCCCCACTGAAGTGGCGCGCAGTGTGCACGCGGTGAGAGAGCGTACCGTGCCGATATACTAGTGTGTGTAGTAGTGACTTAGCGAGTAGCCCGGCGCCGGGACGCGGTAGCAGCCGGCCGGCTTATCGCCGCCGCGAGCGATAACGAGGTGAGCTCCCGATAGCTTTAGATAAGCTCCTCCGCGTTCAGCCGGCCCGAGGAGCCGCCGCCCGCCGTCGTCGCCCGTCGGCTCCTAGCGGTTAGCTAGATCCCTCGTCCCTCATCCGCGTTGCGCTCGAGATCGTCGTTCGTCCCCGGCGGACGCCGGCCGTCCCACCACTCCCACCGACTACCGACTCGGCAGTCGGCACAGGCCGGGGACGGGGGAGCCACCCGAGTCACGCGTCACGCGTGGCAGCCACCAGCGCAGGTCACACTCGTTATTGTTAATGAATTACATACGTTTTGGGCCTCCCCGTTCGGGCACTTTTTACGTACCTAACAATTGGTATACGTCTTATGCATAGTATAACTATAATACATAATGCTGCGTTCGCGGCGAGGGGGGGGGGGGGCGGCGTGGCGCAGGCGGTCGCGGCCGCCAGGTGCCACGTCCTCGCACTCCTTGCTTGTCTCCGATGTACCCACGTTTTGTTTGTTTACTCCGCACTTATGGGCGATTTTCTGTCGGAAAGGGCAATTTTAACAACCTGCGTGGGCAAATGTTTTGATCAGGTCTGGCAACACTGGCTGCAGTCGTGAACTAATATACTACGAGATCGAACGTGTTCTACTCGCTCGAGTGGTGCGCTCTGTGAGCCCCATTGCGTCGACTCAAAAACCGAGTCGTTGTAAAACATAAGTCATAAAGTATAATTTACACAGAGCCAGTACTGGCTGCCAATAAGACTGGCAGCCAGTATTGGCTTGGTATATGCCGCGTGTGAACAGTATTTCAAGCCAGGCCAAACTGTTCACACGCGGCATATGCCAAGCCAATACTGGCTGCCAGTCTTATTGGCAGCCAGTACTGGCTCTGTGTAAATTATATTTAACACCGCCCACCCCGCGCCCCGCGTCCTGCGCCCCGCACCCCGCGCCGCCGGAGGAGCGATAACCACGATCGTAACTTTTATCGGCGGCTGCCGATTAGAAACCCTTTAATCTCTACCGTGCGTGATTCGAAAAGCGATCGGCGAAGCGATTTCTTCTTCTTTCGAAGTAAACGTATTTTAGCCAGCGGGCGGCGGCGGCGCGCGCGGAAGCGCAGCGGCGGGTCGCGGGTCGCGGCCGCCGCTATCGGGTGACATTGGGCCGGGTTAGTTCGGCTGATACACATAATTTTCCACTCGCTAGCGTAGCATTAGCCCGATACGACGCAGCGCGCCGCCGACTTCGCTTCGTTCCTCGCGTGCGAGTGTTTCGACAGCTCCTGGGCGACCCGGGGCCTCGACGCGACGCGAGCTCCCGCGCGTGCCGCGTACGTCGCGGACGGGCGCCGGAGCGATCGCGCGTCCTCTGTATCGAAATATTATTTTTCAGCTCGAAGGACGATGAAATCGACGGCGACTGCATAGTGCGCGCCCGCGGCCTGCCCTGGCAGTCGTCCGACCAGGACATCGCCAAATTCTTCCGCGGCCTGAATGTCGCCAAGGGCGGCGTAGCGCTGTGCTTGTCGCCGCAGGGGAGGCGCAACGGCGAGGCGCTGGTGCGGTTCGTGTCGGCCGAGCACCGCGACATGGCGCTCAAGCGGCACAAGCACCACATCGGGCCGCGCTACATCGAGGTGTACCGCGCCAGCGGCGAGGACTTCCTCGGCGTGGCGGGCGGCGCCACGGGCGAGGCGGCCGCCTTCCTGTCGCGTGGCGCGCAGGTCATCGTGCGCATGCGCGGCCTGCCCTACGACGCCACGCCGCACCAGGTGCTCGACTTCTTCGCGAGCGGCGAGGACCCCGTCGCCGTGGTGGACGGCGCGGAGGGCGTGCTGTTCGTGCGGCGCGCCGACGGCCGCGCCACGGGCGACGCGTTCGTGCTGTTCGCGCACGAGGCGGACGCGCCGCGCGCGCTCGCCCGCCACCGCCGCCTCATCGGCGCGCGCTACATCGAGCTGTTCCGCTCCACCATCGCCGAGGTGCAGCAGGTACGTTCGCGCCGGCGACCCCGCGACCCCGCGCCCGACGAGACGCGCTCGCGGATCGCAGTTACACTAATATAACGTTTTACGTGCAGCCGGCCCCGGGAGGAGCGGGATTCGGGTGAGTTCGTTTCTTTCTGGTCCCCCTCGAACGGAGACTCCCAGTGGATCGAACTAGGTTTTATTTTGTAAAGCTCAATCGCAGCAAAGATTAGGGATAATATACAAAAAAGTTAAGAATCGTCACTAAAGAGAGGGGGTGCGATGCCGCAGGTGCTGAACCGGTCGCTGGAGCGGGGCGGCGGCGCGAGCGGCGCGGGGGGCGGCGCAGGGAGCGGCGCGGCGAGCGGCGCGGCGGGCGGGGTGGGTGGCGCGGAGGTGGTGCCGGTGATGCTGCCGCAGCACGTCATCACGTCGGGCACGGCCAAGGACTGCGTGCGGCTGCGCGGGCTGCCCTACGAGGCCAAGGTGGAGCACATCCTCGCGTTCCTGGACGAGTTCGCCAAGAACATCGTGGTGCAGGGCGTGCACATGGTCTACAACTCGCAGGTCGGTGTCCTCCTTTCTTCCGATGTCTCGACGCACACTCGCACTTCGCATGACTTTCTATTAGCTGTGTAATACTACATGAACTCTCTTTGGTGTAAGGAGGAGCGACTCACTCGTACACATAATAATCATCATAATAACAGTTTTCCACTTTTTTTGTTTGTGGGTAGGGCTTCACACGAGACGAGAGTAAGCGAGAGTAACAAAAATCTCGTCTCGGTCTCGTCAATCCTCAAAAAATTGAGTCTCGTTCAAGTCTCGGTCTCGTCTCGTTACCAGTTGTCTCGTCTCGTCTTGCTTAGTAGTAAATAATGATTTATTTCTATAATATAATAAAGAGAATAAGGTATATTTTATGACTAGCGTATTTATATGATAAAATGCAGTTTGGATGGTTACCAGATTTTATATTTTGTAAAATATATTGTTTTCTAAGTACACCTCTTCTGATTTTTCGAATAAAAACTTCATTAAAAAAAATTAACGAGACCCAAAACGAGACTCTCGGGTTGCCCTGTATGTGGTCTCGGTATTGCCGATAATATTTTCCAAAACGTCTCGTCTCGTTCTCGTCTCGCTTTTACGAGACGAGAACGAGACGAGACGAGAAAAATCTCGCTCTCGCGTGAAGCCCTATTTATGGGGCCACACCCATGCGAGGTTCTAAAATAAAAACAAAAAAAAAATAGGGTGGACTATACGATGTTTTGTCCTCGTCTGTTTTTTTTTTCATTACAATAATATTTAAAGTCGTCTTTGACTTGAAGTTAAGACGTCTGTTAAACCAAATCATACATTGAGAAGGATGTGATAAGGTCAAATCCGTAGGGCGTAGACCGTAGTACATCTAATTAAATTATGAAACTGATGATAATCTCTATTATTGCGCAAGCGCGAGAGCTGCACGTGCACAGTGAAAAATGAAACGAAAACGACTAATCACGTCGTGATATTGATAAGCAGTTTTTTAACTTTGATACAAAGTTCCCAATTTGTCTGTCTTCTCAAAAATTGTAGTACTTCCGGCAAAATTAACGTTTGATAAATGGTAATTTTAAAATGAATAATTTCACATAACTTGTCGGTAAAGTATTAATTTATTGCGTGTCGATCGATGCAGGATGCTTAATAATAATTTATTCTACTATATATTTCGAATTTAATTTTATAATGTATTCAAATATTGACACGGTTCAATATATTTTTTAATAAATTGAATGTTCGTGAAAATGTAAAATACAAGCTAACCTAACCTAATACGCCAGTATTATAGTACTCTGTGCTAATACTTACTTGATATAAAAGGATCACACACACACACGCACGCACCCACCCATACACGCACGCGCCCACCCACATACACACACACACACACACAACTTTTTGGCCCGGTTTAACGATCCGTACCTTAATGTAAATTAAAAAAGGGAACAAATATAATTACCATCAAAAAATCGGGTCATAAACGGCTAAGTGATCGTTGAACATTAAAAAAAAACATATAAACAGACAAACATATAACCTCCTCCTTTTTGGAAGTCGGTTAAAAATGCTCCGATACTACTTACCAAAAAAAGAAAGTCAAATTGCAATACTACCAGCTATTTTAGTCACGAATACACTTCAAATTGTCGAACGCCAAATATAGTAGATACCTAAATGCTATTTATTATTTTCCGGTTCGCAATGATTTTTTGGTTCATTTTTTAAGGGTAGTAATTAAACGAGTGACTGTAAATTAAAATTAATTAATTTAAGTCAGCGACTGACTGCGAGTGACAAGAAATCAACAAAACGCCAAGTTACAAATATTAATTTGAGTTATTTAAAATACAATGAGCAGTTTCATAATATTTGAGCGACCTAATATTTGTTTGAGTGTCAAAGTTACGTCGGACTGCATTTTTTTTATATTTGGCAAATGTATTTTTTATACTGAGCGGCATTTTATCTTAAATGAAGTTTTTCGATTACAAAAACACTAATGAGCAGACTAGACTGAGTAAACTTATAAATGAGAGTTTGAGCTTAAGTACATTAAAAAAAATACATAATATGAAATTCATAACTATTTGAAGAAACACTATTCTTTTAGCTAAGAAATTTTATTATTGAAATTTAAGGGTACTTAATTAAATGAAACAATATACTCCGTAAAAATAAAGTAATATGCATTTACTTAAATCAAATGAAGAAACGGCCGACCATACCGCGATGCACGAGCATCATGTCGGATATTCGGTTTCATCAGTGCTCAGTGCGAAAAGCCCTCCGTTCCCTTGATATCCAAAAGTCGAGTGGGCCTGACGGAATTCCTCCTATTGTATTGAAAAAGTGTGCTCCAGAGTTGGCTCCGGTCTTGACGCGCCTTTTTCGGCTCCCCTATTCCACTGGCATCGTCCCGGCTTCTTGGAAGACAGCCTTGGTGCACCCGCTCCCCAAAAAAAGTGATCACTCAAATCCTTCCAACAACAGACCAGTCGCTATAACCTCTCTATCTCTTCTCGAAGATAATGGAATCCATTATCAATAGCCAGCTCCTTCGACACTTGGACGGCCAGGGATTACTAAGCGACAAACAATACGGGTTCCGTAAGGGTCGATCGGCTGGTGATCTCTTGGCGTACTTAACTCATCGTTGGGCTCAGGCAATTGAGTCGGAGGGAGAGGCATTGGCTGTTAGTTTGGACATTGCGAAGGCCTTTGATCGGGTTTGGCATAAAGCGCTACCATCAAAGCTTCCATCATACGGGCTGCCCGAGAAATTGTGTAAGTGGGTCACTAGTTTCTTAGCAGATAGAATCATAAAGGTCGTAGTTGACGGCGAATGCTCGGAAACTCAGTCTGTTGATGCTGGTGTCCCTCAGGGCTGTGTGCTATCGTCTACCCTATTCATACTGCATATCAATGACATGTTACAAACCAACGGCATTCATTGTTATGCGGATGATAGTACAGGTGATGCTGTATATACCGGCTCTCCCAATATTTCTCGGTGTCAGTTTAGGTCTAAAATAGAGAATTCATTGGAGAAAATCTCTGAATGGGGTAGACGTAACTTAGTCCAATTCAACCCCGCCAAGACACAAGTCTGCGCGTTCACCACTAAAAAGTCACCAAAACATGTTTGTGGCCCGCATGAAAAAAAAGGTTGGGGATCACTGGTCTAGAGTATGGTATCCTCGTTTTGAGGGCACATATCTTTAACCATCTAGCATTGAGATACTTGGCGTCAACATATCGAGCGAAGTCCAGTTCCGATATCATCTAGATTCTAGACTCTAGACCTAGAAGGTAAGGCCAAGTTAGCCTCGAAGAAGCTTGGTGTTCTTAACAGAGCGAGACAGTACTTCAGTCCGGACTAACGCCTACAACTCTACAAGGCGCAGGTTCGGCCTCATATGGAATATTGTTCTCATCTCTGGGCAGGGGCGCCAAAATACCAACTGCTCCCTCTGGATCGTATCCAACGAAGGGCCGCTCGAATTGTTGACTGCCATAGTGTTTCAAACAGCTTGGCTCCCTTGGAATTACGCCAAGATGTAGCTTCACTCTGCATCCTCTATCGGTTGTATCACGGGGAGTGATCTGAGGAATTGTTCGGAATCATACCACCTGCAACTTTTCGCCATCGTCCCACGCGAAAAACATACTATCCTCATCACTTTGATGAGTGACAGTCTTTCACCGTGCGTTTTTCGCGTAACTTTTTGCCGCGCACTGTAAAACTCTGGAACGAACTGTCACCAGGAGTATTTCCGGACCTGTATAGGATGACCTGCAAACCTTCAAGAAGAGAGCGTATTCCTTCTTAAAAGGCCGGCAACGCGCCTGCAGCTCTTCTGATGTTGCGAGTGTTCATGGGCGACGGTAGTTGCTTACCATCAGGTGACCCGTTTGCTCGTTTGCCCCCTTATTTAATAAAAAAAAATAAACAATTATTATTTTTTAACAAAAAATTAAAACCGACTTCCAAGGTAAATAGTAAAAACAATAAGAATGTTACCTTAAAAGTATTAAATAATTTTTACTCTTTAATAGTGCCTGTTCAAGTATTCGTCTATATCCCAACTATTTCTGTACTTACATATTTATAGTCTTCACTATTTTGAAGTCGGTACCGGCTAATTTAATCGTGAGTTCAGTCCAATGACTTAAATATAGGTTTAGAGATCTTTGGTTCAGTCAATGTCAGATCACCTGAAATTTTTGGGACTGGTACGAGTACCGACTTCAAAAACTATAAGAGTGGGTTGCACGAACTAACTTTGACTTTAACCGGAAAAATTGACAGATGTCGTATGAGCATATGGGGTGTTTGGACGCCATATTTAACTTTAACTTTAACCACGCCTCTGGTGCAACGCAGCCTAATATGTACAGAAATAGGTGGGATATATACGAATTCTTGAAAAGGCACTATTAAAGAGTCAAAATTATTTAATACTTTTAATTTAACATTCTTATTGTTTTTACTATAAACCTTGGAAATTGGTTGTTAAAAAATTATAATTTCACTTTTTTTAATCCCTGACAAAAAAGAGGGGTGTTATAAGTTTGACGTGTCTGTCTGTCTGTCTGTTTGTCTGTCTGTGTGTGTATCTGTCCGTGGCATCGTAGCATCCAAACGGGTGGACCTATTTTGATCTAGTTTTTTTGTTCGAAAGCTGACATGATCGAGAGTGTTCTTAGTTCATCATCATCAGCCTGCTCAGTGCTGGAATATCGCGGTTTATCTGGTTCGTGAAAGGCCGTTAGCAACTTGCAGTCGTTTGATTAGTATTATATTTTGCATTCTGGTTCGTGATATTTATGAATAACATACACATTAATAGCAAGTTGACCTGGTGCTGCAGCATCACCTGGTAATCAATAGGATACCCAACTCCTCACCAACTTACAGCAGAGGTTTCGTGTTTGGGCTCATTTTAATTGCGACAGTCAGTAAGACGTAGATAAACAGTAAATATTCGCGTGCTACTGTTGCAGCATCACCTGGATTCTATAGGAGCCGAGCTCCGTATGAACCCAAAGTGGGGGTTTCATATTTGGGCTCATATTGACGGGCTCATCCAACGGGACATTCATAGACGGTATTCTTTGCATATTATTCTGCACTATAACCAACATAAGTTTAAAAAGCATGAAATAAAATTAAATTAAGAAATTAAAAAAAAACCCCGCCAAAAAACTTTAAAAAGTAATGAAATAATATTTACTGACTTTAAGTTTAAATAATTCCTAAGTGTAAAGTAATGTTTTAGTCCATAATTGTTGTCAAGGTGTGTCGGGGGACCGCTAATATACATGTTTGATTTCACATAACATTATAGTTTAAGGGTCAGTTCACAGCGAACCGAATCGAGACAATCAGCAACTTGGGCACTTGGCGATACAAAAGCAAAAGTCGCTGTTGTCGTAGTTTACTTGGCGATCCCCCGACACGCCGTGACAACAATTATGGACTAAAATATTACTTTACACTTTGGAATTATTGAAACTTAAAGTCAGTAAATATTATTTCATTACTTTTTAAAGTTTTTTGGCGGGGGTTTTTTTTAATTTCTTAATTTCATTAGTTATTTTCATTATGGTAAACACATAAGTTGTCAGTTGCAGATGCATAGGATTTAGGTATGAAACAGCTATCATATCTATTAACTGTACTTAACTTGAATTACGTTGAATAAATTATTCAACAACGATGAAACCCGTAAACTTGTATCTATAAGGAGTCAGGAGTTGTCAGTTCTCTAAGCACATTCGGAACTATGGTATGCCCGTGGCAAAATCTTACTTTTTGGTAGCGTATATCATTCATCATTTAGAATACTTAATCAATAATCACTATAATAATTATGTTTCCTTATAAATTTTCAGGAGTTCCCTATATATACAACATGGATACTGTAGTACCAAATTGGTATCATGGGTGAGGCTCACAGAAAATGTACCATAACACACGAGAACTTGTAACACACGGTAAAACACTGGAATTGTGTAACACACTGGAAATATTGTTAGGGTTGATACAAATGAGGGAATAAAAAACTGGAATTTCAAATGAAATACGAATATAGATAAAAATATTTATTAAATTATAATAACTTAAAAAAAATAACAAAATCACTATTTATAACTATATATATATATATATATATATATATATATATATATATATATATATATATATATATATATATATATATATATATATATGATAAATACATATTACAAATATTATATATATTGTAATATTTAATTTATTTTATATTTTTTGTATTTGTATTATATATTTTTTACTGTTTTCTGTTTTGTTTGTTTCTGTATATTTCTTTTTGTTCTTTCTGCATTTTGTTTTTGCTGTATTTTTAATTTTTCAGGATTTACTTCTTTCAGTCGTTCTCGATAGAGTTTCTGCCTTTCGGCAGGTGTTAGTGGCATCTGTAAAATCAATATAAAATAAAAACCATTAATTTAGTTTTTGCATAAGCATTAAAACTTTTTTCTAGTTTTAAAACCCAATAATAACCTACTTTTAACAATTAATTTAAATGGGACTACCCTAAAGACATTTCCTATTCACCATAAAAAACATTTTTGAATGTGAAGAAATCACGTAACATACATACAAAAGAAAATAAAAAATATCAGTTGAACTGGGAACCTCCTCCTTTTTTTCAAAATCAGAAGTTTAATATTTAGCTGTCAGATATTCTATCTGTCATTGAAAAGTTAACAACAAGCAGTGAAACGGGCCCTTAGCCTGTTAATTTTGTATTCTCTCCTTATAATATATGGTTGTGAATATTTAAGGTAATATTTTTACTATACGGTCTATATATTACAATGTGAATTAAGCTTTATACTTTTCACGTGTATTACGTCACACAACTCCGTAACACACGCAACACACGTGAACAAACACTCGTGAATATCTTAACTTAAAATTCTTGTAGCATCTTTACTTTCAAACTACGTAATAAACTCCGTAATAAACTACATAATTTAGGAATATTAAATATCTCTTTCAACAATATACACACCAAAACAACTTGATAATATTACTTACCTCGCTAAATTGCTTCCAAAAGAATCCAAATTCCAATGACGAAAAATACCACACACCAATAACTGCGTACTGTTCGTAAACCAAGCTGTCGGACACCACACTGCCTTTTCATATTGAAAGTCATAGTGTTGCCATTGTAATTAAATATAATTATGTGTTGCTATTGCTTTAACTAAAAAAGTTACTATGTAACACAGATTTTGTAACACACGTGAATCAGATAGGATACATTTGTTTATCAATCGTTTTTTTTTTTTACTAGTTTTATTACACTTGTTATTGGAACTGTAGCTTTATGCAATAACGTTTAGCAAGACATTAAGAAATTACGATACTTTATTTAAACGACGAAGTAATGAAGAAAAAGACAACGTTACTATGCGTAGACACGTTTTATTTTTGTATGAAACTGCATGTCACCAACTTTTTGTAACTGTTATTGCTTGGATTAAAAGTATTCACAACTTAAATCAAGTAATATTTATAAGGGAATAATGCCCAATACAGAAAAGTAATTAGATTATTTATAAGAACTACCAAAATATAAAAATCTTTTGTTGAATCTTGGCACGCGAAAAATATAGACGAGGTAAGTACATTATTTGTGAGCCTCAACCTCATAATAATAGACTTTAAAACAACAAAATAATTTTGTAGTACTTTATTAAGTTTATTAATAACTAGATGACGCCCGCAACTCCGTTGCGCCAAAACTCGTTTATCGTGCGGGAACCGTACATTTTCCTGGGACAAAAAGTATCCTATGTCCTTTCCCGGGACTCAAAATATCTCCATGCCAAATTTCAGCAAAATTAGTTCAGCGGTTTGGGCGTGAAGAGGTAACAGACAGACAGACAGACACACTTTCGCATTTATAATATTAGTATGGATATGATGTAAATACTCAAATAAAGCACTCAAAGGTAAAGGTTTAAAAACCTACCCCAATTTTTTTGGTTTAATAATTATATATTAAGTCGACGGAGCTCCTATTTCGGGGTGGTTCACAAAAAATAACCACGAATTTCTCCTAAACGGGGGGGGGGGGGGGGGTGTTTCCTGGGGTGGAAGTGGTACGGGGAGGTTTATGTCACCCAAAACATCCTTACTCAACCCATGTGACCACCAAAAAAAATTGGGGTAGGTTTACAAACCTTAGAGCTCACTCAAATTCATACCGCTAAGTCATAATCAGCCGCAAAGTTTTTTTTATTCGCTCGTTTTATAATTATTATTCCCCTTTAACAATCTGTAGTTTTCATTAAAAATCGTTTCAAAATAAAAAAAAAACATAAGCCCTCAAATAGAATATCAGTAACCAATAAAATATAATCATTATATAATAAAGCAGCTTACAAAACTTTGCTCAAAGTGAACTTTTTAGTTTAACCTCACTTAGAAAAATCGAATCTATCTTTAATATTAAAGTTGCCCTCTCTGTATTTCCAGTCGCGCACTTAGTAATGTAGTCGCTCGAATAAAATTTTAATGTGTGAAATGGATTAATCACAGCCCACTTTTTGTAAGCTCGTTCTGGATTTTATTATTAATCAATATTCGTCGATAGTTTAGTTTACTTTTCGCTTACTCAAATTCATACCGCTCAAGTTATTAAAACAGTATGTCATCATCAGTCGCAAAGTTTTTTTTTTATTCGCTCGTTTTATAATTTCTAGAGATGTGCAGACTAGTCGCCGACTAGTCGGCAAAGCCGACTATCCGGCCATTTTTGTAGTCGGCGACTAGTCGGCGAATAGTCGGCAAAAAGCGCCGACTAGTCGGCTTTATACTTTTTTGCTATTATTGAAATTACATTAAAGAAAAACCTTGATTATCTATACTTATTATAAAATAAAGTCGCTTTTTTCCCTCATGTCCCTTTGTTCCCTTTAATCTTTAAAACTACGCAACGGATTTTGGTGATTCTTTCAGTGTTAGATAGCCCATTTATCGAGGAAGGTTATAGGCTATATTTTATCACGCTAAGACTAATAGGAGTGAAGAAATAGAGGAAAATGTGGAAAAAACGGGGAAAATTATTTGAAAGGGCTAACTTGAACGCGCTAATCTCAGGAACTACTGAGCCGATTTGAAAAATTCTTTCAGTGCTAGATAGCCCATTTATTGAGGAAGGCTATAGGCTATATTTTATCGCGCTAAGACCAATAGGAGAATGTGGAAAAAACGGGGGAAATTATTTAAAACGGCTTATCTCGCGAACTACTGGAGCAATTTTTATGTTATTTGGCACAGATAAGAAGTAGACCACGGGAAGGATCATAGGCTATCAATTTTTATCATTTTTCAGTGGCTATATATTTTGTACCCGTACGACGCCGGGGCGGGTCGCTAGTTATTTATAATATGTTCATATCTGATATCACACTCAATCAGTGTTACACATTTTAAAATTAATGTTTCTGAAATTACTTGCTAGAGTAAATAAATTATTTTTGTAAATATAATTTTAACAACAAATTAAGCATTGTTTGCATTATTAAATTGAAATTTCATGTACATACATGAAATATTGTATCAAAACATCAACTATAATATCATAGAAACAAAATAAAGTAACGTACTCGAAGTAAACTCATCACGATTCGACATGTTTGCAGGCGGCGTGTGCGACTTACCCGCGAAAAAGCAGTAAAAAAGCGTTACGAAAACTTCCGAAACCATGATCGGCTTGGCCGACTAGTCGGCCGATTAGTCGGCTTCTTTGCAGCCGACTAATCGGCTAGTCGGCTAGTCAGCCAAAGTCATGATCGGCACATCTCTAATAATTTCCCTTTCTTTAAATTTTGTTTTACATTAAAATGCTAGTAGGTATGATGTTGGTGATCATCGCGTAGGTTCGTTCGAAGCTACTAATTTTGGTGATCGTTTACTACTTTTGGTTTAACAATGATTTATTTTGCATAAGTAGGATAGCGAGATTAAATCTTTGGTGATCATTTTACATTAAAATGCTAGTATAATGTTGGTCATCACTAGAGACCGGATTATATGCATTTGCATATTTGCATATGCATTTGCATATTTTAGCCATTCTCAGCGCTAATAGCATATTTTACCTAAAATCTAGTTATGATGCATATTATCGGTACATTTACAAGTTTTTTCCAGTAACCCAGCGTTCCGAAATGCGACCAAATTTAATAACAATAACAGTTACAAAACATAAGGGCTATTGAGTAATAGTTGTGACTTTTTACTGCATTTTGAATGCAGTCAGTAGTTGTGCGCGTCTTTTGTTTTGACAGTTACGATAATAAAATGAAAGAGAAAGAAGAACGTCGCGCATGTCAACTACAAATTAATGGGACGGCAGAATTTTTGCCAGAAACTGTAAGTGTTAACATAGCACCCAAGTTCAAATTCTGCACAGTTTCCTCAGAGAATGTGGAGCGAACCTTCTCTATTTACAAAAATATTCTAAATGATCCCAGACACAATCTTACAACTGAAAATTTAGAAAAATATTTGATTGCTTACGTTTACAAATTTTTTAAATAATTTCAATGTCATATTATAATGTTACTGAACCTATTATCGCCTATCAAAAAATAATTTACTAATAATATGCAGATTTTGAATTTGCATATTGTCATTTAATTTTGCATATTCTGCCAATTTTCATGCATATTTCAAGCATTTTTCATGCATATTTGCATGCATATAACAAGCTTTTTATGTTGCATATAATCCGGTCTCTAGTCATCACTTACTAATTTTGGTGATCATTTACTATTTTTGGTTTTACAATGATTTATTTGGAGTCATTTTGCATGAATAGCGAGATGTTAAATCTTTGGTTATCATTTTACATTAAAATGGTAGTCTGTATTTATTTATTTTGGTGATCCTTTACTACTTTTGTCTGTGAAATGATACTATTTCTGGTGATCGGTTAATTATAAGCCATTAAAAAATAATGCGTCCCGGGACTGATAGTCATTAGTCGATAACGTGGGGGTCGGTGTTGCAGGGACATCCCAGCGGCGAGGCGTTCATCCAGATGGACAGCGAGACCAGCGCCTTCCTGTGCGCGCAGCAGAAGCACCATCGCTACATGACCTTCGGCAAGAAGCAGCGGTACATAGAGGTGAGCGACTCGCCGCCCGCCGCGCGACCTCGTGCGACCGCCCCCGGCACTGACCCCCCGTCTGCCGCAGGTGTTCCAGTGCAGCGGCGACGACATGAACCTGGTGCTGACGGGCGGCGCGGCGGCGCCCGGCGTAGTGGCGGCGCCCAAGGTGCTGTCGCCGGGTATGTGTCAACCGCGGCTGCTGGCGCACTCCATCGCGCAGCACAACCTGCTGGCGCGTCAGCACGAGAGCCTGCTGCTGTCGCTGCGCTCGCCCTACCTGCCCGTGCCCGTGCGCGCGCCCTCGCCCTACCTGCCCGCGATGCAGCCGGCGCCCGCGCTCCCCGCCAAGCGCACGTACGAGCGCGCGTTCGCGGGGGCGGAGGCGCCGCCGGCCAAGCGGCCGTACCCGGTGGCGGCGCCGCTGCCGCTGCCCATGCCGGTGTTCTCTTACGCGTCGCCCGTGTTCACGAGCTCGAGCCCCGCCTTCTCGTACGGCATGCAGGCGGGGCTGCCGCCGCTGCCGGGCTACGCCCCCGTGTCCTCGCCCTTCCCCCCCCACCTGTCCGTCTTCCCCGCCTACCCCTACTACCCAGGGGTGTAGACGCGCCCGACGGTTCGATGTCGATTTAGAGTGATGTAACTATAAATCAGGGTATAATAGTATGACAATACGCTCAAAAGTTAGTGCCTTTGCCGATTTATACTAGCGAATTATGAATTTATGTTAGATAGATTTTAATGTTATAGAATAGGAGAGCTAGTGTCTTAACACACTAGGCCGAAAAAACGCGGCCGAAGTTCGGCATGATTACGTCATTAACGTCAAACGCATACAATATAAAGCGGCGTGATTTCGGCATGGAGTGTCATCACTCATCGGTAAATTAAAATACATCGCAGGCGTAATCATGCCGAAGTTCGGCACGGTGTGTTTAGACATTAGAGTTTCGGGTAGAGTGCGGCGCGGGCGAGCGCTCGCGTTGTTGAGTTTATATTGACGTTATATTGTTGATCTTTTTGAATTAGTTTATGAATTCGAGGTTGTTGCGAGAAGCGCCCGCGCGTGTCGCGATGCTTTCAGACATTCCGCTGCTCTTTTGCCAACGTTAAGGCTGATTTAGAGTCTGACGACGGAGCGAGTACTCACTCGAGGTACTTAATCAAATATCCAGTACGAGTATACACTTTGACGGTACGTTTACAGTTGTTATAGTAGCCGGGTGTTTCGAGACACCGACTAGGAGTTACATTAAATTTAGGTTATCGGACGCGTTTCCCTCGCGTCCTCCCCCCACCCCCCTCCCCATCCCTCCCTCACCCGACCCCGATAGTCTAAGAATTTAAATCGTTGGATGATGGTTTTGGGACTCGAGACAAGAGCATAAAAATTAGCCGACCTTTGCGAACATTTCGATATTATAATAATATGATCGGTCGCGTCGTCCCAACATCGCCCAGATCACCGATGGAACTGTTCGCAAGGGCGGTCGTGTATGTGGTGTGATGGTTAATATCTGTGCTGTACTGTAAGTTACCAGGGGGGGTGTGGTCGCGCCGCGCCCGCCGCCCGCCGCGCGCCCTCGCCGCCCGTCCGCTCGTGTGTCGGGTTGGGACACCGCAGTAGGGGTCTACTGCGGTGTCCCAACCGTGTCGTAGTTATTAATCGTGTCGTAGCAGACTCGATAGCTTCATATGTAATGTTTATTTATATACAATATGTTAAACGGGGTGCTCCTTTTATTCCGTGTGAGCAAAAATAGACCAGGTCCGTATCGACGATACTGTCATCCGGGAGTGACGCGAGTGGACATCACGACCGCACGAGGTGGTCCGCGCCGCGCCGCCGCCCGCACGCTGCGTCCCGACGTCGGAGCGGGCGGCGGCGCTCGACAGGGTGAATCAGTAGGATCGAAGTTCATAATGTTCAGCGCACTAACGGTTCCTACAAATTGTTCGTACACCTTATTTTTCCTCGGACGGGGTAAGAGTACACCGGGTTTAACATATTACGACAAACGTCGACGATACGATACGTCCTAGACGAGCGGCGCACAGTGGATCGAAAATCGAGTTTCATAGACATAGGAACTTAAGTTTCCAGATGTCATTTCTTTGGGCTGAAATATGTTCTCCTAGTTGTTATTACATAACAAAATGTAAAAAGACTCAGCTGCGTGTCATAATAAGGGAGTTGTAATTTTTACAGGAAATTTTTGTATGGAGCCGACAGGAAAAATATTATAGTACTAATTATTACTCACATTTTGGCATATTTTGTATTACGGCACCATTTGCGATTTTTTTTCTAAAATTCATCAAAATTAAAAATATTTATTCTATTTGTATTTGTTGTAAAAGTTAATGTTGTGGTTAAATGAGGTCTCTTTCGTAATGTTCTCTTTCGTAATGTTTTAATACCATAGGATCACATAATTGGCCAAGTGCGAGTCGGACTCGCGCACAAAGGGTTCCGTACTAGTACAAAGCAAAATTAGGCCATAAATGGTGTATTTTGTATGAGAGTCCCACTTAATTTTATATTTTAGTGTAATATTATGATTAAATATTAAAGTATACATATAACTAAGGATTGTGTAAAAAATTCAAGAACCTATCTGTTGCCATTATTGATATCTAAGAGCTAAAAAAGCCCAAAAAATCACGTTTGTTGTATGGGAGCATCCCTTAAATATTAATTTTATTTTGTTTTTAGTATTTTTTGTTGTAGCGGAAATAGATATTACATAATAATCTGCGTCCTGCGAAAATTTCAACTATCTAGCTATATTACACTCAAAGAGTAGATGTTTAAGAAGCTAAGTACAGTGTTGTTGATCGTTTAAACTATTTATTAGGGTTCCGTACCCAAAGGGTAAAAACGGGACCCTATTACTAAGACTTTGTTGTCTGTCCATCTGTCTGTCTCTGTAACTCAAGAACGGTAATGTAGCTGGATAGTTGAAATTTTCGCAGGACGCAGATTATGTAATATCAATTTCCGTTACAACAACAAAATATACTAAAAAACCGGCCAAGTGCGTGTCGGGCCACGCGCAATATAGGGTTCCGTAGTACCGCAAGTTTTTGAAAATTTTTGTATGGTCAATGAACGTACATTTATAACGTGTTTTACACTAATAACAACATCATATTTTCAAAGGAATTTGAACGAAAAGTTCATTTATACTTCGCCGAATACCTTTTTTTTAGTTGATCGACTATTACTCAATAACTTATGAAGTATTTTTAGTAGTGACCGACCTAACTTTCGGTTTCGGTTTCGGCCAGTTTCGGCCAAAAAATCCAGTTTAGGCCTTAGTTTCGGTTTCGGCCAAAATATAGCCGAAACTTTCGACCCTGCCGAAACTCTAGTGTTCGTGTGTCGTTCGGTAAACTCGTGCTTGCTCGCCGGCGAGACCCCGGCTCATCTCGCCACCGTCCATATTTTAATCGTGTTTTGAGGTTATGTTTTGCAAATTACTGCCAAATTACTAAGTATTTATTTTGTTTTTCTTAGTACTTCGTTTTATTTTCATCAAATTGTCTAAACTTATTCTTATCGAACATGAAAGGTTTGAATTTTATTTCTAGACGTCAAACGCACATTGGTGAATTACGTGCTATGTTCTTATTTAACAATGTTTCCCAAACAAAGAATTAAGTAAATAAAATAAATTGAGTAAATTCTGTGTGAACTTTGTTTACTAAATAATTTTGTTTGACTATGAGATAATAGGAGGATAAAGCTTGCGAGGTTTATCTAGTCAATCATCTCGCCTCATTCTTTTCTTTTTACCACGCGTTTTATTTATATTTAAAATAATTAACCTTTAACTATGGACGCGCAGTCTCATAGACCGTTCCTACTCAACGATATCAAAATACTATACAAAATACGTTCTAATTCTATGTTCCTACTCTGCTAGAATCGTATCCCCACTTCCCTTGCGGTCCTCATTACACAAGCTGACAAAAATATTTTTTCTTGTGCCTGTTACTTAATGACTATTATCCGATTATTTGCATTGAAAATTAACCAGAAACATAAATAAAAAAAAAGAAAGTATGCTTTTATAGTCTAGCTCTAGGCGAAGATAAATAAAAATTTTAGATTTTAAAAATTCTCAGATACACCCATCGTGACCAAAATAAAGGGGTTTGGAGATATCAGAGTTGGAACGGGAAGTTTGCCGCTGGCACTTATTTATAGAGCAATTATGAGTTTTTTTATGTACTTTAAAGCGTAAAAATATCTTCAAAAATCGGTTGTCTGTAAAGTCGGTTTACTGACGATAGTTGAACGTGACAACGTCATAGCCTTAACCCCTCAGTTCCGGGAAAAATCTATGCAAAAATGTTGGCAGGTCAATGTGCAAAAAAAATGGCGCCCGGCCTACCCTCTTTGTAAAATTAATGTAATATCCTTACATACAATCCATATTTTATGTTTGTGTGA
Organism: Polyommatus iphigenia; assembly: GCA_963422495.1. Lineage (NCBI taxonomy): Eukaryota > Metazoa > Arthropoda > Insecta > Lepidoptera > Lycaenidae > Polyommatus > Polyommatus iphigenia. Next base: position 18,074,149 of record OY730190.1, on the reverse strand, counting down.
ACTACATGATAATATATGTTAAATTTTCTATCTATCAAGCCATCATAATATAGTATTTAGTCCGATGTGATATTAGTTTCTCAATTATAAACTTTCGAAACTATAATTAGTGACTTGTTCAGAAGAAATAAACGAATACTTTATTCTTCATATATTAAGTCATACCTTGACACGTAGGAAATAGAGCACAATTTTGAATAGCCGAAATAATACTAATAGCTCACAGATTATTTATTTATCATTCAGAGTGTGGTCAATGTATCAAAGGTCATAACTAACCAAACTTCTTCATACAAAAGTATTCTCTAAGTCATCGAAATACGTAATATAATCGAAACAAAGAGTGCGGCCCAGGTGGGCCTTATGGTTGTTGAGAGACTTGAGAGTGTAAATGGAACGCCTCAGAGCTGTCAGCGACGTAACGCCGCATGAACTGTCATGTTTTTCGGGCGCGCACCCCATATCGAATTATAAGACGTTATCACGTCAAAAATGTGTAAAATGGACGTAAAAAGTTTTTGCTGTATTTGCGGAAAATTTATTAAAGTAAGAGCGAAAAAATTACTTGCACCGACAAATAAAAGGATTTATCAAGCTTTTGAAATAAACTTCCAATTAAAAACAAAAAAAAATATATGGGTGCCTTATATCTCACGTACTTATGAAAGAGGCATGCTACAAGCTATCATCTAAATATACAAAAATATCAAATTTTAAATCTAATTTTTATATTTTTTCCTTCTAATTCTGTTTTTAGTTCTGTTAAATTGCAAGTTTACTTAGTAATTTTGTTTCGAACTTCGTCCGCGGTCTGTAAGACTGCATGTCCGCGTTTCCCATACAAAGAATATGACTGCAATTGATTGTTTTTCAATAGTAAATGTCTTGAAATAAATTCTGCTCATGTTTTTCAGGTTATCCTTCGTTCTTAATTCTTATTAAAACTTGGAATCATATAAAAAAACGGAATATGATACTGAAAAGTTTCTAGGGAACATATTCGAGTCTACTACTCGACCAAGCCAACTAGACGAATGTCAAACCATGCTCTCTCGCACTTTGCATTGCTAGCGACGTGCGTAAGTGCGAGAGAGCAAGCTTTGACATTCGTCTAGTTGGCTTGGTCGAGTTGTAAGATTAATAATATTTATTTTAACAAATGTCACAAAAAGTAAAAAAATCCAATTTGGCACTTTTTCTTATGTGTTAACAAATGTTACAGAACAGTAAATTTCAGTAAATAATCGTCATTTTAAATGTTTTATTAAGTTTCGGTTTCGGCCGAAACTGAGAGCAAGGCCGAAAGTTCGGTTTCGGTTTCGGCTGAAAAATGAGTTTCGGTCGGACACTAATTTTTAGCCGTGATAGTTTAGCTGGTAGAAGGGGGAACACAGGACTCTTAACGCTTTTTTCTACTTTAAAACTTAATATTTTACAAACGGATCCCTAAATCGGAAAATAATCTATGAATATTCATTATATTTTTAAAAAACCTATCCAACGACACTCCACACGATGGAGTAGACGCGAAAAAAAGTGTGTAGTGTGTAGGGAAGGTATCATAAAAAATATTTTTTTAAGATTTCATGTACCATTTTGTCAGCATCATCAATATGTGCATTCATGCCAAATGGGGCTACCGCGTGTGAAATTTCCGCTAGAGGCGCTAGTGTCGCGCGAGGTCCAAAAACGTCCAATTTGTACTAGTTTTAGCGGTTTTCGTGACATAAATTATTATATTTTATGCAATTTACCTGTTGAAAAGCGATCTTCTTCGTAAAATTATCCCAAAAAATATTATTTATCGATCAATGTAAATGCTTTGAGAGTGAAATTAAGAAAAGAAATAATAATCTTATTAAAAAATATTCGGTTATTAAAAAAATTTGCTAAAGTAAAGGAGATATTATTTAAATTTTATTAAATCAATAAATGGGATTCTAGATTATTATAAAGTCGACTTTATTAGCTATACTTAGAGGTAAGTAACTAAAAAAACGGTAGCCCCCATTACAGCTTTGTAGGTCCTATAGTCTCTGAGCAAAACCGCGGACAGAAAGACAAACAGACGGATAAACAGACAGATAGACGGACAGAGAAACGGACAGACGGACGGACGGACAGACTGAAACTATAAGGGTTCCTTGTTGACTACAGAACTCTAGAAACAAAATAAAATTAACATTTAAGGGAGGCTCCCATACAACAAACGTGATTTTTTGGGCTTTTTTGCTCTTAGATATCAATAATGGCAACAGATACGTTGTTGAATTTTTTACACAATCCTTAGTTATATGTGCACTTTAATATTTAATTATAATATTACACTAAAATATAAAATTAAGTGGGACTCTCATAGAAAACACACAATTTATGGCCTGATTTTGCTTTATACTGGTACGGAACCCTTCGTGCGCGAGTCCGATTCGCACTTGGCCAATTATGTGATCCTATGGTATTAAAATATTACGAAAGAGACCTTATTTAATCACAACATAAACTTTTGCAACAAATACAAATAGAATAAATATTTTTAATTTTGATGAATTTTAGAAAAAAAATCGCAAATGGTGCCGTAATACAAAATATGCCAAAATGTGAGTAATAATTAGTAACTCCCTTATTATGACACGTAGCTGAGTCTTTTTACATTTTGTTATGTAATAACAACTAGGAGAACATATTTCAACCCAAAAAAATGACATCTGGAAACTCAAGTTCCTATGTCCATGAAACTCGATTTTCGATCCACTGTGCGGCGGGAAGGTGCGCGCCGGGGGCGTGCGGCGCGGGGGAGGGGATCGGTACTCGTGGTAACATAGACCTTCATCATTTAACAACTCAGTAATATATTATATGTTCGAGTATCGAATACCGTCCCGTGTAGTAGTCGGCCGCGGACGCCGCCGGCGGAGCCCCACCTGTCCCGTCTGCTGGTGCTTCTCTATCGCCTTCTCCGTTCTGTCTCCGCTGGGTCTCCCCCTCATCCCCGCTCCGCCGGCGGCGTCGTCGGCCCGCCGCTCCACGCGGAGGTGAACGCGGCCCTAGGAATTTATCGTAGCGCTAAGATGTTATTTTTGACAAGTTTTAAAGCTATGTTGAAATCGTAATGAACTTAAAATTGTGTTAGTGGATATCATTTTTATTATATTTCTTACTTTAAATAAATCATTATTTTTCGTGTTGGAACATGATCGGTGGTTTTTTTCTGGTATGTGGGTGAGTGTACTATCGCGCGGGGCCGCCGGCCGCCGGCCGCCGCCCCACTAACCCGCTTCTGTCTGTGGCCAAATGGTACTGTCCGACTAACTCTCTCGCGCGGCGGGACCTCCTCCGTCCGCGACGCGCGCCGCCGCCGCCGCCCCCCGCCGGCTCCGTCGCGCGACATCTGCCGCTGCGGCAGCGGGTAACCGGAGCCGACCGGAGCCGACGGCGAGGCGGCGCCGTGGACCGGCGGCTAGCGGCGCCCGCCCCGCTACGTACGTAGTACAATCATTCATCGTATCCCTCACCTCCTAACATAGCATAATAGTACCGCACTTATATATCGTATACTCTGTTCCACCTGACGGCCGACGTCTCGCCGTCGGCTCTCACTTCATCCCGGGCTGGGCTCGAGGAGCTCTCGCCGGGGACTGTCGCGCTTCCCTTGCATGACGAGTACGGGGCGAGTGTTGTAGTGGGGCGCTAGTGTGTAGCCGCGGCCGGTCGCCGGTCGCCGGTCGCCGGCGCGTCGGAGGGGACGCCGTGGCTGCGGGCTTCCTTGGAGCGGAGTAACGGAATCATGGGCTGCGGGTAGTTCACGATAACCTGAGTGAGTATCCCCGCCTTTCCGCCCCCCTCCGCTACCCCCGCGCTCCTCGCGTGCTCCGATCTCGCTTCTTCCTCCCCGAAGGAAGTCACCGCGGGAGGTCCACGCGCGACCAGCGTTACGCTTATTTCTCCGTGGGCCTCTAATTTTAATTTAGTGTAAGACGAGAGAGGGCGGAGACGCGAAGGGAGCCGAGGCGGGCGGGGGCGGGGCTCGGTGTCGGAGGCGCTGGAGCTGCGGGCGGTGAGTGTTCATCCTGTACTACTACTGAAGCGCCGCGCCGCGCACTGCCGCTTTCTAAATCTTAGAAAAATAATTAACACACGCGTGGGCCGAGCGACGTTAGTAACATTACCCGCTCATCTTAGAGCAATAATTAAATTATATAGTTGTAATACCGGGGTCACTCCTGAGGCTCGACTCACACCGGGGCGGAGTCGAAGCGTCGCGATGCGTCACGATTTTTGCCTACAGCCGCGTATTCATCTGTTCTTCAGAACAATATAGACGAATATGCTTTGGCAAATAACGTGATGCGTCGCTTCGACTCTGCCCCAGTGTGAGTCGAGCCTTATCGTACGTAGATTTAGTGTACGAGGCAGTGCGTCCCCGCGGCGCACATCATCGACCGACGCGGTTCGTCGGGCGTGCACTGGGGTCTGGGGGTTTCAAATATTTAGTTAAAATCACAACCTCATAATAAATAAAATCACAACCTCATAATAAATAATAAAGTCAGCCGCCGGAGCCGGGCGCGGAGGTCGCGGTCCGGCTCCGCACGGGGAGAGACGGGGAGGGACGCGGCCGTGCGGTCGGGCTAACGCGGCGCGTGCGCAGGTCCCGTGGCGTACTACTACGGCGCGCTGGGCCCGGCGCTGCCGCCGCCGCTGCTGTACTGGAGCTACCCCACGCCGCCTGTGTCGCCGGCCCACTACTACCACGCGCCGCCCCCGCACCACGCCCACGCCCCGCACGCCCCGCACCACGCGCCTGCCATGGTGAGTCAGTTAACTTAACGAGTACCAGAGTTGGTCATGATTTAAATACTTGGTAATCTAGTTATCAATATAATGATGAAATATACATTGTAATGTCAATAAAATCAGTTCAGCGGTTTAAGTGCAAATCATTATCAAATCTCTCGAGGACCGTACATTTTTTCAAAATAAAAAGTATGTACTTATTCCATTTTTATTCCGGCGACTCAATGTATCTGCATACCAATTTTCAGCAGTTCCACCATTTAAGCTTGAAAATGTAACAGACTTTTCTTATCAGTTATCTTATCACTTACAAAAGTTAAATATGTATATTTTATAGTGTCCGACCAAAGGTCTATTTTTGGCCGAAGCCGAAGCCGATTAATCGGCAATCGCCACAACCTTCGGCCGAAGCCGAAGGTTTATAATCTTAATCTCTCGACTCGCAGTAATTAAATTTGTTCAATACATAGTCTACAAGCTACAATTAATATTAGTGTCCGACACACAAAAAACCACCTTCGGCGAAACCTACGGCTTCGGCCTAAAACCCGGCCGAAGCCGAAGCTTTGCCGAAGGTCCGAACAACCGTCGAATTGAGTATTTCAACAAAAAAATTTTTTTTGATAAATGGAAAGATCATATATAAGTTTTATATAACAAACAAATTTAGTTTTTTGTTTTTCGCAATAATTCAAAAGTTATTTCAAAATAAAAATAGTAAATACCGAAGACACGCCGACACTCCGGCACGAGCGCGTGTGACGTCATTATGTTAATCTCAATAATCTTCACAACAGAACAATAAATACAGTAGAACTGACATACCACGAATTGTTTAACAAACGAATGTTTTGATTGGACGCGTACTTCTAAATCCAAATAAGCCTTAAATTTATTAAAACTGAAAACCAAAACACACCTTCAGTACTTAAAATAGATTTTGTTTTACAATAAAGAAGCATCAGTTTAATTATTGTGGGTTTACTAAAAAGTTTAGCTACGTACATGGCATAATAGTTATCGCAAACAATAAACATAGTTAGCGCAAACAATTTTGACCTTAATTATTAACGAAATAAGGTTAATATTGCCGTATACTATTGAAATGTATTTAACATTTTAACGTCACATCTCAATCATGGCGCGTTTATAAGTCACGTGACTTTATTTGAATTTCATGAACTTTTAATTGCTTATAATTAATTGAAAAAACATTTTTTTAAGGTGTTTGCATTAAATATCAATATTATTAATAATAAGGTTTTAAAATACATTTAAAAAATCAATATTTTTTTTAATACTCAATTGAACGAACTGTAAACTGTTACGAAAGACTGAGTGAGTCGTGAGAGAGCGACGGACCGGTCGTGTATGCAGAGGCCGCTGGGAGTCACTGTCAAATACAATAAACAAACTCATCAAAATCATTTAAATCTTGAAAACTTGGAAGGAGCTGTGTGTTACTTAAAATCTATACTTAAGTAATAAAAAAAACAGATTAGTAATGAGTTCTAGTAAGAAGACATTTCATGTCAGACGATATAGTGTTAATAAAAAATGCATTCTTTGTTCAGGGCTACACAAAATAAAAGATTGTAAATTATTTGAGCAGCAGACACCTGAGGAGAGATCGAAAACAGTAGCTGAAGGCGGGTTATGCTTCAACTGTATGTACGACAACCATTTATTTATTTATTTATTTAAGCAATACAATTTTAACTTATATCTATTTGAGAATGTACCTAAAACCTGCAAGGTTTGTCTGGTACACCTTAGAAAGTTCACCACGCGCTAATACATTTTAACTATATCCTTGGTAACACAGAGTATGCTTATACAATAATCTTTTAACTAATTAGTTAATACATATTTCACGGGGAAGAACAACTAATAATAAGAATAAGTGCAATACAAACTTAAATGACATACATATTATTTTAAGTTTATAAACAATAGTTATCTAAGTTACAATAAGCGATACAATAACTTATCACAATGTTATTTTGTCAGCTGTGAACTGCGGACTGCGACTGGACCGGTTTTTATCATAAACATCTACCCTTCACATACAGGATGTCATTACTTACACTGATTTAATTGGTTTTATTAAATTTAAACACATTAATAATACACCAATCGTTTTAGGATAAGCTTATCCGTTACTAGGTACACTAGCAATTATTATGCTATTACACCCTACACCCTAACCCTACGATATTATATTATCTTGGGGTCGGTACTCATACCACTATGGTGCATGCGGGTACACCATAATCTTAAATATATAAAACTCAAAGGTGACTGACTGACATGGTGATCTATCAACGCACAGCCCAAACCACTAAACGGATCGGGCTGAAATTTGGCATGTAGGTAGATGTTACGGCGTAGGCATCCGCAAAGAAAGGATTTTGATCAATTCTACCCCCAAGGGGTTAAAATAGGGGATGAAAGTTTGTATATAATAATACTTCTAAACGCTAGCGAAGCCGCGGGCAATAGCTCGTATTATATAAATTTTACCGAGTATTAACGAAATTGCAATCCGCCCTTTTTTTAATTTTTATAATCATGTGTTACAAGTTAATTTATACCTTATTGCACCCTAGCCCTACGACACAAAATATATCTTGGGATCGGTAGTTGACTCATACCACTAGGGTGCATTGTGTATACTATCCATAGTGTATTCTTCTATAGCTTCGCCGTGTTATAGTAATAGGTTTTTAATAATTTCCTATAATTATTTTCATTAAATTTACTTTTAACATTTTGTGGGATACTATTTATGAGTGATGGTAGCAGATATTCCACAGTTCTTTTACCATAGAAATTTTTAAATTTCGGTATTTCAAATCTGCCGTCAGATACTTTTCTAGTCGTACATCTGTGATGTGTAGGTATCAGTAAGTTTTTATTAAGATACTGTTCACATAGTAATAATAATTTAAATTTTTCATAAATAGGTAGAGCTTGTGTAACTTAAAATGACGCGTCCCTCCCTCGTATTCACAGTACAAAAATGTTTCATTTATATCAACTTTGAAGTGGTGGGGCGCGTCATTTCAAATTAGACAAGCTCTAATACCTTACATAACTTAAATAGGTATGCTGTATCGTCGTTGTTGTGTCTTAATTTCGATGGTATTATAGTTTTTAAAAGTCTTAGTTGTAACTTATATACTTTGTTTAAGTATTAAATGTTCTCCCATAACTAGTTAACCCGTAGGAGATTACTGACTCTGCTAGGGCTATATACATAAATTTAATAATACACGGTATGGAATTTTACTTTTTATCATTTTGAATTTGGCTAAAATTGCCCTCAGCTTATCACAAACAGCATCTACATGATATGACCAGTTAAATCTATTGTCCACGATCAGTCCTAGATACTTGTGATGTGTCACTTGTTCAATTTTTATACATATTGTGTCTTTACATTCTTTTACATCATGTAAGCACTTGTGATCGTGTGCAATGATATTAAACGGAGGAAAATGTGATGAGTGAACATGTATTATTTTTGTTTTCTTTGCATTTATTACGAGGTTAGCATCATGAGCCCATTTAGCAATCCGCGTAAAGTCATCTTGCAACAGTTTAGCTGCCCTACTAATATCTTCACTAACAGCCATCAGACAGGTGTCATGAGACTTCGATGTCTGTCCGTCTGTCTGTCTGTCCGTCTGTCTGTCTCCAGGCTGTATCTCAAGAACCGCTATAGCTAGAGTTCTGAAATTTTCACAGATTGTGTATTTTCGGTGCCGCTATAACAACAAATACTAAAATAAAAATAAAATTAAAATTAATATTTAAGGGGGGCTCCCACACAACAAACGTGATTTTTTTGGCCTTTTTTCTCGTAATCAATAATGATAAGAGGTAGGCACTTAAAACTTTCACGAAGGCCTTAAATATAATTGTACTTTAATAATTAATAATAATATTTAAATAAAATAAAAAAATAAGGGGGGCTCCCATACAAAAAACACAATTTTTTGGCCTATTTTTGCTCTATAACGGTACGGAACCCTTCGTGCGCGAGTCCTACTCGCACTTGGCCGATTTTTTTTATTTACAATAGTTCAGTCAATAAAGTAGTTGTAGAATGCGTGAGCGGGAACCTATTGAGATTTCTGCTGGAACTTATTCAGGGTGCTTAGGGATAAAACAAACTAAAAGTCTCTAAGTCTAGGAAATGAGCCGGAGCGAGGGGAGAGTGTTAGGGCTTCACGCGAGAGCGAGATTTTTCTCGTCTCGTCTCGTTCTCGTCTCGTAAAAGCGAGACGAGAACGAGACGAGACGTTTTGGAAAATATTATCGGCAATACCGAGACCACATACAGGGCAACCCGAGAGTCTCGTTTTGGGTCTCGTTAATTTATTTTAATGAAGTTTTTATTCGAAAAATCAGATTCGAAAAATTAGAAAACAATATATTTTACATAATATTATAAAATCTGGTAACCATACAAACTGCATTTTATCATATAAATACGCTAGTCATAAAATATTCCTTATTCTCTTTATTATATTATAATACATAAATCTCCTGTCACGATGCTTGTCCGCGATGGATTCCTAAACTACTTAACCGATTTTAATGTTTTTTTTTTTAAATGTGTGCTTTTTTCCAACTTGAGAGATAGGATAGCTTAGGTCTTTAATTATAGTCGCAATTTTATTTTATAGCAAATTATTTGTCTATAAAGAGCGACCATTGTTTATGCGACGCGGGTCACGGGATAGCGATGGACGTTGCCATGGTGACATATTTATTTAGTCACTAATTCAATAAAATAATACGGGCGATATCTATACTTATTATAAAACAAAGTCGCTTTTTTTCCTCATGTCCCTTTGTTCCCTTTAATCTTTAAAACTACACAACGGATTTTGATGATTCTTTCAGTGTTAGATAGCCCATTTATCGAGGAAGGCTATAGGCTATATTTTATCACGTTAGAACTAATAGGAGCGAAGAAATAGAGGAAAATGTGGAAAAAACGGGGAAAATTATATGAAAGGACTAACTTGAACGCGCTAATCCCTTGTACTGCTTCAGTCATTACAAAAATATCAAGATGTAGTGTTGCACTTGGAGTTAATTTTATTCGTTCCGTAGTCAACAAAGAACTCTTATAGTAAATTATCACCTATTTTAATCAAATTAATTAGGTTTAAAGCTATATTTTGCACTGTAAATATTTAAAAACAAAAGTCTAAGTGTTAAAAACTAAACCACTGGTCCGATTTGAAAAATTATTTCAGTGTTAGATAGCCTATTTATCGAGAAAGGCTATATATAAGCTATATTTTATCACGCTAAGACTAACAGGAGAATGTGAAAAAAACGGGGGAAGTTATTTGAAAGGGCTTAACTCGCGAACTACTGGAGCAATTTTTATGTTATTTGGCACAGATAAGAAGTAGGATCATAGGCTATCGATTTAAATCATTTTTTCAGTGGCTATATATTTTATACCCGTGCGACGCCGGGGCAGGTCGCTAGTAATTAATAATTTAAGTAATTAAGAAGTTAGTGTTTGTTTATTGTATTTGACAGTGACTCCCAGCGGCATCTGCATACACGACCGGTCCGTCGCTCTCTCACTACTCACTCAGTCTTTCGTAACAGTTCGTTCAATTTCGATGGTTGCTCGGACCTTCGGCGAAACCTTCGGCGTCGGCCGGGTTTTAGGCCGATGCCGAAGGTTTAGCCGAAGGTGTTTTTTTGGCCGAAGGCGGCCGAAGCCGAAGCTTCGGTCGGACACTAATATTTTAATAAAGTAATATGTTTTATGTAATTAAATTATCTTAAAATATAGCTAAATTACAATGTAATTAATTACTGTTCACTTTCAGGTGCCTAACTACTTCATCGAGCTGATTACTTCGTAATCAGTAATCACTAATCAGTTTATTTGTAATTTTGTAATCTAACAACTTTTTGCCCGACTCTGGCGAGCGGGAGCTGTACTCCCGTGGTGATAACGAAAGTGACATGGAATGTTCCGCAGATGCCGGAGCTGGTGGGAGTGGGGGGCGGGTCCCCGCTGCCCCCGGGCGCGGCGCCGCGGCCCCCCGCGCCTCCGCCCGCCGACTGGCCCGTGTTCATGGTCAACTGAGCGCCCCCGCGCCCCCCGCACGGCCCCCTCGGCGGTCGACGCGAGGAGCGGCGCCGCGGCGGGACTCCATTTGCATCATACCTCGTAGCTTTTAATTATGTATTAAGTGTATTCTGCCCCGGCTCGACGGGTCGCGGAGTCTCGCCGCCGAAGCTCCTCTTTCGTCTCTTTAGTGTTAAAAAGTATCTCTCGATTTAATTTTCTGCTGTAGGTAATCAGTTAATCACCGATCGACGATTACGGGAGGGGCATACCAAACATTAGGTAGGGGCGACGATCGCCTCCGAGTGATATTTTAGTAGGAAAACGCAGGTGATACAGAAATATTTTATTAGGGTCAGTCCACAAACGCGACGGCCTCGGGTCGCCGATATAGATATTAATACATACCTATGTACGAAACGAAGATTTAGTACCTGATCGATGCCCGTCTAACTGTCGATTATCGATTCGAGCGACGACGATCCGTCGAGGCTCGCTCGCTCGACCCGGCCGAACTGTACGGTTCCATCGTTCCGCGGGTGGCTCCGAGTACCTATGCAACTGATAGTATAGTAATTTATATCGAATGCGATTACATAAAGCATATTAATATATTTTATTACTCGTTGTTGATATTATTAATATTTTTAGCGTGGACTAAAGTGATTATTATTTATTAAATATGTGACATAATAATTATTAATAATGTAATATACGGCAATAATAATTTTATTGTACATGTAGGAACTAGGAGAGTCGCCTGTGTACCGGTTATACGGACTCCGTATAACCGGGCGGCGCGCGCGGCGAGTCGGAGTGCTCGCGCGGTGTCGGCCGCCGCGGCGCCGTTCGCGCTCCTATCGTGATATTGTTGTTTCGTCGACAACGATGTATTAAATAGCAACTAAATAAACAATACATAAATAATTAGTGTAGTTCAGTCGGCGATGCGAAATAATATTGCTACTAGATTTTAAGGTGACTTGCCGATCCTCGCGGTACGCGACCGCCGGTCAAAGAAAATCTAATAAACTGGCACTTTATCATCTAGGTCCTTGGCTATAGGTTTCATTTTATTAATTGCTCTAGCGACCGAGGCCGCCCCTGCTTTATAGTGACGTAGAGCAAATTAAACTTATATCCTAGGTATACAAAGTGGCATTATAAAGACCAGCACGAGTCGGCGCATGAGTACAGAAAACTATTCCACCTCAATTTTTTTATGCGATCCTCTTCAAATTGCCCTCCTGATGATATAAATGCATGTTGCCATGGTGCAACCCGGTGCTATATTGTTTAAACAAACATTGTTTAAACAATTGCAAGGAATTGTTATTTTTCAACCGGACAATTTTTATTATATTCTTTATTAAAATATCAACAAAAAAGGTCCTGTGACTTTTTACGATAAAGTTAATATTTTTAAAGATATGAATTTTTAAAGGTTCGAAAAATCTCAAATTTGGGTACATTCGACCCATGAAAAATATATTTAAAAAAATAATAATGTCTAAGTAATATATATTTTTAAATTCTCTATACAATAGTTAATAATATCGTTAGTAGAGATTTAAAAAAAATTCATTGTTTATATCTTTTTTTAATTTAGCAAAAGTAGACAAAAACTTGTGTTTTTTTGTATGGGAGCCCCCCTTAAACATTTACTGTATTTTAATTTTATTATTAATTATTGAAGTACAAATATAAAAAAGGATTTTGTGAAATTTTCAAGTGCCTAGCTGTTACTATTATTGATTACGAGCAAAAAAGGCCAAAAAAATCACGTTTCTTGTATGGGAGCCCCCCTTAAATATTATACTTTATTTTATTTTTAGGATTTGTTGTTATAGCGGCAACAGATATACACAATCTGTGAAAATTTCAGAAGTCTAGCTATAGCGGTTTTTGAGTTACTGTCTGTCCGTTTGTCTGTATGTCTCCAGGCTGTATCGGGCTCCCATACAAAAAAACACCATTTTTTGTCTACTTTTGCTAAGATAAAAAAATATATAAACAATGATTTTTTTTATCTCTAGTAACGATATTATTAACTATTGTATAGAGAATTAAAAAAAATATATAACTTAGACATTATTATTTTTTTTAATATATTTTTCATGGGTCAAAAGTACCCAAATTTGAGATTTTTCGTACTTTTAAAAATTTATATCTTTAAAAATATTAACTTTATCGTGAAAAGTCATAGGACCTTTTTTATTGGTATTTTAATCCTTCGATCGGAGGTTCTAGGAATTCCCATTGTATTCTTTTGTTCTCGCGATCACCGGTGCTCGCGCGGGGCCTGAAAGATTAATAAAGAATATAAAAAAAAATTGTCCGGTTAAAAAATAACAATTCCTTGCAATTGTTTAAACAATATGGCACCGGGTTGCACCATGGTAAATTGCATTTATATCATCCGGAGGGCAATTTGAAGAGGATCGCATAAAAAAATTGAGGTGGAATAGTTTCCGGTACTCATGCGCCGACTCGTGCTGCACCCGCGCGGATCGAAAGGTCCCCTTTAAACTGATCTTACGTACGTACCGAGCGCGCCGCATTTTGGAATTCGTTGTATGTCTGGTTTTATCGCTAGCCAGCGTTTCGGCAGCCCCGTTGTGCGCCGCGCGTTCTAAGATGTATGGGGGTAGTAGTTGCGTTTTATAGTCGCGCGCTTGAGCAGCGCCGAACGTCCGTTCGTTCTTTCTTCGAACGCGCGCGCTCCACCGGCGCTGCCAAACGCTTGACGATAAAACCAGCCTATGCAATGATGTAAAACCTCGCACATTCGTCCGCACCGTACTTACGCGCCGCTGGTCGTGTACTATGCGGTGCGTACGGTGCTGACAAATGTTTAGAGTTACTGCGACACATCAAACCGATCGGTGCACTTCGCGATCGCTCGTCCCGGAGCGCCCGCGTCGACGTGCGCCCGCGCCGTGTCGGCTCGCTTGACCGCGGCTCCGGCGCTCGTCGGCCGCGGACGCTCGTTTAGCGGCCGACTGCTTAGGTTTAGTATTTGGAGAACCAAAAATATAATAAGGGAACTCGTGTAAGTACTAGGTAGGTAGTAAGATTGCTCAACTAGCGTATTGCGGCCGAGGAGGTGGTCGCGGCCGGCCTCCACCTCCCAGTGCCGCCACCCCCCCATTCTCGTTCGAGTGGGAGTTTTCGTGTAGCGGACGACATCGCGGCGACAATCTATTTACGAGATATAGAATGGAGCGGCGCGCGGCGTGTCGCGCCGGCGCCGGGCCGTAGAGTGGTCTGTCGCAATATAATGTAACAGCAAAATCAAACGTCTTCCACTAGCGCGAATGTTTGTCTCGTATCACAATTTTATTTATTAATTTATTATGGAAATAATAATTATGAATCGTTACTAAGTTTAGGATATCTAGGACTATTACTATTATTTGTTATTTAAAAAAGCCGTTAGCGCCGCACGTCGCCTCCCCGCCCGCCGCGCCGCGCCGGTCCGCGGCGGCCGGGGAGGCACAGCTGCGGCGCGCTCGTTGTTTGGTGCGACTGTTTTTATTATTATTGTTTAGTGATGTTAATTTTACGAGTTTTATAATTGATACATAAATAAGATAATAAAAATAATTATCTACTGTTGTTATTTAGAGCGATATAATGCGCATAGTCTATAATTTAATCGTAGTCTGTAAGAGATCTGCTCACAAAGGCGAGACTGATGACGGTCGGAGCGCGTGTGCGGCGCCGGGCCTGCCCCGCCCCCCGCTCCGCCCCCTCGGGGCCGCGCTGGCGACCGCCGAGGGGAGGAAACGGCTTCGGAGTCCGTCGTACACTAAATCTCTAGCGAAATTTTATTTAAGTAAATAGCGAATTGCGTACTTTTATAGCGCGGAAGGATATTTACGATGACCTACTGTGATAAAAGCCGCGCGAGCGTCGTCTCGGCGCACGAGCGGCAGTTAAGGTCTATATAGTTTTACTACCTATTTTTATGCACACTAAGAATCTACAACGGTCAGTGTTAGAATATTTACACAACGTAGGTCATAGTTTACAAATTAGTTGCGACTAAAATTATTTTATATGCGGAACGTGAGCGGTCGAGACGCGAACATCGCCCGTTCGGCTCCATCCCGATACGAACAAAATTCTACCTATAGCTATTCCCATGTCATATTCGAATTTCGATGACGCGACGTAGATTGAAAAATATTAACAGACGGCTCCGGCTAGTTAACGCTCCACACCGGCCGCGCAATAATATGACATAAAATATACATATTTTCTCACATCCGGGCGGAAAACGTCAACTTTCGTCCCGCTGCGCTTACCGTTTTTTGCCTCCGTCGAAGAGAAAAAATTTGGTATACACATATGGGCAGTAAATACTATGAATGATCCCTCAAACATATTGTGATCTGAGACATTTCTTATTTTCCTGCCCTGTATTTACAATTATCGAGTAGGCCGCTTGCTGTTTAATTTAATTTTAATGTTACAGCCATGACTTTCGAAACATGACTCTAGTTTTTTACTTTAATAGATTTTTTATTTGTAGAACGAATTATGTAAAAAATATTAGCTACGCTGTACGCAGTACGCAGCCGCGCGGGGAGCGGCCGCCGCCCAGATCTCAGCCCGCTCAATATAGCCGCCGCCTGCCGCCCCGGCGCGGCGTGTCGCGTGCGATACGTTTACCTATATGTATATTATTGTCTGTTCAAAGTTACTAGCATAATTGAATCGTTACCTATTGCAATTTGCAGCTCGTTAACGCTACGAGGGTCCGTCGAAAATATGTTAATTGCTATAAAGGGCACGCCGGCCGCGGTCGACGCGTGCCCGAACGCGGAACGTGCAATGTTTAGTTATTATTATCTATATTTAAAAACTGATGCCAAACTGTTCCAGTTTATCATACGAAGTAGTGAATTGTTACAATAAATTAGTTGCAAGAAAAAAATATTCTTTGATTTCGAATCCCAAACTCCCAAGCTCTTCTACTACCTACCTACTAGCAGCCCTTTAGTTGATATTGGATCTGGCTTATTTTAGGGGTATTTTTCAATGGAGTTTCCCTTATACAACACGAGAGCAAAAGAGCTGTTACCAATATTGTCAATATAATATTATAATATAGTAGGTAGGTACTAAGTAGTAAGGACCCTAAGCCATGTAAGGCCAATCTAACGGGAAAATGCTTGTTATTCGTTTATTAACTAAATAAATTAAGAAAACAAATTATCAAGTAATGCTCTGTTTCATAAGGTATCATATTATAAATCTCTTTTTAACCTAGCTTCAATAGCCATTCAATAAACAAGTTTTGCTAAGCTCTTCCAAATGGCCTTGCAAGGAACACAGCTCCAAACAAGGCCAATGTTATACATCAGTCGTTTAACTTGAAAATAGAGTTACAATTATTTATTTATTTGCTTTTACTAAAACGACATTATAATTTCTTTCAATTAAGCAACACATTAAATGCTCAATATATTTATATCATCTAAAAAAACTATGACGAACATTGCTTGAACATCATCTTATAACTAAGAATATATAAATGGAAATTCTTTAAAAATAGTAGCAATGAGTATCACATTGACACCTTATAACTAATTGCCAATGCGTTTTATAATACAATCAAAATTTTTTAAAATCTAAAATGGCCTTCTTATGGGCCCGTTCTTTATAAGGCCAAAATGTTCAATATGCGTGTATAAGTTTAATAATCCTAAGTAAATATGTTTTAAAAAACAACATTATTTTAATTGTTACGGTACGCATTTATAACTAAAAATAACTGTTTATATGTTAATGATGTTTAGATGTTCCTTGTAAAGTTTATGTTCCCTAGCAAGGCCAACTATCAAATCTTTGGTTGGGCCTTATAAGGAACCACCGGCCTTCCTAGGAACATTACCAATATTTTAATGTAAATCGATGCATAAGTAGATTTTCTTTTATTAGTACCATACATATATATCCCTATACGATAATGCCCTGCAATAAAATTTGAGATAGATTATGTAACTAAAAACTAAAGTTTTTCAGGGTGCGGAAATTACAATTGTAGCCTCGACAACCAAAGTCTACAAACAGTGAGATCTCACTGCCACAATAGCGGCGCGATCGACTCGCCGCCGCGTTTGTGGCCATAAGTTTGATGGATCTAAATGTGTAGTAGAAGGAAAATGTCTTTACATGACGATAACTGCGACTTTTTGATAGTTGGCCTTCAAAGGATCATGGCCTTACATGGCTCAGGCTCAGTATAGCAATATTGCTATACTGTGGCTCAGGGTCCTTAGGTATCTGTTGCCCGCGTATCCGTCCGCGACCCGCGTAGACTTCAGTTACCTAATAGCGCGCGGTGGAATCCCCTTAGGGAGATCGCACACGTCACACTTTTTGTGTGATCGAGTCTGCGGCTTCCATACAGTCTGATAGCGCGCGCCATGCAGATTGTATGTAAGCCGCCGCAGACTCGATCACACAAAAAGTGTGACGTGTGCGATCCCTTATAGGGATTGTCTTTGTCGGGATAAAATGTAGCCTAAGTACATGACTGCAAGTTTCCTTGAAAATCCATCTAAGCGCTCCTACACATAACTGAATACCTGAAATAAAAAAGGGTGTAAGTGCCAAAAACAAACGTGGAGGAATTATTGTTAATCAAAATAGTAGCTCTCATCTTCATAACAAATTTTGTTAATTTTTTTTAAGGGAAATACTTATATTACGATAAAATCTCTTTGTGTAGAAAAAACAAAGTATTTAACTTATCAATTACGACAACAAAATAATTACCTTTTTTTTTAACAGTGGGAAATGCATTACGCATTCCCAGCAGCCCGGGGGAAAGACCGCGCGCCTACACGCCACTCCACGCCTTCTTCTCATGGGGTCGGCATCCTCTCGGGCCTCCCGATCCCTCTCGGCAGCCTCCTTCTGCAATAGAACGGATTCGCAGAAGGTGGAGACCGCTTCCCAAGCTTCTCTCGACCGGACCATGGATGACAGTATGGCCGGGAGATCGAGGTCAAGTCCAAGTACGGCGCAGGGTTCCGCGCGCTGCTCGACCCAGGCTGGGCAGTCCACGAGAAGCTTATCAATATAGATCACTTTCGAAATTATTCTAGGGAATCAGCAGAGCTGTATGTAAAGCTTTATCCGTGGTACTACATGCCTACAAGTGTTCACAAACTCCTTATATATGGTGCTGATATTTGTAAGCATTTTGGCTTTATTCCAATTGGCTATTTGAGTGAAGAAGCTTCAGAGGCAAGGAATAAAGAATTTAGAAATAGATAAATAGAGCAGAAACTAATGAAGATTTGTTGCACAATTTCTTAATAAGCTCTGATCCATATTTGTCTCACATTCGTCCAAAGTTGTCTAAAAATAAACACCAAGAATTTCATCCAGACACAGTCGACCTGTTGCTTGAAAGACCTCTTTTATCAGAAGATTACGAAGAAAGTGAAGTTGTGTCATTACAAGGCGATGATAGCATTGGAGATCCACTATGTTAGTAAAGCGCGTTGGTTTAATTGATTATTATTTACTATTGTTTATATATAAGTTTCATTTGAAATTGTTTGAATTATTAGTGTGTGTAACAATTTTTATTTTATTATAATTACAATAGTTTAGTCAGCAAGTAGTTAATTTTAGTTTAATTTTGTTTTTGCTATCCATGTTTGTAAATATAAGTATTGTTGCTTTTTAAGGACTCGTTTTATATAATATATTATACCCATACAATTTTCGTAATTATTTTTTTTCGCCTTAAAAAATCATTTTTGTACAAAACTTATTAAGGATTTATTGTTACTCTTAAGGAAATCTATCGAATATTATTTTTTTCCACGCCTAAAAAGTTAGTGAAATTATTTCAAAATTTTGAACCCCTCTACTGCAAAAGGCTGCACGTAAATTTTCGTAATTTTTTTTCTAAATCTTAAATACCCCTAGAACTTGACTTGTTTCAAAAATGAACCAGAATGACCTAGTAGTTTTTGCAAAAAATCTATTTATAGATTCTTTCCCATACAACATTTTCGTGATTACGTTCGAATAAGTATTACAGCGTACGGACTACCGACTAGCCAATAATATTATATTATGTTTATCTCCTTATTTAGTCCAAACAAAGTTCCTACGTAAAAATTTTGACTTTTCTATCCACACGGCACACACCCCCCTTTTGAGCATTCATTTACTAGGCTAGTCGGTAATCCGTACGCTGCCGATACAGTGGACGTACTGTGAAAAAATTATGCGAGACGTCCGTTGGGTACGATACCGACCTGTGGACGCATACCTTTAGGCGGTACGTTACAACTGGGGGCCTACCACCACTACTAAGCGACACCGCTTGACATTTCGATGCCCCCAAGCAAAAAGACGGTAACCGAAAAATCCAAATTTTACAGGAGCGATGATTTACTGTTTTTTGTGTATATTTTGGCAACGCGGGGAAATATTTAAAACATTGATATATGAAATAAAACCTAATTTTTTGGTGCATGTAATTGTTTAATCAGTATGCAAATATGTTAAGCATAAGCTAGTAATCTGTGAAAATAAATAATACAGGACAATTCATGAGTAAAAAATTACGCTATTAACACTTACAGGGTTTTTGCAGTAACTTTATAAAAAACTACCATCCGTAACATTATATTATGGACTTTTATAACGTAATTTATAATGTCAAACAGGGGGCGTATGTTAATATTACGATGTTATTACGGTTATATTCATATTTATGCAGAAACTGTATTGCTAAATTACATTAGTTTTAATAAGAAATTTAATATAGTGTTAGCACTAATACCGATATTTATTCGACAAATTTATTAATTGTAATATTACAAGGTTTGAAGGAAACACACAGAATATTGAGTATTAATAAGGTTTATTCGTATCAAAACAAGTTATTGAACTCTCAAATCAGTTTTATGAAAAACACAAATAGTCCACGGAAATCGTACAATAAAAGGGGTCTTCACTTGCATCAAATGAGGTAGTTCTGATTTTTTTATATGTTGTATGTGATGAGGTGGTAATGTCAAATATAATTTTTTCACCTCGGAATCCTTCCGGAACATTGTAAAATTTATGAAAAACCATTAAATTTTTGATCAGTTTTCAGTTTTTGCCATTTTTTACCACCAAGGACCTGTTTAATGGTAGAAGTTATCAGAAATTACTTTAAAGTTGCTGAGGTGAGTAAACAAAATGAAATAATATGACTTACTAGGCTTCGCTCGCGTAAATTAGATATTTCACAGACAAATTAGTCCACAAAAAATAGCCTATGAACCTTTACGTGCTCTACTTCTTATCTGTGCCAAATAACAGAAAAATTGCTCCAGTTGTTCGTGAGATAAGCCTTTTCAAATAATTTCCCCCGTTTTTTACACATTTTCCTCTATTTCTTCGCTTTTTTTAGTTGTAGCGTGATAAAATATAGCCTATAGCCTTTCTCGATAAATGAGCTATCTAAAACTGAAAGAATTTTTCAAATCGGACCAGTAGTTCCTGAGATTATCGCGTTCAAATAAGCCCTTTCAAATAATTTAACCCGTTTTTTCAACATTTTCCTCTATTTCGTTTTTACTAGTCTTAGCGTAATAAAATATAGCCTATAGCCTTTATCGATAAATGGGCTAACACTGAAAGAATTTTTCAAATTGGACCAGTAGTTCCTGAGATTAGCGCGTTCAAATAAGCCCTTTCAAATAATTTCCTCCCGTTTTTTCCACATTTTCCACTATTTCTTCGCTCCTATTAGTCGTAGCATAGTAAAATATAGCCTATATAGCCTTTCTCGATAAATTATCTATCTAACACTGAAAGAATTTTTCAAATCGGACTAGTAGTTCCTGAGATTAGCGCGAAAAAGAAGCGCTTAAATTATTTGAAAGGGCTTATTTGAACACGCTAATCTCAGGAACTACTGGTCCAATTTGAAAAATGTTTTTAGTGTTAGATAGCCCATTTATCGAGAAAGGCTATAGGCTATATTTTATTACGCTAAGACTAATAGAAACGAAGAAATAGAGGAAAATGTTGAAAAAACGGGTTAAATTATTTCAAAGGGCTTATTTGAACGCGCTAATCTCAGGAACTACTTGGTCCGATTTGAAAAATTATTTCAGTGTTAGATAACTCATTTATCGAGAAAGGCTATAGGTTATATTTTATCAAGCTACGACTAATAAAAGCGAAGAAATAGAGAAAATGTGGAAAAAACAGGGGAAATTATTTGAAAGGGCTTATCTCACGAACTACTGGAGCAATTTTTCTGTTATTTGGCACAGATAAGAAGTAGAGCACGTAAAGGTTCATAGGCTATTTTTTGTGGACTAATTTGTCTGTGAAATATCTAATTTACGCGGGCGAAACCTAGTAAGTCATTATTTCATTTTGTTTACTCACCTCAGCAACTTTGAACAGCTGTAGCTAGGGAACTATCAGATTTTAATAGACCAAATTGGTCTCGTTTTGTTGAAAAAATTGTATTCTTTAATAACGTATATTAATTTATGCCGTCAAATAGATAATAATTGACCACATTGACGAGAACTTGTAAAAACTCGAAAATTAAATGTTTTTTTGGAAAATTTACAAACATTTGAATAGCTGTACCTTTGAAACTATTCAGTTTATCGAGACCTTACTATTCTCATTTTGTTGAAAATTTTGTCTACTTTAAAGTAATTTCTGATAACTTCTACCATTAAACAGGTTCTTAGTGGTAAAAAATGGCAAAAACTGTAAACTGATCAAAAATTTAATGGTTTCTCATGAATTTTCCAATGTTCCGGAAGGATTTCGAGGTGGAAAAATTATATTTGACATTACCACCTCATCACATACAACATATAAAAAAATCAGAACTACCCCATTTAATGCAAACCAAAATGTACCAATTCCATTTACTAAAAGTAATTAAGGGGGTCTAGGTCAAGAAACGGACGATTTTCAAGATTTAAACGGGGGACAGGAGACATAACAATATAGTAATTTAAATTATGAAAAAAATATATGTGTTAGTTAGGGATCTAACACATTGAAATTCATATTCCATTACACAATATCATGAACTTCACTCGATAGAAAAAAATCCCAAAGTTACGTCATCTTCTTTTAACTAAATTGCCATACTACTTACGTCCAAATTGTTTGGAATTTTCAGATAATTTTTGCAATGAATTAAAGACAAAGAATATAATATCTAGTTAGTATCGTTTATTTGACTCAATTTAATAGGCTACTTGACCTACTTTTTTTCTTCATGCTAATCGCTTCTTAATCATTCATTTTCACAAAAAAAAACTAATATTTTAATATTTTACACAGTAGAAACCCATAAAAATGTTTATTGAAAAATACGCCTCTTAAATGGCGCCGAAAACACTGTCCGCCATAGTGTGACGTCATACGCTTTGTATTTACTCTCTTTATTGAACATTTTTTTATGTGCTAAATGTACGAGTCTAAAAGTGCCCAAAAATTAAAAAAGAATTAAACAAGAAATTAGAAATCATTTGTAATGTTGAAAACTTTTGGAGAAAAGTTTTGGCCATTTCATTTCCCGTCTACAATAAATGGAGATAATA
Organism: Polyommatus iphigenia; assembly: GCA_963422495.1. Lineage (NCBI taxonomy): Eukaryota > Metazoa > Arthropoda > Insecta > Lepidoptera > Lycaenidae > Polyommatus > Polyommatus iphigenia. The sequence goes on along the minus strand of OY730190.1, from coordinate 18,051,631 downwards.
TATAAAACTGATGTTTTAAGCGAATTATTCAATAAAATATATTTTACAAATCTTTCTAGGCTTATTCTTATTATTTATGTAGAGATAAACTTACATATAACGAGCGCGATAAATAAAAGATATTAAATTACTATGAGGATGACGTCACATCCAAATCGGAAGTACCGCAAAAGCGTTTTCGTCAGTACAAATCCTATTTTCATAAAATCATATTTTCAAATCGACTTTATTTATCAATCATAAGCTTTTATTTAATGATTAGGGTGAAATATGGTTTCCTAGGCCAAGTTCTACTAGAAATATGTATTTGTTCAATGAAATTGAATATAGGTCAAGTAGCCTATCGATGTATAAAATAACGACGATCAAAAAACTATAAAATTGGTTCGGCTGGTGCTTTCAGTCACACACTTTGCGCCTGCAATTTTATAGTTTTAATTAAAAAAAATGTTTATTTCAGACTGGGAGTCCATAAGTTGTTAGTAAATACAATAATTATTTTATTACAAACTATGTTAGTACTCAGAAATCAGAAAGATCAGTTAAAATATCTACGTGGCCTACCAGCAGCACTGGGCACGTAGACATGAATGTGCACCCAATGACGCATGATAGGACACTCTACTTTTTCACTTATCAGCCTAAGAATGGTGTTGGTGCTTGCGCGAACTCTGCTCATCAAAGATGCTACTCGCTTTCTTATGACGGCTTGAAAGCCATCAATGTGATTTTGAGCAAACATCTGTGATGCGCTGCAGAATCGCGGAAGCCCCAACATCACTCTTAGTGCATTATTATATTGGACTCGGAGTGCGTTGTAAGCCCGCTGCGTGTAGTCAACCCACAGATTGCACGTATACATAGATTGACAAAAAGCTCTGAAGAGAGTTAATTTAACTTCTTTACTACATCGTGCAAATCTGCGGGCCAACATGTTACATCGGACTGCCATCGCCCTCCGTTCCCTTTCAATGTCAGTCGTCTTTCAAGTCCTCAGTCACCATATGGCCAAGATACTTGAAAGACGACACTCTAGCAAGAGCCCCTCCATTCAGAGTTACAGTTGGCACCGAGTCTAAGTTACAACCTTTACTTTTAAATATAACCAGCTGGCTTTTCTTAACGTTGTAGACGAGGCCATGTGACAAAGCGTATCTCTCGCACACACCAATCAATCTCCTTAGAGCCGCGATTGATGGACTCAGCAACACCATATCGTCTGCGTAGCTAATGCTATTGACAATATGGCCGTCAAGGGAGCATCCGACCTGTGTGTTGCTAAGTTCATCAATCAAATCATTCACATAGAGATTGAAGAGCGTAGGCGAGGACAACCCACCCTGTCTCAGTCCACAGTCCAACGTATATTCGTCGGACAAGTGTCCAAGCCATCTGACCTGGTTTGTCTGATGCTCGTACCAGTATTTAAATAGTTTAACTGTGTCAGATGGAACACCACACTTAGACATTTTAGACCAGAGGACATCGTAGCAAACCAGGTCAAACGCCTTCGACAAGTCCAGAAAAGCACCATACACACATGTTTTTCTGCTGGTATAATACTTGATGATATGCTTAAGAGACAAAATTGCACATTCTGTGGACAGCTTTGGCCTAAACCCAAACTGTGCATCGTGTAAATCAAGATGTTGTTTAAGTTGTCTCTCAAGCAAACCATCCAGTACTTTAGCCGTAACAGTGGCTAATGAGATCGGTCTGTAGTTGGCCTTATCAGAAATATCTCCAGTCTTGTTTTTTACCACTGGTACAACAATTGTCCTCATTAGGTCAGTAGGCAGATAGGAGTGCCTTTTACAAATAGTAAATAGCACTCCTAGAAGCCTCGGTAGATGGGGACCCGCGTGAAGAAAATGCTCAATGCTGAGGCCGTCGTGTCCTGGGGACTTCCCTCTCGTCATTTGTTTAAATAGTCATTAAAACTTCTTTGGTGGTAAAACGTTCAAAATCGCCAGGAACGACGGTCCCTGCACCAGCATCATTCAGCGGCGGTGTAATATTTTTAACTTTAAAGTGAGACCTAAACAAATTAGCAATATTTTTAGGCTCACTAATACTGTCAACACTCACCGGAATACTTACTAGACTTAGGGTTAATCTTTTTTGTTTGTTGCCAAAATCCCCGAAAGTCTTTATTTTTATGTTTAGCAGCAATATCATTCATTTTAATTATCTCCTCATTTTTCTGGCAGTATTTTAACTTTTTCTTAAATAAAATTCTAGACTCCTTCATTTTATTGTAAATATTACCAACCTGTGGCCGTCCACATTGAATCCAATTTAGAAAATTTTGTCTTGCATTCCGGTGGGCGACCCTGACATATTTGTTCCAACCTATAATATTGTTTGTACGTCTCTTAACGTTACTACAGTCGTTAAAGCTTAAAACAAACCTACGCGTCAGTGACAGGGGACGCGGTACGCGAATCGGGAGCGTCTGCAACGCGAAACTTGGCGTGCACACCTGCGCGACTACTAATATCATGATCATAGAGAAAAATAATACATCGGGCAATTTGATTCATGACACAATCTATCAAAACGTTAACAAATCAAGAAATCATAAACTAAAGTGTAGTACAAAATAATATAAAAAAGGTTTTAATAAAGGAGTCTAGTTATGTAAACTTCAAAACACGCGTCTGACAACTTGACGCGCACGTTCCGCTTGCCGACGCGAACATTTCGCGTCGCGGTCGTGCAGGTGTGCACAGCGCCATAAGATTACATGGGCAGCGTCCGCCGCGCGGTAGACGCTACCGCTTCGCAGTCGCTTTGGTCGCGTAGGTTTGCGCAATCCTTAACACTGTTGCTACGTATAGAAGAGTCTTGTAGTGTACTTATAATTTTATTAAAACCGACTTCCAAGGTAAAAACAAAAGTAATACTTACCTAATCTTAATCTAAAAAGAATCAAATAATTCTTATTCCTTATTATAGTGGCGTCTTCAGACTTCGCCTAAACCTCAACTATTTCTGTACTCAATCTTCATGCTTTTGAAGTCGGTACCAGCCCGGAAAAGTTCTTAGATCCTTGACATAGCAATTACGCTAAGGTAAGCTGGTACCGACTTCAAAAGCATTAGATTGAGTACAGAAATAGTTGAGGTTTAGGCGAAGTCTGAAGACGCCACTATAATAAGGAATAAGAATTATTTGATTCTTTTTAGATTAAGATTAAGTATTACTTTTGTTTTTACCTTGGAAGTCGGTTTTAATTTTTTGTTAAAAAATAATAATTTTACCCTTTTTAGTTACATAATATGAGACGACAAGGCAATAATATTATATAGCTTGTTGTCTTAGTTGTACATATTACTAGCGGTCGCCTGCAGCTCTGCCCGCGTGGATGTCGGTTACGGCTGCAAAAAGCCTACCCAGGAAAGACTCTGTCAGCAAAATGATTCCCAGGTCAATTCACAGACTCCGACACTGACATCGACGACGCGGACGCAGTCATTGGGCGTTTGCACACTGCACGATAACGACACGACACGATACCACAGAATAGGGTGCCACCGCACATAATAAACAATTTCAAGTTGGCCGACTATCGTACAAACTGACTATCGTACTTATTCTAATATTCTGTCACTTAATATTGAATGCACCCAAAATATTCTCCTTTCTTTTCGCCTTCGTTTTATTAGTGCCACAATAAAAGCGTGCTTTTTACGCATTTTAACACGCACGTCGCTAGGCTAGCAACACCGTTACCAACTAAATCTAAAAGTCTGCGGCTGGCAGCGTACACGATGAAGTTGTCCAATTAAATTGTGACACTACGCAATTTAGTTTGTACGATAATCGGCCAACTTCAAATTGTATTATATGTGCGGTGGCCCTTATCTATTCTGTGGTATCGTGTCGTGTCGTTACCGTCGCAGTGTGAAAACGCCCATTATCCGCAAGCGCATCCCGCTTGGTGACGCCCACTATCGTAATATTTTAATTTCGCCATGATTTCAAAACCAAACGTCCAATTTTAATCATTCAAAGACCAAATTTTATCTACATAAACTGTACTTAGCGATGAAATAATTTATTTTGATAAGGATTAATGGCACAAGTAAAATAAACGCGTTTAAATGTTGTCCAAAAAAATTCAAGATTTTTAAATAAAAAAAATGGTTATTGTGCCTCACTCGACATAGATAAGTATAGTGTATCGCGGACTTTTTTGTAGATATTTATAAGATCTACAATACTTAGAACATTTTATGGTTCTATCTTTTATAGTTTCGGCAGCGTACGCAAAATAAGTAACTTTTCTGGTTGATTTTTTCACCTGGCGTCCGAAAACCCAAATATCTTATGAAACCCTATTTTTTCCAAAATAAAATTTAGCCTATGTTCAGGACAAATAATGTAGGATTTGCTTGGAGTAGTTTAAATAAAGCCAAAATCCTCAAACATGTATCTATAAGGATTCAAAAGTTCTGTTGGGTACCTTCAGAACCAGGGTATATCCTGGTGCAAAATCTTACTTTTTGGTAGTATATGCCTGAAATACTTCAGAAAAAATCGAAATCACTATATGTTCCCATATAAATTTCAAGGAGTCCCCTCGATTCCTCATGGATCCCATCATCAGATCACCACTTTTGTGAACATGGTACCAACCTCGGATTCAACCCTGTACAACAACAAAAGAATCATGAAAATCGGTCCATAAACGGCGAAGTTATGGTTGAACATACAAAAAAAAATATAAACAGACGAGCATATAACCTCCTCCTTTTTGGAAGTCGGTTAAAAATAGAACTTATCTATGTGAGACAAATGTTCTTCATTTTTATTCTCACACTCTGCATCACAACATAAACCTAATTTATGAGGGAATTCAATTTCCCTTAATTTATCGTTACATGTCTTAGTATACAATTCAATTTGACTGTTGTCTCTGTTTCCCCATATAACTTTGTTTATAGAAGCACGCGGCAACAAGAGAGTCTGACCAACTGTATAAATATTGCACTGAATTTGTAGCGGGAAATGACCCGACCAGTACACATCGTAACGTACCTTTATAGATGACACCGACCGTCGCACGACTCAGTAGTTACGCAGTGATCGAGCCATCTTCTGCTGCCGTGTGCTTCACTTATAAAAGTGAACGTATCCTTATCTAACATGTCAATGTCAACACAACTTCATTTTTGTTCAGCACAAAAATGTATCAGTTCACTACCAAAGGTCCTGCCCGGATGTGCATTAAAATCACCTAAAATATATACAGTTTCTAAATCACAGTTCTCAATAATTGCCACTATCTCACTGAGACATTGAACATATTCTAAGAAGTTTTCTGAGCAATCAGTAGGCATGTAAACACTGAACACAAGAAATTCTCTATCTGCAGTTGAAATTTTGATTGCCACTAATCTGTCACTCACACAATTAACCACAGAAACACTGTTAAACTTCATCTTATTCCACAACAAGGCAACGCCCCCGTATGGTCGACCACGCAGGATTCCCTGCGAAGTGTCAACAGCTGCCGTATAGAATCAAATGACCAAATTTACCATGGAAATTGGCTGAAAATAAAATAAAAATACCGACTTGTTGGCGCATCATTTTTGTACGGCACTGCGGGCTTTCTTATTATTTTTCATGTGTCTATCGATGGTAAAAATGCCCTGCAGGATCATATGACCAAAATGTACTCACCCTACATGCACTTTTGAACTCTCACCAGCACTCAGTTGGACAACTTACAAGTGACGGCATAGTGCTAAATCTTATTATTTTATGCTCTAATATCGTCCTTTATACGTCCCCAGGTGGTTCATATGACCCATCCATTTTCGACGTGGGCCTGTAGTCTATTATTTTACGGCAATAATCCGGTAAACAGGTGTTACCAAAATAAGATGAGAAATATTTATTTGTAAGATTGGGTTACAGTACTTTTGCTCGTAAAGTTTTATAATTTATTTCCGTGCAATAAACATATATTTCATTATTAACCCCCGACCAAAAAGAGGGGTGTTATAAGTTTGACGTGTCTGTCTGTGTGTCTGTCTGTGGCGTCGTAGCGTCCAAACGGCTGGACCGATTTTGATCTAGTTTTTTTTGTTTGAAAGCTGACATGACCGAGAGTGTTCTTAGCTATAGTTCATCATCATCAGCCTGCTCATTGCTGAAATATCACGGTTTATCTGGTTCGTGATAGGACGATTAGCAACTTGCAGTCGTTTGATGGGTTTTATATTTTGCATTCTGGTTCGTGACACTTATGAATAGGTATATACCATTATTGGAAAGTTGACCTGGTGCTGCAGCATCACCTGGTAATCTATATTATACCCAACTCCTCACCAACTTAGAGCAGAGGTTTCGTGTTTGGGCTCATTTTAATTGCGACAACCAGTAAGACGAAGATAAACAGTAAATATTTGCATGCTGCTGCTGCTGCAGCATCACCTGGATTCTATAGGAGCCGAGCTCCGTGTGAACCCAAAGTGGAGGTTTCATGTTTGGGCTCATATTGACGGCCTCATCGAAGAGGACATAATATTTTATAGATGGTATTCATTGGGATATGATCCAGTTGATAGGAATATTCTGCAGAAGTTTAAAAAGCATAAAATAAAATTAAATTAAGAAATTTAAAAAAACCCCCGCCAAAAATCTTTAAAAAGTAATGAAATAATATTTACTGACTTTAAGTTTAAATAATTCCTAAGAGTAAAGTATTATTTTAGTCCATAAATGTTGTCAAGGTGTGTCGGGGGACCGCTAATGTAGATGTTTGATTTCACTTATCATTATAGTTTAAGGGTCAGTTCACAACGACCCGAATCGAGAGAATCAGCGACTATTATGGCGATACAAAATGCAAAAGTCGCTGTTGTGGTAGTTTACTTGGCGGTCCCCCGACACACCGTGACAACATTGATGTAAAATAATACTTTACTCTTAGGAATTAATTAAACTTAAAGTCAGTAAATATTATTTCATTACTTTTTAAAGATTTTGGCGGGGGTTTTTTTAAATTTCTTAATATCTTCATAAATATAATCCAGAAAAAATTCACAAGGTGTATTTCAGTCTTCTAATTACGAATTTCACATAACAGGAAAAAGTCCATAATAACACATTACGGAATTTTTGCTTGGGGGCATCGATTTACTAATTTTGGTGATCATTTACTACTTTTGGTTTAACAATAAATAGGATGGCGAGATGGTAAATCTTTGGTAATCATCATGGAGTAAATATACAATTCGTCTAATAGTTATCATTTTACATTAAAATGCGGGTCTGTCTTTTGGTGATTATTTACCATTAATGTCTGTTAAATCCTACTAATATTATAAAGGCGGAAGTTTTTATGGATGTTATGTGTGGATGTTTGTTACTCTTTTACGCAAAAACTACTGAATAAATTTTAGTGAAACTTTACAATAATATAGCTTAGCTCCGTTAATAGGCAGGGGAATTGTGCTTAAGATGACATAGTCAGAGAAGACGACACATCGGCAAAATTCATTGAAATAAATAAATAGATAATTACTCATTTGGTAAGATGACTGTATAGTGAATACTAGACGTGGGCTTAAGATGACATACTATAGTTACTTATGTCTCCGCTAAATCGGTAACAGAAGCATTGTATATTTTTGACGACGATGAAGAACTAAAGAATCCTTAAACCACTGTTTACTTAACACACTTTAGTTGTCACTAGTAACTAGAGGGATGCTGATGCAGCTTGGATTTACGTATTGTATAAGACGACATACCATAAAAGTCGAGGAATCATAGTAATCATAGTCGTCTTACCATATCGATATGTCACCTTAAGGTGACGCAGCGTTAAAGTAAGAAACCGTGTTGGATATGTTTTAGATTGCTTGTTTTCTATGAGAGGCCGGCCCGGCCTCTCAAAGAAAACAAGCAATGGAACAGCAAAAAATGGAAAGGGCGTAAGCGACAAAATGGTTTTTGTCGCATAATTTAAAAACCATAAATACATTTCACATAAGCTATGCACAAATTAAAGTGCATGCTTGAACCAATTTATGTACAAATTTTGGAACCTTAAATCACTCTCCTCTGTTGGAAAAATAGGAATCCCTTTTTTTACAGAGGTCTTTTCGATTGATTATTCTGTGCTATAAAAGTTGTCCAATCGTGTTATGCTATGGGCAATTCAAAGACAAAGACATGATGAATACTGACAATGAACTTCAATTTCTTAGCTTTAGTCATTGCTGAGAAAAATCGGCATCGCTACAGCCAAATTATCAAGGCGTCGCCTTAAGCAGGCACTTCACATGGCTATTTGTATTTGCGTATTTGATGTGTCGCCAAACAATCACCATGTGTAGACGGTATGTTTGACAAATATTGGCCTTATTTGCCTATTTGACAAATATGACCAATACCAAATACACGTATCCGTACCTTTGTCGGTTTTTGACGCACATCAAAGGAGTTAAATAGGCAAGTAAAGAAAATCAAGTAAAAGTTTGGTATTTGACGTCCATGTGTGGAAGGCCGCATTTGCCTTTATTTGCTTGTTTGTGTATACGTCAATTATTTTGCCAAATGCAACAAATAGCCAATAGCAAATACAAATAGCCATATGAAGTGCCTCCGTTACACTCGTCGACCTGGCGTGCAATTTATGTTTTTTTTCACTGTTATATTAGGTTGATTTTACACATTTATTTTAAACGAAAAATATTATTGTAAGCCGACATTCAACTCACAAAATTAAAAAATATTTAATAGTTGGTATTATTTAACCTCTCGAACACCGGAATGTCAAAATTCTGTTGAGCCGTCAATGCCCGAGTTCTATGACAGTTTAGACGGTCAAATTTTCATCAATCTAATCCATCAATCCGGTAAAGATTGACGGATCGGATCTAACCCACGGATTGATGGATTGATCGTATTTTTAATATGAACTTTTTATAACCATCAATATTCCGTCTATCAGATTGATGAAAATTTGACCGTGTAACCGGCGACTATGGCGCCATTTAAATTTTTCTAAAAAAATTTTTCAAGTTTTACAAAATTGTGCCAATCTGTAATCAGCAACGAATTCGGTGCAAACTTTTTGTAGCCAACTTCATACTTTTAAAAATAACGATATCTTATACTTACTCATTAAAATAAGTTAAAAAATTGCGTGAGGTGGGGTGCATCAGGTGGCTCCATATAGAGCCGGTGGTGCACAGAGGTATTTTTACGGCTGGCTCGTTACGGTGTCGGTGGGGTTCAAGAGGTTAAATATTAAATAGTGACTTTTTCAGAATTCTCCTAAAATTAAACGATTTCTTTAGATACCTACTCAATCTTCACACTTTTGAAGGCGGTAACGAAAAAACCCGAAACCGACTTCACCGGAATACCAGTACTCGCGGGTTTAAATGAAACGAGGTCGTCGCGTTTAATGCTTTATTGTTACGTCACCACACTCAGTTATGACACGATGAAATATAATTTACAGTTAACCTAACCTAGTACAGCACAGAGAAGCGTCGCGGCGCCCGTCGCGGACGCAAGCACTACGACACAGCTTACAGCTACGGCCACAACCCGTCACATCACGCTCGCATCACAACCTCCTGTCTGATCACGGCTCGCCCGCCCCGCCCCCGCACGTGTACGTTTAGGCCGGAACTCTCTTGTGCGGTTTCAGCATTCCCGCGGGGTCCGGGGCGTCGCCGCCCCCGCCGCCCCTCGCGGCTTCGCGGACCGTCTTCACTCCCCGTCCGTTCATTATGTAACACGTATGCGCGAGTAAATACTAGTTCTTTAGTAACTTTTATTTTAATGCGTAGTGATTAGTTAAAAAGTCGTACATAGCAGGGTTTATATCTAGAACCGCGGGCGGCCGAACCTTTCCCCCGCCCCGATACGGCGACCGATAATACGAAACTACCTAGCGTCCCCGCGAGTCGTGCGCCCGCCGATTATAAAAAAAGTCTCTAACGTAGTATCTTGTGGAATGCTCTCGAACATTTAAAAAGCCTGACCCGACTCGAGGGCCGAGTCTTCGAAAGCTTCCTCGGCGCTCGCGGAACCGCACACCGAGATATTATAATAATATTATATTATAAAGAATATACCGAGACATAGAGCGAAACCCCGCGCCGAGCCCGAACCGACTACCTCATAATATTCGTATACTCCGGGCCTAACTTCTAGGTTACAATATAATCCAAACGTATAACGGATGTCCCGCCCGTCGCCCGACCGTTCGACGACGACGCGGCGGGCGGGGTCTCGATGCGACCGGAGCGTGTCGACGACATTTACGGATTAAAAAACTAGGTTATTCTATGAAATATCTATACTAGGAATATTACACACTGTAAACGGCGCGGCAGAGCGACGGCCGCCTCGTGCCGAACTATTTACACGAAAAATTGTACAAGGTACAACCCCTCATTATATACTCTTTAGCAGAGCGGCTCCCGCTCATTGGACGCTTCGATTCGAAAGTAGTCGGTTTGGGTCGCGAGTCGCGACTCGAGCGCGCGTCGCGGGCGGTCTCCGCCGCACCGCGTCGCTCGCTCGCTCCAGTGCCCATGACTTTGATCGAAATAGTAATACGTATACGCGGCTCGTTATATACGCTCAATTAAGAGATAACGTAATATTAGAAACCTTTTATCACATTCATAAAACACAGTAGCTGAGGCGGGCCGGTGCTCGGTTGTGGGAGGCGGGCCAGCGCCGCCGCCCGCCGCTCGCACCGCTCCCGCCGCCGCCGCCGCCGCCGCCGCCGCGCGCGACCGCTACACCTGGAAAAAACCCCGCAATGTTCATTTTATGACCACTTCAAAACAGTATCTAAAATAGCACAAGTGGGGTGACGACGAGTTTGGCTGTTTTTGTTTTTTTTTTATTTTTGTTTTTCTGAATAAAAATAGGAAATAACGGTAAAAAATGTGTACAAAATGTTAGTTTCATAACTATTTTTTTTTGTTATGTTATGACTTATGAGCCTTTAAAGTAGTACTTAGCATATCGATTTATAAAAAAAAATATAAACTATTCCATAACTTTGGCAATTTATAGCAACTTTTGTAATCGAAACCACTTTCATAAACGTAATATACAAGATTATTTTTTCACCAGTACAATAAATCAACATACGTAATAGAATGTCAAAAATAAAAAAATACTAGCGATTTTTGTTACTACCCCTTTGGAACAAAAAAGCAAAAATATTTGGACTTAGCCGCTAAACTACCTTACCTCACACCGCCGCCCCCTACCTCATACACCTCATACCGCACCCGCTGTCGCCTTGTAATTAGTGCGCCCAAGCGGTATTAGATTGGATAAAAGATAAATTAATTGAAATGAAAAATTTTTTTTTTTTTATTTGTGAAATATACTCTGTTATCGATACCAATGACGTGGTAAAATTTATTGTAGGTACTGGTGAAAAAATAATCCTGTATTTAACATAACTATCGAACAAAGTCTTCCAGCGAAGCCTACGAACTACAAAACCGTGACGTCATTGTTTCGGTAGCACTTTGTAAAGAGCGTTTCTAATTTATTTGATTTTTGATAGGTGATATTATCTACCTTGGAAAGTTTTTAAGCTAACAGAGTAATTTAATATTAATCGACGTTTCTATTTTGGAGTGGTCCTAGCTACCACCAACCAGGCGCGGTCTGCGTACTCACCGGCGCGCGGCGGTCAGTGGAACTCGTCGAGGCAGAGCGCGCAGGACCAGGAGCCCTCGGGCGGCGCGGGCAGCGGCGGCTGCAGGCAGTACATGTGGTAGCCGCGGTCGCAGTCGTCGCAGAACAGCAGCTGGTCGTCGTTGTCGCTGGTGCCGCACAGCGAGCAGCACTTGCACTCGATGCACTGCCAGCGGTACTTGCGCACCGACACGATCATGTTCGCCGTGAACTGCAGGCACGTGGGGTGACCTGCGCAGTGCGCACGGAGCGAGTTAGCGGCCGTCCCGCGACCGAACACTCGACTAGGTACACGAAATTCACTTACTGTTGGGCACATTTCGGCGCCGATCCGGCGATCGCCAGGTACCGGGGGGAGCGGGGTGCCATGTGCCGAACAATAGTGAAATGAGACGGGGGAGGGCGCCGGGCGGCCGGCGCGCGGCGCGGGTGTCGCGACTGCGTAAGGAAGTGCCATTCACTATTCTTCAGCACAGTGCGGCGGAAATAAAAACAACGTCTCGCTACAACGGCATATATTGAACACCGATCGGAAACTGGCGGATATGCACTTCCCTACCGACGTCCGACACGCGACACGATACACGGTCGCGCGACCCGGCCGCCGGGACCACCCACCCGTCGAGCGTACGTTCCGTGGAGAGGCGGGACCGCGACGATTCCGAATTAATTCGAGCCAAAGCGGGGGTCGCTCCGACTCCACGGATACACACCCCTCGACGGCTCGATGTCCTCCAACCGCGCGTAGTACACAGTAAGGCGCGGGCGGGCGGGGGGCGGGGACGCCGCGCCGCCGCCCGCCCGTCCGCTACGGAGATTTTCGAGTCCGTGACTAGAGACAGAGTAAACTATAATAATTTTGGTCTAAGCTTTAAAATATACCTAAAGTATAGTTAATCTAGGTAGGGGAAAACCGTGTATCGCTATAGACTATATAATCTATTAAACTTAACATAGTATGCAGCACTTATAATTTTTAACAAATAATATTTTGGTTCGAACGACTTAGAAGTGAGCGAGCGAGACACGTCGGAGCGGCAGCACAATCTTTCCGTCCCGCGCTCGCCTCCACCTCGGCTCGGGTCGAGGGAGTCGATAAGGCACATCGAAAGCTCTACGAATGTCACAAATTTCTATCGTCCAATCGTTAAAATTGTACAAATATCGAAGGCACCGACTATATTACCACCGAAACGACAGACTCGAGTTAAACTTTGGTCGGGTTCCGGACGCGAAGCTTGTGCTTTTACAAATCGTTTCCGTCGCTCCTACCCGATTTCTGATGTTTTTGAATATAATATTATGTTATTCGATCGGCTGACGAGTAACGTCGAGTGTAAACTATAAAGTTAATATACCTAGCGGAATAGAGAAACAAAGAGCTGAGCGAGCGAGATGTACACTAACAGTAAGGCTTCTTACAGACGAACGGCACGCGTCGGCGGCACGTGTCGGCGGCAGTCGGCGGCACGTGTCGGCGGCAGTCGGCGGCACGTGTCGGCAGCAGTCGACGGCACGTGTCGGCGGCAGTTGACGGCAGTCGGCGGCAGCCGACGGCAGCCATTGACAGTTTATGACGCTTGCAGGGGGCCTACCATGACCTTTCCTAAAACGATCATGTTTCCAGAACACTTTGTTGTAAGATTACAATAACATTACCGCACTCACTTTTTAAACATAATTTTACTAAAAAACAGTAAAAAATGCAAAACATTGTTAAATCCGCTGTGAAATATCAACTTTTTTAAGATCGCTAGCTCGATGTTAAAGTAATATTGCTTATCTGTCAAACGGTGTCGTTTAGTAGAGGTGGTGGTAGGCCCCCAGTTGTGACGTACCGCCTAAAGGTAAGCGGCCACAGGTCGGTATCATACGCAACGGACGTCTCGCATCAAACGGATAATTTTTTCATAGTACGTCCACTGAATCGGCAGCGTACGGATTACCGACTAGCCTAGTAAATGAATGCTCAAAAGGGGGGTGTGGATGGAATAGTCGAAAGCAGAAATTTTGACTTAGGAACTTTGTTTGGACTAATTTGAAGATAAATATACTGGCTAGTCGGTAATCCGTACGCTGCTGAAACAGTGGACGTACTGTAAAAAAAATATCCGTTTGATGCGAGACGTCCGTTGCGTGCGATACCGACCTGTGGACGCTTACCTTTACGCGCTATGTCACAACTGCAAGCGTGATAAACTGTCGACGGCTGCCGTCGACTGCCGCCGACACGTGCCGCCGACTGCCGTCGACTGCCTCCGAAACGTGCCGTCGTCTGATGTCGACTGCCGCCGACGCGTGCCGCCGACACGTGCCGTTCGTCTGTAAGCGCTCTAACACTGCGTGGTAGAAAGAGACGTGTGATACATGACAGCAGAACCCTTTTTTCATCTGTTTTGACAGTCAGTCTGCACTTATCGGCACGTTGACAATTTGAGCTTTTAGAAAAATATATGTAGGAACATAATTTTCACGCACAAGTAAACAGATTTGTACACACAGATGTAATTCAATTTTGGTTTCGTTTGACAGCTCGGGATTGTTTCTCTATTCCGCTAGGTATATTAACTTTATGGTGTAAACCGATCGACGCCGACTCTATTGAAGGTATAAACTCGTGTCAAAAATTATCAAAAATCAGGCGTATTATGGACTTTAACTCTAGTGTAGGTAACGTTAAAACATAAAATGATGATATTATGTAAAATTTCAAAACCATGGACGTATAAAAAAAGGCGGACGGAGTCCCACCATACACAAAACTGTGTCGTTCAGAGCCGGCCAGCTGGCTGTATGTACAGGGTCCGCACGCACACATTCTTGCGCTAGTCCATACCATTTGACAGGCGTAAGAATGTGTGCGTGGCCGACTCTGAAGATAAGTGAAGACACAGTTTTGTATATAACAAGACTCCGTCCGCCTTTTTTTCTATGTTCATGTTCAAAACATACAACATCGTCAAATTATAACATCCACTACTAAGTAACATCCACAGACATAGATCAAGATAGATACCGCATGTCGCCCCATTTGTATGAAAACGAGCGTGCCACTTTTTTCCTATCTACTGTGACGTACAGATGATAAGAAACGTGTCCATACTCCATTATCTAAATTCTAAGCCAACGTATCTATTTGAATTTCCACAGCTTAATACGGCACTTTTAGGCATTTAGGCATTTTAAAAATTCGTCGTTTGGGAACGCGATATGGCACGCGAAGAACATACACATGCGATATTTATCTTGATCGATGTCTGTGGTAACATCACTAATAACATTTACTAGGGCTGTTTGATAAGTTCTCGGCTTTGAGAATTTTTCCAATGTAATGATTTAAGATGATTTCTTCAATTTTAAATTCAGTCTTTAACTAGATAATATGGCTTTAAAATTTCAAATTACAATAAATTTTAATGACTAAAAAGTTGATTAAAAAAGTCTTACGAAATGATCACCGAGATCGACTACGTCTCGTTGGTATTTACATAATTTCATAGAAAGCCTTGCAAGGCGGGTGTGTGAGCATCTGTGTTGTCCCAATTAACAACAATCCGATAGAGTTCATAGGACCCTACTCCATATTTTTTTATGGTAAAGAATAAATTACTATTACCTTTTTAAAATATACTGTTATTTTTCTAAAATTTAGATTCTAAATAAGAGCAATTTAGTAGAGTTTATTCCTCAACAAAAAAATTGTGGCCTTTTTCAAGATTTCTTTAAAGCTCAATTTTGCACCCTCATTAAGGGTCTACACAGACGGACTGCATTTCAACTGCAATCCAACTGCAAATTGCAGTTCAAGTGCAGTTAGAATGCAGTTGACACGACTGCAATAGAACTGCAAACTAAACGCGCAGTCGGATTGCAGTTCAGTTGCAGTCAGCGTGCAGTCGTGTGAACTGTTTGGTTTGCAGTTCTATTGCAGTCGTATTGCAGTCGTGTCAACTGCATTCAAATTGCACTTGAACTGCAATTTGCAGTTGGATTGCAGTTGAAATGCGGTCCGTCTGTGTAGACCCTAAAAGATTAGGCTATTATTTGGCGTGATGTTTATAAAATTAAACTAATGAATAAATTAAAATTATAAAATGGATATAATTTGAATCTCTTTAGCACAAAATATTTTCAAAAATCAATTTAACATTCGAGCTGCCTGATACTTCGAATTTTGTCGGAAAACGCGGCACCGGTTTTTCAAACACATTTATTTCTGTTACGAAAAAGGACACATAGTGCCATCTAGCGTCAAGCTAGCGCAACATGTCGAGAAAACGCAGACGAATCCCCTAATCGATACTAGATGGCGTGAGGTGTACGATTGCATGCTCGAACGTTCCACACATGTTTACGTAAACAAGTGTTGTTTACGTGTTTATGCGAATCGTGGAATGTTCTCGTACAGTCTACGGCTCGTCTCGACCCGTATAAATAGCCGCAGGTAAACAAGCCGGCAGTTCAGTTTTATCGGAGCGATCTTCGAGGCGACTTCGAAGTGAAAACAAGTGATCAATAGTGAGTGATAGTGAATCTACGACTCGGCTACGACCTAGGACAGTGATTTGGATCTAGTGCTTAGTGTTTGGACTTAGTGAGTTTGTGTGAGCTAGTGTTTGTGAATAAAGTCTTCAAGAGAGTCACCAGGTCTTTCTCTCCGAATCCTACGAACCCTAACACGCAACATTTCTATCTTCACGATATTATAAAACAAAAGTAATGCTATTTTTTTAATCTTGTTTATCTTTCTTTCTCAATTTATTTATTATGAGATTAGAACTTTCGTTTTTAATTTTAGGAGTTTTCTTTGAAAATGAACGAATTTTAGCAAATGGGATAGACTTGTTTTTAAACACCAATATTTTCTATTTTAACTGTTGAGTCTTTTTTGTTAAATCATTGCATATATTGTGTGTAAAATTGTAAAGACATACAAAACTTGTTAAAAATAACAAAGACTGATTCCATGCGCCATGACTTGGCGCAGATGGTTTTAAAAAAAAATCGAATGAAGCAATTTACAAACGGCGTGGTTTTTAATCTAGTTAGTAATGGCCCTATACATGGTATAAGTTATACGCTTGTAAGACACGCAGAAGTATGTAAGGCCGAGAACTTTTCAAACAGCCTTCGTATCTTCATTCTTCACTCTCACTAGAAATCGTTTTTGGTCGTAGTTCTTACGGTAACATAAATAGTGGAGTTCTCAGAGCGTAAAAATCGTGCAAACCTCAGATTTTTGCAATAGTGGATGAAAATTGAAAAGAAAAAAAGGAGTGTGTAGCTGATAACATAAATAATAAAGTTTACCTATTAAAAAATTGTGCTTTTGATTTTTAAGTTATTCTCTTCCACTTCAAGTAAACTCATAAACTGTAAAATTTTGAAGAAAATTGGCATATATGTTTCTTTTAAATATATAGCAAAATAATAAAATATATTATTATTTTTTTGATTTGTATCGTTGCTTATATTCCAAAGAAAGAAAATAAGTTGAAAAAATATATAATTTAGATTTAAAATTAATATTTTTGTATGTAGATGAGCATACCTCCAAATGTGCTTGTTTTATTTCTTTTGGTTAGGTTTTTACAGAATAAAATTTATTTTTTATTTATTTTTTTTCATTAATTATATTTGCTAAAACATACTTAAAGGAAAAAAATACAAATTAGGTTAAGAACTGATATTTTTTGTATTCAGGTAAGCATTTTCCAAACATAGGTCGCAGCATGCGTCTTTAGTATGTACGTGAGATTTGTAGCACCCAATTTTTTTTCTGGCTTTAAGTAGGAAGTTTAAATATATTTCAAAGACTAGAAAAAGTCTTGCATTTGTCGATGCATTTAATGTTTTAGCTCTCACTTAAATAAATTCTCAACAAATAAAGAAAAATATTTTCGGTCTATTTTACACAGTTTTGGAGATATTTAAACGTTTTTAAGTACTTAAAAGTTATCATTTCTCTAAAAATTAATTAAATACGCACAACAAGTAAGTTTAACACACTTTTCGTTACAACCCTTAAATTCACCCAAACCCTTTTATCTTGGTTACGACGAGCGATAATCTCTAAAAACTTTGCAAAACCCTTATAGTTGTATTTAGCTTAGCAAAGCAAACTTTCTTTTTTAAAAATTATGTATTTGGTTAATTTTCAACGTAAACAATCGGATAAGAGTCATTAAATGACAGGAACAAGAAAAAAAATTTTTTTCTGGACCGGTTTTATATGGTGAAATATTAATTTTTAATTAAGTAACTAAAAAATTAAAAGCACAAAAAAATTTTTGGTAAACTTTGCAAGTTATAGTGTAAAAAAGAAAATGACACCTCAAAAACAAAAATCCATTCACTATTACAATTTTCGGAGGTTAAAACCTCTGGCGACTGCACTAAAAATATTGCAACAACGTGGTGAACAATAATTACATTTTATACTAAAATACCTCCAGCGGAACAGTGCAGCGGTTAAAGTACACGAGGCCACTCCTCGAGAACGTCTAAACATTACTTTTTTATTGTAAATAGATTATTTTGTCACATAATATAAAACTACTCAAATTATACTAACAAAGATAACACATAATATTGTCTTTTACTCGTAAAACTAAAATATATGAAAGTACCTAGTACACTTAACGCTAACGTAAAATACAACAGAACATAATATAATATTAATATTTGGCATCCGTGTCGAGCGCGGCCGGCGAAGGGGTGGCGCGGGGCGGAGCGAGGAGCGGGACGCGCGGCACCACCCCTCGCTCCACCCCGCCACCGGCCGCGCAACTAAAAAATATAATTGTAAATAATAATAATTATTAATCTACGAGTCGCTTGGCCTCGACAATATAAATAAAAATTTAATTTTTATTTGTATATGACGTAGGATGCATAGATTTGTATCTATACACTTATCGATGTAAATAAACATAACTCTGCTCTCTCGTAAATAAAATGATTTGTGAAAATATCTCCTTCGAGTGACGAGGGAAATGCGACTTCGACCTCTGAAACTCTACAAAAAAAACATAGCATCATCCGGGACCTCCTCCCTTCGACTATAAAATTACGCCTACAATGTATATAGTTATAATAATATGATATTATATAGTCTAATCGATTTCATAAAAACAATCATAGAATGTATATATTTTGATCGACAAACATAACGATTGGAATGTTCAGGGCCGCCGCCGCCGCCGCCGTCGCCCGCCCCGCCCGGCGCGGGCGGTCAGTCGGCCGACGAGCGCGGCGAGCGGGGCGCGCGGTAGTCGGTGCAGGCGAGCAGCAGGCGCGCGCTGTCGGCGAAGGCGTGGAACACGTCGGCGGGATAGGAGCGGGGGCGGGGGCGGCACTCACCTGAGCGGCCGCAGTCCGAGCAGCTGACCAACTCCTCCGCCGTGCCCGTCTTCTTGTTCTCGCGGTCGTCGCCCAGGCAGAAGTCGCAGTACGGCGACGGCGACGCCTGCGAACACCCGCACGTTTTTAAATACGCTCGACCCAAGACCCCTAACGCTGAGTGCAGCGCGAGCCGCACTAGATCTATCGAAGGTACGAGTTTAGTGCGACGTATGCTCCGGGGTCGCTTGTTTTAGAGTCAACGTCTCCGATCGATTCGATCCGACCGATTGGACCGATTCGCTCGGTACACAAGGAGGAATCGTAACGTCTCTCGAACGTCTGTTATCTATACTAATATTATAAATGCGTTCGTATCTCTGTCTGTCTGTCTGTCTCGCTTTCACGCCAAAACTACCGAACCGATTGTAATGAAATTTTGTACACGGATAGTCTAAAGCCTGAGAAAGGACATAGGCTACTTTTAACTGGAAAAAGGGGTTGTGAGGGGGTGAAAATGCGTAAATTTATTGAAATTAAGTTAGTTCCAAAAATTCATAATAGATGGCGCCGTACGTCTCCTACATCGCACAAGCGCTTACTCAAAAGTGTTTCTATAAGAGGTGGTAAGGATGAAGTATTAATATGCTGGCACACAGGTTTGCCAGGTGTACAGCGCCTGTCAAGATAACGCTTTTTAAAGCATTTTGTCAGACGTTTTACACCTGTGGTCTGTGGGCCAGCTTTACTCAACGGACCTATGGCGCCTTGCGGGTCCTCTACAATAATATATTCAGGTCTCTATAGCGGCTCCCTCGATACTGCAGTGCATCCGGGATGTTTGCCGATGCAGGAGTCGACGATTTCTACGCGATTATGCGGAAAAAGGTAGCGTCAGTAGTGCATAGGGTTCGGGAGAGCCGGAATGGGGTCCTGAAGATGATAGCGGAGCGAATTGACTCTGCACTCCTTCGCAGACTCACTGAGCTACATGTCAGGGTAGCAAGATGAGCTGCATTTTGATTATTTGTTAGTATAATATAATTTTATTGTCACAAAGTTTGTTAGTATAATATAAT
The DNA here is from genome assembly GCA_963422495.1 of Polyommatus iphigenia. Lineage (NCBI taxonomy): Eukaryota > Metazoa > Arthropoda > Insecta > Lepidoptera > Lycaenidae > Polyommatus > Polyommatus iphigenia. Next base: position 18,031,505 of record OY730190.1, on the reverse strand, counting down.
TTTATTGTCACAAAATCATTTAAAATGTGGACTTCTTTGTCTGAAAATAAATTATTTTTGTTTTTATTTTATTTTTTATTTTATTAAGAAGAGTTGATGTTCGACTTCGACCCCACTTCCCAGTTTTTAACCCCCTATGCAAAAAAGGGGCGTTTTATATGTGACGTGTCTGTCTGTCTGTAAAGTGTAAACATTGAAGTTTGAAGTAAGCGTACCGCGGAAGCACCTCTGTCGTGCAAATTTTGCAATTTGCAGTAATGTAGCCTACATGGTTCAACGGGAAGTAACTACTACTACTATTATATAAGTTACTCTATGACGGGAACTACCGCGCGCTATAAGCTAAAGTCCACGCGGACGGAGTCGCGGGCAACAGCTAGTCTGTATATATTTTTGTAATCTGATATTACATTATTTTCAGCTGTCGCTTGGGCTTCCTCAGCTGGATGACAACTCAATATTAAGGTGGCTACTATTTCATAGTGTAATGGATTTGATGATAAAAACTAAAATCTTTGATTTTTTTTGTGCTCCGCTCCTATTGGTCTTAGCGTGATAATAATATATTTAATCCTTCGATCGCGGATTCTTGGAAATCTTTTGTTATTCTATTGCTGTCGCGATCACCGGTGCTCTTATGGGGCTTGATAGGTTAATATAGGCATTAGGCTACGTAGGCTATACATATAATAAAACCTTCCTTGATCAATACTGAAAAAAAAATTCAAATCGGTCCAGTAGTTCCTGAGATCAGCGTGTTCAAACAACAAACACTTCAGCTTTATATTTAATATTAGTATAGATTTGACTAAAACTAGGGCTTCACGCGAGAGCGAGATTTTTCTCGTCTCGTCTCGTTCTCGTCTCGCTTTTACGAGACGAGAACGAGACGAGACGTTTTGGAAAATATTATCGGCGATACCGAGACCACATACAGGGCAACCCGAGAAATCTCGTTTTGGGTCTCGTTAATTTTTTTTAATGAAGTTTTTATTCGAAAAATCACAAAAGGTCCACTTAGAAAACAATATATTTTACAAAATATAAAATCTGGTAACCATCCAAACTGCATTTTATCATATAAATACGTTAGTCATAAAATATTCCTTATTCTCTTTATCTATATACATATTATAAAACAAAGTCGCTTTTTTCCCTCATGTCCCTTTGTTCCTTTTAATCTTTAAAACTACGCAATGGATTTTGATGATTCTTTCAGTGTTAGATAGCCCATTTATCGAGGAAGGCTATAGGCTATATTTTATCACGCAAAGACTAATAGGAGCGAAGAAATAGAAGAAAATGTGGAAAAAACGTGGAAAATTATTTGAAAGGGCTAACTTGAACGCGCTAATCTCAGGAACTACTGGTCCGATTTGAAAAATTCTTTCAGTGTTAGATAGTCCATTTATTGAGGAAGGCTATAGGCTATATTTTATCACGCTAAGACTTATGGGAGAATGTGGAAAAAACGGGGGAAATTATTTGAAAGGGCTTATCTCGCGAACTACTGGAGCAATTTTTATGTTATTTGGCACAGATAAGAAGTAGACCACGTGAAGGATCGGCTATCGATTTTAATCATTTTTTCAGTGGCTATATATTTTATACCCGTGCGACGCCGGGGCGGGTCGCTAGTTATATTATAGAAATAAATCATTATTTACAACTAAGCGAGACGAGACGAGACCGAGACTTAAACGACACTCAATTTTTTGAGGATTGACGAGACCGAGACAAGATTTTTGTTACTCTTGCTTACTCTCGTCTCGTTTGAAGCCCTAGCTAAAACCGCCACATGATTTCTTCACAATGAAATTGATGGAAACTTATTTCTAAAAAAAGTTCACTTTCTTTACGCTTTCAAGATAAGATTTCACGATTACTTCGCAACGCTGACAAATTTAAATAACGCTTTGTGATGGTTAGATTAACCATCCATCATAATATTTCTCTTACTAAAATTGGAAAAAAACAGTGTTAGTACTGCAGAGCTCAGTAATCGTCGACAATTTTTATTGCTATAAATTATCATTAATCAGTTGTTTAACAACAGTCCTACTCAAAATTTTTGACTTGAGCAAATCACGCTGTACCTATTTCAATATAAAAAAATATACTCTGAAAGATAGTTGGGTATGATACCACTAGTGACGCGTGACAATAAGGGCTCCATTCCACCGCGGCGCACGGAGAGACTACGCACGTGAGTCAAGCTTCGCTTTGTAAGAAAATATATGTAACTGTGTCCACAGCAACCCACGGACACGCTACGCACGAATTGACTTGAATTGACAAAGAAATAAATCCGGACGTGCAGTCCACGCGTGCGCGTGGCCGTGCACAGCGTGCGCCGCGGTGGAATGGAGCCTTAACGGAAGAAAGGATAATATGCATTACTAATTTGTATTTGATAGAAAGGGATATGACTTATGTCAAATGCTTTCGTTATGGATTCGACCAGTGTAATTTGAGCTCTGAATAAATTGATTCTTGATAGTAAAAAAAAAATTGTATGAAACGCGCGAGATGTACACGGGTCACGAATGTGGTCGATACTGAGACAGATTTCGCTGTCATTATCTAAACTTAAGGTCTTACGACCTATAAGTCTTACGTATTGTCTGAAAGTATTCGCCTTGCATTAGGCGTCTATTAGGATATGTGGTCGCTGGGATTTAACATCCATGTTAAGTTAATTTGATTAATGATTTGACAGACCTTTTAGAAACCGGGTCAACTGTAATCTGTCACGGGACTGTTCCTAGGAATAATGTACCGTAGTTGGAACTTTATTTATTTACGCCATTTCTGTAAAATATTTTTACTTTGAAAGATTTTCATGTTATTTCAAAATAACTCCAATTAAGGGTACGAACAGTAGACGTGGACGTACTAAGTACCTTAGTAGCGGGCTCCTTGAGGTCGGCAGCGGTCATTGGCGCGGTAGGCGGCGCAGCAGAGGCGGCGGCGGCGGCGGCGGCGGCAGCGGCAGCGGCGGTGGCGGCGGCAGCGGCGGCGGCGGCGGCGGCGGCGGCGAGCGGCACGTGCGCGGAGTCGGACGAGGAGGTGTCGGCGGAGGCCGGACGCGGCGGCGGCGACGGTCGCCGCACCACAGCGGCGGCGACGCTGCCTGCACACAGCACGAGGACGGTCAGTTACGTCGATTCGCCGAGGGGGCACGCACTATACGGCTAGCATGCTCACCGTCTAAATTATAAACTATTCGGGCTACTACAAAAATAAATCACAAAATAAATTACAAGCCACGGAGGTTACGAGAGGGAGCATTCAATTTTAATCGGGCGGACTTTACCGGCGATAAAGATGCTAGCTACTGTCACTGGGGCACAAGCGATGATCGAGCACACGACTGCCGGTGCATGCGGACTGCGGTACGAGAGGGGGATGAAAATAGCGTTCGAAATGTAAGCATAGTCATGTCGAAGTGAACTCCTCGCCCCGGCGACCGGCGACCGGGCCGACGCGCGACTCACCGGAGGGCGCGGGGTTGTTGAGGAAGGTGACGTAGCTGTCCTGGTACTCGGTGGCGGGCGGCGGCGGCGGCGCGGGCGCGGCGGGTGCGGTGGGCGCGGCGGGCGCGGCAGCGGGCGGCGGCGACGCGGGCGGGCGGCTGTCGCGCGAGTCGTTGTCGCTGCCGGCCGCCGGCTCCTTGTGCGTGTGCGTGAAGTGGTACGTCAGCCCCGGCCGCGTCTTGTACTTGGCGCCGCACACTGCGACACACCGACAGGCTCGTCAGCCGACACTTACACCGGATCGAGCGTCGTCGTTCGGCCCGAAGGGTCCGATCTAGACGTCTAATTCTCTACCGCGAGCGTCACAAAATGAATACTGATAAGTTTACTCACCGTCATGGTGCCACTCCGGAGCTCCCGGGGCCGTCGGCCGCGGGCGGGGACGGGGCGGGGACGGGGGAGGCGGGGCGGAGCGGGGGAGGAGGCCTACGTCATCGGAACAGAGCATAGAGTGGGCACCACGACGGCTCGCGGCGCGAGGCAGCTCCAGCGCCGTCCGTCATCAATCAACACCCCGGAGCCGCGCGCGCGCCGCCGCCGTGATACGGTCTATGTTCGGTTCCGGACGCAGGCTCCGAGGGTTATTTTGATTGATGACTTCAAATAAATGATTCTGCCCTCGTGCGTGCGCGGCCGCGACCATGTCTAACGGTGTGCCGCCGGCAGCCGCGACGGGCCCGGGCGCGTCTCTCGCCGCGTGCACGGGAGCCCCAGTGACAGATGTTACGTGTGAAACGCCCCCTCGTCGACGTTTGGGACGAGACGCTCGCGACTAATCGATTGTACGAACCGAAAAATGATTTGCAAAACGGTCCCCGTACTCTGGTTATCAAGTGCCATTTTCGTCAAAACCTGATCTCATGCACCGAAAATTATGATTTTGGTCTCATTCGATTCGGAATACCATCTAAAACATTCTATCAAAATTCCAAGAGGGGCTGAAAAAAAATGCAAAAGTTATAAACAATTAAGTAAACATGAAGGGTTTGGTTTTTTTTAATATTTCGAAAACTATTTGAGATAATCAAATTTTGAAAATAGATCCTTAAAGAGCAGAAAATTTCCTAAAAAAAATCCTAGATCCTGGAACCTTACCAATAATCCTTATAGCTTTAATTGAGCGGCGAAAGTAACGGTAAAACCGCGTGGTTTGGGTTTCGCGTGATTTGCCGCATTCTGCTACGTGAACTAAAAAAATATTTTAAGTGATTAAATATTAACATTAAGGAATAAAAAAAATTGGGTACTAAGTAGACATATCAATAATCCGTTAACAAAAATAAATTATCACAATTTGTTTAATTATTATGCTTTTCTTAATTTGTTAATAGTCACCATTTTAATGTTAACATAAAACGCTGATTATTTCAAAACAAGAAATCCAGATTTTTTTTTATTATTCTTTTGAGCTAATCTTAAAAGGCCCTTATAAGAGATTCCCTTTGGAAAAATTCATTTTTTTTTATTTTTCACTTTTTTATTAACATTCAAATTCATTCCAAAATAATTCATGTAAATAAAGCAATTACGGTACTTTTATATCCAATTATTGTTACTATTTTGTTTTGTTATTGTTAGAAGCCAGATAACAATATATATTTTTTTATTAATAACTAATAAAATTTTAATAATAATTTTTATTGATGAAAAAACCCTAATTGCTTTACATATTTACATGAAAATTTCATGAATACCTTTGATTGTTCATAAAAAAGTGAAAAATCAAAATTGTTGAATTTTTCCAACGGATATCTCTTCTAAGCCCTTTTAAGATTAGCTCAAAAGAATAATAAAAAATTCTAGATTTCTTGTTTTGAAATAATCAGCGTTTTTATGTTAACATTAAAATGGCGACTATTAACAAATGAACAAAAGCATAACAATTAAACAAATTGTGATAATTTACTTTTGTTGACGGATTATTGTTTATTGATATGTCTACTTAGTACCCAAATTTTTTTATTTCTTTATATTAATATTTAATCAATTAAAATATATATTTTTAGTTCACGTGGCAGATTGCGGCAATTCACGCAAAACCCGAACTACGCGATTTTACCGTTACTTTCGCCGCTCAATTAAAGTTATAAGGATTGTTGATAAGGTTCCAGGATCTAGGACTTTTTTTAGGAAATTTTTAGAGAATAGAGAAATAAAGACCCTTTAAGGATCTATTTTCAAATTTTGATTATCTCAAATAGTTTTCGAAATATAAAAAAACTAAACCCTTTCTTTTTGTTTACTTTTGCATTTTTTTTCAGCCCCTCTTGGAATTTTGATAGAATGTTCTAGATGGTATTCCGAATCGAATAAGACCAAAATCATAATTTTCGGCGCATTAGATCAGGTTTTGAGGAAAATGGCACTTGTTAGACTACCGGTGCGAGTGTTCGCAGCCTCGGCCGGGCGATTCGGCGGCGGCGCGCCGTTAGCCATGGTCGTCGCACGTCCGGAGCGAACGTTCATTTCAAGTCTCAATCGTCGGCAGAAATAACCGTACACCGAACAACTGTTTAGGTTTACTTTATTTGTCGTTTAACATAAATATTCATGTATAAATTCATAACAATCTTTGGGTGCTAATAGTTTGGATCTAGTAACATCCGACCCTAATAATTCGCCGCCTAATTATTTACAATCTATTTTATTATACTAGCCATTGTATTACTATCTTAAGGGGGCGACGAGTAAAATTCGATCGAATCGGATCGGCGCGGCGGCCCGCGACAGCCGGCCGACTTCGCGTCGCGACTCTCGAGCGGGCACACCGACCGACCGAGCCCCCGCCCAACGGCGAGGGCGGGTCGCCGAACTTTACTCGTCGCCGCTAAATCCCTAGGGCCTACACATAAGAAACGAAATAAATATATACTATCACAGACGCACGAGTCATCCACATTCGGAACCGAGAACGGCCGACGGTTTGTGATGAATGATGATCGTAGAGACGTCGCGGGGGACGGGGGCGAGCCTCGCCCCGCCGACGTCGCTAGTTTAGAGCCCCCGCAAACTGCAATCTCAAAAATAATCTTATTCTTGGTGGACGGCGACGGTGGACAAACGACCTTAAGCTCTGGTTTCCTTCAATGGCGGCGCCGTCTTGCAGCGGCCGCAATACAGTGGTGAATGACGTCACTAGAACGTCGTCCATGTAAGCAATATGGAGCGGTTTCCGCGCCATACCGCCCGCATAGACACCGTTCTCGTGCGACGTCAGTCACCGCTGCATCACGGTCGCCACACGACGGCTCTCGGAGGAAGCCAGAGCTTTTGGGCCAAGTCACAACACTGCGTTACAGCGTCGCCTCTTAAAAATCTACATTGCTTTGTGATGGTCGTTTTTGCGACTCGACAGCCGCAACGCTGTGTCGTGGCCTGGCTCTTAGGCTGGATTAATAAGCGGCGGCGCGAACGCGCGATTCGGCCGCTACAACGCGAGGTCACAAGATAATGTATGCAACGATTCATTTAAATAGCTGCTCGGTCGCGCTGTCATTGACGTACGTTCGGTTGTCATCTCGCGGTAGAGCCGCCAAAGCTCGTCGATTTCGCGATCATCCCGATGCAATAAATTACATATTTCTGAGCGGTTCACACCAAGCCGCTCACCTCGAGTTCAAAATAATATAATGAGGTCGTACTCGTGTTTACGTCGCGTCGGAGCTACGAGCACAACGGCATTTTGCAGTTCGCAGGGGTTCGAGCGGGACTCGCGCGGGCCGGCCGCCTCGCACGCTCCTACGTACACGTCACGGGGCAGGGCCGTCGCAGCTACAATATTGGTGTTATCGATTTCTATTCATTAATTTTGAACTTTAATTTGTAATTGACGGGGGACGCGACGGGGGCGCGGGGCCCCGCCGGCGCCCGACGAATCCGCCCGGCAAAAGCCGAGCCGCCTCGCCCGCCGCCCTGCGGGCGGACCTCGCGGCTCACCCGCGGGCGCGGGGGCGCGGCCGATCACGTAAATTGACCGAAAAGCGTCGACACCAAAACGGATGCGCAATAATCGCGTATAATATATTACGATATAAAGGTGAATCTTAAAATATTTCAAATAGTATTCTACGTCCCTAAGTAACTAAATAAATGCAAAACTACCTACTTCGATTTTGATAAAATTCAGATCGACCGGAAAAGGAGGACTATAAAAAATTCTTGCGTTTAAAAATCTGAGAAGAGATCGCCGCCGAGCGAGCGGGCGGCCGACGGCGCTCGGCGGTCGCAGCCCGACCTGTCGACAGTGTCGTTATCTCGACCCACGTGACATTACCGCCGCGGCAGGTCGGTCGGTCGACGTCGGATCCGCTCCTAGGCGGCGGTACGGATATAGTTTTTGCGGCCGTGTACTCGATTACATTTCTATATTTTACCATATTCCTCTGTTTCCGATTATAATTACATAGATTTTTCCCTCTTTTGGCTTTATACAATTAGCGATGCGCCGAGATTCAGTTCGGTCGTCGCAGCTCGCCGGGGGGCGGCGGGGGGCGGCGGAGGCGGCGCGAGGGCGGAGCGCTAGTGCCTCCTGCGGGACTTACGTTCGCATCCGAAGGGCTTCTCGGCGTCGCCGGGCACCTCGTACGGCAGCGAGCCCTGCCCCGCGCGCTTGCGCCCGCGACCCTGCAACCGTACATTGTTATTAATATTGATTAATATATGTAATAGACTACAGGCCCATGTCGAAAATGGGCGGGTCATATTATGAACCACCTGGTGACGTACATGGGACGATATTAGAGCATAAAATAATAAGATTTAGCACTATGCCGTCACTTGTAAGCTGTCCAACTGAGTGCTGGTGAGAATTCAAAAGTGCATGTAGGGTGAGTACATTTTGGTCATATGATTCTGTACGGTATTTTTACCATCGATAGACACATGAAAAACAGATACTAAGAAAGCCCGCAGTGCCGTACAAAAATGATGCGCCACTAAGTCGGTATTTTTATTTTATTTTCTGTCAATTTCCATGGTAAATTTGGTCATTTGATTCTATACGGCATAAGTTTCATACCGTTTAATAGTACAGTTAATGAAGGCAAAAATCAGGTGCAACCTCTGATTTCGTTGAACCTGCATCGATTTGGATGAAAATTTGGGATTAAGTACGTTAAGCCCTCTACTTTAAAAGGACATACGCTCGTATCGCGCTTTTTTTTATTTTAGGGGTGAAATCCACCCCTTTTGTTTAAAATAGAAAAAATGCAGATTTAACTATTCTGGCTTAACTAATTGTATTTCATTTATGATTATATTATAATTAATTTTTCATTGCTTTTAGCAACCATCCCTTTAATCGTGAAAAAAATATTTTTTGTATATCTTTGCTTTAAAATCGTATATTTACATTACATAAAGAGTTTGTTTAGTATTTATGATATAATTTTTGGACAAAACTTAAATATAAACCCCTAAAAGTACAGCTTTATTGCGAAATAACGGTCAAAATTGTGTTCAAAAACTTAATAGGTTTCAATTTTTAAACCCAATTTTTTCAGTTAATTTACTTAGTATTAATTTCTTATTTTAAAGTTTTTTTTGCGAAAATTTTTCACCCTGTAAACTAAACTACCCAATGTCTGAATAATAATTGCTTTAAGTTTTTATTGTAAGTTTTTTATCAGCTTTAATGAGTTCGAATATTTTTTCATAGTTAAGATAAATTTTATATATTAATATATTTCAAACATTGATATTATTTAGTCCAAAATATTCAAACAACGATTTCAAACTACCCTCTGTGCAAAAAATTTACGCAAAGGCTGAATCTGCTAGACTAAAATATTTCATAGACGCACATCGTTATAAAAAGCCCCTCTCTTATCTAATAGACATTTACCGTTTCTTTTCCTTTCTGAATATTGAAAGACTTGAAAAGAATAATGTATATTTAGTATGAATTATACGACGCCTGCAATCGTGCTGGAACCGTACATTATTTCGGGATAAAAAGTATCCTATGTCCATATCCATTCCCGAGATTCAAAGTATTTTCATACTAAATTTCAGCAAAATCTGTTGAACCGTTAGGGTGTTAAGAGGTAACAGGTAGACAAAAACACTTTAGCATTTATAATATTAGTATAGATGTACCTATTGACAGGGTTTCCTACAGTATTTGCATCCCAAATCTCTGCTTCAAAATTGTTAAAAAAAATGTTCGTTAATATCACAATTATAGCTCTGTTAATTTTTAAGTTATCGAGTTCATTTATGGACCATTTAAAAGGTAATTTAAGGAGCTTTAAGATCGACTTGACAAATACTTTTTAAAGCCCTTGGTTTTAAAAAAAAAATAGGGTTAAAAGGTCCCGGTTTCATGGTTCTCGCAGTAAAAGTTAGACTTTAAACGTCTATATTTTCGTTATTTTTCATCCTATAAAAATCAAAAGAAAATCAAAATATTTCTTAAAAAACTGGACTCAAATTTCGTTATTTATAATTTTTACGGAGGTTCAATATTTTTGAAGTTATGTTCAAAACAAAATGATATTTACGAAAATTTGAATAATTTCGATTTTACTAAATCATTCTTTTTTTTCAAAACTAAGCATTCTAAACCAAGAAAATTTTTTGAGGTCATTACTTATGCTTAAATAAATAAACGTCTTTGGGGATAACCATAAAGCTTAAAACAAACCTACGCGTCAGTAGTACAGGGGGGGGGGACGCGGTACGCGAATCGGGAGCGTCTGTAACGCGAAACTTGGCGTGCACACCTGCGCGACTACTAATATCATGATCATAGAGAAAAATAATACATCGGGCAATTTGATTCATGACACAATCTATCAAAACGTAAACAAATCAAGAAATCATAAACTAAAGAGTAGTACAAAATAATATAAAAAAGGTTTTAAAAAAGAAGTCTAGTTATGTAAACTTCAAAACACGCGTCTGACAACTTGACGCGCACGTTCCGCTTGCCGACGCGAACATTTCGCGTCGCGGTCGTGCAGGTGTGCACAGCGCCATAAGATTACATGGGCTGGGCATTACATGGGATTACGTCCGCCGCGCGGTAGACGCTACCGCTTCGCAGTCGCTTTGGTCGCGTAGGTTTGCGCTAAGCTTAAATTTGAATTATTGTAGAAATGGTCAATGTTTTATTTTTCGATTTTGCAAAAAAATTTGAAAGGGTCATCTTATTTTTATCATAACTTGTTCAATTTTGAAGCTATTAACTTTTTAAAATTCTCATTAGAAAGGTACTTTTAAACACTTTAAAAGGTCTTAATTAAAGATATGCATGTCATAAAATGCATCGGTTTACCGTTATTTTATAGACTTATTTATTATTTATAGACTTAAGTACTCGCCGAAAGAAAATTTATATACAATCACCTATAGCTCACTTTGAATTAATAAAGGAAGGTATTTCAGATTAGAAATTAGTTTGTTTTTTATTGGCTTTATTTTGGTAATAAGACATTTTTCGTAAAAACCTACAGTTTCTTATTTAATTATGAAAAACCGCTTTGAGACATGTATTTTTCTCACGCAAAAACATGATCTTTGATCTTTAATAACTCCGTAAGTATTGATTTAATCAAAAAACTTTATATTACAAATTTTGCTTAAAATTTGTGTTTCTATTGATTGCTGGTGTTGTTTTTATTAAAAAAAAAATCACCCCCCGAGAAGGGTTGGCATCCACCCCCAGGGCAAAAGCGCAAGTTGACACTATGTCACTTTTGTTTCTTAGGGTATCCCCCACCTGCTTACCAATTTTCATTAAAATCGATGGAGGTTCAACGAAATCGGAGGTGAAAACCTACAATGCCTCCACTATAAATATTAAATACAGCTTCGAATCAATTATTCCGCAACGCCGTACAAAAATAATGCGACAATGGAAAAAAATCGAGGATTACAACCCCCTCTTTTTCCGTGGTCCGGGGGGTGATCTGAAACAGTACGGCTTCGGTTCCAAACATTATTTTAGCACTGAAAAGTACTATTAAAAATAATGCCGTCAAAAATTTTTTGTCCATTTTAATAATAAGATTAATTACATGGTATACTCGATTTTTTAAACTGTAAAATTATTTGATTCTGTACGGCGACGTTATTTTTAATATGATATTGTAAAATACAATTGTTATAGAGTATTGCCGTTCAAAAGAAACTGTTCTAAAAAAAATAAACAGAAATACAAAATCTGAAATTTTAAATATTCATAGAATAACATAAATTTTAAATATTAAAATAAAGCAATTTTCTACATTTCTCCTTCGTCTTAAATAGTATTAAGATAAATAAATTAGGAAAAAATTATGCCGTACATTTTAATGCAGAGTAAGTAAAGTTCCGTACCGTTATAGAGCAAAATTGTGTTTTTTTTTGTATGGGAGCCCCCCTTAATTATTTCTTTTATAAAAATGTTACTATTGATTTTTAAATTAAAAATAAAATTGAGTATTTTGTGAACATTTCAGGTGTCTACCTGTTGCCATTATTGATATCGAGCAAAAAATTAAAAAAAAAATCACGTTTGATGTATGGGAGCCCCCCTTAAATATTTATTTTATTTTGTTTTTAGTATTTGCTGTTATAGCGGCAACAGAAATACATAATCTCTGAAAATTTCAAATCTCTAGCTATAGCCGTTCTTGAGTTACAGCCTGAAGACAGACAGACATCGAAGTCTTAGTAAAAGGTATCCGTTTTTACCCTTTGGGTACGGAACCCTAATGAAACAACTATTTTTTAGAAAAAAATCGATATATTTCGTTGTATGGACTTTTCTTACATTTCGTTCTATGGATATTTGCTTGAGTTTTTTTTTCTCCTACAAACCTTTGGACTAACGAAAATGTACGGCATGTAAAAAAACATTAACTATGCATAAGATACTTTCAAAATTAATAAATTTTATGTTGATTCAAATCACCCCCCCCCAAGGACCACTGGAAAAGAGGGGGTTGTAACCCTCGATTTTTTTTCATTATCGCATTATTTTTATACGGCGTTGTGGAATAATTGATTCGAAGCTGTATTTAAACAGTATGAAACTTATGCCGTATTGAATCAAATGACCAAATTTACCATGGAAATTGTCAGAAAATAAAATAAAAATACCGACTTAGTGGCGCATAATTTTTGTACGGCACTACGGGCTTTCTTATTATTTTTCATGTGTCTATCGATGGTAAAAATGCCGTACAGAATCATATGACCAAAATGTACTCACCCTACATGCACTTTTGAATTCTCACCAGCACTCAGTTGGACAGCTTAAGGTGGGTTTACACCAAAAGAACATAGAGCAAGAACAGCACAAGAACATTCTTTCGTATTCGTTTAGTGTAAACTATAATTCGTTACAACATACTTTAGATCGTTTACACCAATCGAATCAACAAGAACATCATGGTCTACTTCTTATCTGTGCCAAATAACATAAAAATTGCTCCAGTAGTTCGCGAGATAAGCCCTTTCAAATAATTTCCCCCGTTTTTTCCAAATTCTCCTATTAGTCTTAGCGTGATAAAACATAGCCTATAGCCTTCCTCAATAAATGGACTATCTAACACTAAAATAATTTTTCAAATCGGACCAGTACCTAGTTCCTGAGATTAGCGCGTTCAAGTTAGCCCTCTCAAATAATTTTCCCCGTTTTTTCCACGTTTTCCTCTATTTCTTCGTTCCTATTAGTCTTAGCGTGATAAAATATAGCCTATAGCCTTCCTCGATAAATGGGCTATCTAACACTGAAAGAATCATCAAAATCCGTTGCGTAGTTTTAAAGATTAAAGGGAACAAAGGGACATGAGGGAAAAAAAGCGACTTTGTTTTATAATAAGTATAGATAACCAAACCCTTCTTTTTTGCTTACTTTATCTATACTTAATATTATAATTCTGAAGAGTTTGTTTGTTTGTTTGAACGCGCTAATCTCAGGAACTACTGGTCCGATTTGAAAAATTCTTTCAGTGTTAGATAACCCATTTATTGAGGAAGGCTATAGCCTATATTTTATCACACTAAGACTAAAAGGAGCGAAGAAATATAGGAAAATGTGGAAAAAACGAGGGGGATTTGAAAGGGCTTATCTCACATACTACTGGAGTAATTTTTGTTATTTGGCACAGATAAGAAGTAGACCACGTGAAGGATTATAGGCTATTTTTTGTGGAGTAATTTGTCTGTGAAATATTTGATTTACGCGGGCGAAGCCGCGCGGAACGTCTAGTTGTTTATAACTTTTGCATTTTTTTTCAGCCCCTCTTGGAATTTTGATAGAATGTTCTAGATGGTATTCCGAATCGACTCAAAACCTGATCTGCATCATGATGCAACGTGATCATGCAACGAAAATTATGATTTTAGTCATAATTTCCGGTGCATGAGATCAGGTTTTGAGGAAAATGGCACTTGTGAACCAGACTAGATGTAGGTATAGCGAGTAATATCGCCCACGGACACCCGAACCATTAAAAAGATTTAAGTGTTGCCGGGCTTTTCAAAAACCTTCCAAGTGCGAGTCAGCCTAACACACGACAGGTTCCGTATCATTTCAGTACCTATAACTATGTTAAACTATTGACTATATGCATCCTAAATAATATTTTTGTAGGTATGGATGTTTGTTACTCTTTTACATGTAAACTACTGAATGGATTTTGATGAAACTTTACAATAATAAAACTTATCATATTATCATTATAATATTATATTAATCAGGAAAATCTATTATCTGCGAGCTACTCTGGAGTGCGCCGCCTGAGTGCCTACCCACACGTACCACAACCACAACCACACCACGTGGTCGGGCGTATATTTCGTATTGTAAATGAACTGGACCATTCACACGTACCACATTTTGCAGTCGTTGTCGACCACTTGTCAGATACCGACCACATCGCAACCACGGCAGACCACATTGCAACCACAACGTTGCGTCGATGCAAAGACAGTATCGACTTTATAAAACGACATTTATCAATCATAAGCTTTTATTTGATGATAAGGATGTAATACGGTTTCCTAGGACAAGTTCTACTAGACATAATTATGCATTTGTTCAATGAAATTGAATATAGGTCAAGTAGCCTATTGCAATAGGTAGGCACCTAAATTGTTCTCAAAATACTCAAGTTGTATATTTTATACTTTAATATTTAATAATATAATTTTAATAGATAATTAAGGGGGGCCTATAACAAATCGCATACAAATCACACATTTTTTACCTATTTTTGCTCTATAATGGTACGGAACCCTTCGTGCGCGTGTCCACTTGGCCGATTATTTAATATTGATCTTTGATTCCTTATACATACTAATTATGGATATAATTATTATGTATAAGGAATAGTATGTATGTCGCAGCCAACTGGTTTAAATAGCCGTTCAATCAAACAGCTAGCCCTTTGACTGAACAACGCCATTTAATCCACAGGTCTAGCTTTTTAATTGAATATTTAAGTCGCTCAAAACGTTTAACACGACAGCTGATTCAAAAGCCGCCGTTTGATTGAATTAGTTCAGCGCTCACCACCGCGGCGCTAGGTGCGTTTTGTTTAAAAAATGGCGTCAACTATGCCGGTGTTTGTGATTGTTTCAAGATAATATTTTTCGGAAAGAAAGAACTAAATATACGTAAATCTCCCAAGAAATTACAAAAAGTTTTCCTATTCTCTCAAATTACATAATTAACTAATGGTCACCTTAGTTAATTTGCCATTTAACCAGTTAGCTAAGCGTCGTCTAGCTGTAGTGTTGAACGTTGCAGTCAACAAGTCGGCTAAACGACGTATAGCCGTGTGATTGAATGGCGTTGTTCAGTCAAAGGGCTAGCTGTTTGATTGAACGTCTATTTTAACCAGTGGGCTGCGACATGTATAAGTGGATACTTCTATACATCTATATCTATACATATTATAAAACAAAGTCGCTTTTTTTCCCTCATGTCCCTTTGTTCCCTTTAATCTTTAAAACTACGCAACGGATTTTGATGATTCTTTCAGTGTTAGATAGCCCATTTATCGAGGAAGGCTATAGGCTATATTTTATCACGCTAAGACTAATAGGAGCGAAGAAATAGAGGAAAATGTGGAAAAAACGGGGAAAATTATTTGAAAGTGCTAACTTGAACGCACTGAACTCTCTGGAACTACTGGTCCGATTTGAAAAATTATTTTAGTGTTAGATAGCCCATTTATTGAGGAAGCTGGAAGGCTATAGGGCATAGGCTATATTTTATCACGCTAAGACTAATAGGAGAATGTGGAAAAAACGGGGGAAATTATTTGAAAGGGCTTATCTCGCGAACTACTGGAGCAATTTTTATGTTATTTGGCACAGATATGAAGTAGACCGCGTAAAGGATTACAGGCTATCGATTTTAATAATTTTTTTAGTGGCTGTATATTTTATACCCGTGCGACGCCGGGCGGATCGCTAGTATAAAATATTACAAAGAACTTTTAAAAGGAAGCATAACTCGGTATCTTCACCAGACAGTCATTCACTACATAGTATAAAACAGTCGCTTTTTTTCCCTCATGTCCCTTTGTTCCCTTAAAAGTTACGTAGTTTTAAATATTAAAGGAATATTTAAAACTACGCAACGGATTTTGATGCGGTTTTCTTTAATAGATAGAGTGATTAAAGAGGAATGTTTATAAGTATAATAACATTCGTTAAATAGTGGAGAAATACTGTTATTTTTGGGGTTTCTAATGTGATGTCGTAAATAATTACATTTTTTTCCGCTTACATTGCAAACACAGGCTGAACCCTACGAGATTAATCAAAATAATGTACCCAGTATTGTAAGTGTACAATACTTGGTACATTATTTTGATTGAATTAGTTCATTCATCATCATAGTGATGAAAAGGTCTACAGAAAACTCCGCGAAGGTATTATATGTCTATCTCTTATCAATATGCCACAATAACATTTTTTTGTCATTTACTTTCAACTTTAAATAATGACTAATAATTTTCAAAGCGATTTTAACCAATACGGCAATAATCCTTATTCAATTAAATACTTTAAGTACATTATTGATTTAATATAGATCTATATGGCCCTAACTTTACATCACATGATTTTAAATGAATATTTTCGAAGATGTTAAAGATTCTAAAATTGCGGGACGTAGCTTTTGCGCCGATACCGACCAATGCGAGTAGTAATTAATATAATAATAATTAAAAACTACTGAATCGATTTTAATCATTTCTTCAGTGAGTGACATAGGCTATATTATATTTTATACCCGTGCGAAGCCAGGGCGGGTCGCTAGTACGAGTACAATATGTTAGGTAAATATTCTCTTATTTATTCTACATATTTTAATAAGTACTAAGTTTTGATTTACAATTATGTAACTATTTAATGTACTTATTAGATTAAGTTACTTGACATTGTAATTTTTGTTACATAGCTGTAAGCCATAACATTGTTATATTATTTTATTTCAAAATTGTAATTTTCCATATTTTTAGTAAAAGATGGCCCCATGCGAGTTTCTTACGCCGGTTCTTCTCGCCGGGTAATATAGTTCTAGAACCGGTGGTAAGCACCGTAGTTTCTACGTTCTTCCGACTTGCAAGTGTATTTTCATGATACCTACTTTGAATAAAAAGATATTTTATTTTAAAATATGTCGGTCGTGTTTCACAAAATATTATGATAAAAATCAAAGCAAAGCCGACTTATTCTTCTCAGAGCTATGCAATTACAAGAAACAAGTAAGCGAGTTATATAAATGTGAAATGTTTGCAAGTGTAAGTTACCGCGCGGCCGCGCTTGGCGGGCGTGTCGTCGGCGTTGGGGCGGCGCGAGCGGCCGCCGCGGCTGCCGGGCCCGCTGGGCGTGCTGCCGCCGCGCCGCTTGCGGCGGTTGGCGTACGTGTCGTCGTAGTAGTCTTCGTCGGACTCCGGGTCCGGCTCCTCGCCCGTCTCCATCTCCTCCATCGCCAGCTCGTCGTAGAACCACTCCTGTACCCAGACCGCATCATATTAACTTTTTGTCCACTATTTGCTATGAGCGTGTTGTGGACTCGATATCGATCCTCCCACCCTGATAGGTGTTCAAAATGAGGACAATTTTTTTCAGTAATTGAATTTAACTCGTAGTGTTAGTGATTATAAAAATGAATGTCTCACTTTAGGGTCATCCTTGGCGGCAGTCTGTGAGCCGTCTCTGCTGTCGTCGCCCGCCAACCCCTCGGGAACTCCGCAGCTGTTTTCACCTTCTCCTATATTTTCTGCGGAATCTGCTGCACTCCATCCCCACTTTGTAGATGACATGGTCATATATTGTCTTTTGGTCTTGCGCCACCTGTAGAACATACACAAACAGGATCACATGTAATACGAGCACTATCCACCCCTGTTGAGGTCATGATGATTGAATTGAAGCTCCTCACCTCTGTGCGGGATATGTGTACACCTGGCCCTCGCGTGCTCCGGGCATTCGCTGTTTTCGTGTCATGAACAAATTGGAATGACTTTGGGCAACACCTGAAAAGTTTATTGTGAGCAATTAAATAAATGTTACATATATTTTTGGTACTTTTTTATTGCTTTTTATTATGAATAATTTGTCCATATTTGGCCTCCTAATTGCCAGATAGGACAAATAGTCGAATGATATATAATAATAATGAATCATGAAAAGGCAATTTTACTCTGATACAGCAAAATTAATATTTTACTACTTTAATGAGAAATAATAGGCATTCAGATTATACCTAGGTAAAGCTAAATATATAGCAAAAGCTTTTAGCAATAGACCAAGTCAATAAATAACGCAGGTCGTAAGCCTCTGTCTGCGATCTGAAAGCTGTTTACTACCTATTGCTAACATACTCCAAAAAGATTAAAATAATAAATTTAAATGATGATTTTAAGTGTTCTTAATAAGCTGTGTTAATAAATCTTACCGGTTTGCGTGTCGATAAAAGGCATCCGCATTCTTCTTTCGGCACATAGTCTTGTATTGAATGTGGAGGAGTTTTCAATAATTTCTTTGTAGCTTGGGTCATTGAGAAAACTGGAAAGTTAATATCTCATGCGATTAAATTATACTGTTTAAACGACGTTTATACTCTAATAAGTAATATTTGTCTTGAAAACAACATAAGTTACTAATTACCTTTCTATTTTAGCTAAATTAGAGGGATTTACGACTTGAATCTCCGCAGCCGCCATTTTGTATATAAAACAGTCCTGAGTGGTCCTGAGTCCACACCATAGAGGAAAATACCTAATACACGGGTCCACACTCCACAGAATACAAATTACTCATAATATTATAAAGGCAGTGAACTACTATTCGTTGTATAAAGGGAGTGCCTCTGCTGCCGACGCCGGCTCCCAAAAATATCAGTAATGGGAACCGGCGGTAAGTATACTGCCGGCAGCAGAGATATAAAACAACGGCTGCCGGCGCTGGCACTCAAAATGGGAGCCGGTGATAATGCGTAAAGCGCTAGGTTCCAGTGCCGATACATAAATTTAAAAAGAAATAATTATAATCTCAAATTAAAATATTATATTCGACTTTACCGACTTCAAAAGGTGAAGGTTAGGTACGGTACCTATTTGTTCGGCTGTGGATATTTTAGTTTTTTGTGATGCATTTTCTTGGCTTAGCTTTACCTTAGCTACCTTTTTTTCAGCTACCAAAAAGTAAGATTTTGCACCACAGCTACAGTTATAAGCCCCGTGGTATACTTCCGAAGGTACTGAACAGAACTTCAGATTCCTTATACATGTTAGAGAGTTTCAGCGTTGTTTAAAAAAGCAAAGATATTGTATTATGCTACTATGCAGATCACATTTATCAGCATCATCATCACCACCATTAACCCATCAAGATTCAAGCCCCATACGAGCACCGGTGATCGCGACAACAATAGAATTTCCAAGAATCCCCGATCGAAGGATTCAAATAATATGCATCCTTACAATAATTTGACTATTTATGACCTTATTATTTTGTACTTTTCGTAGTCCTTAAGCTCAAGACTGATGTTTTTGATCATTATTCTGTCATTTGACAAGCGATGTTTGCCGAATAGGCGCCGGCAGCCTATTCGGCAAACATCGCGTGACTTCGGCAAACTTCGGATTTCGGAAAACGGCGCCGGCAGCCATTACAGCAACCGGAGCCGGCAGCCATTTCGGCAACCGGCGCCGGCAGTGGAGGCACTCCCTATTATAATAAAAATCACAATTCAGTCAAATGACAAATCACAAATGAGAATTCACCGTTGTAGAGAATTCACTACCTATTCATTTTCACAAACTACTAGAGTGCGTTTCATCCAATCATCAAATAGTTCCTTTGCCGTCATGTTGGCACTAATGCAAATTAATGTTGCCACATTACCCTTACTGTGCTACCTTAAATTAGGGGAGATAATATGTTATCCCAAAATGCACTTAAAGAAAATTGTACATAATTCTAACAGCTTTCGCCCGCGGCTCTGCCTGCGTTAACGTCTATACTCTATCCTTCGGGGACCGTTCTTTTTCCCGGGATAACAGGTACCCTGGTCCTTCTCCATACCCCGGACAACGTGTACCTATGAAAGTTTCATTATGATCCGCTTAGTACTTTATGTGTGAAGGCGTAACAACCAAATTCACTTTCGCATTTACTAGCTAAAAGCCAAGCTTCATGAGGGCTGGCGTCATCACACCTTCACTGACTGATGATAACACAATATTAACATGTAAATACTATGTTAAAGCACAGATCAATAGGCGTCATAGTTTGTCCGTAAAGTGTACCACAAAATGTACAGGTTGTGAGATGTACTAGGGCTCGCTTCGCTCACCATGATAATATTATTGTACTAGCTTTTACCCGCGCCTTCGTTCGCGTGTATGTAATTTTCGTTACTAGAAGTGCGTTTCATCAAATAGTTCCTTTGCCATCATGTTGGCATTCTCTGTTAATAACATAAGCATGGTAGACACGCTCTGCAAGTATTCATAAGTTTTACTGTGTTTAAGGGTGATTAAACTGACGCTGGTAACCCTATTTCACTCAGCCGTAATGGCGGCAACCCGAGTTTAATGGAATTATTGGGGCCTAGTTACGTTTTTCACGTTCACAAAACTCTTTCACTCTTAGCACCATCATTGTTTCACCACTCCTGAATGTTTTCGGCATGATTTTCTCACGAAATCACAGTAAAACTTATGAAAACTCGCAGAGCATGTCTACCTTGTTTACATTATTGACAGACAGGAATGCCAACATGACGGCAAAGGAACTATTCGATGAAACGCATAGGACATAAAACGGTCCATTCACTATCCTGCATTGCAGTCCGCCGTGTAGGCCTGCAACACCATTCACTATCCTGCATAAGCCGCCGTGCAGTCCGCCGGCTATAAATGCAGCAGCCCTAGCACGGCGACCAGTAGAAATGCGAAAGTATAGACAAATCACAAACTGTGGACATAAACTTAAGGTGTCGTTCCGATCTTTACCGCGGCTAATCGCGACCGACAAAAATTCAATTAAAATGCCACTTTATGACAGACTATAGTATAAGTCATAAAGTAGGATATTATTTGAATTTTTAAGACTATAGTCTGTCATAAAGTGGCATTTTAATTGAATTTTTCGGAACGAAAAAAGAGCGGAACGACACCTTAAATTTATCTCCACATTTTGTGACTATAGTCTGTCATGAAGTGGCATTTTAATTGAATTTTTCGGAACGAAAAAGGATCGGAATGGCACCTTAAGTTTATCTCCACAGTTTGTCTATACTTTCGCATTTCCACTGGTCGCCGTGCTAGCCGCTAGGGCTACATGATAGTGCATGGTGTTGCAGGCCTGCACGGCGGACTGCAATGCAGGATAGTGAATGGTCCCTTTAACACCCTCATTGTTGCCAAAACCAAAATTTGAAACTTCTATGACCTTTGTTGTGAATGACAAATAAAAAGGACTATAAATCTCACATCGGTTACAAGACGTAAAATATAGTGATAACTAAAAATATATTTTTTACCTTATTTATTAATTACTAGAATATAATACGCCAATTTTTCCCCGATATAAATATTTTAAAGCAACACAACATTCTGGCGACTGGCAACTCCATTATTACGTCAAGCTTGTGACTGGTCATCGCTGGACGAATCGTGGAACTGGCGCATTTTCAGTAATAGGTGATTGGAGATCTCCAAATAATACTGAGATTATTGGTTACCGTGTTTTTAATAACTTTAGCCGCGGTCCGCGACTAACATTTTATTTAAGTTAGTGAAAACATTAATAAATAAGTTAAAAGAAAGATAATTAAAGTTTGTCGAGGTTGCAAGGACAACAACAAGGAATACAAGATGTCCGTTTGCTTCTTTGTGCCAGCGTAAGTTGATACAAATCAGTATACAAATAAACGAGTTATACTTTGTTAAAGTGACAAAAAAATTAAAAATCAGCCAAGGGCGAGTTGGACTTGTGCACAAAGCATTTCGTACCTTTAAAGAGCAAAAACTTGTGTTTATTTTATTGTATGGGAGCCCCCTTATTTAATAAAGTATTTTATATTTAGTTATTAATTATTTAAGTGTAAATATAATAATTGAGTATGTTGTGAATATTTCAGGGCTTACCTGTTGCCATCATTATTTTGCTCATTCATACTAATGCATTAGTATCAATGAGCAAAAATGGCAAAATAATCACGTTAGTTGTATGGGAGCCCCTCTCTCTAGCAATAACTGTTCTTGAGTTACAGCCTGGAGATAGACGGACAGACATCAAAGTCTTAGGAGTAAGGTTCCGTTTTTACCATTTGGGTACGGAACCCTAAAAAGAAACATTCTTGTAGTAATGAATTTATATTTTTAGTTGCCTTTTGTTATAATATTATATTACATAATATTGACGGTGGAATGAAAAAAGTTAGCAAGCGCCAACATTGCTACTTTTACAACAGAGCCGTTTAAAGATTAATTTTATTTTAAAAATCTTTCTGTGAAATAAATTGTACAATAAAATATTGTTCAATATTATTGTAGGTCTATGAGCCCGCTGAGACTATTATAATCAATAGAGAAAAATTGCTGATTCCGAATATATAAAAAACTAATTTTGACCTCTAGTGTCACTTGGTAACTTTTTTCATTCAAACCATTGATATTATGTATGTACTAGAGTCTACAATGGTATTATTTTGTGTTGAGCAGCTCTAGTTGTAACTTTTTCAGCTACTCTACTCCGTGCATGTTGCAAGGCTACTTACTCCTTTATCACAAATATATAAAAGTTTTGTGACTTTTGACCTCTTTTCTTTATACCTATATATAAAATAAAAAAATACTTGCCAGGATCCTACCCTGGGTCCAGCATTGCCAGACGTCCCGATTTTGGCGGGACGTCCCGATTTTTTCATCAAAATTAAATGTCCCGCGCGGGACAGGCTCAGTCCCGCTTTTCGGGGAAAGCCCGAACGTACATACAACGTACTGAGAAAGAAAGGTGCGTAATGAAGATAAGAGTGTGGGAGGTAGAGGGGTGGATTTTCTTTGGCTACTTTAGCTATCTTTTGTCACGTAAAGGTTATTTTAACGCAAATAAAAAGATAAAAATTAAAAAAACTTTTGATTTTATACCCTTTTTCTTGCTTTGTCCCGCTTTTGACTGAAGAATCCCGCTTTTTCACTCAAAAAGTTCCAAAATCCCGACTTGGCACAAAAAAAATCTGGCAACGCTGCCTGGGTCACACTCCCAAGTTTTGTATACTGGCTGTATTGTGTATATTTATGCCTCTTAGAATCTTTACATAGTAACTAAATGTACTTCAGAATAGAAACAACCGTAACTTTAAAAGATCTGTGACTTGAAAAGTAAATCAGCTGTTTCATACAAAAATGGTAATTGAGGCACCTCAGTGTAAACAGAAGATAATATTTTAAAGTAGGGCTTTAGTTCAGAAATAAATTAATTGGTCAAAGTCTCAAATTAGAGTATATACCTAGTACCTACAGTTACAAAGTATTTTGTTTTTGTCTGTCAAGTGACTATTCTAACAATTCAAACAAAAACAGTACTATGTTATACAACTAAGCATTATGTCCGTAATTAAACAATCAAAACAAAAAAATTTAAACACAGATTATTATAATAGTATAAGGCCCTTTTGTAAAAGTTAAATAAAATGTTATCTAAACAAACAATGTGTAGACAACAAAAATATACCTATTGGAGATTCAGATCAATAATAATATCTACCTAATGCTACCAATTTCAATTTCCTCTACTATTTACACCACGCTATAAATAGTAACAACAACATGTCACATATTGTGTATTACTGTATAACCCCGAAACCCCCTATATACTAAATTTCATGAAAATCGTTGGAGCCGATTCCGAGATTCCAATTATATATATATATATATATATATATATATATATATATATATATATATATATATATATATATATATATATATATATATATATATATATATATATATATATATATATATATATATATATATATATAATATATAAATATGTATGTATATATTTTCTTTTGTTTTTAGTATTTGTTATAGCGGCAACAGATATACATAATCTCTGAAAATTTCAACTCTAGCTATTACCGTTATTGAGTTACAGCCTGGAGACAGACGGACAGACAGACGGACAGACAGACAGACAGACGGACAGACAACGAAGTCTTAGTAATAGGGTCCCGTTTTTACCCTTTGGGTACGGAATTCAGCTATTTAATTATTAATTAATTTCCAGTTTGTGCGGTATTGACAGGAGTTTACTATTCACTATCAGTCTATCACTAATGTGTGTGTGTGTGTGAGGCAGGGAGCAGAGCGCGGCCGGCGCCGACGACGCGGACGGCGACTGCGGCCCCGAGGACGCCATCCAGACCGAGAGCATCTACACCACGCTGCAGAACTATTGGCAGAAGGTCAACGACGACCTCAAGAACGTCACGCCCGTGAGTACTGAGTACCCGCCGCCCACCCGCGCTCCACTCGCATATTACCATTCATTTTAATAATCATCGTTACATCACGTTAACGTACACGGCCCACGGAAGTCGCGATGCCGTGATAGTATATTATAATCGAGTCGCGCGTCGACAGGACGACTTCAAAACGCAAGTGCTGCCGCTGGCGCGGATCAAGAAGATCATGAAGCTGGACGAGGAGGTGAAGATGATCTCGGCGGAGGCGCCGGTGCTGTTCGCCAAGGCCGCCGAGATCTTCATCCACGAGCTCACGCTGCGGGCCTGGGCGCACACCGAGGACAACAAGCGCCGCACGCTGCAGGTGAGCGCCGACACGGGATACGATCCCCCGGATCGAGCTACTCGCTTCGATGCCGATCCCGTCCGATACGGCCGTGTCGAAACTAGTGTAAGGAGTGTGGTGTTGTGTTGCAGCGCAACGACATCGCGATGGCGATCTCGAAGTCGGACCAGTTCGACTTCCTCATAGACATCGTGCCGCGCCACGAGGTGAAGCCGGCCAAGCACGAGCCGCCGCGCCCCCCGCCCGCCGGCGCCTCCACCACACCCGCCACACCCGCCGCCGACCCGGTACCATACTCGACACTACATTCAAAACCAATATGAACTTAGCAGTACATTATAAGATATTAGCGGGGTACAAATTCGCACCAGAATAATACTTTTACGTGCTAGGGTTCGAAGGATTTGTTGACTCTTTTGAAGACTCATCAGTCATCACTAACACGTCTTGGCCTAAAGTCTAAACAGTAAACACTAAGCACTAACAATGTCCTAGGTCGTAGCCAAGTCGTAGGTTTCTCTGGTATCACTCTCGAATCTTGATCACAAGTTTTCACTTCCTGATAGCTCAAACTGAACTGATTCACTGGCTTGCCTGCCTGCGGTTATTTATACGGGCCGAGGCGAGTCCCAGACTGTTCCAGAAAGTTCCTTTCTAGAACGTACCCGAATGTTTCTGGAAGTTTAACGCCATCTAGTATCGGTTTCATGTTGTCTGTAACCCGAGTGGTTCCACTGGTTGACGCTAGCTGGCACTGTATGTCCGTAACAATAAGGGCCAACGTTAAGGCTGGTTTTAGTGTCACGCGGACCGTCGGTACGGATCGCTCCGTATAAATGCAATATATATTACGCTCTAAGGAGCGTTTTAGAGTAATGCGGAGGGGTCCGTACGGACCCGTCCGCATTACTCCTTACTTCATACAAATCGATCTACGGAGCGATCCGTACCGACGGCCCGCGTGACACTAAAACCAGCCTGAAACTCGCGCGGGCGCACGCTCGCGTGTGTATAAATGAAAAATAGTATGGGCAGCGTCGTCGCCCGCGTCCGCGCTCCGTCGCACGCGCCTGCGCTGCCCATACTATTTTTCATTATACACACGCGAGCGTGCGCCCGCGCGAGTTTATAACGTTGGCCCTAATAATTACGAGTGGGCTCCGCAGTCAGCACCTAGTAATGTTCGCCCCGCTACTTGCAACCCTCTTGCGGGAGAACATTGCTAGCTGGTTTCGAATATCTACCTACGAGTTCCAGTGCTATTTAGTACGCGTTAAACCCTTCACGCGGGTAAATCCGCAAAAAAGTTGAATGTTGTATTAGTTAATTAATTAATGAAAACGATAATTGGGACGTGTGTGTGTGAGTGCAGGTGGCGCCGCCGGCCGCCAGCGCGCCGCAGCCGCACTACATCGTGCAGCCGCAGATGGTGCAGGTACGACACGACCGCTGCTATGTGTTAGCCCCCGGGACCGGAGGTGCCTACGTGTTTTCGAGACGGAGCCTACAATGATGTGCCAATCGCTTTTCAGGGCGGAGGCGGAGGGGGTGGCGGCGGGGGGGCGGCGCACCCGGTGGCGCTGGTGCAGCAGCTGGTGGGCGGGGAGAGCGGACAGCTGCAGCTGACGCAGGCGCAGCTCAACATGATCCGCCTGCAGGTGCAGAACAACCCCGGCCAGCCCGTGCTCATCCAGGCGCAGCCGCACTCGCCGCAAATCATACAGGTGCCCCTTTATTTTCGACAAAGAAATAAATAAAGCAACTGCTCGTCGTCTTAGGTTATAGCTGGTTTACACGTATTAAGTAGATAAGTAGTCAACTAAATTTTAAGTTATGACTTTATACTTAACTAATGCCCGTTTTCACCAACATCACCTAAAATTTTGGTGTCCCTTAAGCCAATATAAAGTCTCCCGCAAACGATCAAACATCAAACCGTCAAACACGTCAAAACACGTAGTAAATCCAAATTTTCTTCAAACGCGTCAAACACGTAGTTTATATGGTGTTTGACGTGTTTGACGTGTTTGATGTTTGATCGTTTGCGGGGCACTTAAGGCTGTCACAGACAGCTATAATGTATATTTTTACATTATAGCTATTGTGTACGATTTCTATAGAAAGATGTAACGTGCTATATTATACATCTTTACATTACCTGCTCTGTCTGTGATAGCCTTTAAGGGTGTCACACACAGCAGGTAATGTATATTAATATACATTACATACCCGGGATGTATAGCTTTACATTATATTAATGTATCACACACACTTGATGCACATTTCAGCTGCTGAGGTGTTATACAGGCTGTTCTTATTTTTAATGTCGTAATACTATGGACCCTTCGAGTAACTTGCTATTAGATTTACTAGATAGTTCATCAGAAGATGATTCGATTTGTGATTTTGATGCGCGCAATTGTTACAATATGTGCTCAAAACAAAACGATGTGGATTGAAGATATTTGATTGAAAATTTAGGCTCTGGGGAACAGACTGCCTGCAGTGCCTGCCGTGAAGTGATGTGCTGAGGTGGTAACACTGTGTGTCTCTGTCTATCATACATAAAATAATCACAGAAATTTTTGAACATCCTATGAAGAGAAGAGATGTATATTTTACACGGAAATGTATTGAGATGTATTGAGATGTATCAAAATATAAATGTATATTTTCATATAGCTCTGTATCTTAAGATACGAAGATGTAAAAATATACATTATAGCTGTTGTGTGTGGTCTCCTGACGATTTCTATAGAAAGATGTATTGAGATGTATCGTGCTATAATATAAATCTTTACATTACCTGCTCTGTCTGTGACAGCCTTTAAGGGGCACCTAACGTCAGTTTTGTTTTCACCGACGTTTAAGTGACACTGACACCTAAACCATAATAATTTTGGGGGGTGGATTGACAACCCCGTAACTCTTAGGTGACGTATATTTTGAGTAAAACAACCTATTAAGCGATTCATCCGTCAAACCATTACGGTGCGTCCACATTTGTATCATTTGCGCGATCAGATCCCCGATCAGATCTCCGTCGCGTATCATCGAAGCGTGTCAAAATGATACGCGTATCATGATACGCCCCGATCG
Source organism: Polyommatus iphigenia (assembly GCA_963422495.1). Taxonomy (NCBI): domain Eukaryota; kingdom Metazoa; phylum Arthropoda; class Insecta; order Lepidoptera; family Lycaenidae; genus Polyommatus; species Polyommatus iphigenia. The sequence continues at coordinate 18,003,595 of OY730190.1, read as the reverse complement.
CTATTAACCGCGTATCTGATACATGCCGTATCAAATACTCGCATGATCGGCAGAATGATCTAATAGGCGTCCACACTATGACACGCATACTTGATACGGCGCGATGATCGCGACGGAGATCTGATCGCGCAAATGATACAAATGTGGACGCACCGTTAGATGACGTTTATAATTTACAGGATCAATTGACGACCCCGTACACTTAGGTGACGTGTGTGGCGACGACGACGACGTTGACAATGAACCTGTTATAGAATGGCCGTCTCATATTTTACTTGTAAAATAGCGAAGTCCCTTACATATTTATCACAAACCTTCCTCTTTAATCACTCTATCTATTAAAGAAAACCGCAATTAAAGGGAACAAAGGGACATGAGGACAGAAAAAGCGACTTTGTTTTATATACTATGTAGTGTATACGTCACCTAAAGTATAGTTTTCACAGAGCCAGTACTGGCTGCCAATAAGACTGGCAGCCAGCGTTGGCTTGATATTTGCTTTGTGTGAACAGTTTTTCAAGCCAGGCCAACGCTGGCTGCTAACACTGGCGGGAATTATAGAGCGCCTGTCTATTTTTCTAGTCAGTGACCTCCGCCCGCTTACCCCTCAACACCCGCGCCAGTGTTATATGTCTCTGGCCAATCACTGGCGAACGTTTGTACGGTGTATATTTGTTTGGAATTTCTGCGACAAAATGCCGAGAAAATTAAACGAAGAGGATACTTTAAAATTTATACCACTTTATAGCACGAATGCTTGTGGAATAAGCATTGTGATGCATTAAAAAATAAAGAAATGCGCGCTTCGGCATTCGATCAATTCGTGTAGGATCAACTCAAAAGGATCTTCTAATCTTAGTTGCAACAACAACAAGGCAGAAGCTCAAGTTAGAAGTCTATCGCTTAACCTTTTTTTTTTATCCAAAGTAGTTTCGTTTTCTTTTTTCTAATATTGCAATTAACTGTTCTCATAATAGTGCAGAGATTTTGCTAAAACATTTCTTTTCCAACAAACTTTACCGCATTATTTGTGGCAGTGCAAACGAAAAGGTACCTTGTTGCGACATTTAGTAACCGAGTTACATGAGTTTTTGTGGATGCTGGTGAAAAACTGCCAAAATGGGTTTATGTTATAATTGGGTTCTTTACATCCTAAGGAACAGGTGTGTTCAAGAATATCAGTAAAATTATGTTTTTAAGTATATTTCTTCGACCATAAAGTTTAGTAGTCAGGGTACCTTGTCGCGCCACGTCTTAAAAGCGTTTAAAATTTGGATGATTTTATCAAAATTTCCATCGCGGGTAGTCAAATGCCTCTTTCTAAGATACGTTATATGATCGGTTTATATCAAAATGATTTGTTGAACCAATAAAAAAAAATATGTTTTTATAAGAAAGCATTCAAATTGCGTGACTCTGGTAATGAACGTAGAAGCTTAACTACTTTTTTAATTAAATACTAAAATCTACCGAAACCACACGAAGGTCACATCATGAGGTGTTTCTGTATTAATAATAATCGTTCATCTCAAATTAAGCCAATGAAAAATTGAGAAGTTGAGTCTTTCGTCCCACAAAATATGTTCATTCCGGTATAGTAGAGCGAATGGCTATAAGAAGAGAATTTTTATTTATTTGTCATCCACCGTTTCATTTATGCTTTATTATACATAATATTATTATACTTGGTTACGTTAGGGTCGTGTGATCCTGACGCAGACTTAACACGTTTTGCCTATTACCTATAATACCCAAGAAAAGCACAGTGCCGCTAAAGAAGTTTTTAAACCTTACTAAACAAAATGGTTATGAGTTATGACTTATGAGTTATGACTGATCATAATTTCTGTACCCTACTTCGATGTTTTTATCAGCAAACAAAAGAATATAAAGGAAAGTCGCTGAATGAAAAAAATATCGAAAATTCGCTTGTAGCCACTAATTGTCCCACTCGGATGCACATATTTTATATGCTTTGCACAAACCTACGCGACCACGCGACTGCGAAGCGGTTTGTGGTAAGCATAATGGGACAAAAGATTAAAGTACTCGAAAAATTTAGTTGACTTATTTTTCTGGTTTTACTCTATTTATGTCAGATAATGACTTGGCGTGATAAGGTACCCAGTTTAGTAAAATGTCAAATTTTATGTTTTACACGATTAAAACGGTAGTTTTTATATATAAAAATACATTTATTTGTGCAATTATTATACTAAATAACATTTTGGTAGAAATATTTCTTGCATTAAGGGTACAAAATAGTAATTTACGCGTTTAAGTTACTAAAGTTTAGTAAATGACGCGACAAGGTACCCTAGTTACGTTTCCATACAAAAGTTTCGACCGAGTCACTAAACTTTATTATTTAAAAAACTGCGTTAACACCATTTCGATGATACCACTGTGGCACAGCATGTTAAATATAGTTTAATCTCGTGATATAGCATCAATATACAAATAATTTTGTTGATTTTTAATATTGTAAGTGTCCGTTTTTGTAATTATTGAAAAATTCGGTATTTATTAAATTTCTTCATAATTAGGTATACGGTTTTCTTACATTCAATCATTTCAAAATGCCTTAGAATATGTAACTCTACTGAGAAATTAACAGTTTTTATCGCATTACTTTACGAATTGGGTATAATTAGTACTTTCGTGTTTCTTCGGCCCTTGCATGTGCAGCCTAAGAAATCAAAATAATTAAAATGTTTATTTAGACAATTCACATTTATTATAATTCTTTAATTTCCAAGGATTATGATTATACCCTTCACTATGTAACTTCGAAGTAGAAGTGTGTTTTTTACCATCATAAACTTTAAGTGCAACTTTCTCAACTTGTGCATTTCGGAAGTCGGAATTTCAAAAATTTATAAAAAAATAGTGGTTCCACCTACAGCCATAATTTTTTTTTGTATTAATAGCAAAATTAATCTACTTTTTGGAATTATGCATAACTCAATACCCGTGACAAGGTACTTTTTCGTTTGCACTGCCACATTTTTTAATTGCAAACTTGTGGACACCTGAAGAAAAATCTGTAAATGCGATGGCCTCGTCTAAACAACGGGGGCCAAGCCAATGCTGGCTTCTGCAAGACTGGCGCCAAGAATATTGGCTCTGTGTTAACTATACTTGAGTTACGGGGTTGTCAATTCATCAAGAACAAAACTTGCGTTAGGTGCCCCTTATATTGGCTTATGGGACACCTAAATTTTAGGTGTTGTTGGTGAAAACAAGCATAAACTAACTAAATTTCAACTTGCTTGGCAACATCGTTGTGTCATATATCCCTTTTCAAATCAATCTAAGAAAAAAGGGATGACACTACGATGTTGCCACTTTTTAATTTCTTCACTTTTTTGACAGATTATACTTGCTACTAAATTTTGTGTTTACATGCAAATAATAACTTAAAATTCAGATAACTACTTATCAACTAATTACGTGTAAACCAGCCATTAGGTTCACCGATCGGCGATCCAGTACTAATAATATGATGTCACAAATAACAAAGCACAAAAACATGCCTTCATTTATTTTTAATGAGTTCAATATTTTAACAAATCCAAACTTGTCGAGGTATCCTTTAGTTTCATGTTATTTATATTCTGTTTAATTTTAATTTTAGGAAGTATATTATGCCCTCTGGATATGTTGTGTGTTGTAACAGTGGTGGGGTGTTGCAGGTGTCGTCGCAGGCGCCGCACCAGCCGCAGCAGATCTTCCTGGCGCAGGTGGCGGCGCAGGACGACACCTAGTGCCGCCCCCTCCCTCCGCCTGGCCCTACTATTATAATACGTTAATGTTAGAGATCAACTACGATAACATGGCGCGCCCCTCCAAAATTCAAAACGTTTGAAGTGCGTTGTCAAAACGTTTGAAGTGCGTTGTCTTGCGCGGTCGGCTAGTTATGATTAGTTGACCAACAAATCTTGGTAATAAGTGACATTAAGTGAAATATTATGTGTACTGTGATTGGCTGAATACTTACTAGTTACATACAAACTCTTTCATAAGGATGTGACTACACACATTGAAACAGTCATCTGGAGGGGCGCGCCATGTTATCGTAGTTGATCTCTACTACCCACTTTGTTGTATTTATTTATTACATACAGTATACACACACTGAGAGACCCAATTCGGTCTAAACTTTAATATTTATTACTAGATGAGCCGGTGAACTTCGTATCACTCCCCTCCTAAATCCTAATAATATATATTATATACCTTCCCTGGACTTCCACGGATATTTAAAGACTAAAATTATCCAAACCGCTTCAGTCGTTCTAGAGTTTTATCAAGACTAACAAAATTGAAATTCCTTTCTATTTCTATATAAGACGATTTAATACAATAATTATTGCAAGTTACACAAACAACGCACTATTATGAGTTAACTTATGACTTACGGGCTACAGCTCGCCGGCCGCTGGCTGATGTTTCAAAATGTACAAACGGTCATGACACTCGAACTCGTGTTATAGTAGGGGAGGGGAAGGTGCTATTTGTGTAGTCACTCGAGCGTCATGGAGACCTAGTAGGTTTTTTATATTAGGTAAAACTGATAAAAAAATAATACGAGCGTTTTTTATTTTAGCGGTAGGTTCAGAAACTGCAGCCATTTTAAAGTTTTGAAAAAGAAAATATATTCAGAAAATTGCTTATTTAGGTAAATTATAAATATATTTTAGACAGCAAGGACTAAATCATTTAGTTCAGTGCAAAATAAAATATCTAGCGAAGCTTAGTTATGAAAATATGAAGCTTTATTTTTTTATATTTTAAAATGTCCCTACAGGCTTACCTGACCTTTGAATCGTCAGTGCTTTATATGGAAGCTTCTTTGGGGTATACTAAACATGGGTATACCTTCTCCTATCTTAATCTGACAGATCCGATGAAATTTTAATATTTAAAAAAATTTAACCCACCACGTGAGAAATCTGATTTCTATACCATGATAACTTGACACGTGTCGGAAGCCTATAAAAGCTTAATCTGACACGCTCGAGCTTATCCCGAAATCCCCTCTTCCCCTCCCCAACTATTAGGGCGCATTTTCATTAGTCGTTAACTCGTACGGTATACAGCATGCGGGGAGTCTATGACAACTAATTGACAACTAATGGCGCATTGTCACTGGTCGTGGCATGCGTTTCAGAAATCTCCCGCACCCCGCATGCGGGCCCTATCGACCAGTGAAAATGCGCCATTAGGGTTGCGGTTGTACTAATATTATGTATTCTGTGTATGGAGGGTATATGAAAGGAGGAATATCTCTGTATGTAAAAAGTGTCCACTGAAATGCGTTAAATTAGGTTTTAAACATGTTAATAAGGTGGCGCTACAGTAGCAACAATTAAATCATTTAGCAACTTTTATTTCAGCTATTCTAGGTTATATTTTTCAAAATATATTGGTATTAACCCAGTAATTCTAGTGATAATTTATATTCCAGTAATAATTTATATTTTGTCACCAACGGCTACATTCATTCCTACACTCCATAATTCATTCCATACCCTTTGGCTGCAGCTAGCGCCACTCGTGGAGGATTTTTCAACTGTTATTTACTGCGTACAGCTGGACACTCATTCAAATATCCCCCATATAAGATAGTTCTCCTTTCATATACCCTCCATAATTCTGTGTTAAGGGCAACAATGAGCAATATTTGACATTATAATTATTGTTTCAAGTTTCAACTCCTTTTGATTGAACGTAAACGAAAATTATATGGTTTAACTTGGGTTTTACTTAAAAAAACTTGTAGATAATAAAATAAGTTTTTCAATAAAAATAATTTTTTACTTATAAACATATTTTTTAACATAACTTTCCATTCATAAAAATAGTTACGCAATAGAGACGCTACACGATGTCTCATGTCGTCCTTTATCTCGTCTATCGAGGCTATTTCTCACCGTGTGACGTGTCAGACGGGTCAGACGGGGACAAAACATCGTGGAAGCCTTCCCGTTGTATAAATATATTTTTAGCAGGACGGGGAACACAAAATCAATATACCGGTGCTTCTTTTTTAAACACAAAATACAATCTTATTTTATAAATTATAAAGTAATCACCGAGGTTAAAGGTAAATAGAATTTCAACAATTATTTAAATCGGCGACAATCACCCGCTGCATTATTGAAAGGCGATAATGTAATAGTGCACGATGTACCCGGGTCCCGGGCTAGCGCGTGTCGGGCTGGCGCGCGCGGTGCGGTGCGGCGCGCAGGTCGTCGCGCAGCAGCGCCAGCAAGTCGCGCTTCTGTCGGCAGTCGTGGCGCAGCACGCCGCGCGCCGCCGCCCGCACTCCGCGCTCCCACGCCGCCGTCGCCTCGCCGCACCTGCACACCGGGCTAGCGCGTGTCGGGCTGGCGCGCGCGGTGCGGTGCGGCGCGCAGGTCGTCGCGCAGCAGCGCCAGCAAGTCGCGCTTCTGTCGGCAGTCGTGGCGCAGCACGCCGCGCGCCGCCGCCCGCACTCCGCGTTCCCACGCCGCCGTCGCCTCGCCGCACCTGCACACCGGGCTAGCGCGTGTCGGGCTGGCGCGCGCGGTGCGGTGCGGCGCGCAGGTCGTCGCGCAGCAGCGCCAGCAAGTCGCGCTTCTGTCGGCAGTCGTGGCGCAGCACGCCGCGCGCCGCCGCCCGCACTCCGCGTTCCCACGCCGCCGTCGCCTCGCCGCACCTGCACACCGGGCTAGCGCGTGTCGGGCTGGCGCGCGCGGTGCGGTGCGGCGCGCAGGTCGTCGCGCAGCAGCGCCAGCAAGTCGCGCTTCTGTCGGCAGTCGTGGCGCAGCTAGCGCGTGTCGGGCTGGCGCGCGCGGTGCGGTGCGGCGCGCAGGTCGTCGCGCAGCAGCGCCAGCAAGTCGCGCTTCTGTCGGCAGTCGTGGCGCAGCACGCCGCGCGCCGCCGCCCGCACTCCGCGTTCCCACGCCGCCGTCGCCTCGCCGCACCTGCACACCGGGCTAGCGCGTGTCGGGCTGGCGCGCGCGGTGCGGTGCGGCGCGCAGGTCGTCGCGCAGCAGCGCCAGCAAGTCGCGCTTCTGTCGGCAGTCGTGGCGCAGCTAGCGCGTGTCGGGCTGGCGCGCGCGGTGCGGTGCGGCGCGCAGGTCGTCGCGCAGCAGCGCCAGCAAGTCGCGCTTCTGTCGGCAGTCGTGGCGCAGCACGCCGCGCGCCGCCGCCCGCACTCCGCGTTCCCACGCCGCCGTCGCCTCGCCGCACCTGCACACCGCACACCTCTACACTAGTCATTGTTCAAGAAATTGTGTTCTAAACAAGATGTTTGTGTAAACAACGTTGTCCTTGAAACCATCAAATGAGCCCGTCAAAATGAACAACTTTTTCTATGAGAACAATGCTGGGAATTAAAAAAAAACTGTCTTCATACCCCTACAAATTGCCGATCCGGGCATCCGTATGGGTATGAAGACGGCATTTTTTTGAGTTCCCAGCATTGTTCTCATAGAAAAAGTTGTTCATTTTGACGGGCTCATTTGATGGTATCAAGGATAATGGTGTTTACACAAACACACTGTATACTATTTTTCTCCTCGACGGAGGCGGAAAACGGCAACATCGATCGGTAAGCGCAGGGGGAAGAATCAAGAAAGTTGACGTTTTCCGCCCGGAGGTGAGAAAATGTATTTTTTGTCTAGGTTTTGCAGGTACCAATCCATACTTACTAAATGTAAATGGCGGATTAGTGCCAAGATTATTTTATTTGTGAAAATTGTTATAAAAACTTAGAAAGATTTAGACAGGATAAAGTTGAGGAATCGATATTAGTAAACTGCAAATGTCGTTTCTTTATAATTTCAGGTGAGATAAACTATTGTCTTAGATTTTAGACAAACAACAATTACTAATTGTAAAAGTGTAAGAGCGTGTTAAATAAAACAAAACTTTATAATTTCAGAGCAACAATTTTTGGTTTATTTTGAAAATCCTCAATCATTTATCTTATATACATATTATAAACTAACTGTGCCCCGCGTTGTTACCCGCGGTTTAAGGGAAATCACTATCACTACATAGTATAAAACAAAGTCGCTTTTTCTGTCCTCATGTCCCTACAGCCTACTCCCTAGTTTGTTCCCTTTAATCTTTAAAACTCTGCAACAGATTTTGATGCGGTTTTCTTCAATAGATATATTGATTAAAGAGGAAGGCTTATAATGTTATAAGTATAATTACATCCATTAAATTTATAGTGGAGAAATACTGTTATTTTTGAAGTAGAAACCTAGGACACAAGCGTGTTACTGTCATAGCCTAGGTAAGGGAATGATTCTGGTTGGAAAAGTCGAAAGTCCGCGTGGACCTCAGCTTATAGCGTGCGGTGGTTCCCGTTTCCATGTAGGCTACATTACTGCAACAATTCCACGACAAAGTTGCTTCCGCGGTACGCATGCTTCAAACTTCAATTTTAACAGACAGACAGACACGTCAAACTTATAACACCCCTCTTTTTGCGATGAGGGTTAAAACTGGTGTCTAATTTCAACACTTCACAATACTTCTTGAAAGTTCTCTAAAAAACCATAAATAATTTTTGATCTTGTACGTATGTGAGTCTGGGATACTTGAAATAAATGATTATTATTATTATAAAAGAATCCTTACCACTTATAGAAACGAATTCGTACTACCGCCAGTGCGACCTAGGTGACGTTCAGCGCCATCTATCTTAATTTTAAGAACATTACGCATAAACACGGGGGTGTTTATGCGTAATGTTGTTAAAATTATTAAGATAGATGGCGATACAAAGTAAGTTAGAAAGTAGCATATTATGTCCTTTCTCAGGCTCTAGACTTTCTGTGTACAAAATTTCATCACAATCGGTTCAGTAGTTTTGGCGTGAAAGTGAGACAGACAGACAGATGTTATACTATCGCATTTATAATACTAGTATAGAGAGCTGTTAGCCACGACTTTTTCTGTGTCTATTTCATTGATGCATTCATTTCGACCAATACCACAATATATATTAGTTGTACCAACCAATACTTGATTCTTATTAGGTATAAAAACGATTATTGTGCTAGCTATTCTTAAAAGATAGACATTTACTATCACAGACATTTTTTGTAGATATCATATTTTAAAGAGGAATAATTCTTCCATACAATATATTTTTTGGGTATCCTGGACCGTTTTTGCAGCGCACGCAACGGAGCTTCCGTTGCGCGCTCAAAGATGAATAATTTTCCCCGTTTTTTTCCATATGTTCCTCAGTCCTCTGTTTCTTCGCTTCTAAAGGTCACAGCGTGATGTTATATAGCCTATAATGTTATAATATAGCCTTCCTCGATAAGTGGGCTATCTAACACTGAAAGATTTTTTCAAATCGGACCAGTAGTTCCTGAGATTAGCGCGTTCAAACAAACAAACTAACAAACTCTTCCGCTTTATAATATTAGTATAGATAGTATAGATAAAAAACTTTTCCGGATTTTCTTGTCTCTAAGAAAAATCATTGATTTTTTCAATGACCATAGAACAGATGACATACAGACCAATGGAAAAATCACGAACAAACTTTGCTTTTGTTAAATAAGATAATCGGCCAAGTGCGAGTTGGACTCGTGCACTAAGGGTACTTATAGAGCAAAATTAGGCCAAAATTTGTGTTTTTTCATTTTTGTATGGGAGCCACCCTTAATTTTTTATTTTATTTTAATATTATTATTTAATACCTATTAAAGTACACATAAAACTGTGGATTTTGTGAATTTTAAGTACCTACCTATTGCCATTATTGATATAGAGCAAAAAAGGCCAAAAAAATCACATTTGTTGTATGGGATTGTATTCACTTGCATACAAAAGTAAGACTTTCCGTTGCTCACTCCTCCGTTTCGTTACTAACTCAGTGAATAACTCACAAAATATGTACGATCACAGAATACATACTAGTACCTTACGGTACAGAAGTCTCACTCCCGAGTTTAGGTATAATAAACGCAAGCGTCCGGTCACCGGACTAGTCTCAATAGGCTGGCACTCGCTCGACTTGTCGCATACGCAGCGCACACATCCGCGAAACAAAAGTAATAGTACCCGGCCCCGCGCCGCCGCGCCGCTCGCTTGACAGCCCTGGCAGATTGAAGCGAGACAGCAGACAGTTATCCAGAATAGTAGGTAAATATCTAGGCGATTCCGCGCCGTTTGTATGGAAGTGAGACAGGCCTGGTACGATACAGAATCGGCCGGCGCGAAATTGCCGAGATATTCTGGAAAACAACCAAATTTCAACCTTTTGCATTGCGTTTAGCGTTCATAGTACAATAACTGTCTGCCGTCCGCTTCAATCTGCCAGGGCTGTCAAGCGAGCGGCGCGGCGGCGCGGGCCGGATACTATGTGCGCTGCGTGTGCGACAAGTCGAGCGAGTGCCTATTGAGAGTTGAGACTAGTCCGGTGACCGGCTACTTAGCACGTGTTCACTTCGATTTTTTTAAAATGTATTGTTTAAAATAATTATCTGCATCTGATATTATATTTTGTAAGTGTGACTGTAATAAGATACGTAGACTAATATACAGGTGTATTATTCTGCGTATAATACGCGATGGTTTACTAGGTTAAACTAAAAAGAGTGAAATTATTATTTTTAACAAAAAATTAAAACCGACTTCCAAGGTAAAAACAATAATAACATCCTTATAATATGAACTAAAAAGTATTAAATAATTTTCCCTATCTAATGCTAAGTACTCACATACGGTTTTGCTCAATTGAGCAATAACGTTAAGCAAAACCCGCGGCTCGGACTTTCGTCCACACATTCAGCATTGCTCGATAGTTTTACTCTAAATCGATACTGTGGTGTTTGTATAGAACCTTTTTATAGTTTTACCTTTTTGATAAGTTTTGTCTTTTTAATGTCAAGTGTCAACATTCATTCTGTAAATAAATATCTTTTCATCAGCATGTCCTAAGTTGTTTAATTACTACAATACGCAGATATCTTAGTGGCGACGAGGATGGGATAGAGGGAGGCGGATCCGCCGCAACGGGAACGATGCTTGGTGGTGGTAATCCTGCTACTACAGGGGCACCACTCTCGCCCACAGCCGGATGAGCTGAGGGGCTGCTGCTTGAGGTCCCTTCGGCCTCCGGCGGCTCATACGGAACTGCCCACGGCTTAATTTGGTCCACGTGCCGTTTTAGTGGCCCTAGACCCGTACTTACCACGTAGTGCCGAGAACCTACTCCTTCCTCTACTTCCCTTGCACCCATTTTTCGCCCTGCGCGTAATTGCGCACCACAACGTCCTCTCCAACCCGAAAAGCTAGCGCTCGACCCCCGGCGGACTCAATTCGCTTTTCCTGAGCTGCCTGCACCCTATCCTCAACCGGCCTACCCCGCCTTAAGTGATCTAAGCGCGTACGTAAAGACCTACGTTGCAACATCATGGCTGGCGGCACACCCGTCGTGCGGTGTCTTAACGTTGCGGATCTTAAGAGATTATTTTTTCAAAATCAAAAATTGCGGATTCGGGGACGACTCTCTAACAGAAAACATAAGAGATCAATTTGCATGCGGATTAAAAAGCGACAGTATCAGACAAAAGCTATTCACGGAAGAGAATGTGACTTTTGAAAGGGCATATAATATTGCTTTGGCGATGGAATCTGCGGAGTCGGATGCAGCCCTTGTAGTTGGCGGCCGGGAGTTGCAGCTACCCCCGGTTGGTACTGATCCCACTGAAAGGCCGTTTAATGTGAATAAACTAGATGGAAACGCGGTCCTAGCGGGCAATCCAAGACGGCACCGGACCTCATCCAAAGAAAATACGCAGATATCTTAGTGGCGACGAGGTAAAAACGATAAAATGTCGGTGGGTAAGTTGGTCGAGTTCAATTTAGAGACAGATTGCTGGGAGTCGTATATAAGACTCGAACAATACTTTATCTGCAACAGCATCAAGGATGAGCTAAAAGTGGCAACGCTGATTACGGCTGTAGGTGCCGAGACATACGAGTTGATGTCAAGCTTGTGTACTCCGCACAAACCAGCCACGAAGCAGTACTCGGAGCTCATCGATATTGTCGGGAAACATATCAGACCTAAACCGTCGATTTTAGCCGAAAGATACAGCTTTCGGAGGCGGGTGCAAAATCGGTCAGAGAATATTGCAAAATTCGTTGCGGATCTTAAGAGATTATCCAAAAATTGCGGATTTGGGGACGACTCTCTAACAGAAAACATAAGAGATCAATTTGTATGCGCATTAAAAAGCGACAGTATCAGACAAAAGCTATTCACGGAAAAGAATGTGACTTTTGAAAGGGCATATAATATTGCTTTGGCGATGGAATCTGCGGAGTCGGATGCAGCCCTTGTAGTTGGCGGCCGGGAGTTGCAGCTACCCCCGGTTGGTACCGAATCAGTACCAACCGTTATCGTTTTTACCTCGTCGCCACTAAGATATCTGCGTATTTTCTTTGGATGAGGTCCGGTGCCGTCTTGGATTGCCCGCTAGGACCGCGTTTCCATCTAGTTTATTCACATTAAACGGCCTTTCAGTGGGATCAGTACTACTGATTCCGAATTCGGAAAAAGGCACTATTAGATAGGAAAAATTATTTAATACTTTTTAGTTTATATTATAAGGATGTTATTATTGTTTTTACCTTGGAAGTCGGTTTTAACTTTTTGTTAAAAATAATAATCCTGCCCTAGGTGCGTGATGTACTATTGTTTTCCAGCATCCCGATCTGGAAAATGCGGAACGTTGCTTTTTCATGAGTATGGTACTTTGACCATGGTATCACTGAGAAATTGTCTCTGATACTGGTGCTGATGAAAATGTAAAAGATTTTTTCTCATTACTTACATAAAACATTGAAATTTTCAGTTTTATAAAACGAAATAAAGATTTGTTGGCTATGATATGATAATAATTATTATGATCTATGGCAATTGAAAAATCAATGATTTTTTCTTAGAGACAAGAAAATCCGGAAAAGTTTTTATTTACTGCCTACAAAAATTCCAGATAGATTTTTAGACATTTCAGAAAATACAAATATCCTTAGGTCGTAGGTATTGATATGTGTATTTGAAAATCGACCACTTTCAGAAGCTCACGATTGGAGATAGGTACAAAGTGTAAAGGACAAAATTGTAGAGAATTTTATCAGCTTTTATTATGTACAGTACGATAAAATTTCATACGAGAGACCGTTTTCGAAAATTAGGCAAAAAACCAAAAAATGGATCTTTCTTTCCCCCCTTTCGGCTCACTTCGGAGGGATCAGACTTTTAGTATGTTTATTTCCTAATTACTATAGTCCAAAAAAAGTTCTGTAGTCAAAATTTCTGCTTTCGACTTTTCCAACCACACCCCCCTTTTGAGAATTCATTTACTAGGCTAGTAGTGTAACGGTCGCACCGCGGTGAGTGTGGTGCGGACCGCGCGCGCGGTGAGTGGTGAGTGGTGAGCTGACCGACCTGCGCTCGAGGTCCGCGAACTTGGCGTCGATGAGGGCGACGACGTCGACGAGCACGTCGCGCACCGCCGCGCGGTACAGCCGCTCGCGCTCCGCCCGCAGCTCCGCCGCGCCCCGACCCACCTCCACGAACATGTTCACCAACCTACACCACACCACAGACTATATTAAACATTCCGATCCCCCTTTCCAAACGATAATTTAAACTCCAAAATCTCTACACGAAACTTCATACGAATCGTGCGGTTTCAGAGAGACCGCAGACTTACAATTTCAAGTTGGCCAAGTAAATCGCATAGTATAGGTACCAATAGCTATAGCTACAATTAAAAAGTTGTCCAATTAAATTGTGATACTACGCAATTTAGTTGTACGATAGTCGGCCAACTTGAAATTGTTTATCTGCGGTGACCCTTAGCGGAGTGCAAACGGCCGCTCCCTCGCATCTACACGACACCTTCGAAGGCTTTAATATTAGAAGGTATGTAAACTCACTTGGTACCGGTGTTGTGATGTATCTCCTGCAGGGTGGTGTCGAGCTTCTCGAGCACGGCGTCGACGGCGGCCCGCGCGCGCGATCCGCCGTCCTCCTCCCCCGCCACGTCTTAAACATTCAAATTATACATAATACTAGCTGTCCCGGCAAACGTTGCTTTGCCATAATATAAAGTATTTCGCCCATATTATTTTATTGAAGTGACTAAATAAGTATGTCGCCATGGCAACGTCGATCGCTATCCCGTCCTGCGTCGCACTAACAATGGTCGCCGTCAGTCTCAGGTTGTAATAATTTACTATTATTTATTCAACAAAATATGCACTTATCAATATATAAAGTACCCAGTAGCCGATTCTCAGACCTACTGAATATGCATATAAAATTTGGTAAGAATCAGTAAAGCCGTTTGGGAGGAGTTCGTGGACTAACATTGTGACACGAGAATTTTATATATAAGATAAAACCATTTTATGTAGGCGATCGAAAATATCTAACGGAACGAGTAGCGTGCTCCGGGCGGCTCGGTTTCTAGCGGAGGCGGAGGTACTCGTTCACAAATACAATAATAATAAGATGGTGTAACTTTATAATTGAGGGGCTAGAGCGGACTCACGGTCGGGCGAGGCGTCCCGCGCGCTCCTCCACACCCACTCGCTGACGGCGGACGCGCCCGCCGACACCCTCCTCCTCTTCGGCGAGCGGCTCTCGGCGGGCGACGGCGAATAATCCGAGCCGATCTGCGACTCGCTTCGGACGTCGTCGTGCGCTGGCGCGACCTCCCCGGCCGGGCTGGCCGCTCCCGCGCGGCCTCGGCGGCTGCTCCTCAGGTCGTACCCGCCGGAGCTCGGCGTGCTGCCGCTCCGCCGGCTAGAACTTTTACATCGGTCCGGGCGGGCCGGCTCCTTCGCGGCGCCGCTCGCCCCGCGCGCCGCGCCGTCGCCAAACGGCAGGATCGGCGATATCATCGAGATGCGCTCGCGGGGCGCGTCGGAGGCGACCGCTCTCGACGTCGGGCGGGACGCGACGTCGCCGGAGGAGGTCCGGGCCGGCGTCCACCCGCCGACCAATTCCGGGGACAGCCGGGCCACGAGGACTATAGGAGATAGATTCGAAAGCGAGCCGCCCCCCGTCCCCCGGCTACGGGCGGTCGCGGGCGAGGCGCCGCGATCGGCGGGCGGCCGCTCGATCTCCCCGGCGAGCTCGTCGTAGTAGGCCCGCAGCGTCCCGCTCAGGTCGACCGCCTCGATGGCGCGGCGCTCGGTGAGCGGGCGGGCCAGCAGGCGGGCGCTCGGCGGCGCCTCGTCGACGTCCCCGTGGGCCGTTATCGGCGACTTCCCGAGCGTGGCGATGGACCTGAGCGTTTTCAAAAAAAAAGTGTACCCCTCACTTTTGGCCTGTCCCCCGTGTTTGAAGTCGAATAAAAAAGGACGGGTTGCACTCCGGGAGTGCCGGCAGAAGTGAAAACTTGATTATTAACGTTGTGCATTTTTTAAACCCATTTTTTATGAAAATCGATTATTAAAAAATCGACTTTTTTAATAATTCGAAACCCTTACAATCGATTAAATTTTTAACCCATTTTTTATGAAAATCGTTTAAAAAAAAAACGTTTTTTTTTAATTAATCGAAACCCTTATTCGAGTTTGAGTTCGAGTTTTCGTGTTCGAGTTTTCGAGGTTTCGAGTTTTCGAGTTTTCGAGTTCGAGTTCGAGTTCGACACAAAACACTACTCTCCAACCGTCTTACGGTTTTTCTATGGTTTTTCGATCAACACGAAAATCTGACGCGAGTTCCACAGTTTTTACCCATCCCACAAAAGTGCTCAACGCCGCTAAAGAAGTTTTCACTTCAACAAGTAAAATTCATATGTGGCTAATTATTGTAATACTTGACAAGTAATAAGCACATCATAACTTTATAAATTCAAACTATTAAATTCACTATACTTTGCGTAATATTTTTAAATTGATAATTTTCAAAACCAAGGCGTCAGTTTTTGGCGTGTCCCCCTCTCAAATTCCTCGATGTTATAGAAGCTTTTCTCAAAAATTTTATACTAGGGTACCATAGGTTTTAGTATCGTTTGTAAGTACTTTTATTTGCAAATCGTCGTATATAGTTCATAATTTAACTGTAATGCTCATATAAATACAATTTGATTTCAAAAAATATCTTTTTTTGTTGTTTTAATTGTCACGGTAAAAAATGACCTTTGAAAACTTTACATGACTATTTGAATTTTTGAAATGGCTTCATCATCCTTTATATTAGTAGGGGAGGGGAAAGTGCTAATTTTGTTCACTCGAGTGTCATGGAGACCTTGTAGGTTTTTTACATTAGGTAAAACTGACAAAAAATAATAAGAGCGTTTTTTATTTTAGCGGTGGGTTCAGAAACTGCGGCTATTTTAAAGTTTTGAAAAAGAAAATATATTCAGAAAATTGCTTATTTCGGACAGGTTTTATTATATTTTAGACAACAAAGACTAAATCATTTAGTTTAGTGCAAAATAAAATATCTGCGAAGTTTAGTTAGGAAAATATGGGGTTTATTTTTTTATATTTTAAAATGTTCCTACAGGCTTATCTTATCTATGAATCGTCAGTGCTTTTTATGGAAGCTTCTTTGGGGTAAGTATACTAAACATCCCCTATCTTAATCTGACAGATCGGATGACATTTCAATATTCAAAAAGAATTTTTTTTTAACCCATCACGTGAGAAAACTGATTTCTATACCATGATAACTAGACACATGTCGGAAGCCTATACAAGCTTAATCTGACACGATCGAGCTACTCCCAAAATCCCCTCTACCCCTCCTCTACTATATTCACTGTCTGGCATTTTTAAAAAGCTATTTTTCTAATAGATTTTGAGTAAAATAGACATGTCTTGTGAGTGTAACGGCCGTCAAGATTTCTACTGTCTGGTTTGAGACACATTATCTACTTGATACAGGCTAGTTTACATCATTTAACTGTTTTCAGAAGATAAGCAATGTATTAATAAAACGTTATTTATATTTGATCATCAGTGTAGGCAAATGATATCTTCAGAATACAATTTTGATGACAAACTGAGAAGAGAACCTCACGTCAGTTTTGCGACACAGTGCTTCGTGACATATAGGCTGACAAGAAAAGTCGCAAAATGACAGCATAAAGCTAAGTCTACATGTCATTGTAAAATTTTACATTTTTAGGTTTTACAATGCTACTTATTAGCGAAAAAAGATCTCAGAGATATAGAGAAAAATAGAAAAGAGGCCCAGAGACTAAAAAAAATTCACAATTGTCGCAAGAAGAAGCGGGGAAAAGGATTTATTTTTACCATGTAAATTTTTGGTTCCAATGTAAACCCAGCCTTATAAAATATGGTCTATCGGTTTTGCGACTGTCCCCTGTTTTGCGACAGGAAAAATATTAATTTTTACTTATTTTTAATAATAAGGGTACAAATAATTTAAATGCAATATTTAAAATAGTTTGACTGTTCCGAAATACAATAATCACTTTGCCCATTTAAACGACATACATTATTATATCTTAAAAGTAGCGGCTACCTTGGCATCAGTTGTGACAAAACAAAACTTAAAGCTAGTTTAATTGGCATTATTTTCAATTAGTCGACTTAATATTCTATTTTTCAAATAATATATTTTATAATCTTCGTAACGCAATTAAAATATTTCGCGTCTTTCTTCATAGTTAATAGTTACATAAGCATTGAAGACTGTGACAAAACTGACACTTTTTTCACAGTGCCAAATTAATTTGATGATTTCTCGTAAAATAAATTAATCTGCAAGCAATTAAATATTATAATTTCCATAAACTATATTGTACCTTTAAAATATCTAAATCAAAATTTCATAAAAAATGTAACATTTAAAATTTAACCATGAATTCAGCCATGGTACACTTTATTTTGAAAACGCTCACCTCTCGGAGCCGGCGGCCGAGTCGACGGCGCGGCGGTCGGCGTCGTCGGTCGACGCCCTCGTTTCGGGAGCGGGAACTCGGGGGCACCGTTTCACCGGAGCGTCAGCCGGCTTTCTTTTCCGCGTGGATAGTTGACGTTTTTTCCCGGCTCGGCTCCCGTTCGACGCGGCGACGTCTGCGGCGTCGGGCGAATCCCGCTCGAGCCGGGAGGGGAGTCGCGTCTCGGCCGGCGAGCTCGGCGATCTATCGAGCGTGAGCTGCGTGAGCCGGTCCGCGGTGATGTCGAGGCCCTCCAGGGTGCAAATCGACGCGGCGTTGACGTCGTCAGCCGCGGGGATCTCCTCGACGACCAGCCCCGGCAGAGGGCTCCCGGTGACGTCCCGGTCGGCCGGCCGGGCCGACGTCGATATATTCGAGCCTCGGTTTTCTCTAGAGCGCTCGGGGTCCCGCCGTTTTCGACGCGGCCTCGTGCTGCGTTCTGCGACCGCGTCCCCGTCGTCTCTATCGCTCTCGACAAATTCCATCTCGGGCTTCGAGGTACCGGCGGGTTCGGGGTCGCCGCCGGCCGGCTCCCCGGGGCGCTCCGCGTCGAACGATATTTCCAAAGGACTCGGCGGAGCCGCCCTCGCTCGCTCCAGCCGGACGGGCGGTCGGCCCCCCTTGCCGCCTCGCCTGGCGGGTCTCCCCCGGGTTCGGGCCGCGGGAGGCTTCTTTTTGCCCCGTTCGGTCGCCACCGCGTTCTGCTTCGCCCGGAAATCCTCGTCGTCGCTGTCGCTGGGGAAGTTGTAGACGGCCCCCTTGTTCCGGGTGTTTCGGGCGACGAGGGTGATGTTCCTTTCGCCCTCGATCGTATTTTTTAAACTGTCGAAGATGTCGTTCAATCTCTGAGCTCGCGGGGGGAGGGTCGTCAGCGGCGTTCGAATCTTTTTGCGACTCTCGATCAAAGATTTATTTCTTATGTTCTCGATCTCCTTGTAGGGCGTGTCCAGCGACTCGTTCCGCCCGTCGGCTGCGCTCTCCCGGGGGGCGATCGAATCGATATCGTCCACGACGTCCTTCGGCGAGTATAACTTTCTCTTGCGGCGCGTTTGCGGAGTTTTACAGGGAGGAGCTTCGTTGCAACTATTTTTCGATCGTTTTTCACGGATCACCTCGTTCGGGTTCACCGCCGGGTCTCGGTTTTCGTTTTCTACCGGAGTGGATCGCGGAGCCGGCTTCGACGCGTCTCTCCTCCTCCGGGGGCCACCCTTCCTGGCGACTCTCGGACTCCTCGAAGCGAATTTAAGTTTTGTTTTTTTCGATGCGGCCTCGGCTTTCCCCTCGATTCTTCCGTCGCCCCTCGGATCGGCGACGTCCTCGATCGTCGGTCTCGCGTCGCAGCGCTCGTCCGCCCGGAGGTAGCCGACGCATCTGTCAAATTTTTCGCAAACTTCATCCAACATTTTAGTCAAACAATCCAAAACGTCCCGGTCCACCCCGCGGCCGTCGTCCGGCGAGCTCGGCGTCGCGCCGACGTCCCCGGCGCTGGACTCGGAGCTGCTCCTGTTGATCCGGCTCGCGAGCGCGGGGCTCACTACGACGTCGCGGTTGCCGTTCTCGGCCAGATGGCGGGCGAAAAAGTTTTCTACGTCTCGATTGTCGAAGCTCGGCCGCCCCCCGGCGCGATCTCTTCCGAACTCGTGTTTGCGGCGCGGGCCGCGCTCGAGGACGTCGAGCGGGGTGTTCTCGACGTAATCGGCGGTCGAGTCATCGGTGGTCGTGTTGCTGACGACCGTCCGGCCAGGCGGGGCGGCGGGCGGGCGCGACCCGAGCGCCTCCCGAGCCAGCCGGTCGATGATGTCGGCGGCTGCGGCGGCCCGGTGGACCGGCGACTCGTCTCCGACGGAGGCCTCGGCGGAGGCGGTGGCGGCGACGAGCAGGAGGCTCACGTCGGTCTCGTCGTCCTCGGCGACGGGGGACGGACCGTTTTTTCTCTCTCGAGTATCCCGGGAGGAGCCGCTCGTGTCTCTCGCGGCGAACCGGGCCCCGGGGGGGTGGGGGCGGTAGCTCGCGCCGCTGAGGTCGGGCTCGGTGGCCTCGGTGAGGACGGAGAGCTGCGGCGCGGCGCACACGCCGACCGGCTCCTTGTCGTACACGGCGCCGGGGAAGGCCGTCAGCTTGGCCCGGAGCTGCGAACCGAAAAACCGCCGGCTGTACACTACTATAAATCTACTACGAATAAAATTAGGTTCAAAAATTATAATAATTTCTTAGTTATAATCTAGGTATAGTATGGAAGCCTATAACATTTTTTTTTGTGATTAGTGATTAGATTACTAACAAGCTAACTTTTTGTGAGTAGCTACATTTTGATAAGACGAACAACATTTTTATTTTCGAAAAATCTCGAAAGTGGTAGCGAACAGAGATAGAAAGGATTTCATACTTTGACTTGATGGTCCTAAAATATGGATTGTTTTATTTGTAGGACAAGGTAAAAGGTTACTCTTAAATTATATAACTATTAACCTACCGATATACGAAAATCAGCTGGTTAGGGTTCCGTTTTAGGATTCTGTAATCAACATAACTTGGTTGACTACTGTACCCTAAAACGGAACCCTAACCAGCTGATTTTTTGTATATTTGTAGGTTAATAGTTATATAATTTAAGAGTAACCTTGTCCTACAAATAAAACAATCCATATTTTAGGACCATCAAGTCAAAGTATGAAATCCTTTCTATCTCTGTTCGCTACCACTATCGAGATTTTTCGAAAATAAAAATATTGTTCGTCTTATCAAAATGTAGCTACTCACAAAAAAATTAGCTTGTTTGTTAGTAATCACAAAAAAAATTGTTCTAGGGCTCCCTCACCAGTAGTGATTATGATTATGAAAATATGTACGAGTAAACAAAAACGAACGCGTCATTTTCAATATGGTAGAATTTTTAGGAAAATGTAAAATATGAATTGGCTCGTGACGTCGTGACGTACCATCAGCAGAGACGAGGTTGAGGCGGAGGAGGGCGACAGCGGCGGCGGCGGCGGCGCGTGCTGCTGCGACAAGTAGCCTGCGGTCACACGGTCACCACTTTCATATTATACTATACATTATACAATATACATACTTGCAGTAGCTATATAACAAATATTATTCAACTAAACTTGAACACATTTTTGAGGCTCGTTGACAAAATTATTGACATAATTCGTCGAGACTTTGACGATGCCCGCAGCAACACTTTTTATATTCATCTGTAGTAGTTAGTTTCAGTAAGCCAACATAGGCGTTAATCAGTAAACATAATAATATGACAATAATTTATCTAGGTTTAGCCCGCGACTTATTCATATAACTTGTACTGCAGTCTACCGGGTCGTAGCTAGCGAGCAAATCTAAAGGCAAACCTATAGACTTATTCTTTCTTTCGCGTATCCCGACAGCCTTAAAGATTGTTACACTGACAATTATTATTATCATTCTAATGAATATTTAATAAAATATAATATACATCAGCCTGAAGTTTAAACATAACCAATAAAACTACCAAAACTATGAAAACCAGCAGAACGCTGAACGAGTAGAACGCGTACCTGAGTCAGATCACTCGCTCAGTCGGCGAGGACGCGCAATCAAATCTAAAAGTAAACAAGAGGATGCGACCAAAATATTATGTCATAATTACCTACCTACATGTGTCCCGGCGGCTTTTCCCTACTGTTGAAAGTAATTGATTGAAATCCACGAACGCGTTATAGGGCACATCGAGTGTGCTTGTTTACGTTTAGAGCCGACTAGCGAGTAACGAGTAGCGACTACTGGGAGTACTGGCAGCAGCTAGCGGGCGCGCGGACTGACTGACTGACTACTGACTACTGAGTACTGACCCGAGCGCGCCGCCCGCGCCGGCCGCGCCGCCCGCCCGCTGTAGCCGCCCGCCCCCTTGCCCGCCGCGCCCGCCGCGCGCGCCTGCACATGTAACATTATATTATAATAAATATCGACTAATGGTACGGGGTACCTACACTTTAAAGCGCGTAAAATTACCGATTGTCGGTAGCTTTCTTGTAATAAAAGTATAGAGGAGCCGCTGGGTGAAGTCGAGTATGCATTATTATTTTTAACAAAAAAATGAAAACCGACTTCCAAGGTAAAAACAATCGTAATATGAACTAAAAAGTATTAAATAACTCTTACTTACTCTTTAATAGTGCCTTTTTCAGAATTTGTCTAAATCTCAACTATTTCTGTACATACTACAGTCTTCATTATTTTGAAGTCCTAATTTAATCGTGAGTTCAGTAATGTCAGAATATCTAAACCTTTTGGGACTGGTACCGACTTCAAAGCAATGAAGACTGTAGTATGTACAGAAATAGTTGAGATTTAGACAAATTCTGAAAAAGCCACTATTAAAGAATAAGAGTTATTTAAGTAATATTTTTTAGTTCATATTACGATTGTTTTTACCTTGGAAGTCGGTTTTCAGTTTTTTGTTAAAAATAATAATTTCACTCTTTTTAGTGTTGTCTACGCTTTATGCGTAAATAACCAATACGAATGTTAACTATTCAGTACCTACATTATGTTACTGTAAGCAAAATTGTGGCAAATGATTGCAATTATCTAAGCGATGCTGCAATTTCCAAACTTTAAAAGTTCAGGAGTTCTGTTCAGTGCCTTTGGACCAAGAGATACCTTTGTATGAAATTTCTCTTATTCGTAATATATTAACTTACTAGAAACAACATTTTAACCACTATGAGCGTTTTGATAAATTTCAAGGATTTCCCTTGATTGCTCATAGATCCCATCATCAGCTCACCACTTTCGTAATTGAATACCGGAAATAAAATAGGGTGTAAGTGCCAAAATTTTCGAAACGTATTTTTTACCGGAAATGTATTCTATGTGCCATCGCCAATAATCTAAAATAAGCATTATGTGACTAGCATAGTTTTTTGCTTGGTTTTTACATCTTTTAATAAAGGCGGAGGAGCGGGACGCATAGCGCATTGTTATATAAAAGGGTTTAAGTCCCTGCCAGCGTGCCGCCAATGTTATGAAAATGGTGGACATAGCACCTGTTGTTCTTACCGGTTCGGGAAGTGAAAGGCGTTACTAAGCTATTTTAAATAGAATATGTAGTATGAATAATGTTTTATTGCTTTCATTATTTTTACTTGGTATTTTAATATGTTGACTCAAAAAAGTGGTAACTTTGTTGTTTTTGGTTATTTACTTATGTAATATCATGTCACTAGTCTTTGTGTGTCTAAAACTTTAAATGTCCAAAGTGTTGCCGAAGTTACCGAAACAAACATTAGAACTTAGATCTCTATTTAAAACATAATGCATGGCACTTAGAGTCTTATTTAAGTTAGAATTGGAGTTAGGGTTTTCTATATATTGTCAATTAAAATGTAATTTTGTTGTAGTAATTGATAAGTAAAATACTTTGTTTTTTCTACACAAAGAGATTTTATCGTAGTATAAGTATTTCCCTCAAAAAAAAATAAACAAAATTTATTCCGAAGATGAGCTACTATTTTGATCAACAATTCCTCCACATTTTGTTTTTGGCACTTACACCCTATTTTATTTCCGGTATTCAATTGTTATACACAATTAAGATTATATCCTATACAACAACACGAAAATTTCGAAAATCGGTCCACAAACAGTGAAATCATCGTCAAAAACATCTGCTTCGATGCAAAATATCACGAAAAGTACCAATGATTGGGTCATAGTGTGATGACCATGGTATAATAATTATAGTTGTGATGATGATGATTAATCAAATTGATGTGTTGGCTTATGCTTTCAGTTGTTTAAACAACGCCGAAATCCCCGAACCTGTACCTATAAGCATTCAAAAGTTCTGTTCGACCTTCGGATCCAGGGTATAACTTGGTGCGAAGTCTTACCTTTTGGTAGCATTTACCTCGAATGCTTCAGAAAAAATTGAAATCACTATATGTTTCCATACAAATTTCAATGAGTCCCCTCGATTCCTCAAGGATCCCATCATCAGATCACCACTTTTGTGAACATGATACCAAATTCGAGTTAAACCCTATACAACACTAAAAGAATTTTGAAAATCGGACCACAAACGGCTGAGTAATCGAGGAACATACGAAAAAAATGAAAAAAAGATACATACAGCCGAACGTATTACCTCCTTTTTGGAAGTCGGTCAAAAATATGAGTGACGCTGGACGCATTCTGTGAATGGGATTGAACTCAGGAAAGCATACAAATTATGATTCTGAATGTTTCCCGGAGTCGTATTTGTATTTTTTTACCCACCCGGGGCCCGCTCTAGTTAAGATCTGCGCTGAGGGCGCGGTTCGCGTTTGAGCGTAACCGATATCACGATGACAAACCGAACGGGCGTTTTCTGCGACGATGGGCGTTTTCACACTGCGACGATAACGACACGACACGATACCACAGAATAGATAAGGGCCACCGCACATATTATACAATTTCAAGTTGGCGACTATCGTACAAACTAAATTGCGTAGTGTCATAATTTAATTGGACAACTTCAACGTGTACGCTGCCAGCCGCAGACTTTTAGATTTAGTTGGTAACGGTGTTGCTAGCCTAGCGACGTGCGTGTTAAAATGCGTAAAAAGCACGCTTTTATTGTGGCACTAATAAAACGAAGACGAAAAGAAAGGAGAATATTTTGGGTGCATTCAATACTAAGTGACAGATTAGAATTAGGAAAACATCATTGATCATACCTTGCATTTTAAACTTAGATATTATCCAGATAAATTTTAATGAAAAAATCCAGATAAAAAGGTGATAATAATCCATATTTCCATACTAATATTTTTTTTATTATTATGTGATTCGGGGCCGTCACGATGAAGTTGTCCAATTAAATTGTGACACTACGCAATTTAGTTTGTACGATAGTCGGCCAACTTGAAATTGTATATGTGCGGTGGCCCTCTATTCTGTGGTATCGTGTCGTGTCGTTATCGTGCAGTATGCAAACGCCCAACGGAACGTCGAATTCAACGCTTCGTATCGTTTTTAGGGTTCCGTACCCAAAGGGTAAAAACGGGACCCTATTACTGAGACTTCGATGTCTGTCCGTCTGTCTGTCTCCAGGCTGTAACTCAAGAACGGTAATAGCTAGAGAGTTGAAATTTTTACAGATTGTGTAGGTATATCTGTTGCCGCTATAACAACAAATACTAAAAATAAAATAAAATTAATATTTAGGGGGGGCTCCCATACAACAAACGTGATTTTTTTGGCCTTTTTGGCTCTATATCAATAATGGCAACAGGTAGGTACTTGATTTTTTCTCAAGGTCCTTAGTTTTATGTGCATTTTAATATTTAATAATAATATTAAAATAAAATAAAGCATTAAGGCGGGCTCCCATACAAAAAACACTATTTTTTGCCTAATTTTGCTCTATAATGGTACGGAACCCTTAGTGCGCGAGTCCGACTCGCATTTGGCCGTTTATTTACGTATACCTTCGTATGCGAATCGTCGTTTTCTTCACTTTTATCCTTCGTCTCGGCCATGGAGTCGAAGTCCACCGCCGCCTGGAAATGCAAAAGTTTCCGTTTAAAGCAGCTATCCCCAACGCCGGGACTTTATTTGTGGCCCGCGTGAAATTCACGCCCACGGCACAATAATGTAAAGTCGCCGTGAAAGTAGTGAAATTTTTTCCACTTTTAAATCGTTAATTTTGAAGAACATTAATTTTTAACCCTAAATATTTTTTGCGGCACGCGATACCAACTCCAAAACATGTTCGTGGTCCGCATGAAAAAAAGGTTGGGGACCACTGGTTTAAAGATACAACGCGACGGTCCGGTCGGGGATCGACGAGACCGGTCGCCGCCTCGCCGGCGCTGGCGGTTACCGTGTATCGGTGCGCGAAGACGGCCTGCAGCAGCGCGTGCAGTCGGCGCAGCGCGCGCGGCCCCGCCCCCAGCACCGCCCGCGTCGCCACCGCCCCCACCACACCCACCACCGCACCGCCGCCCGCCCTGCAAGAACACACCACGAGATTCTCACACTACGGAGCGAAACATATTTATTTATTGAAGTGAAAATTTCTTTAGCGGCGTTGAGCACTTTTGTGGGATGGGTAAAAACTGTGAAACTCGCGTCAGATTCTCGTGTTGTCCGAAAAACCAAGGAAAAACCGTAAGACGGTTGGAGAGTAGTGTTGTAACATCGAAATCGATTAATCGAACAATCGATTGTTTTTTTAATAATAATAATAATAATAGACATTTATTCAACAAAGTTCACAGTACACTACAATAAAACAAAGCACACAACCATAAAGACAGAAAAAAAATAAAGAAATAAAAAAGACATGCATACTAACTAGGTACTAAGCCTAACCACATATAACAGCAAAAAAAAATATATTGAGAACACTTAATTACATTTCAACGGTGGTTTCATGTTTAAAGCACAGTGTAAATAGACACACTGTGTTTAAAGTATGTACAAATAATCATATTTTAATATATCTTTGTGGTGCGGCACGGATTGAGTGCTTCGGTATAAGGCAGTGCAGTGCGAAAAGTTGTTGAATAGGACTCCACTCAGGTAATGATCATGGTACAGGATAGGTACTGTACCACGATCCCTGGTATTATGTGGATCCTTGTGATTGCCAGGCGTTTGACAGACATACAACAGTCAACACACAGCATAATATAATTATATTATAGGCCAGTCATTAAAGCCAAAACCCGAAAGAAATTAGTGACTTGATGAAATTTTAGGGGGTTGTTAAAGAAGGTAAAATAACTTACCGTGTGATTTTGCAGCGTTCTGGGGTGTACGGAAAGGGTTGAAAAGGGATGAAAAAGGTTTTTTGTTAATAACATTGCGTAAAAAATTAGTAACACGCTGCAAATTTGGAATTAGGTTGTTCTTACCGTTTTGTAACGTGTATTAAATTTGCAGCGTTTTGCAACATACGGAACATTGTTTATTATTAAAAAACAATAAAATTTGTTAATAACAGGGGTAAAAAAATTAGTAACACGCTGCAAATTTGGAATTAGGTTTTTCTTACCGTTTTCTAACGTGTATTAAATTTGCAGCGTTTTGCAACATACGGAACATTGTTTATTATTAAAAAACAATAAAATTTGTTAATAACAGGGGTAAAAAAAATTAGTAACTCGGTGTAAATTTAATTTTCTAACGTGTATTAAATTTGCAGCGTTTTGCAACATACGGAACATTGTTTATTATTAAAAAACAATAAAATTTGTTAATAACAGGGGTAAAAAAATTAGTAACACGCTGCAAATTTGGAATTAGGTTTTTCTTACCGTTTTGTAAAGTGTATTAATTTTGCAGCGTTTTGCGACATACGGAACATTGTTTATTACTATATGAACAAATATTTCATTTAGTTTTGATAACGGTAAAAACAACTTAATTATAAATTTGCAGCGTGTTGCTACATTTTTTACCCTTGTTAATAACAAATTTCATTGTTTTTTAATAATAAACAATGTTCCGTATGTTGCAAAACGCTGCAAATTTAATACACGTTAGAAAACGGTAAGAACAACCTAATTCCAAATTTGCAGCGTGTTACTAATTTTTTTTACCCCTGTTATTAACAAATTTTATTGTTTTTTAATAATAAACAATGTTCCGTGTATTGCAAAACGCTGCAAATTTAATACACGTTACAAAACGGTAAGAACAACCTAATTCCAAATTTGCAGCGTGTTACTAATTTTTTACGCAATGTTATTAACAAAAAACCTTTTTCACCCCTTTTCAACCCTTTCCGTACACCTCAGAACGCTGCAAAATCACACGGTAAGTTATTTTACCTTCTTTAATAACCCCCTAAAATTTTATCAAGTTACTAATTTCTTTCGGGTTTTGGCTTTAATGACTGGCCTATTACATGAACTAGATAAAAAAAATTACTTAAATAAATAATTCATAACCTTAGAACGCAAAAAAAAACTATTAAATATGTGTGGTAGTGGAAGTGTAATTACATAATACATATATAAATATTAAGGATAATAATAGCTTAATAGTAATTATAATATCATTAAAAAAAAACACATTAGTATTTAAAATGTCCAATCTCGGGGCTACAGAAAGCAACAGCTTAGTATTTAAACGTAAGAGGCTGGCGGCACCGTGTCGGCTAGACAAAGCAGGCGGCAGCTTGACGGGATTCCGGGCGAGATAAGGGAACGACCAACGGGAGCGTGCGCTTCACTCCAGCGCGGCCCGCACGCAGAGCAGGGTTTTATTCGGCTTTTTGTTTAAAATGACCCAAAGAAAGGTTGTTTGTCAACTCTGTAATTCGAGTGAAAGACAAGCGACCAAGCTCGGACACATATCAATACTAATAATAATAATAATTATTATTGTCGATATTTTTTAATCGATTGTAAGGATTTCGATTAATTAAAAAAAAAAACGATTTTTTAAAAATCGATTTTCATAAAAATGGGTTACAAATTTAATCGATTGTAAGGGTTTCGATTAATTAAAAAAATCGATTTTTTTAAAATCTATTTTCATAAAAAATGGGTTAAAAAATTGTAAGTTTCGATTAATTAAAAAAATCGATTTTTTAAAAATCGATTTTCATAAAAAATGGGTTAAAAATTTAAACGATTGTAAGGGTTTCGGTTAATAAAAAAAATCGATTTTTTTTAAATTGATTTTCATAAAAAATGGGTTAAAAAAATGTAGGGGTTTCGATTAATTAAAAAAATGATTTTTTAAAAATCGATTTTCATTAAAAATGGGTAAAAAATTTTAATCTATTGTAAGGGTTTCGATTAATTAAATAATGGGTTAAAAAAAATAATGCACAAAGTTAATAATCAAGTTTTCACTTCTGCCGGCACTCCCGGAGTGCAACCCGTCTTTTTTTTATGAGTAAATACATAGTATGAAGAAGCCGTTGGCGTTACCCGTGCAAGGAAATATTTTGGACATCGTCGTCCCGCAGGAGCAGCACGGCGTCGTCATCGGCGGCGCGGTGCAGCGCCAGGCTGCGGCCGCCAGCGCTCGCGTCCAGCCAGTGCTCCCCGCCCGCCGCCTGCGACATTGTCCGATCGTTTTAGCCATTTCACTTCCCCTCCCGCCCCTCACCCCCACCCCACTCACCGTCACCAGCTCCACGCCGCCCGAGGTGCAGCTGCGGCAGCGCAGCGACACCACCGTCGAGCCCTCCTCGTTCAGGGCATTCAAAAATCGTCGCGCGTCCTGCGATCGGGCGACAAATATTAGCAATTTAGGCGCGACGAGGGCACAGATCAGTGTACAGGTCCGAGGGACGAGGGTTAGCGGCCGACCTGCGGGTAGTCGGTCCAGGCGGAGTCGACGAAGGCGGCGACGGCGCGCGGCGGGAAGGCGTGCGGCGCGAGCCAGGCTGCGGCGGCGGCGGCGCGCGCGTCTCGCCGGCTGCGCGGCAGCGTCCACCGCACCAGCGCCTGCGTGCCCGCCAGCTGCAAGCGCGCGTCCCCGCTCGCCCGCACCGCGCCCGCCACGCGCGCCCTGCCGACACGCAAGCGTTATACAGTATACTTAACTATTTAAACTGTCCACAATCGATTGAACGGTCGTAGGTAGTGTTTTTTTCATTTGTTTTCGATTAAAAACGAATCTCTTACAGGTAGATGTCCAACTTTGTTTTGAGAGCGATCCGGACTGTCCTGCTGCTCTCTGCGCAGCACGCGTTGAAGCAGCGTATGATTTCGTAGCTCTGGTTCGAATCCGTCCTGCTGTGTGTTGCCAAATCTAGCAAACACTCGCAAGTTTCTTGCACGATAACGTCATGTACAGTCTTGGACTTGACGCAAATACTCTAAAAAAAACCCGAGCATAATCTGTGATTTATAGCATATTAACCTATCAAGCCCCATAAGAGCACCGGTGATCGCGACAACAATAGATTTCCAAGAATCCGCGATCGAAAGATTAATTCTGCAAGTACCGAATCGACCGGGAGATGGTGACACAAAATACTAGGTCATTTGTACCAGTATGGCGGTTCTTCAGGGGTCTAATTATGTAAAGGCAAAAAGGAAAACGATGGTCATAGCGCTCGCACCGGCGGCCCAAACGCGTACTGTTAATCGAACGCGTCGGATAAATAATTAGTGTCGAACGATTTGTTATACAAAAATGCTTGTATTTTCAGATATTCGAAAAGAAGAAGTAGGCGGTAGCGTAATGCCATACTTCTCGGGTGTGACAGACTTTAAGCGGATCGGGACGCGCCTGCACGAGCCGCCCCGCGCCACCCCTTCACACGGCGCGTGGCTCCATCGGGCGCGGCGCGGCTCGTGGTAGCACGCGCCGTGAGAACGCAGCCACACCAATCGCCATCACTTTCTTCAGGCGCGTGGCTCGAGCTGACGCGTGATATTAAACGCGCCTGCTCGAGTCAGCCCGAGCCACCCCTTCACACTTGCGATAATACGCGCCGTGAGAAGACACTGTAAGGGTGTCTTCTCACGGCGCGTATTATTTTATCACGCCCGCCATACCGACAAATATTATTACCTTTACTTTAGCTGCTTACACTACTATATTGGCTGTTCAGCTGCTTAAAAGCAAACTTTAGAATATGCTATTTATCACTAATAGACTTTATATGTGCTTAATGACTTCTCTAGAGAAGTCATTAAGCACATATAAAGAGCTCTCTTACCTTCTAATAATAATAAATACTAGAGAAGAATAACTGACTCAAAAAATGGTTCCACATGCACACCAAAAAAATACAAAATATACACACCTATAATAATATAGCTATAGTTGTAATATAGTTAATATAATATTTATAGTTAATAGACCATAATATAGTTGGTCGTAATACTTGGGTCTATTACACAATTTTTGTTGGCCTATGGCTGCACTCACAGAGACTTAATTTTATTAAATAACTAGCGACCCGCCCCGGCGTAGCACGGGTATAAAATATATAGCCACTGAAAAAATGATTAAAATCGATAGTCTATGATCCTTCACATGGTCTACTTCTTATTTGTGCCAAATAACATAAAAATTGCTCCAGTAGTTCGCGAGATAAGCCCTTTCAAATAATTTCCCCCGTTTTTTTCCACATTCTCCTATTAGTCTTAGCGTGGTAAAATATAGCCTATAGCCTTCCTCAATAAATGGGCTATCTAACACTGAAAGAATTTTTCAAATCGCACCAATAGTTCCTGAGATTAGCGTGTTCAAGTTAGCCCTTTCAAATAATTTTCCCAGTTTTTTCCACATTTTCCTTTATTTCTTTGCTCCTATTAGTCTTAGCGGGATAAAATATAGCCTATAACCTTTCTCGATAAATGGGCTATCTAACACTGAAAGAATCATCAAAATCCGTTGCGTAGTTTTAAAGATTAAAGGGAACAAAGGGACATGAGGGAAAAAAAAGCGACTTTGTTTTATAATAAGTATAGATGAAGGATTGGACAGGAGGTGTATGGCTCTTAAGTCAAAGTCTCTATTTAAGTAAAGTCACAGTATTACATACAATATTCTAATACTGTGTAAATCATTGAGATATATATCCTTAACCCATCGATCGTGGCAAAACGAGACACAATAGCTTTTTCATTGTTATCGCGGCCGGATGTGGCCGCTTGGGGCTTCTTGAATTAATCTGTGATGTAAATATTGTAATACTGTGGTAAAGTTTTAATTATAAAAAACATTATCTACTTTTACAGAATGACCTATAATAATTAAACCTCTCTGAGAGAGACCACAACTGCGTTCTTATCAGTACCTAGAACCACACCTAAGTGGTCCAATAATATCTATGGATGCTTTAACCATATCAGCCTGGCCCCGTGCTAGTACCTGAAGGTCCTATGTTACGGCCTACGGGTACCAGACAACAGAAATATATCTAATAATTTTAAACTTATTATAAAATGACTATACTATTATATTTAAGATTTTTATTATATCATACACATTTATAATATAAATCCATGACCCAGGAATATAAAAACTGTTTGTTTCGTCGGCAGGATTCGAACTGCGACCCCCGACTCACAACCAAACGCTTAACCATTGAGCCACAGAGGTCTTTCTGTGGCTCAATGGTTGATAAAACTTTAATTCTATACTTACTCTATTGTGCGTATAGAGTCGACGACCTCCGTGGCTCAATGGTTAGAGTGTGTGGCAACTCAAGCCGGGGGTCGCGGGTTCGAATCCCGTCGACGGAACGAAGTTTTTCAATGTTCCTGGGTCAGGATGTGTATTAAATATGTGTATCATATAATAAAAATCTTAAATATATGTATAGTGTAAAAGTATTAAATATATTTCCGTTGTCTGGTCCCTGTAACACAAGTCTTTCAGGCACTTAGCACGGGGCCAGACTGACGTGGTGTGAAGCGTCCATAGATATTATTAAATAGTATATCAAGAATAAAACTATTTCAATACTTACCTCAATAAAAGCAATCAAAGTACTTGTGAAGTTCCACCAGCGATTGTTATTAAATATGAGACGCTTCCTAATAACTTCAAACCAATATTTTATAACTAATATTAGCTCTTTGCCCAGTAAGGCCCAGGTTTTAGAGGGAGGATGTCGCAAAATAAGCTTTAAAATGATAACGGCTGCCCCATGTTCGTGAAACTTAATAAAATACTAAAACAGAATGTAAGGATAAGTATGTATAATTTGTAACATATTAAAACAATGATAATGCATCTGTACTTACGTCAATTTCCAAAGTTTTAACTTTTTTCAATGAGAGAACAGTGGACATATTTAGTAAAACAGAAAATTTTGAATGTTTGCTCACAATATCTTGGGTGACTATGATATACTCGTCTAAATTTGAAACACGTTTTAAGTCAGTTAATATATCCATTTTTATTTTTGTTTACAAATCTTGATACAAATAAATTCGACAAAGAAACAAATGCATAGAATTTAAAAACACTACAAAAATTGGCGCCAAGACAAAGAATTAAGAACCACAGATTACAGAATCACAGATTACCACAGAATAGAGTAAAGTAGGTAGGCCCACAGACTATATACCTCCATGGGTAGGCCAAAGCCAAACCAGGGCTTCATAACGTTATCGAATAACAGAAAAAATATCGTTACGCACCGTTATTTTCATAATGGTAGCCAGAAAACGTTATTTTTATAACAATATCTAGTAAAATAATGTTATATTTACCGTTATTATTATAACGATATTTTTTCGTTATGTATAAACGAACAAATATCGTTATAATAATAACGGTAAATATAACGTTATTTTCTGGTATCGGGTATGCAATCGTGCACGGTGCACTAAATCTCACTCGCAGCCCACTTTTTTGCGAGATTTGTGCTTACCTACTTTAAGGAGTTTAATACATAAAGAAATAATACAAATAATAGTTATTGTTTTGGACTAAAAATGGGACGGACTATATAACGTTATCAAAGAACATATATTTACCGTTATAAATCCTATATAACGTTATAACATTAACCGTTATTAATATCAATTTTTAACTTTATTTTTAATATCGGGTAAATTTTCATAACGTTATCTATGCCCTTGAAGCAGTAACGTTATGAAAAAATAACGTTATTTGAAGCCCTGAGCCAAACATGATGGAGGCACTTCACTGGCTATTTGTATTTGCTATTGGCTATTTGTTGCATTTGGCAAAATTATTGACGTATACACAAACAAACAAATAAAGGCAAATACAGAGTCATGTGGGTCAAGTGTGCGCATTTAAACTTTGATGCTTTAAAAACTTAAATATTATTAGTACAATGAAACAAAACTGTGTTCATTTGTAAGACTGTTTATTTGTCTCCAACTTAAACACAACAATAGTATTTTTCAATAGCTTATATTTTAAGAAACTTTAGAAAACAATAACCCTTCCATTTGCGCACTTTTACCCCAGTATCGGGGTATGTGTACGCAGCACCTTTGGGTAAGTATACGCAACAACAAATTATATATATTTTAGAACATAAATAATATTCTTTTATAATTTTAATTTGTAACTTCTTATAGTTACTTAAACTAATCAACAAAATCGTCTTTAATCAAAATATGAGAACAATAATTTTCACTTAGAAATATTTAGTTACTTCGTCATACTGAGACTCATCCATGTAAATTGTAATACAAAAAAAAAGTGCCGTGTGCGGAGCTGGTGCACTGTTTTTGCCATCAGACTCCACAAAGGCTTCATTCAATCCAATCTTCAGTCGGTGGTTCAGAATACTGATGGCCACCAGTGGCGTGGGGTGAAAAAAAATAAAGGTAAAGCCGGACCAAAAAACGGCTAACTCGTGAATAAGCAAAATTTCAATTCTTGTAAAAAAAACGTGCAATAAATTACATACCTGTATTAAGTGTGTTAGTTTACCTTTTCCATATCTACTAGGGTGCTTTGCTTGCATTGTGTGCGTTGCATGCAGTGTTAGTGTTGTTAGTATTCACCACCTTCACCATACATGACATCACTGGTATTATATGAACAGTGCATGTCGAGTATGATAAAAGTGGCTTTAAAAAAAGCCGTTTTAAGCACACGTCACTCACACTCACACACCAAAA
Source organism: Polyommatus iphigenia (assembly GCA_963422495.1). NCBI lineage: Eukaryota > Metazoa > Arthropoda > Insecta > Lepidoptera > Lycaenidae > Polyommatus > Polyommatus iphigenia. The sequence continues at coordinate 17,969,076 of OY730190.1, read as the reverse complement.
ATAAGTGAATCCTGACTTGCCAGTGTAGATGTTTGTTACTCAATCATGCAAAAACTGGATTTAGATAAAATTTTACATGCATCCCATGTCAAACATGGAAAGGAACATAGGCTACCTGTCTGAAGTCCACGCAGACGAAATCGCGGGCAAAAGCTAGTAGCAAAGAAATATCAGCAGAAATACGTACCTAAATGTTTAATTTTCTTATTTGTCGTCTGTCGTCGTTATTTAATATTCCTATTCTACAACCTGAAAAATTACCTAAGAATTATTATTTATATTCTAACATAATTCTACGGTTTTTCTTTACGAAATGTGCCAAAACATTATCATAAAAGTCGCTTTTTTGATGCAATTTTAATAATACATGTTTTTCAATTGAAATTACACCGAGATTTGACAATCTAGCCTCACTTTGGCTGTTTCGTGTATAGGTATGAATTCGCTTCAATGCCGAAAACGACCTTTCAGCGGAAGCCACCGATACAGGAAGAGTCACAACAATTTGAGATAACATTAAAAGCTGAGGAAAAGCTTCACTCAACGCGGATTTAAAAAGATGTAAATAAAGTTCATAGATATCTAAATTATTAAATGTTGAAGTACTGTATAAAACTTTTAATTCGTTTTTTAATGCGTGAAAATCAAATATATTCGGGAATTCGGATATTAATGCAGACACACTTTCCTCGGGAAAACTACTACGGTAACTCGCGTATTTAGACTTATTGACTAAATCAAGAAAAGTTAAGTTTTGAAACGATGAATAACGGGAGTTTATTTGGCTTTTGATGTTATCTATTATTTCAACGAATAAACGCTTGTATTGTGTTTTCAAGTCAATTTCTGTATCCATCCGCCGGCGCCGTCGTGGTGGTTCACAATATTCCTGAATACTATTGAAAATAAAATCAAATTGTTTTAAAAACTCTTCTGATAACCAAGATTGAAATGCACCAATTTCTCTGATTGAGATTTCGATGTCGACTTGTTTGCTTTGAAGCAAAGCAAACAAAATGTCAGTTCTGGCAAAAATCTCTGAAAAAATATGCAAAAGGAAACAAAACTGCATATCTTCTAATTTAGTTACAAACGACTCCGACATGGATATAGAATCAACATCCCACGATTGGGGATTATCTACTATATGATTAAAGGTTTCAATCATATCTAACCTGCAATTAAATATAACATTAATAATGCGCGAATGATAATGCCACCGTGCTTCGGCTACTCCAGGCATACGACGATCGGAAAACTGTTTTAAAAGATTTGACCGTTTCGACGATTTGTTGAAAAACCTGACAATTCCATTGATATGGCCGAAAAATGATTTTAATTCTGAAATATTTTCTAAAGATTTACTTAAAACCAAATTAAGAATATTATGAGCATAACACGGTACGAAACGCGCGAGAGGGCATTGACCCCGTACTAGTGCTTAAACGCCTCCACGTTCACCTGACATAACGGCGGCACCGTCATATGTCTGACCGATCAGTTTGTCTTTGCATCGATATTGTTCAAGAATATCGAGCAACTGAGTCGCTAATACAGTCGCAGTCCGGCTTTCGCTAACGTCGTAAAAACCTACAAATCTTTCTTCCAGACCATTTTCGGACAAATAACGAAATATAACAGACAACTGTTCTCTATGACTGACATCTGGGGTTTCGTCAATCATAACTGAAACGAATTTGGCATGGCTAATCTCACGTCTAATCTCGTCTAAAATTACCGCCGCGGTGTATTGTATAAGATCATTTTGAATGTTTCCCGATAGACCGGTAAGCACGGAGTGTGAAGTAGATGAGCATTGTTCAAGATGGGAGTCTATAACGCTATCGTACTTACTTATATAAAATAATGTTGCTATATAATTGCCACGATTGTCTGAATTAACGTTTTCACTATGCCCGCGGAAAGATAACTCCTGTTTTCCAAGAAGAACAACAGTGTCTATTAAACGTTTCATTAAGTTTCGATTACGTTCCACTTTTCGATTATGGGATTCATAATTATTTCTGAGAAATGTTTCTATTCTACTATTTCCAAAATTGTGTAATAATATACAACTGCGTAAATGTTTTTCGGTTTGAGTATGTTTCCTAGCCGAATTGGTCAAATTATTGATGTCTGGGAAACCCGTTTTATTCCAAGCACTATTTGTATCGGAAAACAGCAAACATGGAAAACAAAATAACTTATTTAATTTGCAACTGCCCGCTATCCAATTATATTTATCATACACTGAACTGTGAAAATGTTTGAAAAACCCATCCTTACGCCTATAATCAATTTTCATATCGGGACGCGCCCGTCCTTGTTTAATGATATGTTTTTTATTTTCGAACGATTGTTTTGAGAACGAATTTAAGTCATTTAATAGGTAATCCGTAAGACAACAGTCAATTTGTACTAATGCTGCCATTTCTCACCTAACCGTGTCACGACAAATTACAAAGTAAGTAAAACAAACCAACCTTTACGATGTAACAAACAAAAACACAACACAACACTTGGCAAGTAAAATTTCACTACTTTCGATTCTTTTAAACTATATAATATTACAATCAAGCTAGCCCACTAACTTAATAAACAAAATTTTGCATATTACAATAATAACAGTACAAAATGAGTGCAAATGAGCACGTAATATAATTGTTTAAGTGAATTGAAATGACAGCACGCGCCGGTCGGCCGCTGCAATTAGCTCTGTTGTGATTGGACGAAATCTTTTAAAGCGAAACATGCGAAGCTAAACCTTAACACATGACAAATAAAGACTAGGTAGGCTATGTGGGATCGGCTTGTTGTTCGACAATATCGACGAGTCGTTTGCATGTAGTAGTAATGTGTATGTGTGCGTGAATTTCATACATTTCAAATGTTTGGATTCCCGATGTTTTGAGCGAGTTCCCCGGCCACCGCGCGGCCGCCGCACACTATGGAGCAGTACGTACGCGTTCTGAGTGCGATCGTAAAAACGGGTATGTGTGCGTTTGCGTGATAATAAATACATGGCGAATTATTTTTATGAAATTGTAGGAAGCGGGGTAAGCTATAATTATTAATAATAAAAAATGTATATATTAAAATTGGCCAAGGTAAGCCGGTAGGAATCGTGTTCTATGGAGGCTTCGCCACTGATGGCCACATAAGAGAAAAGGCTTCTGCGCACACTTAACCCAAAGCATAGGAACAGGGTTATACGAATATCGTTAATTGCTGCATCATCAGAATATCCTAAGCACTGGCAAATAACAAACTTGATATTATGTTGCACTCGATAGCAAAAAGCTTATTTAGAAAAAAAATACATGACTACAAAAGATTACGCATCAAAATTTACAAAATATCGTAAATATTTGAGCAAAAATCTTCATTTATCTGTCAGTCCAAAACGGCGCGCGCGCAGCCGCTGGGACACGAGCGCTTCACAGGGCATACTGTGGGTTATCGAAGAGGGGGGTTGCCGTTCCTCAGCGTCATATATTTTTCGAGATATTTACAATGCGCACACTTAGACGCTGCGCACACTTGTCCCACATGACCATACGCCCTTCCACACATGGACGTCAAATATCAAACTTTTACTTGATTTTCTTTACTTGCCTATTGGACTCCTTTGATGTGCGTCAAAAACCGACAAAGGAACGGATACGTGTATTTGGTATTGGTCATATTTGTCAAATAGGCAAATAAGGCCAATATTTGTCAAACATACCGTCTACACATGGTGATTGTTTGGCGAAAATGAATACATCAAATAGGCAAATACAAATATAATAGCCATGTGAAGTGCCTGCATCATAGATAAAGTATTATAGTATAGGTGTAATCTTAGCCCGTCATCGCGTGGCCATTTTGTGCTTATTTTCATACAAGTAGTGTGAGTTTATTTTCTTGAATATTTATATTTGTCGATCATTTCGAATCACATTATAATCCAGAAAAGAAAGTCATTTAGTTCATGATATCGATAAACTATAGTTCAAGTAATGAGAATTCGTAAACACACGTAAAAAGCTATGCAATTTTTGTAGTCAAATTATTAATTGATGTGAGATTTTTAGCACTAATGCCTTATATACTCAGACTACTAAGGGGATACTCTTATATAACAGGAATAAGGGATGAAGGGAGGGGCCTGCATGAAACCAATGACATTTGACAATAGTCGTGTTCGTTTGGTTTTTCAACTGCGCATGCGAGGCTTTTTAACCCCCGACTAAAAAGAGGGGTGTTATAAGTTTGACGTGTCTGTCTGTCTGTCTGTCTGTGGCATCGTAGCATCCAAACGAGTGGACCGATTTTGATCTAGTTTTTTTTGTTTGAAAGCTGACATGATGGAGAGTGTTCTTAGCTATAGTTCATCATCATCAGCCTGCTCATTGCTGAAATATCACGGTTTATCTGGTTCGTGATAGGCCGCGATTAGCAACTTGCAGTCGTTTGATGGGTTTTATATTTTGCATTCTGGTTCGTGACACTCATGAATATAATATACACATTATTGGAAAGTTGACCTAGTGCTGCAGCATCACCTGGTAATCAATAGGATACCCAACTCCTTACCAACTTAGAGCACCGAGGTTTCGTGTTTGGGTTCATTTTAATTGCGACAACCAGTAAGACGTAGATAAACAGTAAATATTTGCATGCTGCTGCTGCAGCATCACCTGGATTCTATAGGAGCCGAGCTCAGTATGAACCCAAAGTGGAAGTTTCATGTTTGGGCTCACATTGACGGCCTCATCCAAGAGGACATATTTTATTTATAAATGATATTCATTGGGATATGATCCAGTTGATAGGAATTATTCTGTACAAGTTTAAAAAGCACAAAATAAAATTAAATTAAGAAATTTAAAAAAAACCTCGCCAAAAAACTTTAAAAAGTAATGAAATAATATTTACTGACTTTAAGTTTAAATAATTCCTAAGAGTAAAGTAATATTTTAGTCCATAAATGTTGTCAAGGTGTGTCGGGGGACCGCTAATGTAGATGTTTGATTTCACATAACATAAAACATTATAGTTTAAGGGTCAGTTCACAGCGAGCCGAATCGAAAGAATCAGCGGCTATTATGGCGATACAAAATGCAAAAGTCGCTGTTGTGGTAGTTTACTTGGCGGTCCCCCGACACACCGTGACAACATTTATGGACTAAAATATTACTTTACTCTTAAGAATTATATAAACTTAAAGTCAGTAAATGTTATTTCATTACTTTTTAAAGTTTTTTGGCGGGGGTTTTTTAAATTTCTTAATTTAATTTTATTTGTAGTTGTGTTCGTTTGATTTTTCAACTGCGCATGCGCGGCTTTTTTGTGTGTCACTTGTCAGTGGGAATGTCATATTCTAAAATACCGATCAATTTCTGTCAGATTTTAGAAAATCTGACAGGTATTTTAGAACATGACACTCACACTGACATCAATTTATAACTTTGCGCATGTTAGTGTGAGTGTCATGTTTAAAATACCTGTCAGATTTTCTAAAATCTGACAGAAATTGATCGGTATTTTAGAATATGACATTCCCACTGACAAGTGACACACAAAAAAGCCGCGCATGCGCAGTTGAAAAACCAAACGAACACGACTACAGTGTCAGTGTGAGTATCATTTTCTAATAGTGGGTTGCACCAACTAACTTTAACTTTAACTGTAACTTTAACTTTAACTGTAACTTTAACTTTAACTGTAACTTTAACTTTAACTTTTACTCCAATGCAAAATGTCAAATCTCTGGTTATAGTTAAATATGGCGTCCAAACACCCCATATGCTCATACGACATCTGTCAATTTTTCCGGTTAAAGTTAATGTTAAAGTTAAGGTTAAAGTTAAGGTTAAAGTTAAGGTTAAAGTTAAGGTTAAAGTTAAAGCTAAAGGGCGCCATATTTAACTTTAACCTTAATAGTATGGGATCCGACCGCAAGATCCTGCATGAATCGTTTTTTTTCGATGAAATATATTTTAAAGTAATCTTTAGAACGTATGGAATGGATTAATGTTGGGTGGCCTTGTCAAAAGTAGCCGCAAGTACCTCTAATTGAGCTTAATGTTCATGCGATTAAACATGATTTGCATGTATATTTTTTTTCAATAAATTTAACATCATTTGAAAGAAAATGACTTGACAAAATAAGGTATAAATGGTGGCCAGCTCTAAGTCTGCCGCAACCTAGGGTGGCCATTACTTTTGTATACGATATCGCGTGAGGTTAGGAAGCGCAAGAGACAAATAAAAACGCCTGTTAAATAAAAATGGAAATCTTGCGGGTTCTCGACGTCCTCAAATCCTGCCAGGCATCTACATACCAATATTCAGCAAAATCGGTTCAATGGTTTGGGCTTGAAGTAGCAATAGACAGTCGCACAGACACACTTTCGCTATAATATATAAATATTATAGTTGTGGCGGTACCCACAATTCGCCTAACATTCCTGCATCGCGCTATCGAAGTTTTCTGAGCGCGTCGGTATTAAGGGCGTTCCTTACGGAGATACAATGATTTACCGTATTTCAAGCCTTATAAACTCATAATTTGAAAGCTACAAAGTTATAATAAAAATACAGCAATAATCTTCAGTATATAAACATTTCTTTCCCCGTTTTAAATTTTCTATTTTTGTTAGTAAAACCAATTTATTAAAATTCAAGCATACATTCAGCATCTCCTTAGGATTTACAAATTACTTTTATTTGAAACACACGCCAATAGATCGACAATATCATTAACTAGGTACATAAATTGTCCTAAAAAAAATTAAAACGGGGAACCCCGTTTTAATTTTTTTAGGACAATTTTGAACTAAGACAAGTAAAAAAAATCGGGTTTTGGTGCGATCTCCGCAACGCGGCAAATGTATGGCCAAGGTCGTTTGCTCGGGGGATGGCCTTAAGTATATATTATAATATACGACAGCTGAAATGTATCATCACGTGGGCTTCGGCCTGACCAGGCATACCACTCGGTCGGAAGATCTTCCTTTGGCCTCTACGCATATCCCCACATACTAAAAGCATGGACGTATAAAAAAAGGCGGACGGAGTCCCACCATACACAAAACTGTGTCGTTCAGAGTCGGCCAGCTGGCTGTATGTACAAGGTCCGCACGCACACATTCTTGCGCTAGTCCATACCATTTGACAGGAGTCAGAATGTGAGCGTGGCCGACTCTGAAGAAAAGTGAAGACACAATTTTGTATATAACAAGAATCCGTCCGCTTTTTTTTCTACGTTCATGACTAAAAGTGTATAGTATGGATACTCGTTTAACAATTATTATTTTTTAACAAAAAATTAAAACCGACTTCCAAGGTAAACACAAAAGTAATACTTATTCATAATCTAAAAAGAATCAAATAATTCTTATTCCTTATTATAGTGGCGTCTTCAGACTTCGCCTAAACCTCAACTATATTTTCTGTACTCAATCTTCGTACTTTTGAAGTCGGTAACAGCCCGGAAAAGTTCTGAGATCCTTGACATAGCAATAACGCTAAGGTAACGCTGTTATCGACTTCAAAAGCATGAAGATTGAGTACAGAAAATATAGTTGAGGTTTAGGCGAAGTCTGAAGACACCACTATAATAAGGAATAAGAATTATTTGATTCTTTTTAGATTATGAATAAGTATTACTTTTGTTTTTACCCTGGAAGTCGGTTTTAATTTTTTGTTAAAAAATAATAATTTTACCCTTTTAAGTTACATAACAATTATGAGACGACAAGGCTATATTATAGCTTGTTGTCTTAGAGTTGTACAATGTACATATTACTAGCGGTCGCCCGCGGCTCCGCCCGCGTGGATATGCAATACGGCTGCAAAAAGCCTAGAGATCAACTACGATAACATGGCGCGCCCCTCCAAAATTCAAAACGTTTGAAGTGCGTTGTCAAAACGTTTGAAGTGCGTTGTCTTGCGCGGTAGGCTAGTTATGATTAGTTGACCAACAAATCTTGGTAATAAGTGATATTAACAGAAATATTACGTGTACTGTGATTGGTTGAATACTTGCTACATACAAACTTTTTCATAAGGATATGACTACACACATTGAAATAGTCATTTGGAGGGGCGCGTCATGTTATCGTAGTTGATCTCTACACAGGAAAGACTCGGTCAGCAAAATGATTCCCAGGTCAATTCACAGACTCCGACACTGACATCGACGACGCGGACGCAGTCATTATCCGAAGGGTGCACAGTGCACACTGCACAGATTGTCTTCCTCCGCACGCGCATCCCCGCTTGGTGACGCCCACTATCGTAATAATATTTTAATTTCGCCATAATTTCAAAACCAAACGTCCAATTTTAATCATTCAAAGACCAAATTATATCTACATAAGCTGTACTTAGTGATGAAATAATTTATTTTGATAAGGATTAATAGCATGAGTAAAATAAACGCGTTTTAATGTAGTCCAAAAAAATTCAAGGTTTTTAAATAAAAAAATGGTTATTGTGCCTCACTCGACATAGATAAGTACAGTGTGTCGCGGACTTTTTTGTAGGTATTTATAAGATCTATATTACTTAGAACATTTATGGTTCTAATTTTTATAGTTTCGGCAGCGTACGCAAAATAAGTAACTTTTCTGGTTGATTTTTTCACCTGGCGTCCGAAAAACCCAAATATCTTACGATCCCCAATTTTTTTCTAAAATAAAATTTAGCCTATGTTCAGCAGAAATAATGTAGCTTTTGCTTGGAGTAGTTTAAATAAAGCCAAAATCCTCAAACTTGTATCTATAAGGATTCAAAAGTTCTGTTGGGTACCTTCAGAACCAGGGTACATTCTGGTACAAAATATTACTTTTTGGTAGTATATGCCTGAAATACTTCAGAAAAAAATCGAAATCACTATATGTTTTCATATAAATTTCAACGAGTCCCCTCGATTCCTCATGGATCCCATCATCAGATCACCACTTTTATGAACATGGTACCAACCTCGGATTTAACCCTGTACAACAACAAAAGAATCATGAAAATCGGTCCATAAACGGCGAAGTTATGGTTGAACATACAAAAAAATATATATAAACAGACGAACATATAACCTCCTCCTTTTTGGAAGTCGGTTAAAAAAAATTGGAAATAAAAAGGAACTTTTAGCTCAAATTCTTTAGTCAAATTCTGTTTTGGACTTTTCCATCCTCTAATATTCGTTGACTAGGCCACAGTATTACAATATTCCATATTGTAATACTGTGAGTGTCGCAGCTGCTATTCAATATCCTCATTTATCGAACAACGCGTGCTTCTTTTCTCTTGCGCTTCCTAACCTCACGCGATGTCGTATACAAAAGTGATGGCCACCCTAAGTTGCGGCAGACTTAGAGCAGGCCACCATTTATACCTTATTTTGTCACGTCATTTTCTTTCAAATGATGTTAAATTTATTGAAAAAAAATATACATGCAAATTATGTATTAATCGCATGAACATTAAGCTTAATTAGAGGTACTTGCGGCTACTTTTTACAAGGCCACCCAACATTAATCCATTCCATACGTTTTAAAGATTACTTTAAAATATATTTCATCGAAAAAAACGATTCATGCAGGATTTTACGGTCGGATCTTAGGCCATAACTTTAACTTTAACCACGCCTCTGGTGCAACCCACTCTAAAATACCGATCAATTTCTGTCAGATTGGTTTTAGAAAATCTGACAGGTATTTTAGAACATGACACTCACGCTGACATCAATTTATAACTTTGCGCCATTGACTTTTATAGAGTGGACTCGGCATAATGGTCTATACCAAATCAAAATACTGTGGCCGGTCCGCCATTTTATGTTCCGGTTGATTTTATGTTGATTGGTTAACGTTTAGTGATGTACTTTTTTATCGAACTTAAAAAATATAAGGTGAAGAATCTGCTCATATAATATTTTAAAGATTTTAACCTTAATCCGCCTCGTTATCTGTTTGACAATACATAATCATAACAAAACCAATGTCATTTCAATAGTCACTTTGTTTTCATTCTAATAATAATAATTTTACTCATTATGTAAACATCAAACTTCTATAACCCAAATTAAAAGTGATAAGACGTACATCAGTTTATTTAAAGCATCGCGGTACTATAGTGTTTGATGTTAATTACACTTAAAACATCTTAGTTTATCGATATCCTCGAAAAATATCAACCGAGTGTCCCATCACTATAGACCGCCATGTTTAGTTCCAGGCAATATGGCGCCGGCCACACTTTTTTGTAGTTATGTCACTTCCATATGTTTTCTTATTCATTGCTTTGCGCATGCGCAATGTGCATTGAAAAACCAAACGAACACGACCACAGAATAAATGTAGCAATCAAGCTAATCTGTGGTCAAAGACTATAGAGCTAAATGTCATGGGTCATACACTCCAATGCGTTTAATCTGCGCCTTGAAATGCTGAAAAAAATAATTTTGGCAAAATGGCATAAGGCATTGTCAATGACGGGCGGCGGTCTGACGGTTGTGATATTAGTTAAAATAATTGTGATAATGCTAGCGTAAATTACTAATTAATTCAATCATTCAACCAAAATATGTTGCGATGTGTTCGGTTGATTAATTTATCACTCACGTTTATCAGTTATGTGATAAAACCGCATCGTAGTGCACGGCTCCAGACCTAAAGAAATCAGTCGATATTATGTGGCCGGAAAATAAAAGAGATATCGAAATCCTACAATTATGATGCCTATGGTGTATACGGTTTACGGTTTTGCTATATTTTTTATGATCGCGTGGGTCTGCCTGTGGTTAATTCACATAATGGCTCTCTCGTACTGCAAGTGGAAGCTGCACCGGAGCGTGGAGCGGGCCCCGCCGGAGCAGCCCTACCTCGGCGTCTCCATACTGAAGCCGCTCACCGGCGTGGATCCGAATCTATTCTCCAACTTGGAGACGTTCTTCACCGTGGACTATCCGACGTACGAGCTGCTGTTTTGCGTGGAGAGCGAGCACGACCCCGCCGTGATGCTCGTCAACAGCCTGCTGCACAAGTACCCGCAGACGGACGCCCAGCTGTTCGTCGGGGGCGTGAGCGTCGGCGTCAACCCGAAGATCAACAACATGCAGCCGGCGTACCTGGCCGCCAAGTACCCCCTCGTGCTCGTGAGCGACTCGGGCATCCGCATGCGCGAGGACACGCTGCTCGACATGGTGCAGCACATGGCGTCGGACGTGGCCATCGTGCACCAGATGCCGTTCACGTGCGACGCGGAGGGCTTCGCCGCCGTCTACGAGAAGGTGTACTTCGGCACGGCACAGGCGCGCATGTACCTGGGCGCCGACTTCCTCGGCATCAACTGCCACACCGGCATGTCCTCGCTCGTGCGCCGCTGCGCTCTGGAGGAGGCGGGCGGTCTGGCCGCCTTCGGGGAGTACCTGGCCGAGGACTTTTTCATGGCGAAGGCCATCGTTGCCCGAGGGTGGAGGATGAGGGTGGCGTCGCTGCCGGCGCTGCAGAACTCGGGCGCCAAGTCGGTGGGCGGGCTGCAGGCGCGGCTGACTCGCTGGGCGCGGCTGCGCATCGCCATGGTGCCGACGACGGCGCTGCTGGAGCCGCTGAGCGAGTGCCTGCCGCTGGGCGCGGGCGCGGCGTGGGCGGCGGGCGTGCTGTTGGGCGCGGAGCCGCTGCCGTTCTTCCTGGTGCACGTTCTGGTGTGGTTCCTGTCGGACTGGCTGATGCTGCGGGCGGTGCAGAACGGCTCGCCACCTTTCACAAAGGTGGAGTTCCTGCTGGGGTGGGTGTGGAGTGAGTGTTGTGCGCCTTTCGTGCTGGCGGCGGCGCTACTCAACTCTGAGATTTCGTGGCGGACTCGTACGTACAGGCTGGACTGGGGTGGGCGAGCCCACGAACTGAAACCCAAACTCAAATTCTAAGTCGCTCCCCTCGTTTATATGAAGCTTTAATTTTATGTACGATACTAGGACCGAGCGAGACAGATGTATAGTGCGATGGATTTTTGTTTGTAGCATTAAGCTTTTTATTTAATTTATAATTTTGTAGTGACCTGCGTATGGTTGTTGTTTTGTAGGTTTGTACATTTTAAATTAATTTGTAATAAAATGTTGATTGTTTATCTACTGAGTATTTCATAGTACATACTACTATTTATATTGTGGAAGATAAAAATAACTACGGCAGAGACAACCATGATTAAAGGGATGTGAAACCCTAGTAAATTATTGGATAATTGGGCTTTCACTCAAATAACTACTTCAGTGACTTTTTTTTATATAAATAATTGTCACATTACTATTGGTGTAAGTTGTAACACTTTCCTTTTTATAATCTTCAAAATAATATGTCATAATAAATGTTAGGGACTATCAGTAGGTCCCGCTGTCAATTTAGTTTCTACTGCAGTCCTACCCTGCAGCATCTTGATTGCATCGACTATCATGGTGTTATAATTTGGTTACCTAGTTAAAGGGGAACTTGTGTTCATACTGCATACTCATATATGTATAGAGCGGGCTCCACCACTGCAGAGAAGCATCTTGTGACTCAATCGTTGACATCTGTGAGTCAACAAGTGTACCGCATCATGAATCACCTTATATCACTGACAAACTCCTGTCACAATACTGTTTATTTTGATCAAATTGATCGCCACTGCCAAATATAAAAAAAAGTTTGTCCAAACTATATTTTTCACTTGGCATATAAGTTTCACTTGGCAGCAGCTTACATTACTAGCGCAGAGTGATCCTGATAATTATTTAAAATTTAATACAATAGTAAAATTGTGCTTGCACTGCGTACAATGCGTATTGTAGAAATTGATATTTTTATTCCAAAAAAATTGTTTATTAAATGTTTATTATCTAATTTTATTTACAGAACCGATTGACCGATTGTTGTAAGGGCCTGTCATAATATAGACATTACCTACGCTAATTTTAATATGAAAGCTGAAAGAAAAATTGTGCTGGATGCTGACCATTCCTTGTGGTTTATTTGTATATATTGTCCCGGCTTCTGTTGTAGGAGGCCACATCTGACAGCTACAGCTGTTGTGGGTTCAGTTTCAAGGTCAGGACCGCATTAATGTGATTCGTTTCTTAATAATAATTTTAGATTTCAATGACTGCTGTAAAATTCTAAACAATTTGTTACAGGGTGATTTAGGATAATTTAACAGATTTTAATTTATATTTACGTGCCTTGGATGTTTGTTTTTGTTTTTGGTCTCCGTCTAAGGTTGGACCAAAAATACTTCCTAATTATTTGTTAAACGAAGACTGGGCTAACGTTATCCGAAGGCACTCACCTCCAGTGCCATTATTTTGTATCACAACGTAACCTTGAAATTATAATAAGTATTAATATATATTGTCGATAATAACAATTAATATTATGTTACATCTAAAATTATGTATATTATTGTATTGTGTTGTATCCAAAGTCTCAATCGTGAACTCTGGGGTTAGTAAGACTAATTACATTTTTCCGTTTTTACAAGTGAAGTAATATAATTTACATGAAATATAATGTAATATCGGCCTTGAACAACACAAATGTATTAATAAACATCTACTTATGAAAATCCATTTTCTTTTTCTATTGTCGTCAGTTCGGACAACTTCCAACCACAGATTACTTAATAGGTAAGTAGGTATATTATGTACCTATGTAGCTAGCTACTTCCAAGTTCCAACTTTCAACACAAAATTATTATTAAGTACCAATTATTACTAACGATCATAGTCCATAAACTAGGAACTATTTCATTGTGCTCCCCCGTCCCCGATAGATATTGTAAATCCTGGGGAGAAAAAATAGGCTAAGTGCGAGTCGGACACGCGCACGAAGGGTTCTTTAAGTTATAGAACGTTACGTACGGAACGAACTAAAATTGTGTTTTTTGTAGCCACCCTTCTACTTGGCCCATTTTTAGGGTTCAAACTAGGTCCCAGGAATGTTGTTATCTGTTGCTAGATGGCTAGGTACATCATACATGATGATGACGAGCTTGTTACTGTTCGTAATTTTTTGTTTTTATATTATGTATAGTGTGGGATGTGGCCTGTGAGTACCTACGGGAATCGACAGGCGAGAAAGGAAGCGAAATAGGCCTTCTGAAGGCGAATCATAATGATCACACTCAAATCGATCAGCCAAGCGACTTTAGTTTACATTACATAATTATAATACCTAATGATATTTTATGTTACAATAAAGCCGCATGCTGCATGCATGCATGACCGACTGCTTGATTTATCATTTTTAATATTCCGTGTGAATAATATTCTAGAGTCTAGACTCTAGACTCTAGTGCAGTTTGTTTGAGGAGTGAGAACAATCATAATATTGTGTGTGTTTGCTATTGACTGCCATTGCCGAGGTCTTTATGCGAAACCGTCCTTTCGCAGAAAGAGGTCGCGGAGCGGAACAGAGAGGATGACCCATCCTCTGTTCCGCTCCGCCGGCGTAGGACGGGAGTGCGGAGGCGTCGTTACGCGAACCTCCAAACTTCCGTCTAATCCGAGGCTCCGGGCAAGGATGGGAACCTGCCCGGCTTAGCTAGTCCCGGCGCCGAGGGGAACGCTTCAGTTTGCTAAAGCGTTCCCTAACTTTGGTGGAAGTCCGGTCCCTTGTGAGGTAGACCGGCCGGTCGTGGAGGGAGTCCTGCGTTAGACAGATCCAGGACATCCCTCCGTATACGGCTGAAGGCAAACCGCAGGTGGTTTTAGTGGGTAGAGTCCCACATACCCCCGGGGTGCTTCAGCTTAACTGAGGCACATCCCCAACCCGGGGGACCCATGACGGGTTTCCCCTGCGCATCAAAAAAGATATTGAGATCGTGGTCACCGTGATCTCTGAGTAATAGTTTTTACTGCAGGAAGTCGGTTAAAATAAATAAGCGTCCCATTGACTGTGCCAGACTACGAAGTACCTAAAACGTAGTGATTAGGTATATTCTCTTTGGAAGTACCTACCTAGCAACACGAGTTATGTAAAAGTAGTTTGGGCAGCTGGTGAATGTAGCACTACCGGGAGCCGCCGCCGCCGCGGTCGCTGCAAGGTCGTGAGCTCTCATCAAATAATCGATTTTGTTTACCCTCACGCTGTAGCTATACATATACCTACCTACATAAAATAATGACTCATCATTCGTCAATAATTATAGTCATGATTCTGGTACTTACTAACTTTTCTAACGGCATACTTTCATTATCTACTTTCAAAACGAGGCATTCTCGTTGTCGAAGGTCGCTTGTCGTCGCCGCTCACTATCAGCTACGAATTACGATACGAACTTAAAACTTTCGTAGTAACAGTAGCTGTAAAGTGTAAATAAACAAGTACATAAAGTGCGTTTGGAAGTTGGAACTCATGGAAGTACGCGGGAGGAGTAGGTGTAGCTGCAGTCTGCAGACTACGGACACATATGTATATGTCGCAGGGAAAAGAGGATATCAGGGATATCACGAACTCCCGGTAGATGCCGAATATTCTTGTTTGTTATGTCTTCTTACTAAAAATATCTAGTGATATGTCATTTCACTAAACTAAATCTAGTGAAACGTCAGAAAAGCGGACACCGCCGAATAAAAATCAAGCCACGCATTTCTCTCGCTTGCTCTAGTATACACACGGGTAGGTACTTTGATAGGATCATCTAACATCTGAATCTGACAAGTAAGATGTTAGATGATCCATACGTCGGATGGGCATGTAAAAAGTCGGTCCTGCGCCTGATCTCTCGCCGGTCGTGTCAGTCTTCCGTCCCACCGGGTTATGCGAGTAAAGGAATATAGAGATTGCTCTTGTGTACTGCGCACACACTTGGGCACTATAAAATTACTGTTGGCCTGGTTTCAATGAAACCGGCCACCGTCACCAAAACCAGAGTGGGAGTTATTATTATTATTATCACACGTGTAATGCAACTATAGCAGATCTGAGGGGGCATCACCATATCTCTGAATCATAAAGTTGAAACCAGCTGAGGGTTCTTCATCAGATACTTCAGACCTTTGATTTTTGACGTCAAATGAAGCGGCCGACCAAGTTGAATATTTTTTTGTAAAGGTGGCATGTCGATCTCTAGTTTGGTTAGGCTCTTGTACAGGCACAGGTACTACAGGTACACCAGCTCTTCGAATATCCTAGTTTTTACGGTTCCGTACCCAAAGGGTTAGTCTGTCTGTCTGTCTCCAGGGTAGACGAGCCGCGCCAGCTCGAGCGACGCATTTGTTTCACTCCTGGGTGTGAGTGTGGTTCCTGTGTGGGAACTAGAGCGAGCGAGAGAAATGAGTGGCTCGATTTTTATTCGGCGGTATCCGCGTTTCTGACATTTCACTAGATTTAGTTTAGTGAAATGACATATCACTAGATATTTTTAGTAAAAAGACGTAACAAACACTATCTACTATCTATCTACCGGGAGTTCGTGATATCCCTAGGGATATCGTGAAATCCCTGATATCCTCTTTTCCCTGCGACATATAGGTATAATTAATCTGTGCTGCGGACTGCTGCAGCCTGCAGTGGTCCAATATGGGATTTCGCTTCCTGTCAATTACTCAATACTCGGGAAATACCATGTTAAAGCTATAACGCTTAAAACGCGTCAGCGCGGTCAGTTTTCCTTGTAACTAGCTGTTGTTTTTATGGTTCCGTAGCCAACAAGGAACCCATAATTTCGGTCTGTCGGTCCGTCTGTCCAGAGGCGGCACGGCCTCGCCAATTTAATTAAATATTAAGTAGGTACTTACTACTTATGTAGTTGCATAGGATTCCCTTAAGGGGCCGGGTACCCTCGAAATTCTCATACATACGTAATTCCAAAATCATTTTCTCATACGAAAATATTTAACATGTTTGAGTTGTTTTTCAGTTGAAAATAGTAATTATCTAGGTTCCTGCACAAAAATTTACTTCAAAATATTTAAACATTAAAAAAAAATGTTTTTAATTTTTTTTAGTAAATTTAGTACTTAATATTTAAACACTAAAAAATAGAGTAAAACACTAAAAAATATATAAATAAATAGTAAATTTACTACAAAATATTTAAATACTAAAAAATATTTTTTAGAGTTTAAATATTTTGTAGTAAATTTACTATTTATTTATATATTTTTTAGTGTTTTACTCCATTTTGTAGTGTTTAAATATTTAGTAGTAAATTTACTAAAAAAAATTTTAAAGCAAAAAAAAAAAAATTGTGTTTAAATATTTTGAAGTAAATTTTTGTGCAGGAACCTAGGTAATTACTATTTTAAACTGAAAAACAACTCAAACATGTTAAATATTTTCGTATGAGAAAATGATTTTGGAATTACGTATGTATGAGAAATTCCAAGTGTACCCGGCCTCTTAATGTCCGAGAGAAAATTCTTGAGGACGCAAAGATGAAATATGAGACAGGTGAAGACTGTAGGTGTTCGAATGATCGGGCGTTTCAAAAGGCTTCGGTCGCGAATCGCGATTATGCGGTCGCATCATACAAGACTGGACAAACAAATGATAATTAATTACTCGTATTATGACGACACAGCTACTTTTGAGATACTATAATAAGTGCGTGATTGTTTTATAATATTATTATGTGGTGTACGTGCACGCCTTGCGGTGCAGCGCGGCGCGGCGCGGTGTCGTATTCGCGGCTCACGACCACGCGACGCGGAAGACCAAACGCTTGCAGCCTCAGCCCTCAAGGTGAACCTCCGCGGCCCGCGGGTCGCTGCTCGCTGCACGCTTGGTTATCCTCGTTATCAACGCAGTTTTATAAATATGTTTAAAAATAAGTACCTACTAGATATGTGCGCCGACCGGCGTGGCGCACGCCGCCGGCCGTTTTAGTCATAATAAGCACACACAATTACTTCCTTAGTATTTTTTATTTACAAAATTAGTAATTTTTTAGATCGCTATTTGGCAACACTGGTTGACGCTATGTTTTTCGACGCCATTTGCATTTCTTTGTAACTTGTCAGTCTACGCCAAATATACTAGTAATCTGTGGTCTACGCTGCGCAAAACAACTGAGAATTAGATATTTTCGTTCTTTTCTGCTTTTAATTTTTTTTTTATTATGTAAGGGGGCAAACGAGCAAACGGGTCACCTGATGGTAAGCAAGTACTGTCGCCCATGGACACTAGCAACATCAGAAGAGCTGCAGGTGCGTTGCCGGCCTTTTAAGAGGGAATACGCTCTTTTCTTGAAGGTTTGCAGGTCGTATAGGTCCGGAAATACTGCTGGTGACAGTTCGTTCCAGAGTTTTACAGTGCGCGGCAGAAACTTACGCGAAAAACGCACTGTGGAAGACTGCCACTCATCAAGGTGATGAGGATGGTATGTTTTTCGCGTGGGACGATGGCGAAAAGTTGCAGGTGGTATGATTCCGAACAATTCCTCAGAGCACTCCCCGTGATACAACCGATAGAGGATGCAGAGTGAAGCTACATCTCGGCGTAATTCCAAGGGGTCCAAGCTGTTTGAAACACTATGGCAGTCAACAATTCGAGCGGCCCTTCGTTGGATACGATCCAGAGGGAGCAGTTGGTATTTTGGCGCCCCTGCCCAGAGATGAGAACAATATTCCATATGAGGCGCCGAACCTGCGCCTTGTAGAGTTGTAGGCGTTGGTCCGGACTGAAGTACTGTCTCGCTCTGTTAAGAACACCAAGCTTCTTCGAGGCTAATAATTTGGCCTTACCCTCTAGATGATATCGGAACTGGACTTCGCTCGATATGTTGACGCCAAGTATCTCAATGCTAGGGGAGATGGTTAAAGATGTGCCCTCAAAACGAGGATATACGACCATTGGTGACTTTTTGGTGGTGAACGCGCAGACTTGTGTCTTGGCGGGGTTGAACTGGACCAAGTTACGTCTACCCCATTCAGAGACCTTCTCCGATGAATTCTCCACCTTAGACACAAGTTCGTTTCGACTCTCAGTGACATTTTGCCGAGAAATATTGGGGGAGCCGGTATATACAGCATCACCTGTACTGTCATCCGCATAGCAATGAATGCCGCTGGTCCGCAACATGTCATTGATATGCAGTAAGAATAGAGTAGGCGATAGCACACAGCCCTTAGGGACACCAGCATCAACAGACTGAGTTTCCGAGCATTAGCCGTCAACTACGACCTGTATGCTTCTAAGTTATTCTAATGCTAAGAAATCAGTGACCCACTTCTAATGCTAAGAAACCAGTGACCCACTTACATAATTTCTCGGGCAGCCCGTATGATGGAAGCTTTGATAGCAGCGCTTTATGCGAAACCCGATCAAAGGCCTTCGCAATGTCCAAACTAACAGCCAATGCCTCTCCCTTCGACTCAATTGCCTGAGCCCAACGATGAGTCAGGTAGGCCAAGAGATCACCAGCCGAGCGACCCTTACGGAACCTGTATTGTTTGTCGCTTAGTAATCCCTGGCCGTCCAAGTATCGAAGAAGCTGGCTATTGATAATGGATTCCATTATCTTCGAGAAGAGAGAGGTTATAGCGATTGGTCTGTAGTTGGAAGGATTTGAGCGATCACCTTTTTTGGGGATCGGGTGCACCAAGGCTGTCTTCCAGGAAGCCGGGACGATGCCAGTGGAATAGGAGAGCCAAAAAAGGCGCGTCAAGACCGGAGCCAACTCTGGAGCACACTTTTTCAACACAATATTCGGGATTCCGTCAGGCCCACTCGACTTTTGGATATCAAGGGAACGGAGGGCTTTTCGCACTGAGCGCTGATGAAACCGAATATCCGACATGATGCTCGTGCATCGTGGTATGGTCGGCGGTTTCTGCCCCCCGTCATCCAGGGTCGAGTTTGACGCAAAGAGCTTGCCCAGAAGATCGGCTTTATCTTTTGCGTCCTGTAGCGCTAGCACGGCGACCAGCGGAAATGCGAAAGTATGGACAAACTGTGGAAATAAACCTAAGGTGCCGTTCCGATCTTTACCGCGGCTAATCGCGACCGACAAAAATTTAATTAAAATGCCACTTTATGACAGACTATAGTATATGTCATAATGTAGGATATTATTTCAATTTTTAGGACTATAGTCTGTCATAAAGTGGCATTTTAATTGAATTTTTCGGAACTAAAAAAGATCGGAACGGCACCTTAAGTTTATCTCCACAGTTTGTAACTATAGTCTGTCATAAAATGGCATTTTAATTGAATTTTTCAGAACGAAAAAAGATCGGAACTGCACCTTAGGTTTATTTCCACAGTTTGTCCATACTTTCGCATTTCCGCTGGTCGCCGTGCTAGCGCTACTGGGCCAACGATCCATTTCCTACGTGTAGGGATGGTAGGGTTGGCTTGCAGAAATTTCCTTCAATAGCTTTGGCCAGAGACCAGAATGCACGGGTTCCCGAGGGGAGGCGCTCAAGTCTCTTGCCAATTCTATTGACGTGCTGTTGCTTTGCCCGAGTAATCTCTTTCTTGAGGGACCTAGAGGCAAGGTTGTACTCCTTTTTATATGTGCTGGTATTTAAATCCCGAGCAGACACTGCATTGGCCCAGGATTGGTAAGCCTCCTGCTTCCGGCGAGAAGCTTTTTTGGGGGATGAACCAAACCAGGGACGAAATCTGCCGCCAGTTGGCACTACAGAGGACGGAATGAAAAGTTCCATCCCCTGCATCACCACATCGGCAACAGAGTTGGCAGTGTTGTCGGGATCATCCGGCGAGAAGCACACGTGCCCCCAAGGATAGGATGCAAAAAACGACCGCATCTCATCCCAGTCTGCTGACTTGTAGTGCCACACACGACGGTATTTAACAGCACGCTGTCTTAACACCGTCGTAAGTGGCACAGAACCCTAACAAGGCAATGATCCGATGAAACAAGTGGTGCGGTTACTGATATTTGGTAGCCGTCAGGATTTGAAGTCAGCAGGAGGTCCAACAAGGAAGGATTCTGACCATCCACATCTGGGATTCGCGTAGGCGTAGTAACCAGTTGTGTCAAGTCGTTCGCAAGGGCAAAGTTGCAGGCAGATCTCCCCGCATGATCAGTTTTACTGGAGTTGAGCCAGTCGGCGTGGTGGGCATTGAAGTCGCCAAGTATTATGATCTCTGCGGATGGGATCTGCTGCTGCACCACTATGGGACCTATATAGGCATGCATAGACGCGAGGGAGGTCGTCGCAATCTATGCGGAGCCATAAGATCGACAGGTCCGTGACCTCAAGATTGCTGAGGCGGCGAGAGCTGATATCATCTCTGATAATACACACACACTCCAGCTTTGGGTAGAAAGGAGTGCTCGAGATAATACCCTGGGTGGGAAAGGTATGATGTGTCACTCGGAGATGATATTTGTCTGTCATTTTCTCATAAACTGTGAGAAAATGACAGGCAATTTAGATCGGAATCCGATACAGAAGTTCAAAATAAAAAAAAAAATCCGTAAAAACACTCTATTCGTCCTCGAAAAACAGTCACAGTTGGAAGTATTTTGGTACATTACTTATTGAAAAAGATGGCAAGAAGAGGTCCATCTTACCAGACAATGTATTCTGCTCCCAGTGCATTTCAGAGGCTCAAGAAAAAAATGAAGACGATCCTATGGGATGGTAAGATAACTTGTTTTTATTGTTTAGCTCTCAGAAAATGAAATTTTTGTTATTGATATTTAGATTTTATACAATTATTGTAATCGTATTGTGTGATCTCAAATAAACGTGCCATTATATAGAAATGAATAAGAAATTTAATTGAGATTGAGGCGTATTTTACTTATTTTCACCATCCACGCCGATTACGCCGATGACGCCGCCGCCGCCGGCAAATTAGATACCAGACGCCGCCGCCGGTCAAATGAGCATCGGCGCACATGTCTAGTAAGTACCTACTTATATTATAATTGACATTGACACAGAAACAAAATTAACGTGTGGCACTCGGGACCGCCGCGGTAAAGCAGCAGCATAGCATTTGTATCAACTTAATATGCAAGTATAATTCGCATACCTACGTCTGGTCGCACGCACACAATCACCGTGCCGAAGTCTGGCACCGCCAGGGGGGTGTTCGAAATTTTTTGGTTACGGAATTTCTTGATTCGGTCGTCAGTACTTGTCGTCAACTCGTCACTCGTCGCGCTCATAGCCCGCGACGAAAGCGCCTCCGTGGTCCAGTGGTTAAGAGTTAAGCCTTAAGAGCGTGCCTTTTGACTCGGAGGTAGTGGGTTCGATTTCCGCGTTGGAAACATGTTATTTCCAAGTTTGGTTAGGACAATGCAGGCTGATCACCTGATTGTCTGACAAGTAAGATGATCCATGCGTCGGATGGGCATGTAAAAAGTCGGTCCTGCGCCTGATCTCTCGCCAGTCGTGTGACGTGTCGGTCTTCCGTCCCACTGGGTTATGAGGATTACTGGGATATTGTGGGAATAGAGTCCAGTGCTCTTGTGTACTGCGCACACACTTGGGCACTATAAAATTACTCCTGCGTAACTGACCTGGTTTCAATGAAACCGGCCTCCGTCACCGAAACCGGTTGTGTTATTTCATAATTAATTATTTTTATTTATTTATTTATTCTCTTTATGTACAAAATTAAGACATACCTAATATTTATAAAAGTGACAATATAACATTGGCGTACTTATCTCTTTAAGAGATCTCTTCCAGCAAACCATAAACAGAAGTGGATATAAAATGGTGTGAAAACAGGGCAATGTACACTAAAGACACAACATTTAAACTAGTACAATAAAGACATAATACTAATTACTAACACTTAAATCCTATAATATAGCTAAATTCATAATATATTAACCTTTGACTGGTGACATGTATTTTGCGTAACGTAGCTGGTGACGAGCGGTCTGAGAGGCCGCTACCGTTTTAGGGTATATTGCATAGAAATGAAGTATATTGGCTTACGGCCATATTCAAGAATAGTTCGATAACTTAGTGCAGGACAAAATAAAAGCATTTTGTACATTGTCAATCAATTAATTAAAAGGAACTTTGATGTTAGAATCATGAACGTAGAAAAAAAGACGGACGGAGTCTTGTCATATACAAAACTGTGTCTTCACTTTTCTTCAAAGTCGGCCATGCACACATTCTGACGCCTGTCAAATGGTATGGACTAGCGCAAGAATGTGTGCGTGCGGACCGTGTACATACAGCCAGCTGGCCGACTCTGAACGACACAGTTTTGTGTATGGTGGGACTCCGTCCGCCTTTTTTTATACGTCCATGGTTACAATGAGAACAGTATTTACAATCATGAAAATTAGAAGCGGGATGAATTATGTCTTTTTATAAAATTATAATCAACATTTAAAATAAAACAGTAACACTTTTTCCATAAAATTATCACAATAATCAATTGAAAAAAAAAAACCTTTAATCACAGCTATAATTTCACAAAACTGACAATGGTCAAACTTTACTAATTCTGAAGGCTGATTCCTCTGCCATGGCTCCTGATTTGTTGATCGATGTAACTTTGGTCGTTCTCTTCGGTTTCTGAATCATGATCAATTTGCTCTGGGATGTAATTTTCGGCAATATTTTCGGCTTATGGTTCAGTGGAATCCTTGTGCCTACCATTCTCTTATTCTATGAATTTCAGATAGTGTAAGCTGTTTTCTACGGTTTAACAATTCATTTCTGACTCCCAATTCCCCTCGTTTCTTGCTAGGATGACCAGAATTATCCGAAAAATAAAAAAAAAAATCAATAAGCGATGTAACGTAAAAAAGTTACGCTAGTGGTGACGTAAGGTGTCACAGGCCGCTATCGAACTTTGCATCCATATAACTTATCGATTTGGGTTAGTCCGACGCAACTGCCTCCTTCTACGGCGCGGGGGCAACCAAACTCGAAGCTAGGGTTGGCGATCTGAGATCGATTAATCGCAAAATCGATCTTTTGGAGCAAAAAAATCGATCTTTTTAATCGATCCAACGCATTGAATCGATCTCGTGAATCGATCTTAGACACCCTAAAATCGAGTTACGATTTTTCTGTTTGAAGGCCCATATTACAAGAGTGAGCTGTATGTTTAGTATCTATCCATCGCCTCACTTCTCATCAATAAAAAAATACGTTTATAATTTTTGACTTTTTAACCGACTTCCAAAAAGGAGGAGTTATATCTGTTATGTTCGTCTGTATATCTTTTTTTTGTTTCTGTATTCTGTATCTGTGCTGAGAAGTGTGATGCCGTGGGCCGCGATTCATCTATCGTAGTATCGTCACGAAGCTTCGTGCTATTAGTCGATACCATTGGACGATACACGCAGATCGTCCAATGACCAATGGTATCGTCTCAAGCACGAATCACTACGCATGTGCGGCCGCAACATGATTAACATTGCAATTTGCAAATTGCAAATTTTTGAAGAAAATAAATAATCCTCGAGTCTTAAATTTCGTATTAAATTCCATAGTTTAAGGTTTAACCTCCTAACTGGCTTGGCTGACGCACAAATCGTGCTTGCCAAAATAAGGAAAAAAAAACTTGAGAGGTGTCAAAGGACACCCGAATGGAACGAAGTTATTTCATAAGTTCAAAAAACCTGTAAGTATTATTAAAAAATGCCACCTATTAACGCCCAGGAATAATAAATAACAACGCGTATCTTAGAAAAAGAAACCCAGTAGAATCATTCTCAGCGTGCCACTGAAAGGGACAACAAGAAAAGTAGTTAGTGTTACCAGTAATAAGAGATATGAAAAAATTACCCACGGATCTAATATTAAATTAATGCCAAGTTAAAAACTTTCAGTAAATATAAATGTAAATAGTCTTTTACATTTATATTATGTACTTACTGAAATTTATATATTATTATTCGACACCAAAAATATTATAATATTATTGTGACATTTTTTCGGTCGTAACTCGTAAACTACATTACTTCAAAGTTCAAACTATTTATTTATTAGATGGAGAACAGGGGCTTCCCTGGGAGCACTCGGGTGCGTGGGGTCGCTACTCCCCAACAGCTCGCCACAAGCTTTCCCTTATTAGCTTAAGCTTTATTATTATTATGTTGAATGTCATCTTCGTCAAACTCATAGAGTGTTTTGTTTCTGATATCATATAGTCAAACTCCTCTTCATTAGAAGTCTTGGGTCTGGAGGAATATCTACCAATTCACAGCTCGTGCTCGTGTATTAAGTAGACACCCACTAAGGAAGGAATTTTGAAAATTTTACCCCGAAGGGGGTGAAATAGGGGTTGAAAGTTTGAATGAAAGTCCGACATTTCTTGAGTTAGAAACATGAAACTTTATTTTTGGGTTACTGATTAAAAATGAATGGATACGTATTTAAGCGTTTTTGGAAAATCTACCCCCAAGGGGGTGAAATTGGGGTTGAAAGTTTCAATGAAAGTCCGTTATTTCTTGAGTTAGGAACATGAAATTTTATGTTTGGGCTACTGATTAAAAATGATTGGATACGTCTTTAAGCGTTTTTGGAAATTCTACCCCAAGGGGATGAAATAGGGGTTGAAAGTTTAAATGAAAGTCCGTCATTTCTTGAGTTAGAAACATGAAACTTTATTTTTGTGCTACTGATTAAAAATGAATGGAAACCTATATAAGCGTTTCTGGTAATT
This sequence comes from Polyommatus iphigenia, assembly GCA_963422495.1. NCBI lineage: Eukaryota > Metazoa > Arthropoda > Insecta > Lepidoptera > Lycaenidae > Polyommatus > Polyommatus iphigenia. The sequence goes on along the minus strand of OY730190.1, from coordinate 17,943,490 downwards.
CTACCCCCAAGAGGGTGAAATTGGGGTAGAAAGGGGTTTGGGTAATATTGGAGTCATTTTCAAATCTCGCGGCCACTCACCAGTCACCAAACCGGCATATTATGAAAGAACATATCAAGGGGAGTAAACTTTATTATGGGGGACATATAGCTAAACTATATCGGAGCCGAGATATTAGGCATTTTAAGTTCGTATTTTCAACTAAAAGTAAATTCAATCATAACATGAATATTCAGGAAAATACAAAAAAACGGCATTATTTATTAGCTTTTAGCCTTCCTCGATAAATAGGCTATCCAACACAAAAAGAATTTTTCAAATTGAACAGGCAGTTCCTGAGATTTGCACTTTCAAACACACAAACACTTCAGCTTCATAATATTAGTATACAGGGTATAACAAAACTAAGTGATAATACTTTAGGGTGTGTACTGTATATGAGTCCCGTGTATAGAGTTTACTGTAAAAGTAATAGCGCTGAAAGAGAACATATTTTTTTCACTTTTGTATGTGGAAAGTCTTTACGCCAGGGCGCTTGCCCATTTAAATCACAAAAATATATGTTGGTGTTTCAGCACAGTTCCTTTCACAGTGAACTCTATACAAGGGACACATCTGGGGGCACGGGAGTGCCCCCGCCAAGATGAAATGCAATGCATGTCCGTCTGCAAATCCATGTTTTTTCGAATTTCTTAAAGAGGGCCGTTTTTTATATTTTTGTGTAAGTAAATAGTATTCTATAAAATATTCCTGCAGCTGTACTTCTATACATATTATATACTAGCTGTCCCGGCAAACGTTGTTTTGCCATTTAAAGTATTTCTACTTCATCAGTTGATACAAAATCTTACCGCCTCTTTTGTCCCCTAAGAGTGGGGTGGGGTGGGGGGAAAAATTTTATCCACCAGATGTTAAGTTGGAAAAAACAGTTAATAATATGTAGTAAGTCCATTAAAGAAAAAATTTTGATACAAAATCTGACCCCCTCTTTGGTCCCCTTAGAGGGGGGGGGGGGGGTTATACACCAGATGTTGAGTTGGAGGAAGACAAATATATCGGATCAGTAGCGCAATCAGTAGTTTTCGTGTGATAGTGGAACAAACATACAGACAGACACACAGACAGACAAAAAACTAACTAGATTTTTGGCTTCTATAGCGATGTAGTGACACCCCTGCTCATTATTTTTTGAATATCTTTAATGTACAGAATTTTCATTTCTAGTTTCTACAGTTTTATTATTAGGGTTCCGTACCCAAAGGGTAAAAACGGGACCCTATTACTAAGACTTCGTTGTCTGTCCATCTGTCTGTCTGTCTGTCCGTCTGTCCGTCTGTCTCCAGGCTGTAACTCAATAACGGTAATAGCTAGAGAGTTGAAATTTTCAGAGATTATGTATATCTGTTGCCGCTATAACAACAAATACTAAAAACAAAAGAAAATTAATATTTAAGGGAGCCCCCATACAAGAAACATGATTTTTTTGGCTTTTTTTGCTCTATATCAATAATGGCAACAGGTAGGTACTTACTTGATTTTTTCTCGAAGTCCTTAGTTATATGTCTTCTTTAATATTTAATAATAATATTTAAATAAAATAAAAAAATTAAGGGCGGCTCCCATACAAAAAACACAATTTTTGGCCTGATTTTGCTCTATAATGGTACGGAACCCTTCGCGCGCGAGTCCGACTCGCACTTGATTATATATACCCGATTATATTAAATATGTATAGATAAAACAAGTAACTTTTTTCCCCTCATGTCCCTTTGTTCCCTTTAATCTTTAAAACTACGCAACGGATTTTGATGATTCTTTCAGTGTTAGATAGCCATTTACCGAGGAAGGCTATATGCTATATTTTATCACGCTAAGACTAATAGGAGCGAAGAAATAGAGGAAAATGTGGAAAAAACGGGGAAAATTATTTGAAAGGGCTAACTTGAACGCGCTAATTTTTGGAACTACTGGTCAGATTTGAAAAATTCTTTCAGTGTTAGATAGCCTATTTATTGAGGAAGGCTATATTTTATCACGCTAAAACTAATAGGAGCGAAGAAATAGAGGAAAATGTGGAAAAAACATTTGGCCCCTGGCCGCTGGCCGCTGGAAAAAAAAATGACGCCACAGGTCCATACAAAGTTACCCAATGCCCTTTCAATGAAAGTCCGTCATTTCTTGAGTTAGAAACATGAAATAGTCTAAGATCCCACTGCAGAATTGTGCAGGTATCGAGTACACGCTTAAAACCACATTTTTACAAATATTTATGATAAGGAGAACATATTTCTACAGGGGTGCCAGTCCAAAATAATGTGGCCGCAACTATTTTTAAATTTTTTAAAAAAAATTGAGTTTGCGGGATAAAATGTTTTCATCGGGTATTGAAAGCAAACATGGTTCATTTCACGGCAATGAGTATAGAGATTTAGAAAAATCCGGTGTGCCATTGGGCACCCGGCCGCAACTCTATTGTAACCAGGCGTGAACAGGTACGATTCCGATATATTATTATTTTCCTCTTATTATTATAATATAGGTGTGCCTAATTAAATCTGGCCGCAAATAACGGGTGCCGGCTGTCAAAGATGGCAAACTATCGAAGGTTGAGGGAAAGGGAGCTAGCGCGTAACATTACGGGTCTAACGAAGATAGTGATTGTACATCATGTTAGTGTACTTATAACCATCGGTTCAAACAATAGTAATAATGTTCCAAGTGCGAGTCGGACTCGTATTTTTTATATTAAATTTGTGTTTTTGTATGGGGGCCACCCTTATTTTTTAATTTTACTTTAATTTTATTATTAGTAATTGAATTGCACATTTAACTGAAGATTTCATGAAATTTTAAAGTGCCTATCCATTACCAACATAAAGCGAAAAAGGCCAAAAAATCACTTAGTATTTTGTTGTTATAGCGGCAACAGATATTATACACAATCTGTGTTTCAGAAGTCTAGCTATAGCGGTTTTTGAGAAACGGCCTGGAGACAGACAGACAGACAGACAAACAGACAGACAGAAGATAGACAGACAGACGGACAGGAACGAAGTCTCAAAACTCAAACTCAATTTTTTTTATTCAGAATAAATTTTTGCAAATATATTCTGAACGTCTACATCAGGGGTCGGCAAGTAATTTTAGGTGCGGTCCGGATACTGTGGAAAATTTTTAACGAGGTCTAGAAAAAACACTTGTCCTATGTAGCTTGAAAATATTATTTTAATCAAATAAAGGTATAACGAATAAATACCTTATCTATGTATTAATTGATACTTGGTATAAAATGCATTACAATATTTCACGATCCGAGATCCGACCTTTCGCGGTTTCGCGGCCCGCCTGTTACCTATTGTTGTAGTTACATGATTGATGCCTACCACTGGTTCGGGAACTAACCCGGCGAGAAGAACCGGCTCTCTCAGTAATAGGGTCCCGTTTTTACCCTTTGGGTACGGAACCCTAATAAAAAGATTTTATTGTAAATTAAATATATTTAATTAAAAAACTTGAGAGGTGTCAAGGGACACCCGAATGGAACGAAGTTATTTCTTTTAAATTTAAACCCAAAAAAAAACTGTAAACTCCATCTATTGACGCCCAGGAATACCAACAACGCGTCGCTGTTTAATTAAAAAAACGCCATCTAATTGACGCACAGAAATACTAAATTACTAACTACTAACGCCCTCTGCCCCTAACATGCAGGCATACTAATAAAATGGCCTTTTTCGCTCTATGTCGATACTTTAACAGATAGGCACTTTAACGTTTTTCGAAATCTTCAATTAAATGGGCAATTTAATTACTAATAATAAAATTAAAATATAAGGGCGGCCCCCATATAAAACACACAAATTTTGGCCTAATTTTGCTCTATAATAGTACGGAACCCTTCGTGTGCGAGTCCGACTCGCACTTGGCCGATTATTACTATAGTTTGAACAGATGGTTAAGTACACTAACATGATGTACAATCACTATCCTCGTTAGACCCGTAATGTTACGCGCTATCTCCCTTTCCCTCAACCTTCGATAGTTTGCCATCTTTGACAGCCGGCACCCCTTATTTGCGGCCAGATTTAATTAGGCACACCTATATTGTAAAAATAAGAGGAAAATAAGCTTCCATTTGATATAATATAAAAAATCAATATACGTTATGGATGCAAAAATGTATCGGAATCGTACTTACCTGTTCACACCTGGTTACAATAGAGTTGCGGCCGAGTGCCCAACGGCACACCGGATTTTTCTAAATCTCTATACTCATTGCCGTGAAATGAACCATGTTTGCTTTCAATACCCGATGAAAACATTTTATCCCGCAAACTCAATTTTTAAAAAAAAATTTAAAAATAGTTGCGGCCACATTTGGACTGGCACCCCAGTAGAAATATGTTCTTCATATCATAAATATTAGTAAAAAGGTGGTTTTAAGCGTGTACTCGATACCTGCACAGTTCTGCAGTCGTATCTCGTACTAAAAGTTTATTCATTATTGACATCCCGTTTTTACCCATTGTAATAAGGAACCACAAAAAAAGGAAAACTATCCATCTTTGTTATTATACTATGTTAACGCGGACGAAGTCGCAGGCAACAGCTAGTTGAATATATTTTCTAGTGCTTCTGCAAGCCTTCCATTATAGTCAGATATGTCATGAAATGTCCTTTTAGCTATTATGGATTCGATAAAGATTCTGAAAAGATGGTACAAATAACAAAATACTTGGAACTTTATTATAAAAATATCACTAATGTGCCCACTGTCCCTATACAGGGACACTAGAACAAAATATGTGTGTCATACACAACACTAAAATATAAACACTTATTATCAGTTATTACTCTTATTGAAAGTATAAAACAGTAATATTCCTAAAATAAACATAAAATTTCGCATAGCAAAATACATTAAAATACCTTACTTTGTGACAATATTTTGCGTTTTGACTTCAGTTGTTTTATATAATACTTCAATATGATCACTTTTTATTACAATTTCACGAACATTATTTTTAAATAAGATAAGCACGATACACTTCTCAGCATATGAAAATATATGGATGCAATTAAAAGGTGAGCGCGTTGATGGCTCAAGCCGGGGGTCGCGGGTTCGAATCCCGCCGACGGAACAAAAAGTTTTCAATGTTCCCGGGTCTGGATATGTATTAAATATGTGCATGGTATAATAAAAATCTTAAATAAGAAATAATATCTTATGTCTGGATCTGGATGTGTATTAAATAATAAATAGTATAAAAGTACTATTAAATATATTTCCGTTGTCTGGTACCTGTAACACAAGTCCTTTAGGGTACCCATATAGCCATTTTCGGTCGCAGATTTGTAAATCTGTAACAAGTCGTAACCGTTTCAAATGTGTACCTACACACGTTTTCCACACGTAGCGTATGGTTTGTAACTAGTGTACAATATTGGTAACTAACAATATGTAGTAACTGGGTTGTAACATGTGTAGTAAAGTTACGTAATAACTAAACACTAACTTTGATGACTGTATATCACCATATGCCAGTCATTCTAAAACTTTGTGTTGTGTAAACTGCCTGTTTGCCGTTTAATTAAAATAAAAAAATGAGTAAAGTACGTTAGAACTTATATAACTGTCGAATTGAGAATCTCCTCCTTTTTAACAAAAATACAATAAAACTGTTGGTTATCAATTATCATGATTGGTTCATAAAGGGGGCTCCCATACTGCTCTATAATGGCAACAAGTAGGCACTTGATATTTTCACAAAGCCCTAACTATAATAATATGTCTAATTCAATAATTAATAATAGTTTTATTTTTAAAAAATAAGGGGGGCTCCCATACTAGAAACACAAATTTTGGCCTATTTTTGCGGTACGGAACCCTTGGTGCGTGAGCCCGGCTGGCACTTGGCCGATTATTTAGTTATTTCTGGCTAGATTCCTTAGTCTGTTTGATTTTAGTTTGTGCTTTTATGCATGCTTTGCATCTCCCAAATTGTATTTATTCCTGTATTGATATAACGTTAGGGGTAGTAATAAAATAAAAAATCGGCCAAGTGCGAGTCGGGCTCGCTCACTAAGGATTCCGTAACTTTGCAGAGAGAAATCAGAAAGTGTGAAAAAAAAATGTGTTTTTTGTATGGGATAAATAAATATTTATTTTATTTAAATTTTAATATTAATAATTGAATAACAAATATAATTAAGAATTTTGTGAAAATTTAAAGCGTTTAGCTGTTGCCATTATTGATTACGAGCAAAAAAGGCAAAAAAATCACGTTTGTTGTATGGGAGCCCCCCTTGAATATTAGTTTTATTTTGATTTTAGTATTTGTTATTATAGCGGCACCGGAAATAAACAATCTGTGAAAATTTCAGAACTCTAGCTATAGCGGTTCTTGAGATACAGCCTGGAGACAAACAGACGGACAGACAGACGGACAGACACACATCGAAGTCTCATGAATACGGTCCCGTTTTTACCCTTTGGGTACGGAACCCTAAAAATTAAAGAAAAAACAATTTTTATTTCAGGATTCGACGAGTCGAATTCGACGGCGTAAATTATCTACTTGACATGAATCAAGATTACTAGTCAGAATCTTCGTGACTAATCGATGTTTGTACTTGCTGCACAGTAAGTTTAATGTAAGTAACTATAATATCAGAACTGATATTCAATATTTTTTGTGTCTGACGAATCATGACCTGAATGATTAATGAAAAGAATGATTAATATAAATAATGCAATATTTATTTCGTTTGAATAGGGTGCTTGGTACGAGGTATCTTAACTCGACAGAGCTTTCTTTTGTTAAAAGAATGCAATATGGCATTTTCTCAGGCAAATTTTGAGAAACTGTGAACAGAAAATCAAGGAGATACCATTTTAAAAATACAGTAACTTTGTGACTACTTTCGGTAACATTCCCACACAATGTCGACAGTTATCGTAACTTTGTAACTAGTTGTGCCGAGAAAATGCTATATTGAATTCTTTTGACAAAAGAAAGCTCTTCCAAGTTAATATATCTCGTACCAAGTACCTTATTCAAACGAAATAAATATTACATAAATTAATATTCATTATCCTTTTTCAGATGATGATGCGCCAGACACAAAAAAATTGAATATTAGTTCTGATATTAGTTACTTACATAACGTACTGTGCAGCCAAAGTACAAACGGTGATCTATACTTATAAAATTACATGTCCTGACTGACTGACTGATTCATCATCGCTGAGCAAAAACTGTTAAAGCTACAGCCACGAAATTTGGTGAGTAGGGTTGTTTTATTAAGTAGACACCCACTAAGGAAGGAATTTAGAAAATTTTACCCCGAAGGGTAAAATTTTCTAAATTCAAACTCATAGAGTTTTTTGTTTCTGATATCATATAGTCAAACTCCTCTTCATTAGAAGGCTTGGGTCTGGAGGAATATCTACCAATTCATAGCTCGTGCTCGTGTATTAAGTAGACACCCACTAAGGAAGGAATTTTGAAAATTTTACCCCGAAGGGGGTGAAATAGGGGTTGAAAGTTTGAATGAAAGTCCGTCATTTCTTGAGTCAGAAACATGAAACTTTATTTTTGTGCTACTGATTTAAAATGAATGGATACGTATTTAAGCGTTTCTGATAATTCTACCCCCAAGGGGGTGAAATTGGGGTTGAAAATTTGAATGAAAGTCCGTCATTTCTTGAGTTAGAAACATGAAAGTTTATTGACGTTTGCGTTTGACGTTTGCTTAAATAGGGTCCCGTTTTTACCCTTTGTATAAGGTACTACAAAAAGGGGAAAACTATCCCTCTTTGTTATTAGTATAATAAGTTATTATACTATGTTAACGCGGACAAAGTCGCGGGCAACAGCTATTTAACTATGAAGATTCTGACAAGTTATCTTGATTCATGTCAAGTAGATAATGCTAGTAAAATTATATTATAATGCAAGTGTAATTAATGATGATTTTGTGACTTTAAAATCGTGAAATAAAAATTGTTTTTCTTTTATTTTATTATTACCCCTAACGAGTAACGTTATATCAATACAGGAATAAATACCATTTGGGAGATGCAGAGCATACGTCGTAGCACAAACTACAATCAAACAGACTAAGGAATCTAGCCAGAAATAACTAAGTAATCGGCCAAGTGCCAGTTGGACTCACGCACATAGGGTTCCGTACCGTTATAGAGCAAAAATAGGCCAACATTTTAGAGTGTTTAATTAAAACCTTCATTTCAAAAAGTTTTTTGATTTTAATTATTTTATTTTAATTAAACTATAAACTGGCAGTTATCACAACACACAGTTTTAGAATGACTGGGATTTGGTGACTTACATTTATCAAAGTTAGTGTTTAATTATTACGTAACTTTACTATACAATATGTTACAACCCAGTTACTACTTATGTGGAAAACGTGTGTACACATTTTTTTCTGTAACAAGCGGACACGTAGAAGCAAACCCCCACACAGTCCCAAGGTGTCGTATTAGCTACGAAACTGTTACGACTTGTTACAGATTCACAAATCTGCGACCGAAAATGGCTATATGGGTTGTCCTATCTAAGAAATAGGTAACTGTAGTAGGAAAACGACGGAGGCTCCAAAGTACAGCGACTAGTAAAATAGTTAAGTAATATTGTACTGCGATGACTGCGACGCGATGTGACGTGCGGTATCAAGTACTCGAACACAATATGAGTTATAATTTACTCGAACACCGAGAAGGTACGTCATGTCCTTGTTACCCTAGAATCTAGATAACAGATAACGAGGATACCGCCGAGTGCCGACCGCCGCGCCGCCGTCGTCACTGCACCGTGATAACTGCCACACCGACCGCTCGTGTCATTTGTAAATCACTCGTTTACTAGTCATACTCGTATACCTACAAGTTACAACAAAACGCTGCTACAATGTGTTTTGTTAGCTGCGGTTATCCTCTGGAAACGACACCGCAATAGCAATGTGCATGAAATACCTATAGAGTTCTAATATTATATAGCATGGTGAATTATACCTAATTATTGTGATACATATTATGTTAAGAAGCTATAGGGATTAGGGTAATCTCACACGGAGACGAGACGCGACACCGAGCTGTAAATATTGAGATACCGGATATCCGTTTCATGGCGAAGTTCTGTCGAGCTGCATTGCACTGTGCAAATGCGACCGCGACGCTGCGCCGCCCATAAAAGCGCAGCGCTCCCCCGTGTGGCCTACCGCCTAACCCAGCGACCAGCACAACCAATTAGTTGCGGGGCAGCGGGACAAATAAGGCGGGCGGATGTGCGGCCACGTGCCGTCCGCTACGCCGCCGAGTACCGCTATCGATGCCATCATGAAAACGGTTAGCGGCTCTCGATGTTATCGGGCCGCACCTTATCCCCAAATCCTTATCGACACCTCTGAGTCACACCGATAACGATAAATATACTTCCTCCGACTCGCACCTGCGCCTCGTCACCGCGGTTATATCATGTTTCGACAGAGATTTGACAGGGTCGAGTGGTCCCACCTTACGGACTATACGGACATACCTGCAGCGCGCTACTCGGGTGGGCTGCACATGCACACCAGCTATGATCGCCGGATCAGTATAGCAAATAAGGGATATTGCTATACTGTGTCGCCGGCATGCCCTTCGGGGGCTAGGCTATAAACCAGACTTTCCCAAAGTGGGCGATAACTCCCCCTTGTGGGCGCCGAAGGTGTGAAGGGTGTGCCGTGTGGGACCCAGAAAAAAATGGTAGCGTTGTGTAGTCGAGGCTTGGGCGGTGAATAAGGTGATTTATTTCTACAGGATGCATTTTAAATTGAAACAATGGGGGCGCTAAAATATAATTTGTTCTTAAAGTGGGCGGTATACAAAATAATTAGCTTGGGGACTTCTGCTATAAACCATCCTGATACCGCAGAACCCTGAGTCCGCCCGCATGCCCCGATAGTAATGGACTATCAGCTAATATTTCAATCTCCTTTGGAGGCTACTCGGAACTCGGAAGAGTCGGAAGTCGGATATATAAATGATCTCGGCCGATAATGATAGGTATAGGACATGTATCTCTGTTTAAATTTATAATATAAAGTGGAAAACTTGCGTTACAAGGTCAAACTACAAACAAGGCTTCATTTAACTTATAAAGTTTAGAAAGGATATAATAAAATTATCTAAAAACTTAAAAGGTTTCTAGATACTTACTTTGCCTAAACCTATAGAATGCCCTCATTTGAATGAACCTCGCTTATCCAATTATAGTGTTAAAGCGAACTTTTAAGTAGGTAGTCTCACACGCAACTGGGACAGAGACGCGGTACGTAGACACCTGCGTAAGTAGCGGGTGAGTCACGCGCTCCCTGACCTCCGCCTAGCGCCAGTTGACCCCGACGGCCGACCTCACTGACCCAGCCCTGCGACCCGTCCTGATGAGACAATTACGGAAGTACGGTGATGCAACGCCAGCCACCATGGCAATTAGCCGCGCCTGTGTCTCTCGCCCCGGACAATAGGCGTAGGTTCCAGGAATCCAAGATTGGTATGAGCCATGATGTATACCTAGTAGTTTGCATTAGCATAATAATATAGCAATGAGTCATCAAACCGACTGTCAATATAATTACGTTTACGACGCGCGTCACGCGTGCTATCGCCCGCGCCGATTGACGACTCAGTACTCACACCAAACTCGAGGCTATACTCGAGGCACCGGATGCAGATGGGCCAAATAAAACAACGGAGTCGGTATGAAATCCTTTATTCATTTTGGTATTTTTTTATTTTCATTTTGTACCCACTTTTTTGGAATAAGTATAAAAAATTAATGTCATATCGATCACAATTTAGTTAAAATATTCTCTCGGAGCGAACGATGCGCGCCCGGAGGCCGCTCTAGAGCTCTACACGCGAATACTCCTCGGGCGACGGGACTGGCTCCTGTCAGTGCTCCGACTTCGCTCGCCCCTCGGACGGTCGACAGATCCGGTGCACCACCAGCCACCTCATCGCCATCGAGTCGGGTCACCGAGTGGTCCACCGGGTCTGTCGTCGTCTGTACTCTGTACGAGCTTCGAACCGAACCACTCGCACCAGTGCAAATCGCGGTTCGGTTCACAGAGTGATGGGCGCAATCACCACTCACCAGCAGCCGACTGCCGAGTGCCGACAGCTCGCAACTCGCAAGATATCTCGGGACCACCGACCAGTGAGCGGAGCCGGCGTCGACGTATACAGGATTACAATTTACAGGAGTCAGGACGACACCGTCCGACTGGCGAGCGTCACAATTATTATCATTAACAGTAAGCGTAAATATTAGACAATTTAAAATACTCGCTCTATTTGAGGGCTACATCTAGTGAGAGAATTTTATAAAACATAAGATAATTTCTAAAATGCCAAAGTAATATTTCATAATATTTAATTCGCCTGCCGTAAGTACTATTATTATATTTTATTTGAAAATATTCTTCGCGTATGTAGATGTACACATAATAAGTAATATTATTATAATCGTGTCCTCTCGAATGCAATTTATAAAATGTAAAATTAAAACAATATTCATCGAATTCAACTATTACTTCGCATCAAAACGAATAACAAAACGGCACTCAACAATTTATAACAACGCGCTTAGCAATAAATAAACATTGGCTACTTCGACTACCTACACCGAGCGCGGTCGGCGCCGCCCCCCGCCCGCCCCGCCCGCCCGGCGGCCCCGCCCCCCGCCCAGCGAGTGGCGGGCGGCGCCGACGCGCCGGCTCCCCGACCTACGCAGAACAGCCTTCAGGAGGTTCACAGAATTATGCTAGTTAATGTTAAGTTCAAATAAAATTAATATATATATACATAGTTTAAGAGTGGGCGTCGTTTTCTCACTAATCATAAAGTTTTTGTATCACTAAATGCATAATATAACACTCCTACATATTGTGTAACGTACATACTAAAGTTATATTATACCATTCCGTGCCAGGCCCCGGGCGGAGCACGTGCAGTCCCGGCTCCCGGGCGGGTCGAGCACCGGTTTACGGTTATATATTAATACCTCGACTTTATCACCTCATGTTAGAAATAATAATATGTAACATCAAACATATTACATAAAAATAATTAAATCCACGCAAGTTTCAGATCAAGAAGTTTAGGGAAGCGTGCGTACTGCGTGCGCCGCGCACGCAGACGCAGCGTGCGGCCCGTCAGCACTCAGCATGCCGCAATGGGTGGAGACTATAGTAACACTTAGAAATTACAATTTCGCCGTGGTAGGCATCATGTAGACGCGACGTTCTAAAGGCTTAGAAATTAATATTTTCATTTCATTTCATACTTTGTTGGTCTGGGATCCCAGGCCGGTGCACGGTACTCGACCGGGGCTGACACGAGTAAAATACAAATAACATTATGAGTTAAGTGACAGCGCCGCGGCGGTGCGGGCCGCGGCGCGAGAACGTAAGCTAGTAATAATAATAAATTTATTATCGATACAAAAATAGCTCCCGCCGCGCGGGGCGACGCGCCCGCGGCCCGACCGACCGGCGAGCGATCATCATTAGCCGCGTACTGACCAAGCGAGCCGCCTCGCCGCGGCAGCCTCGCGCGCAGTTGCTCGGTCGGTCAGTACGTGTTAGTGCGCGGCAAAAGTCCGAGGCGCCTTTGAGCATCGACCAAAAACCGACAACTTTTGGCTCGGCCGCGGCACGCTCGGGCGAGGCAGCGAGGCTGCTCGCTTGGTCAGTACGCGGCTATTGTAGAATACTCGCATCACTATACTCGAATAAGATCCAATTCCGTCTTAAATAACGCTAACATAGATAAGATTTCGACCAATTTTATGTACTTTGTTACACCGAGGACCATTAGGGCCGCGACACACCGGAATGGCAGCGGCGAGGCGAGCACTTTCAGTGTCATATTATGATTTTAAACTTTATCTTCATTATTGTAATAGGTACATAGTATCGCTCAAGAAATCGCCGCCGCTGGCGGCCGCCAGCGGCCACGAGCGGCCACGAGTGTCCACGGGTGGCCGTAGACTTCTCAAGCGATACTATATTATGTATTACATTATTGAAGATAAAGTTTAAAATCATATGACACTGAAAGTGCTCGTCTCGCCGCTGCCATTCCGGTGTAGCGCGGCCCTTAAAATGGTGTCTTCTGTTTCTATTTATTGAATTGGATTTCAGCAAGGTATAGCGGGACAGCAGCACGCGAAAGCTCACTCGGTGGCTCGGTGGTCCGCGGGCGACTTCCCCGCGCCAACCCGCGCGGCGCTAGGGGGCGCTTACATAAATACTTTTTTTCACGTATTTGTCATTTTTTACTTTTTTTTTGTATGGCACCACAGCCACTTTATTACTGTCACTCCTTTGATTGTGCATAACGCCGGCGCTCGACGAGGTGTCAGGACAACATTCATAAACTTTACAGGCCACCATGAAGTAGCATGTTAAATAAATATAATATCTGGCTACCGACTTTCGATTAACAACGAATTAGACTTAATCAGTGAACGATCACGCGGATTGCTACACGTCATCGACCGAGTAGTTACGACGAAATCGATAATAACAACTTAATCCTCGCCGAGTACGCGAGTTGCGCGTTTTTGGAGAACCGCGTTATCTTATCTGCGGTTCTCTATCGTTATCTAATCAGCGGTGTCCAGCGTTGACTCGAACTCAGAAATAGAGGCATGAGTCACCGTCGCGGCCCGAGTGTACCCGGTGTCCTGCCCGGTGTACCGGTAGTGTCCTGCAACCTCCCCCCGCCCCGGCGCTGTCATATACTCACAGTATATACACCCCCTCCCCCTCCCCGCGGCGATCACTATTCACTACGCTCGACGGCACGGTCGGCACGTAAATATAATATTTACATAATAATGACGCGATCTCCCTTTTGTATTAATTGTATGAAATTCTCATAAGTTAATAATTATGTAAGTGCGCCAGCACTACATGTACTTTCAAATTCGATATGTACTGTGTCTTTTCAAGCAAGTTCATATATTATACGATAGAACTTGAAAACGATCCTCGTTAGAAATTAAAATAAAATGGATATCTTAAGAAAGGGGGAAGATTAGTCGTTTGAACAAGATTCAGCCAATTGTTATGGACAACTCGGTCGAAATGAGGCGTGCGGCGCCATCTAGCGGGCGTCGCGAGTAACCAATTTCGTTTTCGTCTCATATTTTAGGGTCAATTCGGACCGCAACGCGACGCGTAGATGCATTTCTAAATTTGTACTGCATTGATGCAGATTTCAATTGCGTGAGACGTCTTTCAAATATGTCAAATCCATACAAACAGCAGCCCCCCGCCAAAACAAAAACAAACACAATCCAGAAAGTCCAAGAGTGGGTTAGGTTAGGTTAGAGCATAGACCACAACCACAGACTAAGAAGAGATACACAGAGGGAGCCGAGCGAGCGCAGCGAGCGTGCTGCGGCAGCAGCCGGCGACCGTCTTATACTTTCGCTTTATAACGGTACGGAACCCTTCATGGGTGAGTTCGACTCGCACTTGGCCGATTTTATTATATTCAACCACCTCATTGTTTAAAGAACTGCTTAGAATGAGATTTCTAACTGACAAATTCCGATTTGTTACTGCCCACACGTAACCGCTCATTCATTGATTTTTACCGCTCATTTAATTATTTTACTGTTCAATAATGTTTTCAATTATCCATTTCTGCCGCGCACTGTAAAACTCTGGAACGAACTGCCACCAGCAGTATTTCCGGATCTATACGACCTGCAAACCTTCAAGAAAAGAGCGTATTCCCTCTTAAAAGGCCGGCAACGCACCTGCAGCTCTTCTGATGTTGCGAGTGTCCATGGGCGACGGTAGTTGCTTACCATCAGGTGACCCGTTTGCTCGTTTGCCCCCTTATTTAATAAAAAAAAATTTGATTATTTTTTTACTACTCATTTTTGTTTATTTTACTGCTTAGTTTTAACTGTATAAACTAGTTATTGAACATGTCATTTATAATTTTTAACTTACCAAAACTGCAATTTACAACTGCCCCTTTAAATAAGTGCCATTTAGAAATGCATCTACGACGCGTTGCGTCGTGTGGACTGCCGACTGACTCGACAGCCGACTGGCCGACGCGTGACGCTCGAGGCGGGGGAGGAGGCCGGATCACAAACTACAACATTCTCCATGGAAATAAATAATTTGTAAAATAAATCGAAAACCTAAACGTATCGGAGTGAACCGTCTAACAGTATATTATGACCGTGTGACGTGCACGCACATTTAAATATTAACATTACAATTATTTAAAACAAATCCACAAACGTGTAACCCACGCTCGCGGTGCCGCGCGTCGCACAACACTACACGACACATTTTTTTAAATTTATATTTAATATGTAGATAAACTGGGCCGGTTCACACCGCTCGCTCGCGCTGGGACGGGCCGCATTTTTTATATTTTTTCGGTTCAAATTCAATTCAAACATAATCTCTGTCCCGCTGCGTAGGGCGCAGAAACATTTTACATCCTTTTTAGAAAATAAAGTGTTATATAATACATATATTGAACCGCTTCTTTTAGTATGTCCCGCTGCGTCGCGTGTCGGTGTAACCCGACCCGAGCCGGCCGGTGGTGTCGGACGAGCGCGGTCTCACACGCACACATCTAGCACACCTCATGATTCGAAAATGATTTTTAGAAAAAATACATCAATTCTTTGTAGCTCGCCTAGTATGTACAGCTTACGTCTAATATTATCCGATTTTTTATGATTTTTCCGCAGATTATCAAACTTAAAGAACACATTTGACTATTCATTTAAGAAACTCGGTTGTGCAGCTCGAGCTCCGCCCGCGCCGACCGCCGACCGCCGCAGAGCGACGACCACGACGTTGTGTTCTAGTGCGGCCGACTACTGGCGCGTCACTACAGTTAGGGCCGCGACACACCGGAATGACAGCGGCGAGGCGAGCACTTTCAGTGTCATATAATTTTAAAATTTATCTTCATTATTGTAAATTGTAATACATAGTATCGCTTGAGAAATCGCCGCCGCCGGCGGCCGCCAGCGTCTACGAGCGGCCACGAGCGTCCACCGGCGGCCGTAGACTTCTCAAGCGATACTATGTATTACAATAATGAAGATAAGGTTCAAAATCCTATGACACTGAAAGTGCTCTCCTCGCCGCTGCCATTCAGTAGCGCGGCCCTTAAGCGGCATTCGGGTCGCACGCTGCCCCCGACGTTCCGCCGAGCCGAGGGCCGCGAGGGGAGTCCGCGACGCCGAGGACCGACTAGCTCGCGGTCGCGCCGACTACTCGGCCGGCAGACGCGAGCGGCCGCTCCGCGTATCACGTTTAAATTAAACGATTACAAAATTTCCAAATTTGAAACATATCATTTTGGAAACTTACCGAGCTGGTCGGAGACATTTTATTGAACAGAATAAAATTTGTTAGACTTAATCGTAAATGAGATGCCGATAAAAAGCGATACTTTTGAAGTAAATCGCTCCTAAAAGTTCACTCGGTCCACCCGCTCGCGCTCGGGCGAGCGGGAGGCGGGCGCGGGCGCGGGTGCGGCACTACACTATCACTCGCGGCTGAGATCGGTCACTCGCCCCCCCCGCGCCGGGCGCCGCCCCTCGCGCGCCGCGTCACGCGCCGGCGTCGGCGGCGGCAGCGTGCGCGCGCGCGCCCTCCGGCCGGTACAGCGTCACGGACGCGATGTGGTTGTTGGACATCACCTCGAAGATGATGTCCTGGTAGCCGTAGCAGAAGGTGGAGCCGAAAGGGTTGGTGGTGTTGGTGGAGGAGGCGCGGTTGAGCACGACGGGGCGCTCGCACACGCGCAGCGCGCGCGACACCGCCTCCCAGCGGCTGTACGCCGTCACGGTGACCGCGGCCGCCGCCAGCCGGAACTCGCAGCGGTGGTACATGTTGAAGTTGTAGTGGCCGGGGTAGTTGGTGTGCAGCACGAACTTCTTGACGCGGTGCGTGCGCGCGTCGAACAGCACGTCCAGCCCGAGCGTGAAGTAGTTGAAGAAGTAGTCGGAGGCGGGCGGCGGGCGGCGGCGCGCCGTCGGCCGGTGGATGCGCATCTTGTCGTCCGCCTTGTAGTAGAGGCGCGCGGGGGCGGCGAGCGCGCGCGCGACGGCCTGGCAGGAGTCGCCAAAGCGCACGAGCGGCCGGCGGGCGGAGGGGCCGCGCGCGCCGGCGGCGCACACGTGCAGGCGCAGGCCGAGCGTGGCGCCGCCGCTGCGCAGCACGTCGCAGCGCCGCAGCTGCAGCTCGTGGGGGTAGCAGGCGAGCGGCAGGTCGGGCGCGGCGGGCGCGGCGGCGGCGCCGGGCTTGTGCTGCGAGCCGGGGTAGATGGTGGTGCGCGCGACGACGGGGGAGCCGCCGTCGGGGAACTGCAGGGAGCCGAGGCCGTGCGCGTAGCCGGGCTCGAACTTGCTGTCGACGGGGAAGTAGAAGGAGAGGCCGCGGAAGTTGAGCGCGAACAGGTGGCGCGTGCTGTCGTACAGGCCGGGGTGCGTCGCGCCGAAGCAGTGCTCCACCTGCTCGATGGACGGCGTGATCTCCGGCGAGTTGAAGCACATGCCGCTGAAACGTCACATGCCGCACGTTACGAGACATCATAAAGCTTACAATATAATATATTAAGATACTTATTAGTTATTATCATCAAACGGTTTTTCGTTTACCACACAAAACGGGTCTAAATAATAATTTAGACCCGTTTTGTGTGGTAAACTTGAAGGGAGTTTATGTACTCATTAACATTTAGCTCTTTTGACTTGACAACTTGTTTCTAACATTAAAATGGCAATAATCGTGGCGTCGTCGTTTGTCTGTTAAGTTGAACTTTTTTTTGACGTGATAACTCTCTCGACGTGAGTCGAGAAACGTCTTATAATTCGATATGGGCTGCGCGCCCGAAAAACATGACAGTTCATGCGGCGTTACCTCGCTGACAGCTCTGAGGCGTTCCATTTACACTTTCAAGTCTCTCAACAACCGTAAGGCCAGCCTGGGCCGCGCTCTTTGTTTCGATTATATTACGTATTTCGATGACTTAGAGAATACTTTTGTATGAAGAAGTTTGGTTAGTTATGACCTTTGATACATTGACCACACTCTGAATGAAAAATAAATAAACAATCTGTGAGCTATTAGTATTATTTCGGCTATTCAAAATTGTGCTCTATTTCCTACGTGTCAAGGTATGACTTAATATATGAAGAATAAAGTATTCGTTTATTTCTTCTGAACAAGTCACTAATTATAGTTTCCAAAGTTTATAATTGAGAAACTAATATCACATCGGACTAAATACTATATTATGATGGCTTGATAGATAGAAAATTTAACATATATTATAATGTAGTTCACACAAACATAAAATATGGATTGTATGTAAGGATATTACATTAATTTTACAAAGAGGGTAGGGCGGGCGCCATTTTTTTTGCACATTGACCTGCCAACTTTTTTGCATAGATTTTTCCCAGAACTGAGGGGTTAAGGCTATGACGTTGTCACGTTCAACTATCGTCAGTAAACCGACTTTACAGACAACCGATTTTTTTTTATTGATAGGTTCACAAACTGGCTGTATCACTTAAACAATTATATAAAATAATGCAGTAAGTTAGTATAACTGAGTGTACAACCTTCTACAGTGAACACAGCATGCAATACCGTATAAATTACGCTCTTACAAAAAATATTTTAAGAAGTTTTTGGTACGTAAACACAATATTAGGGATAATGGAATATAACAGTAACATAAAAAGAAACTCAAAAACGGTTACAAGTTACAATTGACATTTGACAATAATAATACAAATAAAGTGGTTACAATTTAGGAGACATGACATGAACTTAGCAGACAAACGACGACCTCGGTGGTAGGTCGAGTTGAACTTAGGTTACGGATACTTTAAGAGGGTTTTTTTGTTATAAATTGCGGGATAAAAAAAATTAAGTTTTATCTACTGACCACTAGGTGGAGCTCTTTGGTATGTGCACCAATAAACCCACATTATTTAGAGTCGATGTAAAATGATCAGGAACTGAGTTTTGTCTCTTCAGATAAATAAACATTACGACAAAGAAACCCATGTACCACCAACATCAGTGGCCCAAGTTCCTGAAGACTGAAGGGCGTGAGGGCGAAGGCACATAAAGTAAATGTTTGCTTTGTAAAGAAAGTTGATCGTACTCACCTATACCTAAGCTTAACAAGTTTCATATTGTATATCTCGATGGTCTTGAGGCGCTGGGCGACGGGGTCGAACACCAGCCGGATGCCGTCCTGCGGCATGTTGATCACCAGGTCCACCGCCAGCGGGTTCTGGAACCACATGGGAACCACAATCAGTTTGTGAGCGGTTCAATTTACGTACTCCGATCAGTGTCTACTAATTTTTCACCATTTTCATGTAGGTATAGCATCGAATGAATCTCCGTACTGAAAATCGCGCTATCCTCGCAACCTATGATGATTGCATCAATTAGATAAAATAAGGGTTTTAATACAAATACAAAAGCATTTTGGTCGATAAGCAAATCACGGATCAAAGATAAGTTTAGACGAAACCGGGTAACAAAGAAGATTTAGAATGTTTTATCTATTTCTTTGTGTCTCCGTGAGCATGACCATGGCACCCTTCTGGCACGTGACATGACTAACCTTCCGAGAGACGATGCTGATGATGAGCAGAACCTCTGCCCTCGATACATTCGCAACAAAGGGTGTGACTCACAAAAGATGTGCGCTCGCAAGATATGCGTTATGTGGGTTAAGTGTAACATGAACATATTTAACATCAAGTTAAACGATTATGTTGGGTGTGATTAATAGTCGGAGGGGCCATTATTTCATACATTTAAATTGTTTTTTTTTGATGTACAGAATGAGAACAACGACCTCGCAGGCCGACCGCTAGCTCGCGAGAACACATGGCGTTAAGACTAGCCCCTCAGTTTCCACTTTGCACAGTAGGCAAGGAACTAGCAAGCAGATTAATCAGAAGAAACTTCTGTAATGTCAATTCTACCGTGGAAAGAATCTTTAGCTATGGTGTTAAGCGTGCAGATTGATAACAATTGGATATCTTTTATTTGCTCGTAGATACTC
Organism: Polyommatus iphigenia; assembly: GCA_963422495.1. NCBI lineage: Eukaryota > Metazoa > Arthropoda > Insecta > Lepidoptera > Lycaenidae > Polyommatus > Polyommatus iphigenia. The sequence goes on along the minus strand of OY730190.1, from coordinate 17,923,332 downwards.
CCGCCCCTCGGAGCTTCTCCACCTCATTATTTGACCGGCGCGGCGCAGGCGCAGCTTGTATGTGTGTGTGTGTGTGTGTGACATCACCCACCTGGTCGCTGTAGAGCACCTGCACGCCCCGGATCGTGCCCACCTGGCTCTGTATTATCGACACCGCTTGTGAAAAGTGCATGCCTGAAACATTACACAAACCATGTTAGAACATTGAGCTGCAGAACAAACACCAACAATTTATATGTAGAGTAGCGGTGAGTGATGACTGATGAGTCATTAAAGTTTTAAATGTCAAAATGAACTTAGTTATGCTAAACATGGCTAATGGCTATAACATCGTTGAACAATTTTGCCATTTGCTCTGATTTGCACTACAATATATTAACGCGAAGACATACGTAATATTTAGATCCTAGGTAATTGTAACCTTGTCTTGGGCCTTGGAAGCTGGAGTAGGTTATGATATAATAATACCAACAGCTAATATAATATTCAGCCATTGTCTGAAATGTTCTCATGTCAATCACTTGCACAGCAGCCGAGGCTCTTGTTGTTTATATCAACAAAAATCTGTCTCTAATACAACTCTACACTCTACAGTCTACACCACTTTTCTCGCTTAAACAGCTTAAGACCGATTCTGATAATAATGGGATATGCCTTTTAAGTGTTGGGATTTTCATTCCCTAAAACCGTACTGTTTGATGAATGAATTAATGAATTTCGGCGCAACAAAGTCGCGGGCTAGTAATTTAATGTTTTCCATTTAATAGGGAATATTACGCAAAGGCCGGGGTAGAGGGCGCTACCAGCACATACAGTAAACAATCTGACATAATATTGCACACGTTATATCAGAATACTGACAGAAACGTTGTCAACCCTCGAACAAAAATGTTTGTTTACTGTCTATGCCAGTGCTGCCTCTACCTTGAAAACATTGCACTTTGCAGTAATATAATATCCTAGATGAAACAGTATGAGATCAGAGTAGAAGTCCCTCATATTATGATGAAATAGTAGAGCACGACGCGGTGTCTAGTCGGCCGGGTAACTATAGTCAACATTGGTCAACACGCGGCGCGGCGCGTGCCAAAACTAATTATTTATCTATTGACAACTACTTAGTGAGTAATGTTGACGACATTGTACAGCTCCCGTCATCCCGTGCTCCTGGGGAGTGGGGAGTGGGGACGGTCTCTTAATGTCTGCATACTCTATAACCTTCACAATTATTACACTAGCTATTTGTGGAAGAGTTTCAGGGAGATCGCGCGGCGATAACTCATTTTAGGGTTCCGTACTCACTCCTCTGAAAAAGCTAGCCTTTGAAGATTCTATTATTTAGGTGGGCCAGATGCGGGCTAATATTATGAGTGTTACTTCTTACTAGCTTTGCTTCTAGACCCTAGATTCTAGAAGTTTGTGCAGTACAACCACTTTCTTAATGTGCTCAAAGTTAAAACCTTTTTTTACTAACGTTCGATAAAAGCAGAAATACGATGATTATCAAGGTACACAAAAAAAGATTTGCATTATTATAAGTAGGGCCGTGAGGCTTAGAAGTTAGAACCCTACAATAAAGCTCGTCAATGGTTTGAACTCGTGAGAACTAGAAGAAACTACGAAGTATATCGGCTGATAACGCGGGCTGAGGCGGGCGGGGCGGGGTGCCGGGTGAGGCGGGCGGCGCACGATAAGCCCGGTGCTAATTACTCCCAGATCTATCTGTAGCGGAACTGGCCGCCGACGGAGGTACAACAATAAACAACTGCATACTCTCTTACTCTTCTGCAGAAATGGATCAACTCGGTTCTCGGGCATCGAAAATCGCCCACAAAATTAGCAATACCACAGAATACATAATAGTACCTTATGGCAATACTTTAAAAACACTCTAGTCACTAGTGTCATGCTGATCAATATTAGGATAGGACAAATAATAGCTCCGACCGAGAGGTCAGCGACCGCGCGGACGTCAACTGGCATTCAATACAATCGATATCATTTTAATTTTAAATTATTAAAATAGGTCTCATAATCGCGCCGTGCGATTTTTAAATGGATTCCTTCAAAAGGGTCACATCATGGTAACTTGCTAAAACATTTGATGATAATACTAGCTGTTGCCCGCGACTTCGTCCGCATTAACATAGTACCTATAATAACAAAGATGGATAGTTTTCCCCTTTTTGTGGTTCCTTATACAAAGGGTAAAAACGGGACCCTATTTAAGCAAACGTCAATAAACTTTCATGTTTCTAACTCAAGAAATTACGGACTTTCATTTAAACTTCCAACCCCTATTTCACCCCCTTGGGGGTAGAATTTCCAAAAACGCTTAAACACGTATCCAATCATTTTTAATCAGTAGCCCAAACATAAAATTTCATGTTTCTAACCCAAGAAATGACGGACTTTCATTGAAACTTTCAACCCCAATTTCACCCCCTTGGGGGTAGAATTTCCAAAAACGCTTAGATACGTATCCATTAATTTTAAATCAGTAACCCAAAAATAAAGTTTCATGTTTCTAACTCAAGAAATGACGAACTTTCATTCAAACTTTCAACCCCTATTTCACCCCCTTCGGGGTAAAATTTTCAAAATTTCTTCCTTAGTGGGTGTCTACTTAATAAAACAACCCTACTCACCAAATTTCGTGGCTGTAACTTTAACAGTTTTTGCTCAGCGATGATGAATCAGTGAGTCAGTCAGTCAGGACATGTAATTTTATAAGTTTGTATAGATTATTAGTTTTCTCTAGACTTGTCTAGTCGTGAAGGACTCGCGCTGCAGTTACACTAAAGATGTAGAACTATGCAGCTGTCTGTCATGTCCAATCGATAGCAGGTCTAAGGCCAATCGACCTGTCTGTCATCATCACTCATCACTCATCACCGATGGTACCGTCTCATGTCTGGGTTACGCACGGGACACGTAAATACATAATATATGACTATTAGTTAAACAATTACTTATTATTTTACCTGCAGAGCCTTTATATGTCAACTAGTTATGAGTCATTATATTTTAATCTAGATAATTTCTAAAGAATCCTACAGAAGCTTCGAGCTACTATTTATTAATAAGTATTTAACTTATAACTCTGAAGTCTGAATGCCCTGTTACACAAGTGTACACTGTACATGATGTGAATTGTGACGTCACACACCATAGCCACAAGCCCACATGCACAGCCATAGCGGGTAGGGTAGGCTACAGCTGTGAAGTAGTGTGAAGGCGCCATAGCCTGTTAAGCATCGCACGCGGGCTATTGTTGTCTAGCGGTAGACTACTGAACCCTACGATTTGCCCATCAGTAGCACAGCCTACCTGTTACCGGTTACGCTTTATGTATTTGAATTATATAGTGCACAGTATTACAAATGCTGGTATTTTTCCTACAGCTGCAGCGGACGCCTGCTGATACAGGTGTATTTTTACATTGGTCATATTATTATACTTTATCTATATCAAAATACGCATTTACTAAAAATAATTTTGCAATAGCTCTAAAGCTGGGATTATTTGAACATATTTTGTGTGTGCTATAACTAGTAGCCCGTAGTCCGCACCTCGCGACTCGCGTTATCGTCCAAGGCCACGCGCCGATATCTTCGCGAAAATATTACGTTCAAATTACGACATGAAAACATAAACATGTTTTGGAAAAGTTTGTTATTTTGATAAAATTCCTACCCGCTGACTTTGAAATTTACATTTTTATGTCGTAGCTACTTTTGGTTTTTATTTAAAGCAGGATGTTGCACAGGTAAAAAACTGAGATCCAAAATGTCCTCTAATGGACGCTTACACCATATCAGTTTGGCCCTGTGATAAGTAGACCTACTGTTCCCAAAGGACTCGTGTTACGGGTACCAGACAACAATTATTATATATGTATTTAATACTCTTATACTATACAATATATAATACATAATATATTATTTAAGATTTATATATTCATACATATATTATATTTAATACACATCCATGACCCAGGATTCAGGAACATTATAAACATTTTATTCCATCGGCGGGATTGGAACCTGCCACCCCAGGCTTGAGCTACCACATGCTCAACCACTGAGCCACTGATCTAGAGTTATGTTAGGTATGAATAGTAAAAATTAACTAAGGGTTACACTCAGAAAAACTTGCCCTAAAGGCAAAATCACATGTAGAATCATAGAATATTGAAACATACTAATCCAAAAGCTTAAACTTAACATATAGTTTCGACTGTACATACTCGTACTATGTATCACAACAAACAAGACTATTAATTACTATAAAATTGTATAATATTTTGTCACAACGTACATAAGGTACATTATGAATATTTTATTATCTACATGTGTAAAAATTATACTTGTCATTGAGTGAATTCATTGAGGAATTGCATAATGGTGCTAAAGGGTAAAACATTTTTCGAGTTTAGTTACAAATAATAATGCAAAGATACATGTGCACTATTTATCCTACTGTAAGACTATTCATATTACTATGTATATATAATATAATATTACTTTCTAAGACAAAATTTTGAAAAACTTTTTACCCATAAATGCAAAAATGTCAACCAAAATGAGTCTTTCTGTACTTTGTACACATATTATTTATGTACATAATATATTATAATATAGCTAATAATAGTAATCTTAATGTTTCCTATTAGCATTTGAATTCATCAGTAACATTGAATGTGTTCAAAGTCAAGGATATTACATATCATTATAAACAAAATGTTTTCTTACAAACATGACTTATCGTCAATAGTGGCATAGTGGCTAAGTAGTGCGCTGCGTCCCAGACACTATAAACTATTATGTTAAAGTGGCGCAGCAACTATGATGCCTAAGCATGTAGCAAGAGCTAGGTCCAATTATTTTAATATATGAAAACAATTAAAATTCAGTAGAATCACTAAATTTTAATTGTTCTGAATTTCTAAAGGTTCTGGTACCTACCTATGAATTGACGAGCAGAGATGCGACAGACCTGCCCGTGACGGGTGGCCCGTAGCGGGCGGCCCGGTAGTCAATTCCCCGCTTTATCCTCAATATTTTTAAAATTAATTTTTCGATCGCCAATTCTTGGAAATCTTTTGTTATCGCGACCCACTTGGGCCTTACGGGGATTGATAGGTTAATATTAATTGTTTTGAGGAGCCAGATTTTGTACTTAGTGTGTGGAGTGTTCTTAGCCACAACCATTACAAATTAAGTTTTTCAATCCTTTTGCTTTTAAAATTTGCACATATTTATGATTCAGTAGATACTTACTGACTCAATTGTTCCATGTTAACTGCAGAATATGCAAAGTAGACATTGTTTTTTTTAAATCATATTTATAGCCATTCAATACATATTTAAGTCTGTGTTTCAATACCAAAAAAGACATATTATTGAAAATGTTGTTTATAAGTAAGTTTTTAGATTATAGGAAGTAATAATAAAGTAGTAATCATTACACTGGGCCATAAATGAAAGACGAGTGGTAACTTCTATGTGCTGCAGTATTTATAAGTATAAATTATGATTATTGAGGTAACTTTACTGAAATGAGCTGATAGATATTTCGTAGTTGACAGTTACGAGTACTCTGTAGTCTGTACTCAGAAGTTCACTTCGGCTATTTACTAAAAATAACTAGGTCGCCTAGCACAACATAAACAAAGTGTTCGCATTGCGAAAACTAATGAATATACATGAAAACAACGCCACTTGCCCGTTTTCATGGTCAAGTGTATCGAAAAAAATAAACACTATCGCACAAAGACACCACCCGCGACCAGAAAAATCGATGGCCCCCGGCGGAGCCCCGACCGCAGCCCCGCGGTCTCGGCCCCGGCCCGGCGACCCGCAGTTGCATAAGCCCCATCTCAGGGAAATAAAACGCAAAATCTTGACGTAACGTATAAACACAGGAGAGCGCTCACCCAGCACGAACTCCCAGCTCTCGCAGCCCAGCGAGCGCTCGGGGACGATCTCCAGGTCCAGCATTGTGCTCGCCACACCTCACACTCACTCAACTCACTAACTTTCACTCAATAAAACAGTTTTTAACGTTACAAAAACACTTTTACGCTGCCTTTCTTTGTTTGCCAACTTTAGTTTTCGACCATTTTGTATTTGTCAGTGAAACTGTCATTACAAACAGCTGATTGTATTCAGTCAGGGCCGTATTGCGACTATTGCTAATTGCGAGATGCAACAAAATAAATCACGATCGCGGTTCGAGTCTGCTGTGCTGCTGTGCCGCGGCCGCGTCGCGTTGTTGCAATGTCAAAAATCAAAATTGACAACCGTGAACCGATCAAATGTTTTATGTTTATTGGAACGAAGTTCCTTATCGCGCGTTGCGAAAGGGGGCTAGACGGAAAAAGTTGTAACGACACTTTTTTTCTCATAAATAAATAATTTTATACTAATAAAGTAGTTGTACTCCTTTTTATACGTGCTGGTATTTAAATCCCGAGCAGACACTGCGTTGGCCCAGGATTGGTAAGCCTCCTGCTTCCGGCGAGAAGCTTTTTTGGGGGATGAACCAAACCAGGGACGAAATCTGCCGCCAGTTGGCACTACAGAGGACGGAATGAAAAGTTCCATCCCCTGCATCACCATATCGGCAACAGAGTTGGCAGTGTTGTCGGGATCATCCGGCGAGAAGCACACGTGCCCCCAAGGATAGGATGCAAAAAACGACCGCATCCCATCCCAGTCCGCTGACTTGTAGTGCCACACACGACGGTATTTAACAGCACGCTGTCTTAACACCGTCATAAGTGGCACAGTACTCCTAACAAGGCAATGATACGATGAACCAAGTGGTGCAGTTACGGATATTTGGTAGCCTTCAGGATTTGAAGTCAGCAGGAGGTCCAACAAGGAGGGATTTTGACCATCTACATCTGGGATTCGCGTAGGCGTAGTAACCAGTTGTGTCAAGTCGTTCGCAAGGGCAAAGTTGCAGACAGATCTCCCCGCATGATCAGTTTTACTGGAATTGAGCCAGCCGGCGTGGTGGGCATTAAAGTCGCCAAGTATTATGATCTCTGCGGATGGGATCTGCTGCTGCACAAAATCTGAAGCAGCTTGCAGGTGCTCCAAGAGTCGGTCCGTCTCGGGGTCACCACTATGGAACCTATAATATAGGCACGCATAGACGCGAGGGTGGTCGTCGCAATCTATGCGGAGCCATAAGGTGGACAGGTCCATGACCTTAAGATTGCTGAGGCGGCGAGAGCTGATATCATTTCTGAGATACACACACACTCCAGCTTTGGGTAAAAAGAAGTGCTCGAGATAATACCCAGGGTGGGAAAGGTATGATGTGTCACTCGGAGATGATATCTGCATCTCGGTTAAAAAGAGCAAAGCCGGCTTTGCCGTCTCTAGGTGGTAATGGACGGCATTAAGGTTGGAGTGTAATCCCCTGATATTACAAAAGTCCATGTTTAATATCGAGGGGGGTGCCTTTGTGTGTTTGCTCTTGCCCCGAGCAGATTGGAGCGAAGTTTTGCCCTCCCCAGAATACGACGGGCAGCCTGGACGTTCACGTTTAGTTCCAGGGGTTCCTGAGCATGGACGTCCAGAGAGGGATTCTCCAACGCAGTTGGTACTCTCCTGGGGTAACAAATTGCTTTTCAACTGCGGCATTTCTAGGGGGGTAGGGGATTGGGCCTCCGGTAAACTCACTCACTCGGCGAAACACAGCGCAAGCGCTGTTTCACGCCGGTTTTCTGTGAGGCCGTGGTATTTCTCCGGTCGAGCCGGCCCATTCGTGCCGAAGCATGGCTCTCCCACGGACAAATACCGGCGTTCAGCTTCCCTCCCGTGTCACCGTGAAAAAGCTCACGATGGCACGGGGGAGGTGCCCAGGGACACGACGTGGACGGACCGGTATCGCCCCCAAAATCAATCGCTAAATCAATGTTTTTTTTTCTACTACCTAAAGCCTAAAAATATTAAGTATATTACAAAGAAGAGAATAATTATTGGCAATCTCTGCGACACTAGCGGGTAACAATAGCTCGTGTCGCGATTATTGGAACGAAGTTCCTTATCTCGCGTTCGGCGTAAATCTTGAAGGCTACTGGCTAGTCGGAACGACATTTGACCTTGATTTGACCTCGGCACTTTTTTATTAGTACCTGCATGGTAGGGACAGAGGGCGTTGATAGTAAGTATTCCTGCGTAGACAGAGTAAAAGTATTCTGGGTTTCTTTTTCTAAGTATTCCTGCGTCAACTATACTCGGCGCGGCGAACCTTGGTCCCTATGACACTGACAGCTAATCACACCATATAACATTGTAGTGGCGTCACCATTAAATTAGGATCATATTAGAGGCGTCTAAAAATTCAATTTATAAATTTTACGTAACTTAATGCCATTACAATGATATTCCGTTGGAACTTTTAACAATTCTTAACATTTACAAGAAATTATCTCAATCTGAATTTACGTTTACGTCCTGCAAAAGTTACGTCATGTGACAAAGTAAGTTTTGCAGGACGTAAACGTAATTTGAGATTGAGATAATTCCTTGTAAACGTTATGAATTGTTAAAAATTCCAACGGAATATCATTGTAATGGCATTATGTTACGTAAAATTTATAAATTGAATTTTTATTCGCCTCCAATATGATCCTAATTTAATGGTGACACCACTTCAATGTTATATGGTGTGATTAACTGTCAGTGTCATAGGGACCAAGGTTCGCCGCGCCGAGTATAGATGGCGTTTTTTTTTAAATTGTTTATTTACGCGTTGTTAGTATTCCTGGGCGTCAATAGATGGCGTTTTTTTAATAATACTTACAGGTTTTTTGAACATAAGAAATAGGCAACTTCGTTCGATTCGGGTGTCCTTTGACACCTCTCAAGTTTTTTATTATTTTACAGTTTTATTATAATATTATGTACTTAAGTATAGATTTTTGGAGTTTACTCCTTAAGAATCGATTTTCATATATAAGGCGCCCGGTATGAGAAAAATCCGAGGGGTAAAACCTATTAAACAAGTAACGAAAAAATGTGTCACGTTTTTGGAATCATCGGACATCGGAATATTATATTATATTATTATATAATTATATTATTATACAATTATATTATTATATTATTATATTATTATATTTATATAATAATATATATATTTTTTTATTTTATTTTTATTTTTTTTTTATTATTTTTTTATTTTTTATTATTTATTATTTTTTTTTTGTTATAAATATCAATAATTAATATTGTTATTGTGAAGTTATAATTTTTATCATTATACTGGCTAAAGTGAACTAAAAGTATTTTGAAATAACTATGGCAGAAAGGGGTGTAGATAATATTGCCGGAACATCTGATTTCATATGATATTAATCTTTTTTCAGTAAAATAAACCTTTTTTTGCGTATGGTTAGATACTCGTACTTAAGGAGTAAACTCCAGTCGTGCGTCGGAGCTGACACACTTTTCTCACTTTTTTTTATTCACATTATTTTCAGTTCATAAATGAATTAAATACAAATGCTTGGAACATTATATTTTAATCGTATTGTAATTTTTATATTTTGTATTTTGTAAACCGTAGTCCGGCCCCGAAAAGCTATAACGCATGCGTACCAATCACGAGAGCGAGATTTGATGATGTAAAACTGTTTTCCATACATCCCTTTCTAGCAACATACACGCTTGTGCTCTATTTCACTCTAATATACGGTTAATATTTTATCTCGCTTCCTCCTACGTGAAACAGTATCTGCATTTCTTTCGTCAGTCGTCACGTATTGACATTTCGTCTTTAATTATTGTTAAACAGTAAACAGACTACAGAGGTATTTGTTGCTCACTTCAGCTAATTGCTATAGTTTTATGCACGTAGTCAAGAGGCGAGTCATGTTTATTTTAATGCGTCTGATGAATGATAATTGATAATATTTTTGTAATACCTGTAGGTATGGTTTCTGCTGTTCGTTGTTTTGTATATTTTGTTTAGAGCCGTTTTACCGATTAGACGTTTTGTAACTTTTGTTTACTACGGACCATTTCGCGTTGCGATGGTCGGTCAGGCACGGCGGTTTCCCGCCATCGCGCGCGACCTTGGAACGATCGCAACACCTACACTTTCGGCGTAACGTTATTGTGTAATACCAATTTATAAATATAACTACGCATTTTCTGTACGTAAAAGTTCCGTTGTTTGTTGTGATCGACAAGAATGACGCAGACGCGTCGTCTCGCGGCGCGACGAGTGGGTTGTTGTCCGACGAGCGGTGTTGGCGGCCCCATAATACACTGCCGACGAGGTTAGAGTCTTGAAGAGAAATCCTATTGCCTATTGGTGTACCTACTCTAGCTCTACTGAGTTTGCTGAATGCTGATCTCGTCATCAAGTCTCAATGAAAAATCGACAAGTCTCAAATGGTTAACATGCTAGTTTACTAATAACTAACATGTCCAGTTTCTAATATTGAGTGTTAATTTTATCTGATCATGACAGCGTGCAACACTTAATAAAACGAAAATAAGGGCTACACAGTACTCTGGTTATATTTTAACATTGAGTCTCGATGATGCGCTATTTAGAAGAGTAGGTATCACCTGTGCCGCCTGTGCGTGATGTGGCTCGCACGCACGTATACAAGTTCACTACATTATGGCATCAAAACGGTTATGCCATTGCCCAGTGCCCACTAGTCACAAATAATCGTTACCAAATCAATTTTTTAACTACTAAATCAACATCCAGGATGTAGTCATCCTGGATGTTGATCAAAACTCGCAGGACACTGGTTCCAAAATAACCTTAGCAGGTAGCTAAGGTTCTTTTACTGACACAAACTTCAAAGAATAATAAAAATTATAAAACCACAACAAAAATATAAGCATTTATTTGTCCTTCTTTTTATGTTTCGTCTTCTTGTGTTTGGATTTGTGTTTTTTGTGTTTCTTATTTTTATGTTTCTTGTTGAGTTCGGCGGCGTCGACCCACGAGTCCTCGCCGGAGGAGTCGCCCCCGCCGTTCCGGCGCGGCCGCGGCCCGCTCTCGTCCCCGCTGTCCCGGCGCGGGCGCGGCCGCGGCCCGCTCTCGCCGCTGGTGATCCTCTGCTTCAGGTCGTCGGGGATCTTGGGGCCGTACACGGCGTCGTCTTCCCCCGCATCCGTCTTTTTATCGATGATAGATCGAGCATCGGAGGGTACCTTTTCCGGTGGCGGTGGGTCGGCGGCGCTTCTCCTCCAGGAGTTGAGCTCGTCGAAGTCTACGCCGGCGAAGATGCCGCGCGGCGGGGAGGTGTTCCGCTCCGTGTTCCGCGGTTCGACCTCGGAGACGTCCGGGGCTCCCGCTGCCTCCTCCTCGGGCTCGCTGTCGCTGAGGAATATGGATTTGTACAGGTCGAGCTTGTCGAACTTCTCGATGGTGTCCTCGACCTTCTCAGATGTTTCCGCGGCCCTCTCGGACTCCTTCAGGAACAGCTCGGCCACCGTCATCCTTTTGATGGGCGGCCCGTCGTCGCCGGGCTCCCGGCCTGCCTCGCCCAGCCGAGTGTCGGCGTTGCCGGCCGCCGCGGAGGCCGGGGGCGGCGGCGCGTCCGCCAGGGACCTGGACCCGCTGAACTTGGTCTGCTCCCGCGTGAAGCTCTCCCGGTCGTGTACGGAGCTCTCCAGGTACGAGAATATCGAGTAGGACACGTCGGGCTTGTCCCGTTTCATCGGCTCGGACCTGCGAAATGAAGTAACATTAGACTAGCTTTCGGCTGCGACTTCGTGTATTTGACTTAGACTTTCGTTGAATTTCGAACAAGATAGTAATACTTATGCATGATTTACTGTCCTAAGATCTTGTCCACACGGCGCGTTGCGTCAACGCAGCACTGCCATTGCGTTGTTTTACATAATACACGCAGCGCGCCGTGTGAACACCTTGGTTATTTCAAATAACCAAGGTGTTCACCAGGCACGCTGTGTCGTGAATCATGACAGCAGCGCAATGCACATAATATGACGGACAGCAGCCCCCGAGACAAAGCGGGAGGGGGTGTTGACGTTAAGACTGCTTCGTAATAACGCTGCGATGACGCAGCGCTCGTGTGGCCGGCTATGCGTCAAACGGTAGCGCTGCGTCAAAAGCAACGCTGACGCAACGCGCCGTGTGAACAGGCTTTAACGCGGTTCGACTATAATTATTATAAATTACTAGCTGTCCCGGCAAACGTAGCTTTGCCATAATAATATAAAGTATTTCACCCATATTATTTACGAGAATTTTATATATAAGATAATTCACCTGCCGCCGGCGATCTCGGGCACGTTGAACCGCTTGCAGACGAGCGGCTCGGGTGTCCAGGACGCGTGCGTACGCGTCATGACGCCGTACACGCCGCGCCGCGCCGCGTCCGCCTGCGCCGGCGTCGCCGCACCGCACGCCGCACTGCGCGACACCGCCGACAGCGGGTTTGCCGCGTCGTCCGGCTCCGCCGCGTGCGTGAACCTGCAGGGAGAAACGAGAAACATGTCATCCTAGCTAAACATGCATCGATTAACTATCGTTATATGCAATTAAGTACACTGTACGATTAAAATTATTGAGTTAAATGAGTAAGCCCCAATTTCACCAACAACTTTTAATTACGCTCGAATTAGTATCACATTACCTCTTTCGTTTGTGTTATGAGTTATGAATGATTAATGAAAGAGAAGACATGACATTTAAACAAGCTGTTAAGAAGGCGACCTATGACAGAAAAAAATCGGTTTTCACCCGCGCACTTCATACCCCCCGCACTCGCCCAACACATTCAAAATGTCACCGCGGCTATAAATTTGTGTAATTACTCTCGTAACCACTTTTTGTACGAACGTAGTATAACCAAATATATCAGATAAAATTTCGAGAAGTTTGAGTCACATTTTCCATCTGCACTTTGAGAATCAAATTAATACTTTTTGCCTTATCCTCTCAGGCGTCGGACTATATACCTTTATGATATGTTTATTTATCGAAATCGAATAGGCTCTGACACTACTGGATCGATTCTGGTTAGAATTCCTAAGCTGTAGTTACAAAAATATTATAACTTTATTTAATATAATCTAATTACTAGGCACGTCTTCGTCCACGTCCGAATTTGGTTAGTTATTGTGTGCATTTGCGTAAAATATATCCCACCAAAAACATACCTGTTAAAATAGGGCCTAGTTCCAATAGGCTAATTTTTGGCCTAAAAAAAGAGTTGAAATCTAATCCAATGCCAAGTTCAGATGCACTTCACCGATCATAATCATCTTCATCAACAGCCTGATCCATAATACTGCTAAATTTAAACTTGGCAGGTAAATTAAATTCTATAAATATTATCTAATTATATAATTAATCAAGTGTTACGTAGGTATAGCACAAAAACCTGCCAAGTTCAAATTTAGAAGTATTATGGATCAGGCTGTTGATGAAGATGATTATGATCGGTGAAGTGCATCTGAACTTGGCATTGGATTAGATTTCAACTCTTTTTTTTAGGCCAAAAACTAGCCTATTGGAACTGACCCTATTTTAACAGGTATGTTTTTGGTGGGATTTCAATACTTTTTTTCAAGAAAATATCATACCTATGTTTTCTTTTTGTGCCACGCCCGATATAAACAATAGTTTCGATAGATGCCGCTGCATCTATCGAAACTATTGTTTATATCGGGCGTGGCACAAAAAGAAAACATAGGTATGATATTTTCTTAATCAAAAAAACTAAAAACCACTCGCTAGTGGTATTTGTTAAACAATCAATAGAAGCCAAATTTTTAAGTAAACAGTATTTATTTATTAAGCTATACAGTGTGCATTATAATATTAATTAATACATGACAATATTTTACACCCCCCTCTCCTCCTCCCACCCTCGTCATCGTATTCTCATTGTATCACTATATGTCTAATAGAATTTATATCTCAAGTTCGTAGATGAGCTGACTCACGCTTGACCGATTTCTTAAATTTCTTAATTTTTTGTTAATATACATTTAACACACGACCTGTGTGCCAAATTACATAACGCTAGGATATTTGGAAGTAGCCTCTAAAGTTCGTAGATGAGCCGACTCACGCTTGACTGATTTCTAAAATTTCTTAATTTTTTGTTAATCTACATATAACACACGACCTGTGTGCCAAATTTCATAACACTAGAACAATTATTGGAAGTGGCCTCTAAAGTTCGTAGATGAGCCGACTCACACTTGACCGATTTCTAAAATTTCTTAATTTTTTGTTAATCTACATATAACACACGACATGTGTGCCAAATTTCATAACGCTAGGACATTTTGAAGTGGCCTAGAGGTTTTGATTACCGGTCAGTGAGTGAGTGAATGAATGAGTGAGTGAGTGAGTGAGTGCCAAAATTAGCTATTTTTACAGGGAAATATTTCAGGATCTACCAAAGCTATATCTATGAAATTTGGTATACTGCGTAAGTACTAGTACACATAATTAGGGTTGGACCTCATCTGGCAGCACGAAATCGCCTTTTTCCGTCGCCCTTTCTCTTTCTGTCGCTTAGAACTGCTATTTGCTAGACCGAGACAGAAAGCATAATGCGATAGCACGCGGCGGAATCCTCGAGGCTATCGCATTATGCTTTCTGTCTCGGTCTAGCAAATGGCAGTTCTAAGCGACAGAAAGAGAAAGGGCGACGGAAAAAGGCGATTCCGTGCTGCCAGATGAGGTCAAACCCTTACGTAGGTATAATTTTATCTTTGCACTTGCAATAGACACTGAGCTACAGGGGAGTCAAAAGTGCGTCGAAACGGTTCCGGGTTCGTGTAAATAGTGCACGGCAAGCGCGCGGCCTGCTGGAACTAGGCCTGCGCACTTCCGTGCGCTTTGATTAACATTTGTCAGATTAAAATATACAAAATTCTCAAATTTTGCATACATACATTCATTTGGCTTGAGAATAATTTTTTATCTGCTTTTTGATATAATATATTGATGCTAAAAATAATTTATATGGCAAACTGACGTTTGCCGGGTCATATAGTCAAATTTATATATAAAACTCTCGGGTCACAGTGTTTGTTCGCGAACTCGCCCAAAACGGTTCAACCGATTGTATTGCTATGTACATTCGTTAGGCCTCCCTGACAATAGGTTTTTATATACTTTTATATTGATAATTTTTTATATTAAACAATATTTTCCGGGTCAGCTAGTTTTCTCCTTTTAGCTCCCCTCGATTTTTCATGAATTGCACCATCAGATCACCACTTTTGTTAACATGTTACGAAATTCGGACTACATCTTATACAATAACATAAGAATTTTGGAAATCCGTTATACAATAACATAAGAATTTTGGAAAACGGCGGGCAACAAATGGCGGCGTTATCCGCCATGGACCATGGTATCACTAAAATCGTCTCTGATGCTGGTGCTGATAAAAACCCCATCTCAAATTTCAACTCGATATACTAAAATCACGTGTTCGAGAAATTCTGCATTGATTAACCATCCTCGACTGGCTCTAGAGAGCCATTATTCGTCCCATTAGGTGTTACCATTATCAATTTATTATCAATCTTCCAAACTCGTAAAAAAACAACCCTTCACATTTTCCAGATTGCAGTACTGGAATAAATTTCAAAGATTTTCTAGTATTTAAGTTAGAACAAAAGATTACTTGAAATTCCAATATTATAATTAATATTTATTATCCATACTAATATAATTAATGCGAAAGTATCTCTGTCTGTCTGTCTGTCTGTCTCCCTTTCATGCCAACAAAACTACTGAACCGATTGCAATGAAATTTTGTACACAGATATTCTAGAGCCTGAGAAAGGACATAGGCTACATTTTGATGAGGGAAAATATCTTATTTCCATGAAAATATCGATGAAAATTAATTCGCATTGTAGTTCTTATACGTGACAGCAGATGTCGTTTTTATTGCCGATGGCTCCGTAGCTCAGTTAGTTAAGCGCGTGGTCAGCGCTCATCCCGGGGGTCCTGGGTTCGAGTCCCGCCGACGGAACAAAAATTTTCAATGTTCCTGGGTCTTGGATGTGTATTAAATATTATATAATATGTATCATAATAATATTTCAAAAATCTTAAATATATTTTATGTATAAATATTATAAAAGTATTAAAATGTTAAATGTACCTATATTATTTCCGTTGTCGGGCAGGGCTAGGTGTAAGCTGTTTTTAACTGTCCTGTAGGCACTTAGCACGGAGCCAGACTGAAGTGTCCATAAATATTATTATTATTATCATTCGTAATATTTTTAAACATGCTCATACCTGTCCGACATCCGTTTAATACGGATAAGTATGAGAATTTTTATGCAATTTTAATGTATGCTAAATGTAAGACGTTTAATATGTTATAATATAATACATTTAATAAAAAATAAAATTACATAAAAATAGTAATAAGTATTGTAAACATGATTACAGTGCAGAGCTATCCCAATTCCCACCAAATAAAAATATCGGCAGTCAATAGGGCATTATTTTAGTTCGATAGGCTCTCTATTATTTTAGTTTTATTAAGTATATGACAACAGATGGCGCTATTTGGACATTTATTAAGTTAATTTTAAAATTAGAATTATATTTTATTTTGGATATTTTATCACGGCATTCCCACGGAAACGGGAACCACCGTACGCTATAAACTAAAGTCAACGCGAACGTAGTCGCGGGCAACAGCTATATAAAGTTTAAAAAGTCTAAAAATTAAAGTAAATTAGTACTTAAATAAATGAGCCAAAAAAGAATCTGACCGATAGCTGATAAATGACTAAAAAGTTACGTATTGTATAGAAAACTTATCAGTCTTGAATCTACTGTCAAATTAAGTTAGTTCCAAAAATTCATAACAGATGTCGCTAACGTCGCGTCTACATCGCGCTACCGCTTGCTCTTATATGTTTCTATAAGAGGTGGTACCATCTCAGTTTACGATTTTTGAATCTTTCGATTGTTAAACACGCTTCCATATTACTAACTACTCAGAACTTTATCTATGCAGTGACGTAACCTTAAACCAGCTTAAACCTATCAATGATAAATTATAGTTTATGGGTAAAGTTGTGTAATTGGGGGGGCTAAAATATAAGCTTTAAAATTTGTCATAAATAAAGTTTCATTTAAAATAATGAAATATTATGTGCACACTGCACAGCTGTTTTTGGGTATTTTGATTTAAATTTTAAAAAGCTTTTGACAACAATTTTGTTGACACCGCGCGCTATAAACTGAAGTCCACGCGGACGAAGTCGCGGGCAACAGCTAGTTATATATAAGAGCGTCCGTGGCCTAATAGGTAGAGCTTTGGCTCGCACTCCTAGAGGGTGCAGGTTCGATCCCGGGTGGAGGCGTGTACCAATGAGACATTTTCTGATCTCAAGTATATAATACGGACGCTCGTACAGTGAAGGAAAACATCGTAAGGAAACCCGCACATAGTTGGTCCCAGACGTATTGACTCGTTCTTTCCTCTGGACTAGGCCGACTATGTTGCGACTTGCGAAAATGCCGTATGTGCTTGGGCAATTAAATAATCGGCCAAGTGCGAGTCGGACTCGCGCACGAAGGGTTCCGTACCGTTATAGAGCAAAAATAGGCCGAAAATTGCGTTTTTTGTATGGGAGCCCCCCTTAAATTATTATTTTATTTAAATATTATTCTTAATTATTAAAGTACACATATAATTAAGGCTTTTGTGAAAATTTCAAGTGCCTACTTGTTGTCATCGTTGATACCGAGCAAAAAATGATTGAAAAATTACGTTTGTTGTATGGGAGCCCCCCTTAAATATTTAATTTATTTTGTTTTTAGTATTTGTTGTTATAGCGGCAACAGAAATACATAATCTGTGAAAATTTCAAATCTCTAGCTATTACCGTTCTTGAGTTACAGCCTGGAGACAGACGGACAGACAGACGGACAGACGGACAGACATCGAAGTCTCAGTAATAGGGTCCCGTTTTTACCCTTTGGGTACGGAACCCTAAAAAGACACGGACTTTTAAAAAAAATCTTGTCCCAACTACTACAGTATTTGAGTAACTTCGCTCTGAAAATCTATACTAATATTATAAATGCGAAAGTATCTCTGTCTGTCTGTCTGTCTGTCTCGCTTTCACGCCAAAACTACTGAACCGACTGTAATGAAATTTTGTACACAGATAGTTTAAAGCCTGAGAAAGGACATAGGCTACTTTTTAACTGGAAAAAGGGGTTGTAAGGGGGTGTTTATGCGTAAATTTGTTCAAATTAAGTTAGTTCCAAAAATTCATAACAGATGGCGCTAAGAGTCGCCTACATCTCGCTATCGCTTGCTCATGCGTCTTTCTATAAGACGCGGTAGTACCATGTTTAGGTGCGTTTTTCGATTCATTCGATTGTTATACACGTTATTAAATAACTCACTACTTTATCTATGCAGTGACGTAACCCTAAGGGAGATCGCACACGTCACACTATTTGTGTGATCGAGTCTGCGGCTTACATACAATCTGATGGCGCGCGTAATGCAGATTGTATGTAAGCCGCAGACTCATCACAAAAAGTGTGACGTGTGCGATCTCCCTAAAGTTTAAACCTACCAAATTGATGAATAGTTTAAGGGTAAAGCAAAAGTTGTGTAATGGGGGCTAAATAAGCTTTAAAATTTGGTATAAATAAAGTTTAATTTAAAAAAATGATATATTATGTGCACACTGCACAGCTGTTTTTGGGTATTTTGATTTAAGGTGTACCAGGGTTTTCAAAGCTTTAAATTTGACACCAATTTTATTGACACCGCGCGCCGCGCTATAAACTGAAGTCCACGCGGACGAAGTCGCGGGCAACAGCTAGTACTGTATAAATCATCCACAACGGATGAAAAGGCCTAGTTTTATTATTATATCGGAAATAAAAATATCCGGAAGACTTTTTTTGTTATTAATAACTTTAAAAATAAGCTAAAATTCTTTCATTTACGCTCTTTCAAATAGATTCTTAGATATTTTCAGATATTTCATAAAACACAAATATCCTACGACCTTCTTGATATGTGTATTTTAAAAAATCGGTCACAAGCTCATAGCAAGGCAATGATTGGAGTTAGATACAAAGTTTGAAAGACAAAATCGTAGTAAATTTTAGTAGCTTTCATAAAGTTCTTTACGACTCACTGTTTTCAGTTTTAAAGAGCTAAAAACTTAAAATCAGGAACTTTTGGCCATAATTAGAAACTCGTAGGTAACTAGCTAGATTTTTTTTTTATATAAAGTGCTTTTATTCATAATTCGCCTAAAGTTTATGTATTTTTCTACTCAATCTTCACACTTTATAGGCGGTACGAGCCAACTTAACAAACCTGCGACGAAAAATGGTATTCGGTTGACACTTGAAAATGCTCAGCGAGTTGGTAAGATCCTAGTTCGACACCAAAGCAATGTGCAAAACGAAAAATCACCCCTAGAAATGTGATGGTCACACTTTGGAGTTTGGTGGTCTAATTGCCGGTGTGATAAGTAACAGCTTTTTACAAAACGGCGAGAGCATTACTGCAGATGTGTACATTGAAAACTGCCCACAATGATGGCGATGCTCGTACGTCTGCAACTAGTTTTTGTCAGTCGATCGTCTCCGCTGCTCCTTTTTTTTTTTGGAAGCTCTCCCTCATCTGCCATACCGACTATAACCTTTTCCAAAATTGGTAAAACTTTTACCGGGAAGAAAAATCAAATCGCGAGAGGCTGTACAAAATGCCTTAGAAGTGTAGTCTGCCGTCCAGCTGATATTTTCAATAAGGGCATCTATACACTGCCACTGCGTTGGCGAAGGTGCATTGATTGCAGGGGTGATTACTTTGATAAACAGAAATAAGTAAGTTCGAAATAATCAGCCAACAGTGAGTTCTACTCGCGCACGAAGGGTTCAGTACCGCAGAGCTAAAAATAGCCCAAAATTGTAATTTTTGTGTGGGAGCCCCTTTGAAATATTTATTTTATTTTAATTTTATTATACATAATTAAAGTACAAATATAATTAAGAACTTTGTAAAAATTTCAAGTGCCTAGCTATATCCATTATTGATATCGAACAAAAAATAGCAAAAAAATCTGTTTTTTTGTATGGGAGCCCCCGTTAAATATTAATTTTATTTTGTTTTTAGTATTTGTTGCTATAGCGGCAACAGATATACACATTCTGTGAAAATTTTCGAAGTCTAGCTATAGCCGTTATTAAAATAAAGCCTGAAGACAGACCGACGGATAGACAGACATTGAAGTCTTAGTAATAGGGTCCCGTTTTTACCCTTTGGGTACGGAACCCTAAAAAGAACATTTTTCAAACAAAACGGCAATATCATAGGTATAAAAGACCTTATAATATATAATGTAGTATATTATTATGTAGTATGTACTCTTCTAAATCCTTTCATAAATGTGCCGTCACCTTTGTTATTAACCCATCAAGCCTCATACGACCACCGGTGATCGCGACACTAGAATACAATAGCATTTCCAAGAATCCGCGATCGAAGGATTAATATTTATTATCAAGCGAATGGTCGAAGTAGTGAATTTTGCATATAATATTATAATGTTATCACTGTTTGACAATTTAATCTCTTCATTTCAAGACCGTAGCGTTGTACCAAAGAAATTTATTCGATATTTCCATAGTATCGAGTACGACATTCATTGAAACCAAATCGATTTTCAAATCGCTGTCATACACTAGTTTTTGTCAAAACTATATCGATTTAAAGCCGATTTATTTTTTCAATCTCTATTGCCGCGTCCGCTGATTCGTCGATCGTCACGAAGCGTCGTGCTATGAGACGATACCATTGGACGATACACGCAGATCGTCCAATCAAGCACGAAGCACTACGCATATCGACTGCCCCTAAGTATACTGAGTCAACTAACAAATTTTCCAAATTGCACTTTTTGGTATATTTACACTAATTAGATCATATTGTGCCTGCTGGCTTTAAAAAAAAGTTTGTATCTTTATTAATACCGGAAATAAAATGACGTATGCAGAGTCATCTACTGACTTATTTAAATTTACGCATTGAATACTGAGTCAAGTTATATTCTACCAGTATACGCAGGACGCGATCGCGGCCATTTTGGTTTAAATTGAAAGTTGACTCAGTATTCATATGGTCAGCGTGGAGTGAAAAGACCAAAAAACCACTAATTTAAAGTAGTTGGGGAGCCCAAAGTGCTTTCTATGTAGTTAGTAGAGTATTGTGAAGCCTAGTAGGTTTGTAGACTAGGTAAAACGGATAAAAAAATTATATATGAGCGTTTTTGTTTTCGCGTTGAGTTGAGAGGCTACAGCCAGTTTACAGCTATGAAAATATTTAAAATAATTATTATATTTGGTAATTTTTTATAAGATTTTAGACGACAAGGACTATACAATTTAATAGAGTGCAACATAAACCATCTGTAAAGCTTATTTTCTTAAAAATAAAGTTTTTTATTTTTTTTATTTTAAAATGGCCATACAGGCTTACTTTGCCTTTAAATCACCAGTTCTTACGTGGTAGATACTTTGGAGTATACTTAACATTTCCTATCTTAATCTTACAAATGTATGACATTTCAACACTTGGAAAAAAAACTTTTTTAATCCGCCAACTGGGAAATCAGATTTTTGTACCATGCTATCCAGAGACATTTGGGAAGCTTATACAAGCTTAACCTGACATATCGGGCATGGCTCAAAATCCCCTTTTGGGCTCCCCTACTAAGGGATCCGTACCCAAAGGGTAAAAACGGGACTCTATTACAAAGATTTCGGTGTCGGTCAATCTGATCATTTGTCTGTCACCAAGCTGTATCTCGAGAATCACTGTAGTTAGACAGTTGAAATTTTCACAAATTATGTACATATTTCTGTTGCTATTTTCCGCTGCAACAACAAATATTAAAAACAAAATACCTAAAATAAATATTTAAGGAAGTCTCCCATAAAGCAAACATAATTTTTTCCCCTTTTTGTTTGGTTTCAATGTGCCAATGCCCAGAATAAGTACAAATTAACATGCCTTTGTAAATTGTTAAAACTGAGAGTTCTAAAATGATTGCTATTTAGTAATTAATCAAATTTTTATACTAAATAAGAAATACGCACTAGACATTATTAAATATTTTGTGTTTTGTTACTTGAAACCTAAGTCTTAGCTACAGAGGTTTAGCTTAGTTAATTTTATAAAAATAAAGAACTTTCAATAATAAAATATTTAATTTATGAATGCAAATGATTATAATAACAAAAAATTTAAGAAATAAAAGGTGTTTTTATTATTTTACTTACATTGTGACAGTTGACTCACCAACAAAAATAACATGCTTTTAACTTTATATCCATGTACAGTGAGTCAACTGCCAAGATTTATACAAAAACGAATTATGAGAGCAAAATGACGATACCGAAGGAAACAAAAATTCTAAATGAGAAATAGTTTTACAATATTTTAGGTTTAGAACTGTCGAAATACGTAGATTTAATGATACGACGTATAAAAATATAAGTGGTAGTTGATCCAATTTCAACTTACAGATAATCGACGTATACTAGTATATCTACATTATCTCAGTAAATACTAAAATAATGTATTTTTTATTTTGTCCTGTTGAAGGGCCTTTTTATAGGTAATTATCTATGATCATTTATTTTTCCGTAATTTTAAATACATTAAAAATGTAACGTTTCGTTCTTCCAAACGCTCTCCTGTAAAGTTTGCAATTTGTTAGTTGACTCAGTATACTTAGGGGCAGTCGATATGGGTTTGACAAATTATTTGTCATGATAATATTATCATGTGTTTATTTAATTTTTGTTTGTTTCCCATGGTTTCGATTAAATATTTTCTCAATCCAGAGTAAAGGCAAAAGAAGTACGTCCTCTCCTCAGGCGCGCGCGAACACGACTGTTGGCGACTGAGAGGTGAGACAAATCTGGCGGTGAAGCGACAATGTGGTTTTTCTTAAATATCTTAAAAAATATAGAGAATATTAAAAATCCGCTAGAACGAACACTCGGTGATAGAATTTTATATGATGAGTAAAAATATTAACTCAGTTTACTGCATGGTTTTGGGAATATAGGAAAAAAATCGTCAAAGTTAGATGCATCTTTGTGATTTTTTTCTATCGAGATAATTTCACGATATTATCGTGTTTTCGCTGAGATCTAATTCTTGGAAATATAATGTAGTATCTATGTTTAGAAAATTAAACGATTCGGGGCTTATTATCAAGTACAAAAATGATTTATAAAATCGTCAATTTTGGGTTAGTCGCCTTCTTAACACTAACAGATGCTAGTGAAATTGGGGCTAAATGTTACAAATTACAATTATCTTTAAACGAGCAATTCTTGTATATAATTGGAATCTCGGAATCGGCTCCAACCATTTTCATGAAATTTAGTATATAGGGGGTTTCGGGGCATCATTTTTAGAAAATGTCATTTTATTCGTGTTTTATCGAATACCGAGCAAAGGTCGGTCAAATAGCTAGTTATGTATTTAAATGAGGAAGTGACAGCTGTTTCAATTGGATTTAAAAGTTAAATAATAATGAATCTAGGCTGTAGCCTACCTGTCGCTCATGGCGCCGGTGAGCGGGCGGTAGAGCTTGGCGGCCTGCTCGAACTCGCGCATCTCCCTGTCCCGCTCCCACTCGGCGAGCGCGCCCGCGCCGTCCCGCTCGCACGCGCCGCCCGCCAGGTACCGCTCGTAGCGCGCCTGCTTGGGGGGGTCGACAGCGAAGGGGCGGAACACGCGAGGCGGGCCGCCGGCGCCGCCTATGGGGATGAAGTCCTCGCTGGGGGCGGCGGGGGTGGCGCCGGCGGCGGTCAAGTCGATGACCTTGACGGGGGGTGCGGCGGCGACGGGGGGCCGGGGCCGCTCCTCCGCCCGCGACAGCGGCGTCTCGCCCAGCAGCGCGCCGCGAGCCGCCGCCGACAGCTCGTGCCTGCCCAAACCTGTCAAAATGTTACGGGTTTTAATTTTGAACACAAGAGACTAGTGATACCAAGGCGTATACTTAAAATTTAGAAATTGATTAAAATTTAAATTCGTTAGCCAAACTCACGTTTTCTATACATCAGAGTACCAATTTTGAAAGTGTTCGCGGTTTTATTCAGAAGTAAAAAATATACAGGGTGTCAAAAGACCGCTTCCGATAAATTCGTGGGGTTATTATAGGGCATGAGATATATCCATTGGTGCAAGTAATTTTCTTTAAATCGCCAGTTTTTAAAATAGTCAAAATTTTCAACACGCAATGTATAACGCTGATGTAAATGCGCGATACTATCGCGCGCCAGTGGAGCCCCGGGCCGAGTCAGCCCGCTCGCGCCGAGTCCCGCGCGCGCGGCCCTGCGCTAGACAAAACAGCTGATCGTGGTGTGCCCTAGCCCGTTGATAGTGAATAAACCACCAATATTGTAATGATTATTAAATTACAATTGTTTTCACGATTTAGCATAATGTTAGAATTTATTAATTACCGTTTCTTAGGTTATTAGTTTAAGTATTACTTATTACTCAAAAATACTCCGTTTTTACTTCCGGCCAAAAAGGAAAAGAAATCATAATTCACATTCGAATCAGTTGATCTCTTGAATCAGAAATTGTAAAAATACAATACTTACACAGTTACACCTATCTATGGAAAAAGTACTTGATAACATGTTCACTGACCTGTGATCAGCTGTCTGCTTTTATGAAATGCAGTTCGAACTGTACTCACTGCTCCATCTAACTCAATGTAGATTGCAGAGTTATTCAACACGAAACAAAAGTAAACAGGAGACATTCCAATTCTTTAAACACTTTTTACTGCACTGTTTAAACCGCACTATCGACGACGATGTTCACCCCCGTTCCATAAAGGTTTACGAGTACTAAAAGTTCATCCACATTTCACGACGACGGACGTATCATGTGACATGTCACGGCCCGTTATTAATTACAAACATAGAAAAAATAGTTAACAATACACAAAACAAGCAATATGACCAGAACATCCGTAAAATTACAAAACTTAAACAAAAACTTCACAGTACACCAGCGCGGCGCGTGTTTACAGCCGACTGAACAAATGAAGAAAAAACTTTGTAAAATAATAGGGATTTATCCCTGTGCATATTTTGAGTTATCGATAATTTTTTATCGATAAATCGTATTAATTGTTTTACATACGAGTACGTATTGATTACAGTCAAACTAAAAATAAGCAAATACCTACTCAATGTTAAGAATAGCGACAATAAAATTAAAAGTTATTTAATTAATTAGGTATTATTAAAGTATTTTCATTGCGTACGTAGACGCGTATACGCGCATACCTAGACGCGCAAACGCGTACCATAGTGTAACAACCACTTTATCACGGCAATGTCGGTAGGTATCGAAATTATCGAATGCAACTTGACTATGTATCCCGATAAAATTTTCTGAATTTATAACCTCTTAATAGAGTTAATTTAAAAAATGAGATTAGATCTACTAAATAATAGTTATTAATTTTTATTATTTAATGGTAATTTAAATATCGTCAACATCGTTTTGAATTTATAGGGTACAAAACTTAGATTGTCCTTGAAATGGATTAGCGACACGTGACGTGCACGTGCGTCGTGCACCTGCAGAGCGGCCGATGGCGGCCGCTCTTTGTCGGGTCGATCACAAAGCACGCCGCTGTGCTTCGGTTTCTTTTGACCTCTTCCGAAAGCCGATACATGACTATTAAACATTATTTTTAAAATTAAAATAGATTTTCTAATTTAGTAGCCATTTGGGCATTGAGGTATTAGGTTGTTGTTAGACATAAGTTTGATTTTTTAACAATTAGGTACTTCAAGTATCAAAACGTGGTAGTAATTATTGTGTTATGTGTTAATTGATTATTATTTCAGTTGTGTTAAGTAATACTTTGTGGTGTGATAGATTTCGTTTAAAAAGGGAAGTGTTTTTGACGTTTTTGGTGGTGACTGGTCTTATTGCTTGGTGTTAAGGACTATTTTCAAAATGCATAAAGAAGTAAGAACCCGTCTTGAACTCAACATTTTTCACGTAAGTTAATTGCCACATTTTTGTGTATCATCTGTAATTTCGATTGATAAGACTTGACGATTGCGGATAGACAGTTCGTCCGCATTGGTTTCGTTACTTATGAACTTTTTAACGAGTCTAAAAATCTTAGAAATTTGCCATACCTACTCTTGTAAGTTTTTACACATGCAGTTGATTACAGTTTTCTACATGAGTTACCATGAAACTTTTAACACTGCAAGTAGCCAAAATGAGGGGTTAGAGGTCAGTCATGGTGACCACCTTCATGGGTTTAAAGTTGGAAGGACACATCACACAACATACATTAGGGTTTAGAACAGTTCTGACGTAGTGTATCGTCGCATACGACCTTTCGAGTTTCGACAGCGTACGTAGGCCGTAGCGTGAAGACATTGAGCGCGCGTTTTTACATTGCGTTTTTTAGTAATAATAATAAAATTTAAAAAAATATTTAAAATTATTTTTCTATGTGGTTTATTATCATGTTTAAAGGGTATTCATTATAAAAAAAATTAAAATTAAAATAAAAATAAAAAAATTAAAAAAAACTAAAAAAAAATACATTTTCGTAATCAGAAAATGTAGTATAATCATACCCCAAAGTTATCGGAAGTGGTCTTATTACACCCTGTACATATACATATTTTATTTATTTTATGTATAATCTCTTGCCGCCTAAAGAAACAGGCGAAGCGAAATATGAATAGCTAATTGCCAAGATTTACCCTGGTCCCGCTGCGGCTTGTCTGTGGGCTCGAAGCGCGTGCGCGTGGCGGGGGCGGGGCGGTAGTCGCGGGGGAGCGTGGGCGGGGGGTGGCGGGGGGCGGCACGCTCCGCTCGGCTCGCCTTCACGAAACCCTCCAACACGTTACCGCTCTGTGGGCGAGAGAATGACCTCATGAATCATGATGATGACAATATAAGGGGCTAATTACATCTGTGCCGCTATTGCTCAATTAAAATGCAACATTGAAGCAGCTTTAATTTAAAAAAAAAGCAACAATTGTTGTCCTATTCCTATATTGAACTGCGAACCCGGCAAACGTTGTTTTGCCATATAAAGTATTTGGCCCATATTGTTTTATTGAAGTGACTAAATATTAGTATGGCACCATGGCAACGTCCATCGCTATCCCGTCGCACAAACAATGATCGCCGTCAGTCTCGAGTTGCAATCATTTACTATTATTTATTCAACAAATGCACTTATCAATATAAAAAGAAGCCAGTAGCCGATTCTCGTCCTACTGAATATGCATATAAAATTTTGTTAAAATCAGTAAAGCCGTTTCGGAAAAGTACGGGGACTAACATTGTGACACGAGAATTTTATCTATAAGAAGATTATGTACTAGAGGTTCCGCGCGACTTCGCCCGCATAAATTAGGAATTTTGCGGAAACTGTACATTTTCCCGCCAAAAATATCCTATGTCCCTTCACGT
Organism: Polyommatus iphigenia; assembly: GCA_963422495.1. Lineage (NCBI taxonomy): Eukaryota > Metazoa > Arthropoda > Insecta > Lepidoptera > Lycaenidae > Polyommatus > Polyommatus iphigenia. The sequence continues at coordinate 17,895,791 of OY730190.1, read as the reverse complement.
GATCTACTCTACATATTCTGTGCCAAATAACTTAAAAATACATGCAGTAGTTCGCGAGATGAGCGCCTTCATATATTTTTTCCGGTTTTTCCAAATTCTCCTCGGTTTCTTCGCTTCGACTGGTCTTGAGTGGTAATTTATAGCCTGTAGCCTTCCTCGATAAATGGGCTCTATACCACTGAAAGAATTTTTCAAATCGGACCAGTAGTTCCCGAGATTAACGCGTTCAAACAAACAAACTCTTCCGCTTTATAATATTAAGTATAGATTAGTATAATAGATAGATGAGTACAGATAATAAATAATAATTATTATGAGAAACGAAATAATTATGAAAGAAGAGAATGAGAATACAATTTTGCTATGTTGATAAGAACTGCTAGAAAACTGACTGGAACTACTGTTAATGTTGCATTAAGGTAGTATAGACTATAGTAGTTCAGGAACTATAATTAAAGTGTTTCACTACAAGTAAGAGCAAACAATATAACATGAATACACACATAATTGATCCGTCTCAATGTTACCTTCGTCACTTTACGCGACTGTTTGTCGTTGTCTGCCGGGGGCGGCGGGCCGATGGCGCGGTCGTAGCGCGACATGTCGTCGGCGGCGTATATGTCGTCGTCGTCCGCCTCGAACGCGCCCACGCCGAACGCCTGACCGCGGATCGACACCTGCATCGACAAAACATTGTTAGTAGCAGACAAAACATCTACATACTTTGTCTTGACATAACTCAGCCGACCGACCAAATCACGTGGAGAATGCCATCTATGAATTCCTGGTAGTATAACTAAAAAAAATCGCGCATTTTCAAGTAATTTACTGTCCCCACGGGCACGGAATTAGCTAGAACGTTATTGATTTCTGTGAAACTTTTTTTTTTTTTTAATGCAGCTATAGAAGGAAATTAATCAATTGAAACGAAACTCATAAGCAGTAAGCACATTTTCCAATTTACAAAAGCCAATTAGAAGCAGAGAAAAAGAGTGCTTCGACCCATAAAAATTAAAACACACTCCACTATCAATCCACTCACAATTTTTTCGAGATTTAGAGAAGCTCGTGTTTTAATAGTTTTACAAACAAAATTGATTCCATGGTTATAATTAATATGCTGAATTTATGCATTAATCTAGTGACTATTTATCCTCACAAGCTTTCATTATAAGGCTGCGTTTCCACCAGAGATGAGCTAACCTGCGTATTGCGTTGCAAAGAATGTGTTTTACAATAACCAATAGAATAGTCGCGCTGAACGTGGTCTGGCAAATGAAGCGTTTCTATTGGGTCTTAAAAGCACATACCTCGCAACGCAGCTTAGCTCAGCTCCGGTGGAAACGCAGGCTTAGAAGGATGCCATACCCTCTTGCCCTTATCCTTCATGACGAGATGACTAGTCGGGCCGGCGTCCCCGCCCAGCACGGAGTGTCGGCTCAGGCCGGTGTAGCCGATGCCGAAGCGGTCGCACTTGCGCGCCGCGGGCCTCTCGTGCTCCTCCCCCTCGAACAGATCCTCGTACTCGAACTCCGACTCTGAGCTCGCAGACGCCGACTCCTGGCTCTCCTGGGACTAAAGGCCGAATATTTTATTAATAAGAAATTTATTTATTTTCATTTATTTATTTATTAAATTATTAAAAGCTTTATGCACACAAAAGTACAAAGGTAGACTAAGGGCATGTTTCACTACTTTCTGGCAAAGTGCCAAATAGGCTATTCACAACTTTTTTGACAGATTCTCCATACCTACTTGATCTGATCTTGATAATTGGTGGATAGCCTATTCGTCACTTATCAGGAAGTGGTGAAACAGGCCCTTAATGCCTTATGGCTTTATCTACCACTTATCAGTCAACCTTTGGGCGATAAAGGTACAAAATTGTATAGGTCTGTGACAGTCAATTTAGATAAAGATTAAAAATTTAAAAAGACACAAATAATAATCAAATAATAAATATTTGTGTCTTTTTTAATTTTTGTAATAACACAGAAAGCAATTTTTAACGGAATAATTAAGCTATTGCAACTTGTACTTAGTGCATTGATGACCATAAAATTTTTCAGAGAGAGACAAACATTCAATTCAATTCCTTTATTTGCAAAATGTGTGTTATCTACACATCTACCCAATTATTCTTGTTGTATGCTCTTACTACAAAATCATATATGAACAAAACATAATGAACCTGTCTCATCTCCGGTGGCATGTAACATCCATACACTTTCTTCTGTGCGGGCTTCCTGCGCGGCGGGCGGTGGGCGGGGCCGGGCCGCCAGCCCATGCGGCGCAGCAGCCTCACCGCCGCGGTCTCGTGCACCGCGCGCACCAGCTGCTCCAACACCGGCTCCCCTGCAACCAATCAATCAATCAAAATATTTTTATTCAGAGAATTTTTTTTACAGAAACATTACCGAACGTCGATACTAAGGTGCCTACCACCGGTTCGAGAACTAACCCGGCGAGAAGAATCGGCGTAAGAAACTCGCAACATCATTGTTGTTACTTCACAACTGTTACACCGGACACACTGTACGCTGTCAGTCTTATTTTTTTGTACTTTGCAGCATCTAAACAGACTGAGTGCTAATTTTGCCAATTGCCCTGTCTTTTACCTCTTTCTGCCACACTCAGAGCCCAAAATTGATTACTTAACTTCTACTTCTTCATTTTTGATGACAACCGTAGATGCAGGGTTGCACCATTGTGTCCTGTGGCTGTTACAAACACAAGTAATGCGTAAAAGGTGGTGAATGTTGATAAAGTTTCTGCAGTATTTCTTAGAATTTTATTCACCTGGTATAGGTCCATCGTGGTATCTTTGCCTTTGTCTCTTCTGGCCAGAGAATTCAGCCTGGGTTTGTAGTGTTTGGGGTGCAATACCGAATTCTCCTCTGTCCTCATCATCCATATAGTCCTCTGGTCTTTGATTCTAAAATAATGTTATATTATATTTTACATAAAACTTTATACTAAAATTACCAAGTAGTAGTAGCAGCTAGAAACTTTGATTACGGATATTGCAGCTTTCTCTGTCTTTGAGCTTTTGAAGGTGGCTGGAGTCCACCCTTCTGGAGTTCCCACAGAGTTGCCATATCCAGCTGAGAAACCTCCCGTGAAAGCACCATGAAAGCGTCTCCGACCGTGAGTGTCCACGGCATACTGGTCAGATGGCTGTTGAAATTTACGTTTGGATGGAATTTCATCTGAAACATTATAAGATATAAAAATATATTGATATATTATCATCATTATATTTATGTCATTATATAGGACATGTACATTTGAAAAGGTTAAATTTTTTAAAAGATTCTACAAGTCTGGTAACGGGTGTAATTCCTTGAGAGTGCTCTACGTTGGAAAGAAAAGTAACATAAGGTAGCAATATTCACAATAAGCTTAGTTATTGTACATACCTTCATCATACGGTTCCAACGGAGTACCGTATTTGATAACATTTTCCTCATCTGACTCTGAACCACTCATGACACCTTTTCTTGAACTCAATCAGCACATTTATTTATTCAATCATATCAAAATTATAACATTTTACATAAATAAATGAAACAAACAACTGCACACCACTGCAAAGTGCAATATTATAAGTTACCTATAAGCACAGATTAATATAAGTACCTAGCAAAGATATTGTACCTCTTTCTTTCTTTTTCATCTTTTTTGGCAACTTGACACAAAGGATGTGTATGTTGTGCCACAGACAAGGTAAAAAGGTAAGGAATATGGCGGGAAAACCATATTCCTCCTATTATAATTTTCATCATCGTTTTCATGTATCGTCAGGTCTAAAGTCTAGTCAAAGTCTAAGTAAAAGTCAATACAGTCACAGGAGTCAAGTCGGTCGATTCAGTAAAGTGGTAGACGCTTTACTGAAACTTTCGATGGAGTTTTGGAGGGAACACAAAATAGCACGTTTCTGGATATTACATCACTTTCCTACACTTGTGCATGAACACGAATATCTAATGGTTAATATTCTACCAATATTACACATTAAAAACCCAGCTAACACAATTTTAGGAAAATAATACAAAAACACAACAGCACTCTTTCACATGCCCGCCAAAACTCTTTTCTTTTCTTTCTTTTTTTCTTTTTCTTCTTTTTTTGGCAACTTGACACAGAGATGCGTATGTGGTGCCACAGACAAGGTAAAAAGGTAAGGAACGGCGGAAGGAATAAAAGATAACGGAATTTGGAAGAAAGTTAATTAAATCAATGCGGTAAATTAAATTCTATAAACTAAATAAAATAAACATACTTATTCTAGATATTAATATTATTTAATGTTAAGTAATTAGATATACAACTATATACACATTTATCATTAGAACTAAGAAGTATATTTACAGAAGTAGGAAATGGAATAGGGATTAAAGACAAGTTATGATACAATTGGGAATGATCATGGAGGGAACATGAAAGGATAATGTGGTTCAAGTCACCTACATCTCCACAGTCGCACAAATCATCATCTCTGACGCCAATTCTCCTAAGATGCGTTGGAATGCACATATGACCAAGTCTCATCCGAATAATTGACGTTGTTATATTTTTAGAAAGGAAAATATTAGAAAACCAGGGCTTAGTAGGGATCTCTGGTTGAATTTTACGATACTGTATAGCTTTTGTTTGACTGCTCAAGGCCCATAACTTATTCCAAGATTTCAATAGGGAACCCCGTGCCAGAGAAGCCAAATCATGCGCATAATTATTAAAAGGGAACAAATCACCACTAAAAACAGCCTCTTTTGCCAATTTGTCAGCAATTTCATTGCCAACAATGCCGCAATGGCTCGGTATCCATATAAATGTTATTGAAAAGCCTTGAAGTTTACATTGATATAGAAGGTTTCTAACTTGGACAATAATTGGATAACAATTTTTTGATTTAAAAGGAAATTTAATCAGGGATTGAAGAGCGCTTAAAGAATCTGTAAATATTAGTGTCTCTTTAAGCCTGTCAAGTAAAATATACTCAACAACCTTAAAAAGGCCGTAACACTCTCCTGTAAAAACAGATGTTTCAGGCGGAAACTTTACTTTTTGTACAATATTATACTGTAAATGGTAGACGCCAACTCCAACACAACTATCTGTAGTATTCTTCGACGCATCTGTATATATGTGGTGATAGCCCTGCCAATTGTTATTCGTGATGTACTTAAATATATTGTTAGCGAAATATGTATCAGTTTTTTTAATGCCAATGTCTAATCTAATATCTGGCACAAGCGTTAGTGCTTCATATGCTGAATCAAATAATGGAAAAGTTTGAGAACGAAAAGTGGGGGCGTCAATGACTAAGAATAATTTACGATAGCTAGTGAGAGAAGTAAGGGATGAGATTTATGATGCCAGTATTTATTATTACTATGACACAAATGAAATAAGGTTCTAAGTTTGGGAATTAAGGGGTGATTTTTAAATTGGTAACAACGAACAAAATATTTATCCGCCAGATATTGTCGACGGAGTTGAAGAGGAGGTTCGCAACATTCTAACTGAAGTGCGTTTATGGGAGATGATCTCATAGCTCCGCAGATTATACGCAAGGCTTTCGCTTGTATTTTGTCAATTTTTTGTAAACCAGTTACGCTACACGGCTCTAAAAGAAAAGTGCCATAATCTAGGACACTTCTAATTATTGCATTGTAAATTAATTTCATAGTAAATGGGTGTGATCCCCACCAAACACCAGATAAACACCTTAACATATTTAGAAGCCGCTCACATTTGGCACAGATGTAATCGATGTGTGCGTTGCCATTTAATTTTCCATCCAAATATAGCCCTAAAAATTTGACTTTGTCTTTAACAGGAATCGGCGCACCGTCATAAATAATAGTTATCGGGGGAGGCATACGCATTCGGGTAAATAAGACGACGGAACTTTTGTTGATCGATAAGTCTAAACCATGCTTGTCCATCCAAGATTTTAACTGTTTCAAAGCATTAATAAGATCTCTACAAGCAATATTTATAGAACTATTGATTACATAAATAGCCTTGTCATCTGCATATTGAAGTAATTTTATTATACTTAAATCTAGACAATTTTCTAAGTCGGATGTGTAAATATCGTAATGGACTTAAAACTGACCCCTGAGGAATACCTTTCCGAATAGTTCTAGTTTCCAAAGAGTTGTTTAAAACTTTCTTTCTATTAAAATATTAATAATGAAATTAACTAAAATTAAAGGCAAACCAAATTGTATTAGCTTTTCTTTTAAGATACTTATGATAATATTATCATATTATGCAGAATTTATATCCAAAAAAGACGCAACGACAGATTTATTTTCTGTGAATGCTGTGGTTAATATGGCAATATTATCTATGGTACCTCTACCTTTACGGAATCCAAATTGTGTATTCGAAAGGAGGTTATGTTTTTCTATAAACCATTCTAGTCTGTTTTTAGCTAAATGTTCTGCAATCTTTAATAAAACAGAGGAGAGCACAATGGGGCGATATGATGTAGCCAAAGATGGGGGTTTGTTGGGTTTTGGAACTGGGATAACTTTTTGTTTTTTCCATGCAGCAGGTAAATTACCAGTTAATAAAATTTGTTTAATTAACTTGAGGTAGTACTGTAAAATTTCTTCATCAGCATGTTGAAAGAAGGAATATGGAATGCCATCCAATCCGGGAGAAGAATCTTTCAAGTTTTGTACTACCCCTTTTAACTCTTCTATTGTAAAGAGTGAATCTAGTTCTTCAGAATTAACATTTTGTAAAGGAGGAGGTGGTTCGTTAGAAATAGTAGGAGGAGCTAAATTGTCTAGAAACTCAGAAGCTAAAGAATCAGATATAGGGTGAGAAGGAGTAGTGAATGCAGATCTATACCGTCTTATGTTTTTCCATACTATAGTAGGATGAATACCTGGATTTAATGATAAACAAAAATTTCTCCAACTTAGTATCTTCTTTTTCCTAAATAATTTCTTAGTATCTTTAAGACAATCAAGATACAGCTGGTAGTTGGCTATGTTTGGATTTAAATTATATTGTTTTTCAATCTCTTTCCTATTCTTAATGGCAACTGTGCATTCTTGATCCCACCAAGGTGGAGATGGTGTATGATGGTGTGAAGTATTTTTTTTTGGAAATGATTCATCAGCAGCTTTAATAAATGCTGAAGTCAAAGCCTCAGCACATAGTGATTCATTTTCTGATGATATTTCGGGAAGAAAAGATAACTGATTTCTGAGTAAAGTTTGAAATTTATCCCAGTTAGAATTACTGTTAATATGATATTTTATTGATGCAAACTGATTTGATTTACTTTTATCTTTACCTGGAAATGATAGAATTATAGGAAAATGATCACTGCCATGACTTGACTCCAACACATACCAATGAAAAACAGATGATAGATTAGGTGAACATATTGACAAATCTGGTACACTACAACCTTCATGAGGAGCAGTGCGACGAGTCGGTTGGCCAGAATTAAGAATACACAGTTTATTATAATCTATTAAGTCTAAAACTTCGTAACCCCATTGATTGTCTTTGTGACTCCCCCATGACTGGTGCTGGGCATTGAAGTCTCCTAGTATTACCACTGGTTGTGGTAATTGACTAATAATACTTTTTATTTCAGAGAAAATGCAGTATGAAGGATGAGGTATATACAGTGAAACAAAACATGTGTTATTTACAGATGCAGCAATGATTGAAAAATCAGAGTTATGTGAAGGAAGAGGTATATGATGAAATGATTGATGGTGTTTGATGAGCATGGCTGTACCACCATACCCATCTGATCTGTCTTCCCTGAGACAAGTGTAGCCAGAAATCCTAAAAAGTGATTCCGGCTTGAGCCATGTCTCTTGTAAGGAAAAGACGATAGGTTTGTATTTATTAATTAAAAAAATAATTTCGTGTTTTTTACTAACCACACTGCGGCAGTTCCACTGGACTATGTTGTCCATTGTTGAAAGTGGTATTAATTTGTGATTCAGTGGTGAATATGGCAGCGTTGGACGGTGATAAAGATGATAATGATGTAATCAGTTTGTTTAATGCTAAAATTGTTTCATGTATTGAATCCATGTTAATACCGGGAGCTGGATATGCAGATCCATTATCTCCTACTGGAGGATTATAATCTTTTATTAATCCTTTGATCGGAGGTTCTAGGAATTCCCATTGTATTCTTTTGTTCTCGCGATCACCGGTGCTCGCGCGGGGCCTGAAAGATTAAACTATTATGTGTTTGTCTGTCATACCCATTTTGTTGTTTCTGTGGCAGTTTTGGTTGTTTGAAAACAGTTTTTTTATATGACCGTTGCATTAAATTCAAATTCTGTTTATTATTATTGTTGTTGAAAAATGATTTTTGTGTATTTACAGGTGATGATGATGAAGAAGTAGATGACATTAATACGTCAGAATATAATTTTGAAATGGGAGGATGTAACTTCGAAGCTTCTGAGTAGGATAGACAATTATGAGCCATTGACTCCTTAATTGATTTTTGGCGTTGGAATTCTGGGCATTTTTATCAGTTGCAATGTGCGAACCGTGGCAAATACAACAATAAATAGACTCCTCTTCAACTGAGCAACTATCACCAGCATGCCCTTGGCCACACCTAAAACATCTAGGTGTTGACCGACATTGGTTTTTGACATGTCCGTATCTACAGCAATTGAAGCACTGTATTGTAGGGAATATATATAAGTCTACAGGAAGTGCATTATAGCACATGAAGACTCTCTTTGGTAATGTCTGTCCGTCAAATGTTATTACGACAGATTCGGTGTTATTAAATTGAGCGATTCCATTCACTATTGTTTTTTTCTTTAACCTTCTGATTTTTAATATTCCACCACATCCAATTGGTAAAGTAATATTATTAATAACATCATCATCGGACCAATCAGCAGGTATACCTCTAACTAATCCTATTCTACTTACCTGAAAGGTTGGAATAAAAGATTTAAATTGTTCTGAGTTAAATTTAAGGTTACTTATAAAACTATTGGCTTCATTATATGAAGAAAAGGCTACAGATAATCGGTTTCTGGCTATTTTCTTAATACTACCATCTACAATATTTTTAATGTTATTTGTTTTCAAGTAATGGCCAAACACTATGGGGTGAAAGTTTATGTTTTCATTAGGGGACTTTGGTACCTTTTGTATATGGACAATATACGGAGAGGAGCCTGTATCTTTATACAGCATCCTACTGACCCGTGAAACTAAGCCCTGGGATTTTTCAGTTGTGTTCACATTTGGTTGAGTTTCAAGTATAACGTCTTGTTTAAGAACATTATGGTTTTCGGTATCGCTAAGACACATGCAATTGATATCAGGCTTGGCCTTATTAGGGTCTTTTTTAATTTTTTTCTGGCACTTTTTGCAACGCCTCCTAGGAATCGCTGGACGTTTTCTAGTATTTACTGAGCATGAGGTGTCAGTGTCCATGCTCGAATCATTCGATACAGTAACATAAAGACCAACGGGGGGACCAGGTCCCCCCGGGTCGGGCTCCTCCATAATATTCTTATGAACTACGATATATAAATAAAAACTTACCAAATAAAATTAATATATACAACAAGAAAGAAAATTAAAACTAAAACTACACTATTTAATTAACTAATTATAGATATAAAAAGAATTTTAAAATTTTCCAAAAAAATACCGCGTCCGCCCTTTGGAAGTTCCCGCGCTTTTTTCAACCCCGCCAAAACTCTTTCTTTTCTTTCTTTTTCTTCTTTTTTGGCAACTTGACACAAAGGATGTGTATGTTGTGCCACAGACAAGGTAAAAAGGTAAGGAATATGGCGGGAAAACCATATTCCTCCTATTATAATTTTCATCATCGTTTTCATGTATGGTCAGGTCTAAAGTCTAGTCAAAGTCCAAGTAAAAGTCAATACAGTCACAGGAGTCAAGTCGGTCGATTCAGTAAAGTGGTAGACGCTTTACTGAAACTTTCGATGGAGTTTTGGAGGGAACACAAAATAGCACGTTTCTGGATATTACATCACTTTCCTACACTTGTGCATGAACACGAATATCTAATGGTTAATATTCTACCAATATTACACATTAAAAACCCAGTTAACACAATTTTAGGAAAATAATACAAAATCACAACAGCACTCTTTCACATGCCCGCCAAAACTCCCATCCCGCCAAAACTCCCTAGCAAATTTTATGAATTATGACTTCTTCTCCTCCTTCTTTTTATTTTTTCTTGTTTTTTTTTCTTCTTTTTTGGCAACTTGACACAAAGGATGTGTATGTTGTGCCACAGACAAGGTAAAAAGGTAAGGAATATGGCGGGAAAACCATATTCCTCCTATTATAATTTTCATCATCGTTTTCATGTATCGTCAGGTCTAAAGTCTAGTCAAAGTCTAAGTAAAAGTCAATACAGTCACAGGAGTCAAGTCGGTCAATTCAGTAAAGTGGTAGACGCTTTACTGAAACTTTCGATGGAGTTTTGGAGGGAACACAAAATAGCACGTTTCTGGATATTACATCACTTTCCTACACTTGTGCATGAACACGAATATCTAATGGTTAATATTCTACCAATATTACACATTAAAAACCCAGCTAACACAATTTTAGGAAAATAATACAAAAACAACAGCACTCTTTCACATGCCCGCCAAAACTCTCTTTTTCTTGTTATATAGCGCTCGGCTTATAAACCATGGCCAGTGTCATTTTTTTTTTAATTCGTCCCGGTCGGGACAGCGTAAAAAATTTACAAAATTTTCAAGTCGTTTTCCCAGATTATCGTCAAGTCGAAAGTCTAGTCAAAGTCTAAAAAGTAGTCGGTAAAGTCAACGAGTCAAGTCAATTGTTTTAGTAAAGTGGTAGACCCTTTACTAAAACTTTCGATAGAGTTTTGGAGGGAACACAAAATGGCTCGTTTCTTGAAGTTGTATCACTTGCCCGCACGATAACGAATATACGCCACTGGCCACATCCATACTAATATTATAAATGCGAAAGTGTGTCTGTCTGTCTGTTACCTCTTCACGCTCAAACCGCTGAACCGATTTTGCTGAAATTTTGTATGGAGATACTTTGAGTCCCGGGAAAGGACATAGGATACTTTTTATCCCGAAAAAATGTACGGTTCCTGCGCGATAAACAAATTTTGGCGCAACGGAGTTGCGGGCGTCATCTAGTATAAAATAATATTAAGAAACGTGAAAGCCTGAATGAAAATTTCGAAAAAGCTATCCTTCGATCGCGGATTCTTGGAAATCTATTGTTATTCTATTGTTGTCACGGTCGCCGGTGTCCATAGGGGGGGTTAATAGGATATAGGTAGAAACCGTAGAATTATACTTTATACAAGGTGTAACAAAACTAAATTATTATACTTTAGGATGTGTGCGTGTTCCTTGTAGTGAGTTCACTGTCAAAGAAACAGTGCTGAAAGACCGATTTTTTTTTCACTTTTGTAAATTTGTATGGGCATGTGCCCCAGTGTAACGAGTTTCCCCATACAAAAGTGAAAAAAAATTTGGTCTTTCAGTGCTGCTATTCTACTTTCACAGTGAAATCTACTTATATAAGGAACACATACACATAACACACCCTAAAGTATTATCACTTAGTTTTGTTACACCTGTACTAAAATATTATGATCATACGGTCATGTTATGAATATTATGCCGTCAAAATTATTAATAAACATTAAAATTAAAGTATTTCGATACAAAGATAATTATGTAGTTAAAAAATATTTATTAATTCAGATAATTTTAAACGGCCCATGTGTATATTTTGTATTATTTTACTACACATAATGAGATTCGTAATTTTACCTTATACACAAATATTAAATGCAAATAAATCATACTATGCGGCAATAATCTAAAATAATGTAATATCACAGACATCACACTGTTCATTTGAGTTCTTTTTTTATCATCTTTCTTATCATCTTGATTTAAATAATTTGTTGTCTGTGAGCATCTCATCAATCACATGCTGGAGTTTGCTCATCGTACCAAACCTATTGTCTCCATTGAGACATATGTGCAGAAGACGGTCCAGGTGAGGTCTGGAGGTGTTTACTTCCTTTGGTATAGGGTACAGCAGAGGGTTCTCACTTCCCGCTAGAGTGTAACAGGCAGCCCACAGGTTATGGTCACTCAAGTGTGATTTGCAAATATTTTCTATGGAAAATGTAAAGCCTGAGCCTAAAACCTCCCTACTGTAACGCTCGTACCACTCGGGAAGATCTTTCTTCGGAGAAATATGTTTGTCCAGAATGATAACATCTTCTAAATCTACAAATGTAATCTCATCTTTTTCATTTGCAACTATATTATCTAAAGACCAATCCATGAGGTAAAAACGAAACCTGCAAAGAAACAATCTATAATTCTATAGTATAATATTGTAAAGCGGACGAGTTTGTTTGTTTGTTTGTCTGAACGCGATAATCTCAGGAACTACTGGTCCGATTTGAAAAATTCTTTCAGTGTTAGATAGCCCATTTATCGAGGAAGGCTATAGGCTATATTTTATCACGCTAAAAGTAATAGGAGCGAAAAAATAGAGGAAAATGTGGAAAAAACTGGGGAAATTATTTTAAAGGGCTTATCTCACAAACTACTGAGCAATTTTTCTGTTACTTGATACAGATAAGAAGTAGACCACGTGAAGGATCATAGGCTATTTTTGGTGGACTAATTTGTCTGTGAAATAGATATTTCACAGACAAATTAGTTAATTTACGCGGGAGAAGCTGCGCGGAACGTCTAATATACTTTAATAATAATAATTCAATATTAATATTATTGACATGTTCATTATTATCTATATTAAATTATTAGGTAATAGAATATTCTGTGTACCTTTCATGCTTGAAAGTAAAGTCCATTGCAGCATTGAGTATTTTTTGTGCATACTTAAGTTTAGTGTACCAATTGACATGCATCATGTGGGACAGCGGCTCACCCTCGTGGGCCACCACCTCCAGTCGGCCACACACACCACCGTATGCAGGCACAGGCCAGCCATATGACTTTGGTATTATCTGCACAGAAATTAACAAAATAATGTGCATAATCTTTTTGAAAAAGCAATTAAATAATGTGTATTATTTGACTGGGTCACTATATTGCACACCTGCAAAATAATAGGCTCCGGATTAATACTGAGCATTGTCCAAATGTTTAACATTTCTGATTTATAGTTGCTTTTCTTGTTATTGAGTATCGGTCTTATGGCATCATATACACTGTACGCATACGGGCACACAATCAAACCATGTCTAGGCTCGAGGTCCGGCCAGGTGAAGTTGTATTGCACAATAGATAGGATCTTTTCATCAATATTCACAGCATCGAGTAGATCTACCGGCTTGCAATTGGGTTTCAAGCCCCACATCTTACAGAACTTGTCGTCGAACTCATTCAGCTCAGAGTCAGAAGCTAGCTTCTTCAGGACGATTCGTCGGTTCGACTTCGTGTAGCCGTAGTAAACGTTTTTGACATTGAACACGCTCGTCCAGTGAGAAGTGTCCAGGGCGATCTGACTCGAGTACAGCTCCGGGCATACGGACACTCCGTAGCAGGCGGGACATCGGCTCAAGTCGGTCAAACGCATAACTTGTGGACCCTTGCCGAACAACAGCAGAGATGCGTAAAACGATATCACAAACGCTACTGCCAGAAACAGCAGACGCTTACAGAACCTGCGTCTTACCAGCATGCCTTCGGTAATTTTTTCATTCATCCTCGTAAGTAAAATACAAAAGCTTCCATTACCTACATTTTAGTAAAATTATTTTATGTATCATGTAAAATATTAAAATAAGATTAAGTAAACAATAAATAGCAAGTTCGCAGAGGCAAAGTATAATAAACAATAGGTAAAAAAGAAGGGTGTGTTCTTTTACTTGATGCAGTATACTAACCAGTACCATTTGACTTCTTGAGCGGTGAGCCAATCAAATCGTCTGATGTCTCTAGAGTCTAGACTCTAATCAGTTATCAATGTACTATTAAAAGTTTAGGAACACTCCAAATTAGGAAAAAAAAACATTAGACAGATCAGCTGATATGTCAACTGTCATTGAATTGTCATTGATTTTTTGACGTTTCGGTCGCAGTGCACCTCGAGATTCGCCAATTTTTAATATAAATTTGAAAAAAAATCATTACAAAACACACTGTTTTGTTTGCGCGTATAGAAGAATAGTACGTATAGAATTAGCTTGTTAACTTAACGTGCCCTCAACAAACTCGGTGGTATTTAAAGTTGACGTTATTTACATGTAAACAAAGTATCGGTGCAGCTCACTGCTCTAATGGACAAATAAAATGAGTTTTCTGTCGTATTACGTCGGTAATTACACAGCAAGCATATACGATGTTATTGGTGAGTTTTCATTTTGCCTAATAATTAGTAAATAAAAGTTATTTTGTATATTTGATCATGTTTTACATACTCAAACTGATGGCCATACTTACGTCCTACTTTGTTTTTAACACGGAGATTAAGGTCAAAACTGGTTTTATTTCCTTATATTTATAAACTCGCAAGTCATTTATTGGCTATAATAAATGTTTAATTAATCAATTCTTTTGAACTCAGTCATGGTTGGGTACCTGATTACTGATTAGTAAGCATTTATTTTTCACTATTTTAGGTAGCTAAGCTAGTATTCAAATAATTTGCCTTAGAATTAAAATTTAAAACAAATGTATTGTACTATTCACTAACAAGTTGATAGTAATGTTGCTAAAAATGAAAAGTCAAAAGATATTTAACATTTACTTATTGTCAAAAGTCAAAAGATATTTAACATCTACTAATAATATTATGTCTTATTAAACAGAATTAGACCTTGGCACTATAGTCACTTTCAGTTGGCTAAATATGGCATTTCACAAACATAATTGCATAAAATTATGTTTGTGAAATGGAAATTTAATCATGTCTTTGAATAAACTTTGACATCCCTGATTACTTCAATGATAAAAGCCTGTTTTGTTAATAACAGGGTCCTTAATTTAGATTCACAAATGTAATATTTTTTACCTACAATAATTTTGCTATAAGTAAATATTATCTAGTTATAAACAGGGATGGATTTACACTAGGCGCAGTCGGGGCTCGTGCCCAGGGCCGGGCGGGAAAATTTGGAAAGTGAAGAAAACATTTTGTTGTCTTCAAAATTTCTTAAAAAAATCATTTTAGTTTAATAATTCATATAATATTATTTACCAGATAATTCAAGAAATTCGACTCATTTAATATTTGCCAAATCTAAATATTGTAAATCATTTTGACACCTTAAGTGAAAAATCTTTGAAATAATAATTAAATTAATTCTATTCTCTCTTCTCTTTAATCCTTCGATTATGGAAAAACGACACACAATAGCCTTTCTATTGTTATTGCGAGCACCGGTGCTCGTACGGGGCTTGATGGGTTAAAATTTATATATTTTATGTTAAGTTAAAAGTTATATTAAAACAGCAAAACTTTTAGTTGTATTACGATGATGGGGCGGCATTTTTCAGCACTCAAGGGCACCAAAAGTTTAAATCCGGCCCTGGTTATAAAATAATTTTTAAGTAATAATATTTAAAAACTTTTTTTAGGAACAATATCCATTTTGTGTCACTGTATCCAAATTCCAAACCACTACCACTCACGTTATTTATCTAAATATATATGTCGCAGTCATCTGGTTTAATCTGCGATTCGATTGAATGACTAGCGTATTCATTGAATGACTCCATTCAATTGAATGACTGAAGGACAACTAGCCAAGACGTTGACTGAAACGTTTAACGTCTTGACTAAACGTCATTATAGTGAAGACGTTGAATGGTAGGTATATAGGCGATATAGCCGACTTTGTAATGCTTGTTTAGGGTGACCAAGAATTTGCAACCTTATTTTGAATAACAATAATTAGTGATATTAAATAACGATTGAGGACACGGCCATAATATATTATGATTCTATAGGTACCTACCTATTGTATTTTAACTTTTAAGATGTGCAAATTGCAATACTGCCTAATAAATTACGCTCGTTTGGCCTCATCCTGAGGATTCTTTGTGATCCTGAAACAGTAACACCATGATAACTTATTATCATTGTGTTCACGCAATCAAGAACACTAAAACACAAACCCCTAAATATCACAAAATATTTAGGGGTTTGTGTACTAACCTTGATTTTATTGTTCGTATTCGGCCAGTTTCGCCTCAAATTTTTCTTTAAGAGTAGCCAGTGGCGGAGTAATAATCGTGAAATCCATTTGTCACACTATTTTATAATCAATAAAGCACTTTAAGAAAACTCAATCGGAAAAAATATCAACACAGTGTTCTTTGCGCAAGTTGTTTGAGGCCATATTGGTATTGGCGACTACTAGCGCCGCAGTGGAAAAAAATGAACTAAATTATTTAATAGCTTGACTGATTTTATGTCCGCTCTTTTCAAAGGGCTGTGTTACAATCCGCGAACTAGTTGGACGTTGGATGACGATTGTTCAATCGAGGTTCGGCCGAGTCATTCAATTGAATGGAGTCATTCAATGAACGCGCTAGTCATTCAATCGAATCGCAGATTAAACCAGATGACTGCGACATATACACTGAATGCACTCTTAAGACTAAATTGCCAGGCAGCCCTGTATTTAGAAATAGGCCGTATAGGCGGACGGCAGTGTCTTAGAGGGGCGGCACATTTCGTACATGGGTCATGGGGTGGCAGAAACAAAGTGACCTACACTGATAAAATATATGAATCCACAACTGCTAACAGGTTCAAAGTTCATAATATTCAAAATGCACGGTAGCTAGACCTCTTTATAGTTAAATTAAAAATATTCGATTTGGAATTTAATTATTGCACGTTGTATCAGTTGCGGGAGGAACTCTCGCATTATCTCGGGCCACTGGCCAGTAACGTGAGGAGTAATTATTAATAATGGCCGCAGCCTCGGCCTGCGCCCTGCGATATTACCGCATAATGCATATTACCTAGCACGCCATTTTAACTAGAGGCCCTATACAAATTTGCGAATTCGTAACGCAGAAAAATGCGACGCGAATTCAATATTTCATGTCGAGTTTCTTGGCAGAGTATATCCAATATGCGACAATTTTTTTTTAAATATGTAAAGCTAGCATATATCAATAAGAGTAGTAATAATACTACCCATGAACCCGTTAAATAGGTAGTAGGTACTATCATTCTTACGACAGTCTTCAAACATGCCATGGCGACATATTATCATTGCAATTTTCTGCTGAAAACTGAAAAATTATGAAGTGTGAAGACAAAATATATTTCATACACATTTTATTTAAAATGCATCCACAGGAAATGAAATTCATTACCCCCCAAGTCTCTACACAACGCCCCCATTTTTTTTCTGGGTCCCATACCCCTTTAGACCTTCAGCGCCCAAATGGGGGCGTTATCGCCCACTTTGGGTAATGTTGCTCTAGAATCTAGATGATGTGTAAAATATCAGCATGTAACGGTAGAGTGTCGAGACCTGGCGACAGCTGGCTTCCGGGCTGTCGTGGCGGTGAACCCGTGAACCCTGACATCACTGTCGGCGCAGACTCGTCTTCGAATGACGTAAATGGAAATTCAAAAACAGCATTACAACTAATTTTCACTTGCGTCATAAGGATTACGATCTACGGAGCGACAAAGATGTGCGTCGAACGACGTTTCTGCCGAATTCGTCCGCATTGTCTCCGCGCGGCCTTGGCGGTCGGAACGGATCACGGAACCGATACGAGTTCATGGCTTCGGAGTTCGGTATCAATAATATTATGTTTATTGTTTACTTATGTTTTCAAATTTCGTAAAAACAATATAGGTATTAGGTACTCAATAGCCGCTTGGAGTTCAAACGGCGAATCGAGGAGCAAATAAAAATCTGCATGAAACCATTCATTAAACTCTGCGCCTCAATGTTTGATTATGTGCCTCAGACCTCAGCTGACATAAAGTTTATACACTTCAATAATTAGTCAAAGTTAGAGAATGCGCCGCTAGCCGTAGGACGTTAGTGTGGTACAGGTGGCCGGTGGCCGGTGGCCGGTGGCGGTACTCCGCGCATGTTCTCACGCCGCGCGCCGCCGCCGGCCGGTCCGGGGCCAATTTGCTTTGTAATTAACTCGCTAGATATAATATGCAGCCAGCTAGACACGGTCGAGTTTCCAGTCTAGATATAATCCTGAATGAGGGCAGATAGGTTCTGCTTCTGTTGCTTTGGGATTAACTGCAGCCTGTCTTGGAAGTCAAGGAACCACTTAACCATAATGTCCGCTGGGATATGTAACTCACTTGCAACAGTAAAGTTACGAGTGAGTTACGAGTTATTTGCGATTTACAAAATTTGCATATGCACCAGAAACGCAGCGGCCAACAGTAAGTCTATTAAACTCGTGACCATGACCTTACGAGTTACAGTTTTTTTATTTTCACCAGCTCCGCCTGTCTAGCGTCGTACATCGATGGGCATGGCTGGGAGGTGTGTAGTTGTATGTAACGAGGCAATTTGTCAAGTTTCTCCGCCCCGACGCCCCGCGCCCCCGCCGCCCCTCCGCCGCGAATTAACCGGCAGCGCATCTCAAACGCTCATGGGCGATTTACACTGGTGACTAAAGCCGCACGATTTTCGCCGCACGGCGAAAATCGACCGTGTAAATGGCAAGTCGACTACGCCGCATGCGGCTAAAGTCGCAAGCCCCAAAGTCGTGCGGCCAGCGGCCGCATGCGGCTGGTGACTAAAATCGACCGTGCAAACGCTCAGTCGCAAGCGATCGCTTGCTGCGAATACTACTCGACTGGTGACTTGCCGGGTGACTAAAATCGACCCGTTAGTCACCCGTGTAAATGGGGTGGCGATTCGACTTGGACAGGCGATTCGACTGGTGACTTGCCGGGTGACTAAAATCGACCCGTTAGTCACCCGTGTAAATCTAGCTTCAGGGAATGTTCATTAGTCTCACCTAGGTAAAACCACGATAAATATTTTCCTAAAAGCTTCTAAATGGCAGGTTTTAACACAGCGATGTGTATATTTTCTGTACTTAAGTCCTGCAGGTCCTGCTCTACCTGACCTCTTTTGACTTTGAAAATTCTCTGCCAATTTTACTAGTGGTCTGGTAAATGTCGCCGAAATATGCGGGACTTTGGGACTAAAGCCTAACAGTGTCCTGCCAAGTGCTGGGCCGCCACCGAATAACAATCGGCCTGCTCTACCATGGGTCTACAATCTACATCATCTAACTTAACTTTAAAACGTTAACATCTACTGTCAATTTTGATAAATTTTTAGTACGAATTTTTAATTTGATTCACACATGAATTAAAATTGACCGTGATGTGTTTTTGTTCTCGGATAAGATAAGCTGCCAATCTAAATAGAATTCAAGTAAAACTAGTTTCCCGTGAACACAATTGTCGTAAATCGAGGACTACGAATTACACAACATAAAACATTTATACATTTACATTGTCGATATTCAACTGCACACATGACGCCGCCTGGGATAAGGAGTGCCGGGACAGTTCCCGGCTCAGTAGCCGGGAAAGATGCTAATTCGCGACATCGACCTTGGCATGTGTAGCTCTTTCCTGAGCAGTGAGCTATGCTCTTTTGACTCGTCTCGTCTCTATCTATTGCTAAACAACTTGACGAAGATCAGTTCGTCCGTTTGGGAGCTACGATGAACCAGACATATCATACATGATACAACACATAACACGCTGTTTTCGCCGGGGGTTAAATAAAAAATTAGAAAGTAACGACACTAAGTCTCATAGACCGAAACTAATATGAAACCGATCTCTACCGTCGCGTCGTATTAATTTATTTGTGCTCGAAACGTCTATAGACTATAAGAAATATATTATTCCATTCATGGCACAGTTTGAGAAATGCCCGAGGTCCTTAATGAAATCCCTATACGTCTAAACACCTGTCGGTAGAAAAACCTGTACCGTAACTGCTCTACTGGCTCTACTGCTCCTGCACGCGTAAAAAATACAAAATGTTGCACGCGACGACGCCACGTACGAGCTGGTAAAGGGCAGGCGGGCCAGACCCTACAC
This sequence comes from Polyommatus iphigenia, assembly GCA_963422495.1. Classification (NCBI taxonomy): domain Eukaryota; kingdom Metazoa; phylum Arthropoda; class Insecta; order Lepidoptera; family Lycaenidae; genus Polyommatus; species Polyommatus iphigenia. The sequence continues at coordinate 17,875,670 of OY730190.1, read as the reverse complement.
CCTACAGCCTACACCCGAGACCGTTATCTACTCATCATTATCGTCCCTGTGCCATGTGCTAGCCCCCGGCGCCGGCTTCTGGAACACCTCACTAGTCTCCTCGCGGTCCTGTCGGGTTTAAATGTGGTGAACACACCTGAAGCATATTCCTTTGCTGGGAGGCTCCGAGATGACATAGCTCCGAGGAATGGGAGGTTGAGGACTGAGGAGTGGACGGCTACGGGGCCGCGCTAGTCTATTACAAAATACCCCCGCAATCTTTCTTGTGCTAATAATTAATCAGAACTAGTGCGCAAAGAATAGGGTGGTATAGGTAGCCGCTTCGATTCCGGGCGGCGCGGCGGGCGGGCAGTGTGCTGGTGCGCCTGGGGGGGTCACGGGCGCGGGCGGGTGACTGATAACGGCCTTCAAACGCGAGCCCTTATCAACAATCATCAAAGCGCACGGAAGTGCGCAGGCCTAGTTCCAGCAGGCCGCGCGCATGCCGTGCACTATTTACACGAACCGTTTCGACGCACTTTTGACCCCCCTGTAGCTCAGTGTCTATTGCGAGAGCAAAGATAAAATTAAACCTACGTAATTATATACTAGTACTTAAGCAGTATACCCAATTTCATAGACATAGCGTCGGTAGATCCTGAAATATGTCCCTGTAAAAATAGCTAATTTTGGCACTCACTCACTCACTCACTTATACACTCACTCACTGACCGGTAATCAAAACCTCTAGGCCACTTCCAATTGTCCTAGCGTTATGAAATTTGGCACACAGGTCGTGTGTTATATGTAGATTAACAAAAAATTAAGAAATTTTAGAAATCGGTCAAGCGTGAGTCGGCACATCTACGAACTATAAAAGGCTACTTCCAAATGTCCTAGCGTTATGAAATTTGGCACACAGGTCGTGTGTTATAAATATTATGTAGATTAACAAAAAATTTAGAAATTTTTAGAAATCGGTCAAGCGTGAGTCGGCACATCTACGAACTATCAATAAAAGGCTACTTCCAAATGTCCTAGCGTTATGAAATTTGGCACACAGGTCGTGTGTTATAAATATTATGTAGATTAACTAAAAATTAAGAAATTTTAGAAATCGGTCAAGCGTGAGTCGGCTCATCTACGAACTTTAAAAGGCTACTTCCAATTGTCCTAGCGTTATGAAATTTGGCACACAGGTCGTGTGTTTTATGTAGATTAAAAAAAAATTAAGAAATTTTAGAAATCGGTCAAGTGTGAGTCGGCTCATTTACGAACTTTAGAGGCTACTTCCAAATATCCTAACGTAATGTAATTTGGCAAACAGGTCATGTGTTATATGTATATTAACACAAAATTAAGACATTTAAGAAATCGGTCAAGCGTGAGTCGGCTCATCTACGAACTTGAGATAAAAATTCTTATGTACTCCCACGATAAGGTAAATACGATGAGGTACTCCCACGAGGGTGGGAGGAGGAGAGGGGGGGGGGGGTATAAAATATTGTCATGTCTAATTAACACTTTATAGCTCAATTAACACTATATAAAACAATTAACACTATATAGCTTAATAAATGAATACTGTTTACTTAAAAATTTGGCTTCTATTGATAGCTTAACAAATACCACTAGCGGCATCTATCGAAACTATTGTTTATATCGGGCGTGGCACACAAAGAAAACAATAAACATAGGTATGATTTCCTGAAAAAAAGTATTGAAATCCCACCAAAAACACACCTGTTAAAATAGGGCCTAGTTCCTATAGGCAGATTTTTGGCCTAAAAAAAGAGTTGAAATCTAATCCAATGCCAAGTTCAGATGCACTTCAGCGATCATAATCATCTTCATCAACAGCCTGATCCATAATACTTCTAAATTTGAACTTGGCAGGTTTTTGTGCTATACGTAACACTTGATTAATTATATAATAATTAGATAATATTTATAGAATTTAATTAACCTGTCAAGTTTAAATTAGAAGTATTATGGATCAGGCTGTTGATGAAGATGATTATGATCGGTGAAGTGCATCTGAACTTGGCATTGGATTAGATTTCAACTCTTTTTTTAGGCCAAAAATCTGCCTATAGGAACTAGGCCCTATTTTAACAGGTATGTTTTTGGTGGGATAGACTAACTACTCCACTTTTTCACTGTACCAACCAAAAAATAGCTCCGTAATTACAGTCTATGCAAACATATGCTCTTCAATCTGCATTACATTACAATCATGTAATGAACAATATGTAATTCCAATATTTTAACACAAAAATCAGTGATCACAATAAAAACTAATATACAGCAATATTGATAAAAAAAAATTGCAATGTCGCGTATTTACCTTTAACCTGCATTTCTCTCCTACTAATTCCTCCAGCAGTCGGTGCAGACAGAAGCGTCAGCGGAAATCCAGATAATTGTAAACAAACCGCAGTGACACTAATTATTTTTATAAAAATGATTGTTTTAACATCGAGTTCGAAGGTGTAATTATTGTAGTAATGACGCGACGGAGGCCACCCTCGGCACTCCGGTAAACACTGCCGACTCTACATTTCGTTATATTTATTATGTAATACTTGACTTCAATATAACTTATATCGTATTTTTAGGTTCCGAACGCTACGACTTCCAAGCACGTTTTAGAAACGTGAAGATATGAAATGTGTTTACTAGATCTCGCGGGGTTCCGTAGACAATAATTATCTACATACCCGTCCGAACTGTCGTCCCGTCTGGACTCAGATCGTCGATACGTTGCGATCGGAGATCGGTCTTTCGACCCTAGAGATATTTAGGGGCTCATTTGCATTCAACGAGACTGTTGACATTTTCGATGTCGCCGAATTTACGTCAGCGTACCGGGCAGATCGCCCCGAAGCAGGAGCGATAATATGCGTTAGCGAGTGCTCGTGCACCGGCGCGGCGACCCGAACGGTCCGGGCGAGGAGGGTCCGCGGCGGGCGGAACCCTGCGAGCGGGCGATAGTGCTGGGGTCAGCGACGCGGCGCTGCGCGGGCGCCGCCGCGCGCCGGCCGCCAGTCCCGCCCGAGCGGCCGCAGCACCACACACGCGCCGCAGACCGCCCGCGGGCCGCCGTCCGCCGCCATGTCGACCATAGTGGACAACCAGTGCAAGGCGCGCCCGGTGAAGGCGTACATCGTGAGCGACCTGCTCACCAAGCTCGACCTGGCCGCCTCCAGCGACGTCGTCAAGGTGGTCGCGGCGCTGCTCGGCTTCTACATCGGCATGTTCTACCGTGAGTCCACCCTCCGACTGCCGGTTACGGTCCCCCGGGCTGTCGCCGCGCGCCGGCTCGTCTCACGTCTGTTAAGCTCCTTCTCGGCCGAGCCTGGTCGAGTACTAGTTGGTTAAGACTTTGAGAATACGAGCGAGATGTATTAGCTCGTAGAAACTTTATTAAAATCGATCATTCAAAATTCAAATGTTCAACAAATTTTTTTGATTAATGCTAAAATGCGATTAAGTATGACAACTGAAAATATTATGCAATTTTTCAACGCCTTCAAATTGGTATGCGAGTGTCGCACGAATGGCTTTACGACGCGATGTTCAATAATAATAATTGCAGTTTTCAAGTGATAATATAATTAAGTTATGTCAACATAATATAAAACGTTATTGAGGGACAAAATAGAGTTTTGTGTTCTATTGTATATTAACACTTTCAAAGAAACCTGCTGACCTAAGTAAACTTATGAGTTATGACTTTCTTGTTGCGACTAATAGCCCGGTCTAATTAGACGCAAAAAAATCGTAACCTCGGAATAATTCGCATAGAGCTGAAAATTGGTAGTACGTTAAATACAACATTACAAATAAAACCTCAAAAGTCCCCGGTGATCCTCCTTGTGCAAAAAATTTTATTCAAGGTCAAAGGTGTTTTTTTTTTCCAAACTGTACATTTTATCACAAAAATAGGTAGGGCAAGAGTGTAGATCATAGAATTCTCTACAAAAAAATTCAGACACTTTTTTCACACGACTTACCATTATAAATGGCGGACTTAAAGTTTGGGAAAATCTAATCTATGCTTATATTATAAAGCTGAAGAATTTTTGGAACTACTGCTTTGAATTGAAGAATTCGTTTTTTGTTGGATAGTCTTATTTATCGAGGAAGACTTGAGCTATATAACATCACGTTGGCACCAATAGGAGCAAAGAAATAGAGGAAAATGGGGAAAAACGGGGAAAATTATTTGAAAGAGCTTATCTGACAATCGGCTGAAGCATTTTTTATGTTATTTGGCACAGATATAAAGTAGACCACGAGGAAGGACATAGGCTATTTTGTTTCTCGGAATAATGTACGGTTTCCTTGAAATACATAATTAACAGGGCGGAGCGGAACTTCTTGTACTACAGCATACGAGGGCTGTTCACAGCCAAACATACTTCAGTGTGACTTATTACCGTTACCAAATCTAAACTTTTCGAGTCTCGAAGAGCAACAGTACGCTTGCAAGTCACTCAGAAGTGTGTCAGGCCGAAAACATTTCAATTTTTTCAAACAACCCTAGTATGTAGTACTGGATGTTAAGCGTGGCTCCGCCCGCGTTAATTATAAATTTCACGGAAACCGTAAATTTTCCTGAAAAACAAAATAGCCTATGTCCCTCCACGTGGCCTATTCTATATCTGTGCCAAATAACATAAAAATTGCTTCAGCCGTTTGTGAGATAAGCTCCTTCAAATAATTTTCCCCGTTTTTCCCCATTTCCCTCTGTTTCTTTGCTCCTATTGGTGCCAACGCGCGTGATGTTTTATAGCTCAAGTCTTCCTCGATAAATAAGACTATCTAACAAAAAATTAATTCTTCAATTCAAAGCAGTAGTTCCACAAATTCTTTAGCTTTATAATATAAGCATAGATATGATTTTCCCAAACTTTAAGCCCGCCATTTATAAGGAATGGTAAGTCGTATGAAAAAAGTGTCTGAATATTTTTTGTAGAGAATTCTATGATCTACACTCTTGCCCTACCTATATTTGCGATAAAATGTACGGTTTGGAAAAAAAACAGGAAAAACCTTATTTTCATACCTTTGACCTTGAATAAAAATTTTTGCACAAGGAGGATCCCCGGGGACTTTTGAGGTTTTATTTGTAATGATGTATTTAACGTCTCTACCAATTTTCAGCTCTATGCGAATTATTCCGAGGTCGAATGTTTAATTTTCCTGGGGTATAACGTACTACAATAATTAATTAACGCCTCCGTGGTCTAGTGGTATAGAGCGCGGCTCTTGACTCGGAGGTCGTGGGTTCGATTCCCGCGTTGGAAACATGTTATTTCCAAATTTGGTTAGGACAATGCAGGCTGATCACCTGATTGTCTGACAAGTAAGATGATCCATGCGTCGGATGGGCATGTAAAAAGTCGGTCCTGCGCCTGATCTCTCGCCAGTCGTGTCGGTCGTGGGTTATGACTTATGAGAGTAAAAGGAATAGAGAGTGCTCTTGTGTACTGTGCACACACTTGGGCACTATAAAATTACTCCTGCGTAGCTGGCCTGGTTTCAATGAAACCGGCAACCGTCACCGAAACCGGTGTGGGAGCTAGATTACTACAATAATTATTGTACAATATCTATAAAGTAATTCCGGGGTTGAAAGACTTGAAAGTGCAATAATCTCTAGTGGTTGTTGGTGGCCACAAAACGTGACATTGGCGATTTCACGCGATTCGCGCCGATTGAGGCAGGTCAGCTCTGGGTACTCCATAATGATCCATAATCCAGAAGGAATGTGAAAAAACATTACTAGTAGTGTAAATACGTGCAATTTGTAAGCTACGTGCAGTACCTACTAGTCTTTCTTTTTTTACTAGTACTTCTTATTGAACAAGGTCATACTATTATATTAAAATTTTATTAAAACCCATCATCAGTGAATAATAACATCGATCTGTATAAACTGGAGTCTGGAGTCTGGCCATCGGCGCCAGGTTTTCAGCAATTATCGTGAGTTTTTTTCTGTTTTCACCGGGTGCAGGGACGCGCAGCGACTTTTTGTGGGCCTCGTCGAATTCCAGCGAGCACGCTCTAAATACAGTCAAAACCGTTTATGGCGACATCGTTTAGAACAACACACCGGTTAAATTGACCAAAATCAAAGGTCCCGGCTGAATGCTATATGACCACCTTATCAAAAACATTGGTTTTTACGACATTGTTTATTACGACATACCTTATTAATCGACCACATTTGGTTAAGATTTCGGAGAATTATATTTGCAGAACGACCAGCTCAGCTGTATTGTAAACAAATTGAATAAGTAACAGTATCCACATCTGGCACAGTATAATGGTCAATGGCTATTATCGTAAAAGTAAACAAAATTTAGGGTCTTTTGTAATTCTTAGAAACAAAGCACATGCATGCCGTAGCCTCATGGCCCGCTTCGTCATATCTCTTAATTCAGTTTGTTACTTATCTTTACACAAGACGCACCAAAACATATTGTTGAATTAACTGTGAAAATTGTAACATGTCGCAAACGTAAGGAAAACAACTCCATATCGAAGAAAAATCGCGTATTATTTCAAATCTAGAGAAAGGAATTCCAAACAAAGATCTGGCAAAAGAATATGGTGTATCACACTCGACAATTTCAACCATTTGGAAAGAAAGGGAAAAAATTCAAATCCTTTATGATAAGAATTTTTTGAAAATGAAACGAGCCAGAACAACGCGGCATACGAAGATTGAGGAAGCTTTGTTAAAATGGTTTAAATATAAAATGACAAATAAAAGGACAAAAAATCTGTTTAATTTCCTACATGAATATTACATCTTATTTTTCCTATTATTACCTGTCACTGGTTATAACAACTATCGGTTTTTACGACTAAATATGAGTATTCCCTTCGATGTCGTTATAACAGATTTTGACTGTATTGGCAAAAAATGTAAAGAAACCAGTCCACGGCCGCGTATCGATCAGGATTCAGGACAGGATCCCTTAAATTATGCCAGCGAGAGGGGATCTTAAAAATTGCTCGACTTCAACATGTAATTATTGTCCAACCTGATATATTTTTAGCCCGGCGCGGGCGGTTAAGTTACGAGTATACGTATCTCAAACTGCCATCGAATAACATATGTAGGTAAAAACAGTTCTGAATTAACATTCTACCCTAGGCTTAAATATAGGCCTAAAACTTAAAAGCTTACTAATAAGTACTGAGAATTTGCCTGATTTTTTTTTAATATGTACCGTTGCTGAAATCGCCCTCTACAAACTTAAAGGCTCTTAAAAATTATGTGTACATTGTTATCAGCACTTTAATTTTCGAAAATTTTTGGTGCTGAAAGTTACCGAAAAATTAATCAATCGGCGTTGCCATTACTTAGTACCGGAAACTCATTAGGGTAGACTGGGTACGGATGTGACAATTTTGGTTTGGAGGCCAATAATTTTGTTAATTTTACAGCTAACTGGGAAAATTTTGTTACAAACCATAGTTTATTTATTTGGCTACATAAAAATACCTTTATAACATGCCAAAATACGATGTATTAGTCATGGAATCAAATTTTAAAGAAAGAGGGAAATTGTCACAACCGACTACAACCCAAGGTCGGTTGTGACAGTGGTTGGGGTCAGTAGTGACATCTACAAAAAATTGTTGATATAATTTTTATTTCAATAAAATTGTACCATAAAGCACCATAAACATTATTCTAAACAAATTCATCTAGTGTATCAAAACATATTCTATTTTGAAACATATTTATAGACCAAAACAACGACATCCGATTAATTTGATGAATTTCGCCGTTCTCTGTAAATATGTCCTACATTAGACTTTTTCGTAAGTATTTTCTTATTGACTGATAATGTTCTGTGCTCGTTTGGCCTTCTGCAAGCGTTTTTAGGACATCTAAGACAAAAGATAGGATAAATGTATGTCACAAACGTACCCATAAAATTTGTCACAACCGTACCTACCCAACACAGAATTTCAATTATTAAACAATCGCTACGAATTGGCTAAACGATTTACGTAACAAATAATCACTCGCAGTTAACTACTAATGATCAACTTATCACAAGAACATAAGCGACATAGGTTATTTGTATACAAAAAATAGTACACATAAAAATAAATCAAAGGAGAAAACCTACTTTTGACTGTTAAAAAGCAATGTAGGCCCCTGATAACGTTATCGTCAAGTGGTGGCAAAAGCAATGCTAGGAGAAGCATTCAGACTTGCAAGACGCGTCTTTCTCTCGCACCCATCCCCATATTCCGTATAGTTTCGCTGTTATGACGACTGTCACAACCATACCCTGGCACAAACGTACCCAGTCTACCCTATTGCAAGTTCTGCGGCTCGATGCGGGCGGACAGAACTTCCAGGTGTCAATCCTGTATCATCGATCGCAGTTCGCGATCAACGGGCGGCTCCTTTGAAATGTCTAGACTCTAGAACACTCGGCGCCGATGAGAACCGACTTTTATTCGGAAATAAGCGTCTTAATCCGGTCTAGACTAGATAAATATTTAAATTGTTTATTGATGGTCACGTGGAGACTGGCTCCCGATATCGTGTTTTGATCGGCGTCGGCTATCAGCATTGACTAATGTTGTTAAACCTCGATTAGCGTGACGTCCTCGATCAGACGCCTTGTGAAAAAGCCTGAAATTGGCATGCCATAACTTGGCATAGCACATATGCCAATTTTTCTAGGCCTTTTTTCACTAGGCCGCCGAATTAGTCTTCCTGTAAAGCTGGCCGAGTATAGCCATAACGACCTAGGTAATCCATTTCGGCACTGGACGGGCCGCGCACGCCATGGTGGCAATCATTGGCCATCAAATCTATTTAAGTGCAGCCATCTTACCATAGTCAGAAGCATACTATTGTATATATTATGTACTTCGATTAAATCCAATTTAATCTAAAAGTAAATGATAGGAAAATTTTGTAAAATGTGTAAGGTAGGTGATAGGTCACTGTGATTTCTAGCATACTAATACTATACTAAATAGTAAATATTATATTACTAATGCTTAGAACTTTAGAAGTTAATAAAATCGATAGTATTAATATAGTATTAATAAACAAACTGAATTTTTAGTGTTATAAAAAAACTAGGTCGATGGTTATATAAAGTAAACTAACTAGGTCTGTAACCGATAGGTGAAGAGTGGAGACGAAACGGAAGTTTTTTGTTGTAAATGTGTTGAGAGGCTATCGGCTGCATGCCTGCACCGTGTGACTCCACGTGATTTTGATATATCATATACCGCTCGCCGGACTATCTTAATTGCTACACAACATTCTCCTACTTCACAAAGAATATAAAAAACAAAAACAACGTCTAAAATAAGATAACAGCCAATCGCCGAACTACCCAGTAGTGCCCAGTACCCATGTAGGATGCCTCATCGGGAAGTCTTAGGGTTTAGAATTCTGTACACTTAAAATGTAAGCGAAGCTCCTATACCTATGTGACCCCTCAACATATTAGCCAGTAACTCGGCCAATCAAATTGACTCGGTTGGTGTAATCACTAATCAGGCCCTAAGGGATGAAATGTCATGTGTTGTGACAGTGTGTGTAACACGAGCCGGAGGTGTCGCCGTGTCGACCGCAGCAGCTCGGAGCACGGTACAGCACGCAGGAACTAGGAAACTGCGGTCCCTGCGGTGTGAGGGGGCATTTCTCTCGTTTTATTCTCTCGGAATATCTTGCTGAGATCCCACGTGAAGTGAGTCCTGAGTTGCTTCTTCACACGCTGAAGATGCTCCACCTGCTCAAACGCTACAATTTATGGCTTTTGACGCTCAAGGCGTGCCCTGTAATCTATACCAGCCGTTCTCAAAGTGTGCTCCGCGGAGTCCTGAGCCGCGGGGCTCCGCAAAGGCCTTGTAGAATGTAGGGGCTCCTCGAGCGATAAATAAATTGTTTCTAAAAATGTCATCAGACACCAGCATGGAGACAATTTATTCGAAGACAAAACATTATATTTTGTTTTTGGGATTCCGCCCCAAAAAAGTTTGAAAACCAGGTCTTTGCAATAGGATTTCGCGTTTTTAGGGTTCCGTAGTCAACAAGGAACCCTTAAATAGTTTCGGTGTGTCCGTCCGTCTGTCTGTCTATCTGTCTGTCTGTCTGTCAGTTTGTCCGTCTGTCTGTCTGTCTGTCCGCAGTTTTGCTCAGAGACTATAGTACCTACAAAGCTGTAATTTGGCATGAATGCACATAATATTAATTATGCCGACAAAATGGTACATAAAAGTCTCAAAAAAGATTTAAGACTTTTCAAGCGGGGATGAATTTTTTTTCGCGTCCACCCCATCGTGTGGAGTGTCGTTGGATAGGTTTTTTAATAATATTATGAGTATTCATAGATCATTTTCCGATTCATTGATCCATTTGTGAAATATTAAGTTTTGAAGTGGAAAAAACGTTAGTTTCTTCTACCAGCTAAAAGGTTGTTTCTGGAAATGTAAAAACTATCACGGCTAAGAAGACTTCATAAGTTATTGAGTAATAGTCGATGAACTAAAAAATGTATTCGGCGAATTATAAGGGAACTTTTCGTTCAAATTCCTTTGAAAGTAACTTCAAGATGATGTTGTAAGTTGTTAGTAGTGTGAAACACGTTATAAATGTAAATTCATTGACCATACAACAAAAACTATAAGTATAGCGGTAAACTACGAAAGTCGGAACCCTATATTGCGCGTGGCCCGACACGCACTTGGCCGGTTTTTTCTTTAAAATCATCTCTATATTATATTGGCGATTTTGGTAAATAGATTTTTTGTTCCATATCAAATCCCACAATAATAGGATTCACATCAAAAAGATTCATTACAAAGATAATACTTTGATTGTTATTAAGTCGGTAATTTTCGGCCAATTATTATTATTATATTATGCGTACTCATTATAGATAAATACACGTTGACATTGGGGCCCTTCCACACGAAGGTTTTTTTGCGCACTGACGACGCGCGTTTTAGATGTGCTCGTCTTCTGCGCGTTTTCATCGCGTTTTTTTCAGATATAAAGTTTTAAACGTGTCGGCTTCCTTGTCGCTTGTGTTTGCTGAGCGTTCAACTTGCGTTTGTATCGATACAAAGGAGCGTAAAAGAACGTCATGTGGAAGGGCCCTTAGTGTCTAAACATACTAGGCCGAAGTTCCGCGGCGGAAATTCCGTATGATTACATCAGCAATGTCAAACGCATACAATATTTAAACGCGACGGAATTTCGGCATGGTGTGTCATCGGTAATCATGCAGAAATTCCGCCGCGGAACTTCGGCATAGTGTGTTTAGACACTTAGCCTCGTCAGCGCGGACCACGGCCGGCATCGCCTCGGGCTGCGCTGACGCTGCACTCCTCTGACACACTTGACGGCACCAACCACGTTTTGAACGTGGGTTATGTTTACCAGTACGGCAGTACCACAACGAACGCTTGCGTTTCTTATGATAATATGTATTCCACTTTCAGGTTCGCTTTGGTTAACCCCTCAGGTTAATTATTGTTATTATTACTAAATAACGCCCGCAACCCCGTTTAGTTGCACAAAAATTTGTTTCCCGGGATCGTACTGTTTTCCGAGATGAAAAGTATCCTATGTCCTTTCCCGGGACTCAAAATATCTCATAAAAACCGGTTCAACAGCTTGAGCGTGGCGATGTAACAAACATTCAGAGACACACTTTCGTATCTGTAATATTTGTATGCATAATATGGATAGGTCAGTAATCTTAATTCGTCAGATACCTAATTAAAATAAATAATAATAAATAATCAATCTGTAGGAATTTTTTACAAGATGTTTATATTCTAGAACTTACTGCGTTTAATAACAAGCATAAAATTAACTTACAAATTATTTTAACATCAGCACAATGAGCATAATATTATAATTTGAAAGGACACATTTTCTGGGGTTCTAGAGGTTAAAAATTAAAATCAATTTAAGGCGTCCATTGTTTGAGCCGGTGAATCACATTTTACATCGTTAAGTTCTTCAATGATTATAAATCGGTCATATAAATTATAATAACAATTATTATTAATGTCGGTATTGTGTCCACAATAGTATTATGTGTACGTTTATGAATTTAGATCAAGTTTAATAAGTAATAACTGACCACCTAGCAACCACTAGGTATCAAGTATAGTTTGAGAATCGCGAGTCACGACAAAATAATGAAGTTTGCAGAGGGCAGGACCCGAAAAATGGTAACATACTGAACTCTTCAGGGCCAGAATGTCTCGAGGCCCAACTGCCAAGCCTACCGCTACGGCCAGTGCTACGGCCTACGTGCGTAGCGAGTCCCTAGTGACGCACGATCTCATCTCTCATGACGCAATAATATTTGGGTCGCTTGCTAATTTCTCATTTCTCGGCGCTGGAGTGCGATATCGCGCGGAGATAGCGCTATCGCTCACAAAACAATCTTCGTCCGTGAACTTGCCGCCTTCAATGTCAGCGGGCTTATCGTCGTGTGAGTGTGCGGCTGCGTCCCTTAGCTTCGCCCTCTCGTCTCGCAGAAACTAATTTAGATCTAAAGAACAGTACCTACTACCTATATCTCGATGTTGAAGAGCCCCGAAAAGCGCAAAAATAGTGTCTCGCCGGAGTCATTAGAAATTATAGCCCTCATCTGGTCTGGATGTTTAGATGACAACTTGTGGTCTACCGTCTATGTATTGCTAGCAGGCTTACTTCCACGAGTCCAGGTTAAAGTTCATCCTGGGACCCAGGGCCTGGGTTAAAATTTATGTTTAAGTATTTCATAAATCGAATAAACGTTATAACTCATATGTAGGTATCTCCGTTTAATTGAATCTCATATTCATACTTTTCATACGTCTTAATATTATAAATGCGAAAGTGTGTCTGTCTGTCTGTCTGTTCCCTCTTCACGCTCAAACCGCTGAACCGATTTTGTTGAAATTTGGCATGAAGATACTTCAAGTCCCGGGAAAGGACATAGGATACTTTTTGTCCCAAAAAAATGTACGGTTCCCGCGCGATAAACGAGTTTTGGCGCAACGGAGTTGCGGGAGTCCTCTAGTTACACATATAATCAATACTCAGCATCATTATGTTACAACTTACAACATAATGATTAATGATACTTAGCTCAGGATTTGTACTGAAACACTTTGGCCTCTTAATAAATTGAAATTGGAAGCTATTGGAAATTATTATTTCGAACATCATTGACCGTCGACGAGCGCGAGCGGTCAGCGGGTCGGCGGCACCAGCCCACCCCGAGTGACGACCTTCGCCGTACAATAACGTAACTTTTGCCTCGCATACATAATACACAAAGAAATTACGGTTGTTACATTTGGAGTTTTATCGTGTTTACTTTATGCCACAATAATAGTCGGGTGGTGGTATTGACATTGGTGGCGGTTGTCGCTGTTATTGTAGCTTATCGCCGCTCTCAAGGTGGCCCGGCCGAAGACTCCAGCTCCCTCAGTTTCATTCACAAATATTGTGTAAATAGAATGTAGAGATTGTTAAGCTTCACGAGTCCTAGTGTAGATCTGTTGCAAGGAGGTGATGAGTCACCAGCCAGCCATCATAGTCACCAGCTACCTAAATCATATGCGGAAAACCCGGGCCCAGCATTGGCTGCCTAATCGGCATAGTTACTACTACCATAGAGTAATGTATGGTCTCTGCTACTGCTTACTAGAATCTAGATACTTATTCGTTAAAACTGGTCTGGTTTGCATCGTATTGCTTCCAAAAAAAATACCATAGATGAAGAACGAGAAAACCCTTTAATATTGAAGAATAAAAAAAGCAGTCGCTTTTGAAAAGGCATAATAATAATAATAATTTGTTTTTGAGTAACCGCATTCCAACCGGCTCTTTGAGCTCGAACTAGGCTCGGCCACGCTCCTGCGTGATTCTTCACATGGAGAATTTGAGTCTCTTAATAAAAAAGGGCTTGATGAATTGGTCTATTATCTGTGTTGTGTGATATGACAAGTTACGCCACCCGTGCCATGAACCCCGGCGTCGGGGCGAGGTCCGCGATAACGGCATCCCGGTCGATATCTACAGGATATCAGGCCGATAGCGCCGCCGGCCGGGGGACTATCGCGTCTCAGGCTGGTGCAGCGCCCTCAGATAACAGACTGGCCCAGCTACTATCTAGGCCAAGTTCGTTGCGGATACCGGCTGCATCGTAAATTCTTGGAATAACTTCTATGTACTATTGTTTGGAAGTTGGGACACTTACGAAATTACGAATTTTGTCGGGGTCCGGTAAGCACTTTTCTTACTCCCGAATCCTGACGTTTTGACTACTTTTCAGGCAAATAATATAAAGTAAGTAAAAAGTGAAAGATTTTAGGGACAAAGTGACAGATTTCCTTCGTCAGTTCCACTGAAGCAGGAAACTATTCTATGTAATATCTGTATGGTGTGTCTGTTCCAGTGGAGTACGTGGACACGGAGTACAGCCTGTGGCTGACGTGGGTGCTGACGCCGGTGGTGGTGACCTTCCTGCTGCCCGCCGTCATCATCGTGCTCATCTACGCCAGCAGCGTCATCTACCATGTCTACCGTCTCTACAGGTGACCTACCAATTACCATCGTCTATAGCAGTGTTTCCCAACCTGTGGTCCGCGCGAGTATTTATTGTATGGGGGTCCGCGGTGTCATCTCTGACCCATACATAATCCGAAATTTTAGCTGTTTATTTTATTAAGGGGGTCCGTGAAAACTGTGCCTGATTTCCAAGGGGTCCGTGGCGAAAAAAGGTTGAGAAACACTGGTCTATAGCGCTCGGGAAATGAAAAAATGTTTGACCCGGCAAAGGTTGTTTTGCCGTATCAATTATTACAAGTAGATAAAAATTAAAAGCCTATTCTCAGGCCTAACGAATGTACCTACAAGATACAAAATTTCATTAAAATCTGTTGAGCCGTTCCTCCAGAGTTCGCGCACAAACACTGCGACATGAGAATTTTATATGTTAGATTATTATCAAATAACCAATCTCCTATTCGTTCTAAAATCTTTTAAATATTGAATGTCGCTACTCGAGCTATATTGTGATATGTCGCGCTTTATGACATCTTCTCATATTATTATCTCGAGATTATCGCGGCGAGTGTACAGCAGCTAGCCGTGGCTAGCCGGTATAGCTATTAATTTGATTATTGCGATTATATTAATTATATTAACCTAGGTAGGTATATTAGATATCATGTAGTTAGGTATCGATGTATTGTTTTATAATAATTAGAGTGTGACTGTGATATTATATTGTGTTATCTGAATATGCAAAATTGTGTAGGTCAGGCGATTATTTCAAAAATGCTAATACAACAATAATTAATGTCACAAAAACAATCGACGCTGCAGACATAAGGATTTGTCTTTTTGAAAAAAAGAGAAGAGTTTACTTACAGTACTGCTGTACCTAATAATAAAAATAATCGCGAGTCGGACTCGCGCACGAAGGGTTCCGTACCGTTATATAGAGCAATTAAAAATAAGCCAAAGATTCTGTTTTTTTTTGTATGGGAGCCCCAAAATTCTTATTTTATTATTATTATTAATTATTAAAGTACTTACACATTAAATCAAGGATTTAGTGAAAGTTTCAAGTGTCTACTTGTTACCATTATTGAAATCGAGCAAAAAAGGCCAAAAAATCACGTCTGTTGTATGAGAGGCCCCCTTAATTATTTAAATTATTTTGTTTTTAGTATTTGTTGTTATAGCGGCAACAGAAAAACACAATCTGTGAAAATTTCAGAAGTCTAGCTAAAGCGGTTCTTGAGATACAGCCTGCTGACAGGCAGACGGACAGACAGACATCGAAGTCTCTGTCTGTCAGCAGGCTGTATCTCAAGAACCACACAACAATAGGGTCCCGTTTTTACCCTTTGGGTACGGAACTGGGAACCCTAATAAATCAGTCTAAGGGCCAACCCACACGTACCACAACCACACGACAACCACTACCACACCACAACTACACCACGTGGTCGGGCGTATATTTCGTATTGTAAATGAACTGGACCATTCACACGTACCACATTTTGCAGTCGTTGTCGACCACTTGTCAGATAACTTGTCAGACGCAACCACGGCCGACCACATCGCAACCACGTCGCAACCACATCGCAACCACAACGTTGCGTCGATGCAACGACAGTACGCGCACACCGCCCGCGCTCTTCCCCCCTCCATTTCATTGACTTTCGTACGTAACCACATCGCAACCACTGGCGACAACGCAACCACGTCGGCATTTTGTCGGTACCACAACGCAACTACAAAAAGCTGCAGCGACACCATTCACACGTAACCACTTCTCGACGACATTTTGTCGTTGCGATGTCGTGTGGTTGTGGTACGTGTGGGTTGGCCCTGACTTGTATGTATGTGCTAATAAATAATACTTAATGAAATCGGTAGAGCATAAATTATGTTGGAGGTCAAGTTCGGTTACTTAATAGTTAATAGTGGTTTAACAGGAAGTTTGTCCATCTAAACTTTAGTTTAAACTGTAAAGTGTAAACGAACTTGGCCAGAAATTAAAAATAATTGTAATGAGCGATGATAAATGGATGGTATAATGAGGTCGGTCGTCGCGCGACCGTCGACCGTCACTCGGCGGCGGCGTGACACCGGCCACCGGCCACCGGCGACTGTCGCCCGGCCTGGAATGACATCATTGAGATTCTGACTTATCGTGTTTATGGAACTATGAAACTACTTTTGGTAGGCATCCATTTTTTTTCTAACCTAACCTAACCCTACGCAGGTGCCTTAGCATAGTTAATAGTAGATAGTCTGTTTTTCTTTTTGTGGTGGTCACGCTAAGAGTGCAGGGGGCTGTTTTCGAGTTTGCGCTTAAGCTATGTCTGTGGAACCTAAGTTCCTATGCTCTGATTTTGTAATAGAACTTTTGTAGTTTTAGTACTTTTAGTAGCCTTTTATATTAAAATTATATTGTTGTCGTTTGCACTTTGCAGGCACCGCATCGTGGACGGCGTCCAGACGGACTGGCGGCAGGCGGCGCTGCTGGCCATCTGCGCGCTGTGGGACGCGCACGGCTGGCTCTGGCACGGTACGTCCTGCGCACGCGCACTTCAACTGACTATGCCTCATAGTCATAGACTGTCCGGGACGTTAAGCAATAAGCCCTGCACAAGTTTGGGTTCTGGATGAGTGTTGGTCGGTCTACACTCTACGGTGTAGCAGGAGCTTATTCCTTTTCCCCGGTATACTTCATATAAGTGTCGTATTTATTTAATCATTTTTGTTTTTGTAGTTTTATGTTAATTAGTTTTGAACAAAAACCTGTTGATGTTATTACACTCGTTGTTTGTGACTTGTGAGCGACGCGGCCGCTCTCACGCCGCCGCGCGGTTCACACACAATTCCTGCAAAAAACGCACATGAAAATCAACGTGCAAATACTTATAATGCAATATAACAACGTAATTAAATGGTATTATAAGTTAAAACATTCACCGGAGGTTATTAAAGTAATTTGTATTTTATGTTAAATTTAAAATAAAACATAATAGTTAAACCGCAACCATTGTTGGAAAGGAAAAGTCGCTACTCCCTTTGTTTACCTCTCGAGACTGAATGGGATCAATATAAATTATGTACTCGGAGATGTTACGACGTTGGGTCAAAGGTGGTGTCAGACGTAAACTAACTTAGAGTACAGGGTACTGACCGATCTGTCGTTGTGCTCGCAGGCTACGAGATCCGCGGGCTGGAGCACCTCCCGGCGGGCCCGTTCCTGGTGATCTACTACCACGGCGCGCTGCCGGTGGACATGTACTACTTCATCGCGCGCATGCTGCTGGCGCGCAGCACGCACGTGCACACCGTGGCCGACCGCTTCCTGTTCCGCATCCCGGGCTGGGCGGCGTTGCTGGACGCGCTGTGCGTCATCCCCGGCACGGTGGCGGAGTGCGCCGGCGTGCTGCGCGCCGGACACCCGCTCGCCATCGCGCCCGGCGGCGTCTACGAGGCGCAGTTCGGCGACCACAACTACAAGCTCTTCTGGAAGTCGCGATACGGCTTCGCCAAGGTACTATAATAATGCTCCGACTTCAGATTATACTCGCTTAACGCTTTCGAAACAAAAGTTCTAATTGGCAACCTTCCTCGGAACTAGAGACACTGTTTGACACTAACGATATCACGTGAGTGACTGCACGCAGAAAACTTGTCCCCCTCTATGTCATTAATATGAATAAAAGGCAAAATTAACCTGCCCAGCCCCCCTAGACAAGTGGCAAAACGCTAACGCTAACGTTACAAAATGTATGCGATTTGACATAAGTCATCGCTTCGCTAGCGAATACTAATGTCAAATCCATACATTTTGTAGCGATAGCGTTAGCGTTTTGCCACTTGTCTACGGGGGCTGCTCCCAAATCGCGCCTAATATAATTGTAGTAATAATTCTATTGTGGACGCCGCAGGTGGCGCTGGAGGCGAAGGTGCCGATCGTGCCGATGTTCACGCAGAACGTGCGCGAGGCGTTCCGCACGGTGGGGTGGCTGCGCGGCGCGTGCCTGCGCGCGTACGCCGCCACGCGCGTGCCGCTCGCGCCCGTGTACGGCGGCTTCCCCGTCAAGCTCGTCACGCACCTCGGCCCGCCCGTGCCCTACGACCCCGCCGACACGCCGCAGCAGCTCCAGCAGAAGGTACCGACGCGCCCCGTTACCCCCGTATCGCTCATATTCCGGGGATTTTGGAACTTTTGGATCGCTGTAACGACGATGCTGCCGATGGGTGCCGATTCGTATGTTAGACTGTTAAAATCCGTTTAAAATAAAGTATTCGCTCCCGTTGCATTTTGATTTCTCGTGCGATATCTAATCGTTTCCGTTTGCAGGTGGCGCGCGCGGTGGAGAATCTGATCGAGGAGCACCAGCGGATCCCCGGCAACATCTTCTACGGCTTGCTGGAGCGCGTGTGGGAGATGCCCAAGCCGGGGAAGACCAAGAAAACGGACACCAACGGCGTCTGCCAGAACGGAGTTTTGAGGAGCGACAAGGACGACGGGCGGGAAAGAGATAGCGCGGGGGATGCGTGCGAGCGAGACGACGCCGGCGACAAAGTCACCACGGGCGGGAGGGAGAAGGCGAAAGTGTCGTAATGTCGCGCGGGCGACCGCAGGACCGAGTGACAGTGACGTGGTCGGGCGCCCGCCGCCCCCGGTGTCGGTGTACAAATACAGCATTTTACGAATTTACGTTCACTTAGACTTAAGCGGTGATATGTAGCTGCGGTGATATAGGAGCATTTTATATTTATTATATGTATCTGCTGACTGAAGTACAAGAATTTTCCTAATCGAGTCGGGGAAATCCAGAGGAGCGGATTTTTTCAAAGCGGGTGTAGCATAAGTATATAAAGCAGAGTCGCATAGACCTCGTGCAGTGTATCTTGCCCGTTTTACCTCACCACAGTCCGCGGTGTTACGAACCAAATAAAAGCCCATATATTTAATATTGGAATGTGAGGGCTCAGGGCGGTACAACAGCGATACCGCGTGTGACGTCACGGGGCGCCGCACGACGCACGCCGCGCTACGGCAGTAAGCGGGACGTGCGCACTGCGCATGTGATACAGTAAAAGACAAATATACTTCACAAATAGAAATAAAGTACTGATTTTTTTGTAATACGCTCTATAAAGTATATGAAAAATTTAGGAATAAATGGGCATTCGTTTTTGCAGAATTTTATAATAAAGCTCGTATGAGAATAAGCCAAATCATAGGGTGTGAATGTACAGCGCGAGCGAAGTCGCGGGCCAAGCCACTAGTGATAAGTTAGTCGTATGGAAACTACTTAGTACCGACTACCGACAAAAACTACTTATTTGGCCATTATAATATTTTTGTAGCCGATGTAGAATTAGCTCTCGTATATTGTTTAACATACTAACAGTTCTCAAATATATTGTACTTATTATTGTAATAATAATATGTAAATGTTAGTGTCTCTAGTGTAAAATATATCTACAAAAAATAATTATTGCTATTAAGAAAATGAATTCCGGGTCTACTTAAAGTACATACTTGTAGAGGTGTAATATAATATAATATTATCTTTAATCTGACGTTTTTATATAATAGGTCAGTTGGCGTAAGGCTTACTTGCGTACTGACGCCGGAGTGCGTGCAGTCGTAACTCGTACGCAAGCTTTCCTTCAGATTCTCATATTCGCATCACTATCTTAACAACAATAAAATGCTATGTATTTTTATTATGTGACTATTCTGCTGGAAGGCTTACAAATTAGTTTGCTAAGAAACATTATTTCAATGTCTAGGTGGATGGAACGGGCCATATCTTTTAGTTTTAGTATGTGTGCCTGGTCAGAGAGAGAAAGTATGAAATCGTGTGATAATAATGTAAATATTGTACTGAACGTGTGTATAGCGTGGTCGACGCACTCGACCTACTTACGAATAATCTGGTTACAAATAAATATATATTTTACAAATACGCTTGTTTTTTTCGCTTAAAGGGGAAGAGGGGGGGGGGGAAGGGGGGGGAAAAATGAAAGGCGCGTATGGTGTCAGTCTGTTTATTGGAAGTCGTTGTAGCCGAGCACGTCGTCGAACTGCTGCGGCGGGGCGGGGCGGGGCGCGCCCGCGCGGTACTGCGGCTGCTGCTCAACACACGCACGCTGTAGCGGCCCGCACGCCCCCGGCCCGCCCGGTACGCTCGCTCGTCTCCGACGTCACTAGGCCTCGCGTTGTCTACGCCGCGCGTTACTGTATATCGTCTATGGCGACTCGTCGTCGATACAATGTTTAATAGGTCACTGCGAGCGTACCGGTCGAGCTGTTGGCGCGTTTTAAACGGGGCCAGGTCGGCGGGTTATAAATCACATCTCGACAGCCAAGAGTCACGTACATAAAAATAAGTTTTATTTGTTGCATTTCGTAGTAGCCGACCTAGCCCCGCGATGCTTCTCTATACTCATACACAAGAGTCTCAAACTCTATATTCGTTATATTTACATAATTTATACGAAAAGACTAGGAGATATTATTTTAACAAAATCCAAAGATAATACTCAGAAAGATTTTAGCATGAAATTATTACTAATTAGTCACTAAAGCAGGGGTGTCATATGGAAACTATACATTATGTGGCAAGCACCAAAATTAATTGAAAATGAAAGCCCGCTAGTGTTAAACGGAAATTTTACACGCCAGGGCTGATATGACGTAGTGAGCTCTGAGTTTGAGCTCGAAGTTACAAACAACAGTCGTGGCGTGTAGGCCAGAATGGTTTAAGGTTAAATGAACTTCATACAATATAATACTCTTGTGTACCTAACATAATCTCTTTCTTGTAGCACCAAACATTAAGAGAGCTCTATTCATTATTTTTACGCATTGACAACATAGCCAGTTAGAGAGAGTTGTGCTTTTATTTTATGAAGTTCATTTTATTTAATACACAAAATGTTTTTAGAGGGACAGACAAAGTTTTTATGAGATAAGATGACATAATGGATTAGACTATGAAAACAGTCACCGATGAATGAAACAAAAAAAAAATGACCCCCTACACTGGTGATCCAGGCGAAGTACAGATCTACGTATCGAACATGTCCGTCCACCAAAAACATAATGGCAACATTACAAGTGAAATGTTCTTCAGTCGCACGAGGTCACTTCACCAGCTGACTTGTACAATGTACAGCCTGTATATATAATAATTATGCCCTATGGTGAAGGGAGCTCGGCGTAAGCGTTACTCTTGTACACTGGACTTTCGACATGGTTATATAATTTTTGTTTTAAGTGTTATTATTACATGTATAGTCCGTGCAATCCACGAAGACGTGCCCCACCAATTTTTGGGTGAGCATTTTCCCTTTGACCGTGACGCTTTTTCTTAATTGGTCTCTTTGTTGTAGTATGCGCGTGCACTCATAAGTAATTAGTGTGTACCGATAACACTCAGACATTGGCGAAAGCTTGCACACATATACTATAAAGTATAAACGATTAGAAGGAATAGTGGGGCGCGTCTTCGTGGATTGCACGGACTATAAACTATAAAGGTCCAGTTCACATGAGTGGGCCAGTTTACAGGAGTGCTAACTGCTAGGCGAGCGTTAGAAACTAAATATTACGAGCGACGACATTGTTATACATTACCCAGGCTGGCTCAAATGGGCCTCAATGTGCCAGTTCGTATGGAGCATCTATCGAATAAGTTGTGGATAGCCTATCCGGCACCTTATCAGGACGTGGTGAAACAGGCCCTTAGTATTATACGAACTGGCACATCGAGACCCATTTGAGCTAGCCTGGGTAAAGTATAATATCCTATCATCCCTGTTGTTACTTGTATTAACGAAAGAGAAGGCGAGATATTTTGACAAGCAATTAGCTGTAAAGGTGAGACGGCACTAGAGCGACACGACACGACGCGAGCTTCAGCCTTTCTAGTCCATAGAACTGACGTTTTACGAACGTGAATCTGACGCTCAATTCATTCAGCGTGGGCGAAAGTTTTAAACCGACACGCCGAGCCCGCCAACGGGCGGTTAGAATTCAAACTTCGATATTATAAGCAAAAAAAATCGGTTGTCTGTAAAGTCGGTTTACTGACGATACTTGAACGTGACAACGTGAACGTGAAAAATCTATGCAAAAAAGTTGGCAGGTCAATGTGCAAAAAAAATGGCGCCCGGCCTACCCTCTTTGTTAAATTAATGTAATATGAAATATCCTTACATACAATCCATATTTTATGTTTGTGTGAACTACATTATAATATATGTTAAATTTTCTATCTATCAAGCCATCATAATATAGTATTTAGTCCGATGTGATATTAGTTTCTCAGTTATAAACTTTCGAAACTATAATTAGTGACTTGTTCAGAAGAAATAAACGAATACTTTATTCTTATCTCAATGATAAACTCCTATACTAACTATTTTTGTAAACAAATCGACGAATGATGTTGAGATGTATAAAAACAAACTACTTGAAATAGGACACTCCTCTGCAAAGAAAAAATAGTCCGCAAGCAAACATCGACCTTAGTGCTATACAAATAAATTTCAAAATGGCCGCGGCCGGCAGAAAGTCCTTAAACATATTGTGTCAGATGTTTATCGGTTCCCTGCCGGTCTGTGTGCTTAATAGGGCAATAAATCATTTCGTACAATAGTGACTAGCAGTTCTACAAGCTTTTAACGTAATTTATTTATAAACATAATAAGCAAATCGCTTCCGAATCTCTATAAATAGAAACAAACTTTTTCGAGTGTAACCTAAAGTTATTTCGATGTATTTCTTTCAAATTATTGTCTAAAAATATTTATAATGAGTAAAATAAACTATTCGCAAGACAAAACGCTACATACATTCGTGAAATCCAGTAAAATCTTCGAACAAAGCACAAGTCATACCTTGACACGTAGGAAATAGAGCACAATTTTGAATAGCCGAAATAATACTAATAGCTCACAGATTGTTTATTTATTTTTCATTCAGAGTGTGGTCAATGTATCAAAGGTCATAACTAACCAAACTTCTTCATACAAAAGTATTCTCTAAGTCATCGAAATACGTAATATAATCGAAACAAAGAGCGCGGCCCAGGTGGGCCTTACGGTTGTTGAGAGACTTGAGAGGATAAATGGAACGCCTCAGAGCGATCAGCGAGGTAACGCCGCATATTTCGTCATGTTTTTTCGTGCGCGCAGCCCATATCGAATTATAAGACGTTATCACGTCAAAAAATCTTGCAAAGAAAGGAAGATTTTGTGGAGTGACTCCATTTACTAAAATTGATTCCTGAGCGAAACGGTCTGCAGATTTCTAATGTTTAAGATCACAGATCTCTATCTAGTTAGATAGGCCTGTGTATGTACTTCGCATGCCATCGCGTTCTCAAACGATCACACATTTCAATCTTTCGAAAGTCTGTTCTTTAGTCTGCGCTCCACCGTTATCGGAATCGGACGTCAATCGGAATTCTAAAAATGCCTAATTGTGCCGTATTGGGCTGTGGAAATTCGAATAGAAACGTTGGTATAAACAGTGGACACGTTTCTTATCGTCGGTAAGTAATTTTATTATTAAATCATGTGTCCTTTATTTCAAAATCAATTATTTAATGTAAATCGTGTGTGGCTGTAGTTTTTACCATGAAATCTACGTAACTGCGTGTATACCGCATGATTCATAATACATTGCCGCTTTAGTTAGAAAATTATAGAGCCCGTTCTGTTTGTCCGCTATTGAGCGCGCAATGGAAATAAAACAATCGATACTTTCACTCATCGCTTAGTTTCGAGGTACAGTCAATATTCTCATTTTTCTGTCAATTGAAGCAAATAGTGTTGTACATATTCTCGATTCTAATTAATCGATTTTCGAAACAGACATGAAACAGAAGAATGATAATGTTCGCTTTGGGATATTTTGTGACTCGGTAATTATATTTATATACATTTTCTATACATATCATAAAACTGTAGAAATAAAAATTCTGTACATTAAAGGTATTAAAAAATAATAAGCGGGGGGTGTCACTACATCGCTATAGAAGCCAAAACTGTAGTTAGTTTTTTGTCTACTGTCTGTCTGTCTGTATGTTTGTTCCACGAAAACTACTAATCCGATTTGAATGCGGTTTTCGCAGATATATTTGTCTTCTTCCAACTTAACATCTGGTGTATAAAAAAATTTCCCCCCACCCCTCTAAGGGGACCAAAGAGGGGGTCAGATTTTGTATCAAACTTTTTTCTTTAATGGACTTACCTCATATTATTAACTGTTTTTCCAACTTAACATCTGGTGTATAAAATTTCCCCCCCCCCCCCCTCTTAGGGGACAAAAGAGGGGGTAAGATTTTGTATCAACTGATGAAGTACAAATACTTTAAATGGCAAAACAACGTTTGCCGGGACAGCTAGTTATGTAATATGTATTTATGTTCCTGTTTAGTGATTTAATTCATGAAGCCCCAAGCGGCCACATCCGGCCGCGATAACAATGAAAAAGCTATTGTGTCTCGTTTTGCCACGACTGATGGGTTAATTTAGAATAATATAATATATTACTAGCTGTCCTGGCAAGCACGTATCTTAAGATTTATCATTCCTCTGTCAATGAACTCGAATAATAATCGATTTAAAATCGATACACCTATTAAAATGGCAAAAGAGGCGGGGCGCGGCGATTCCTTTGAATCGATTCCGCGCGTACGGGTATTCCCATCACTAAAGCGCTCTTGTGACGTCACAGTAGGTATGAAAAAAGTGACACGCTCGTGTTCATACAAATGGAGCGACACACAGTGTTTTAGAAACGCCCAAAATCGGACACGACTAAGTTAATGCAATAGTCGATAGCGTCTTATATTTCAAATGCAAGAGTAGAACTCCCGTGTGCGCATTTTACTTCGTTTTTGAGAAAATTAATTTTGAAATTGCTCATTTTTGAACTCCCTAAAAACGAATTTATTTTATTTAAATTCATTACGAGGGTTTGTAAACTTGCTATCTAGCTGATTAGATTAATCGTTAAGAGACACAAATTTTGCACTTTATTTCATTCCTACAACTCAAGTAGTTCCTGAGATTTTAATTTTTTTTAATGTTTAGACTTCATTTTTTTTCTGCTTTCCTACATGATTTCCGCAATTGTTTTCCATAAGTACTGAAAAATACTTTGGTATAGTCTTTAGACTACAATATTTTTATTTTTTGCGAATCGTGTATAGTGCCAGAGATTTACGAATTTCTAATTTTTATTCGCCCCTTTAAAAATTTTTAGAGCAAAGTTTCATCGAATCTTAATTTTTTTCAAATAATCAGGCAAATAATATTGTTGATATTAACGACACTATAAATTTGACACGGGAGGACAGCATTTTTGACGACTAAGGCGATGAAGATTAAAATCAAGAATAAAATGTTTCTTCCTATTATTTGATTGAAAACAATTGCGGAAATCATGTAGAAAAGCAGAAAAAAAAAGTCTAAATATAAAAAAAAAATCTCAGGCACTACTTTAGTTGTAGGAATGAAATAAAGTGCAAAATTTGTGTCTCTTAATGATTAATCTAATCAGCTAGATAACAAGTTTACAAACCCTCGTAATTAATTTAAATAAAATAAGTTCGTTTTTAGGGAGTTCAAAAATGAGCAATTTAAAAATTAATTTTCTCAAAAACGTAGTAAAATGTGTACACGGGAGTTCTACTCTTGCATTTGAAATATAAGACGCCATCGACTCATTGCATTAACTCAGTCATGTCCGATTTTGTGGGTTTCTAAAACACTGTGCGACATAGCGCTTCTATCTAGATCTTATTTCTGTGTTTTAGATACAGTCAATTCCGAGACGTTTTTCTACGGAACGCGAAGTGACGCGTCGCGTCGCGTCGCTTCAGTGCCGTCTCGCTTTAAGACTGGGCCAAGTGGGCCTACTACTGTCCGATGAGAATATGTCATTAACTGAAACTCTTCCCGAGTTGCCATCGCAAAGCACGACAACAAACAGCGAGAAAAAATGAAGAGTATCTGACATTAGACATCGCCAGCGAGCGAGCAAGTTTCTGAGGTCGGTTGTTGATATTAAAGATGACAACTCGGCTGAGGGCTCCGGTGTGACAATATAGTTGCGGTGTGCGTGCGAGTTAGAGGTGAAGCGGTGTGTGCGGTGTCCGGTCACATGTGCGGGCGCGGGCCGCGCGCCGCCGCCTGCTGCTACAACACACGCCCCGTCAGACCACCGCCCCCCGCCCCCGCCCCGCCCACCGGGGGAAGGGAGGGAGGGAGGGGGCGAGGAGGACCATCTTTTAAAGGACGAAAAGCAACATTTTAATGCATGAATCCAATCCAAGAGAACCGCGGAGGGATGAAGCAGGAGCGCCATCGTCTCATCCGAGTATCGGTCCGCTTCGGGCAAAAAGATGGTCCCCCCGCCCCAGAGTGAGGTGTTAGAGCTGCGAGGAAGCAGATTAATATAAAATAATATATTCCATAACACCAGATCTTGGACGTTCCGATTCGACCCCTGGTATTAAAGAATAAGCTGATGAGAAACGAAGATATCGGGCATGAAGGGTGAGTTCACGAGATGGGGCAAGCGCGAACAGGCCGAGCCGGGAGATCATATACGGCTCGCTTCGTTTCCATGTCATCAACTCAGCAGGCTCAGTATGACCACCATAGAAATGATTTCTTTCGACCGTAAGATAGAGCTGTAGGTTGATAAAGAATTTCTGAATTGTTGTCCCTTGAATCTGTCCTTTTTTTCTCGTGTAGACAAAAATTTCTACAGTGGTCGAGCTTAGGGATGTGATAAAATAATCGATTATGGAAATCAGCTGTTTCTGTTGTTTATTTTTAATGAATAAATCTATTGATATAATATGGCGTTTATTTTGAAATTAATTGAAAAATTAGGAAAAAAACTATTTTAAATACATATATCATAAAATCGATTATTTTCTTAAGAATAATCGATTATTTATTAATCGATTTTTCATACTTTAAAAACCGATTAATTATAAATCGATTACTTTTCTACAATGTCACATCCCTAGTCGAGCTGGGCGGGCCGACGATGCTGGGAAACGGCTGGCGGCACTAAACAGGCACGCTGCGTCACGCTCGTCCGAATGACGACTTATTTGTATTTACAATAAAATATTATTCCTTCTCAAATTAATACGTGAGTACTATTGCTTGTTGACTTTAAAATGCAAAATTATGAAACAAAAACACGGACGAGAGCGTGACTGCAGCGAAAACCTAATATTATGTTTACGACCTATGTAAAAATGCGAAAAAATGTGGATTGTGGATCCATCCCAGTAAGATCAGTGGTAGTGCAGCTAGCGGCTAGTGACTAGAGCAGGGGTGACCAACCGGTCGATCGCGACTGTTAGTCCAGTCGGTCATGGCCAGGCGAAAAATGTAAATAATTAGACCAGACTACCAGACCAATACGAGTATATAGCTAAACTATGCTTCTTCATTTAAGATTTCGAGAAGTATAAACTTGGTAGATCGCACAGGGTTTCGTTAGTAAACAGAAGATCTTAATTCTTGGGTCTAATAAAGTTGGGGCCACCCCTGGACTAGAGTAACAGACATCCGGCCGGCCGTTGCGCCACGTGGGACGTAATCGCCGCGCCTGTGAACGCACCGTGCGGCCAGATGTGTCTATGGATGTTATAGAAGGAAGAAAATATGAAAGTTTAAGATAAACGGGCAGCCCACCAGCGTCGAATATCTACTACTCTATATACTCTATATACTAATCAGTGCCGTAAATAGCCTTTTTCGCGCCCTGTGCCAGCTTCTATAACTGCACCCTTGTTTTTTAACCGACTTCCAAAAAGGAGGAGGTTATATATTCGGCTGTGGATACTTTTTTACTACATTGGGAAACATTTCTGGGGCGCAGCGGGAACTAATCGATAGCAATTCGAAAAAATAAGATTCTGCCTGGTCTGGCCATTTTTGCGCCCCCCAGAGTCTACACCCTGTGCCTGGGCACCGGTGGCACCGCCCTATTTATAGCACTGATACTAATATATATTTTTGCAAATGTTGTGTGTATTTTAATTGTAAAAATCAAATTGCAAAAAAACTATTTGTTTAAAAAACATATCGACGAGCGGCGACGTCGGCGGGCGCGCACGTAGGGCGGCGAGCGGCGCGGCGTCGCTACGTACGGGTGTTATTTACAAGCTCTAAATGCCACGATTCCTTCTCGAAATTGAAAGCTAGACAAGATATAGTGAAGGCTAGATGTTTCAGCGCGTCAGTCGGGTGGTCGCTGTCGTACCTGCTGCAGGAGATGTCTCAGGCCGGGGTTGGTGGCCATCATCGGCCGCATGATGCGCGGCGCGTGCGCGTGCGGCCCGGCGCCGCGCAGCTGCTGCACCTGCTGCTGGACCTGCTGCTGGACCTGCTGCTGCACCTGTTGCTGGACCTGCTGCTGCACCTGCTGCTGGAGCATGTGCTTTCGCTGCTGCTCCTGTAACGAAGCAGAGGGCGGGTCAGAGGGTCGTCACGGAAGGGGAGCTGACGATGGAGCGAGGTGATACCTCGAGCTGCTTGTACTGCTGCTCCTGCTGCTGCGCGGCGTGCAGGTGCACCATGATGTCCATCTGCGACTTGAACTGCGCCTCCTGCTGGTGCGCCGCCTCCAGCGTCTGTTGCAGGTGCTGGATCTTCTCCAGGTTCTGCTGGCGCGCCGCTTCCAGCCCGTCGAGCTGGCGCTTGCCACCGCTCTGCCCCACCTGCCCGCCCATGCCGCTGCTCATCATCATACCCTGAGAAAAGGAATGTATTATAATCGGTGAAGCCAATTTTGACCAAGCTTCTTGGTTTTTAGTTTTGATTATTGCATCTCCTGGGTCGGTCGAAGATTCTATGAGAATAAAAATCCTCGTTGTTCATACCTGTGAGGACTGCTGCTGGGGCATGTTCTGAACGTTGGACATGGAGCCGCCCACGCCGGGCAGACCGCCCCCGCCCATGCCCTGCATGCCGCTCATGCCGGGCCCGCCCATGCCGGGTCCGCCCATACCAGAGGCCCCCATTCCCGAGGTGCCCATGCCGGAGCTGCCCATACCGGAGCCGCCCATGCCGGCGCTACCCATAGCACCGCCACCCATCGGAACACCTGGGAAAATAATTGCAAATATCTATATGTCACAGGGAAAAGAGGATATCAGGGATTTCACGATATCCCTAGGGATATCACGAACTCCCGGTAGATGCCGAATATTCTTGTTTGTTACGTCTTCTTACTAAAAATATCTAGTGATATGTCATTTCACTAAACTAAATTTAGTGAAACGTCAGAAAAGCGGACACCGCCGAATAAAAATCAAGCCACGCATTTCTCTCGCTTGCTCTAGTATACACACGGGTACTTTGATAGGATCATCTAACATCTGAATCTGACAAGTAAGATGTTAGATGATCCATGCGTCGGATGGGCATGTAAAAAGTCGGTCCTGCGCCTGATCTCTCGCCGGTCGTGTCAGTCTTCCGTCCCACCGGGTTATGCGAGTAAAGGAATATAGAGATTGCTCTTGTGTACTGCGCACACACTTGGGCACTATAAAATTACTCTTGGCCTGGTTTCAATGAAACCGGCCACTGTCACCAAAACCAGAGTGGGAGTTATTATTATTATTATCACACGTGTAATGCAACTATAGCAGATCTGAGGGGGCGGCATCACCTTATCTCTGAATCATACAGTTGAAACCAGCTGAGGCCTGAGGGTTCTTCATCAGATACTTCAGACCTTTGATTTTTGACGTCAAATAATAATAATAATAATAATAATTTATTTCAAGTATCCCAGACTCATATATACAAGATCAAAAATTACAAACAAAACTCACAATAGTAGAAAAAACATACTTACATAATTACATAAATTATATTAAAAAAACAATAATTTGGCCTGTATTTTGCATGCAAGCGACAGCAGTGACCGATATACGAGTTATCAGGGCGTTCACAGAGCGCGGGCAGCATGCCGTTGGAGCCCCCCCGCATGCGCCGCATCAGCGACGATGTTCGCCTGCGCATTGTGGCAAAGAAACAGTCCACTCGTGCGCACGCGAACATCGCCGAAGCGCTGCAAATGAAGTGGCCGACCAAGTTGAATATTTTTTGTAAAGGTGGCATGTCGATCTCTAGTTTGGTTAGGCTCTTATACAGGCACAGGTACTACAGGTACTCCAGCTCTTCGATTATCATAGTTTTTACGGTTCCGTACCCAAAGGGTTAGTCTGTCTGTCTGTCTCCAGGCTAGACGAGCCGCGCCAGCTCGAGCGACGCATTTGTTTCACTCCCACTAGTGCCCGTGTCAAGTGTGGGAACTAGAGCGAGCGAGAGAAATGAGTGGCTCGATTTTTATTCGGCGGTAACCGCGTTTTTGACATTTCACTAGATTTAGTTTAGTGAAATGACATATCACTAGATATTTTTAGTAAGAAGACGTAACAAACAAGAATTTTCGGCATCTACCGGGAGTTCCTGATATCCCTAGGGATATCGTGAAATCCCTGATATCCTCTTTTCCCTGCGACATATATATGGACACGGGCACTAGTGGGAGTGAAACAAATGCGTCGCTCGAGCTGGCGCGGCTCGTCTAGCCTGGAGTCAGACAGACAGACTAATCCTTTGAGTACGGAACCGTAAAAACTAGGATAATCGAAGAGCTGGAGTACCTGTAGTACCTGTGCCTGTACAAGAGCCTAACCAAACTAGAGATCGACATGCCACCTTTACAAAAAATATTCAACTTCGTCGGCCGCTTCATTTGACGTCAAAAATCAAAGGTCTGAAGTATCTGATGAAGAACCCTCAGCTGGTTTCAACTGTACGATTCAGAGATATGGTGATGCCCCCTCAGATCTGCTATAGTTGCATTACACGTGTGATAATAATAATAATGGTTTTGGTGACGGCAGCCGGTTTCATTGAAACCAGGCCAAGATAATTGCGCACACACTTGGGCACTATGCCCAAGTGTGTGCGCAGTACAAAGAGCAATCTCTATATTCCTTTACTCGCATAACCCGGTGGGACGGAAGACTGACACGACCGGCGAGAGATCAGGCGCAGGACCGACTTTTTACATGCCCATCCGACGCATGGATCATCCA
The DNA here is from genome assembly GCA_963422495.1 of Polyommatus iphigenia. NCBI lineage: Eukaryota > Metazoa > Arthropoda > Insecta > Lepidoptera > Lycaenidae > Polyommatus > Polyommatus iphigenia. The sequence continues at coordinate 17,843,969 of OY730190.1, read as the reverse complement.
ACATCTTACTTGTCAGATTCAGATGTTAGATGATCCTATCAAAGTACCCGTGTGTATACTAGAGCAAGCGAGAGAAATGCGTGGCTTGATTTTTAATCGGCGGTGTCCGCTTTACGACGTTTCACTAGATTTAGTTTAGTGAAATGACATATCACTAGATATTTTTAGTAAGAAGACGTAACAAACAAGAATATTCGGCATCTACCGGGAGTTCGTGATATCCCTAGGGATATCGTGAAATCCCTGATATCCTCTTTTCCCTGCGATGTATATATTATAAAACAAAGTCGCTTTTTTTCCCTCATGTCCCTTTGTTCCCTTTAATCTTTAAAACTACGCAACGGATTTTGATGATTCTTTAATATCATAGGTCATTTATCGAGGAAGGCTATAGGCTATATTTTATCACGCGACTGATAGGAGAATGTGGAAAAAATGGAGGAAATTATTTGAAAGGGCTTATCTCGCGAACTACTGGAGCAATTTTTATGTTATTTGGCACAAAAAAAAGTAGACCATGCGAAGGATCGATTTTAATCATGTTTTCAGTGGCTGTATATTTTATACCCGTGCGACGCCGGGGCGGGACGCTAGTAAGTAATAAAATTTAGTACAATTGACTCACGTCATATTGCAGTTCATTATTGGGTACGAAACATTAATCGCATATAACAACAGCAAGTATATGTCTCACCGGGCATGTTGGGCTGCGGCGCGGGGGCGGGCGCGGGCAGCTGCTTGCCCATCTTCTGCTGCTGGATGACCTTGCGCAGGCGGTCCACGAACGTGGCCTGGTTGTTGGGGATGAAGCCCAGGTACACCTTCTTCTCGGGCGTGTACAGCAGGATGAGCACCTTGATGTCGCACTGCGGCGGCGACGACATCGGCGAGAAGTGCACGCAGCCCGCCTGATGCAAACGAGACGAAATTATAGACTCACACTTTGTAGACTCGAAACGATTAGATCGAGTATGGACAGTATGGTGAATGGTGATGGTGAACACTCACGAAGCCGTTGATCATGACTTTGGAGAGCGCCTCGTAGGCTTCGTTCTGCTGCAGGTGGAACAGCACGGACTTGCTGTCCTTGAGGTACTGGCCGCCGATGTTGCTGATGAGCTGCTTGGGCATGAGCTGCATCAGCAGCTTGCTCGGCCACGTGTCCGCCTTCAGCTCCGCCTCGATGTCCTTGGAGTGCGCGGACACCTGGCACGGCAGGTGCTTCGTGACCTTCTGCTGGTCGCCCGGGCCCTTCGCCTTCTCCATCCACTCCAGCGTGCCGCTCCAAATGTAGGAGCGCTGCGCGCCGGGCGCCGAGCCCCCCGGGTTGGAGGGGCCGGGCTGGATCATCTGCATGCGCTGCATGGCGGGCTGCGCGGGCGGCGCGTACGACGGCTGCGCCAGCTGCGACAGCAGCGCCGAGTTGCCCGGGTACAGCTGCTGGCGCGGCGGGGCTAGCCAGCCGCCGGGGTGGCGCACGCCGGGGGCCGCGCCCGGCGCCGCGCCGCGCGGGAACTGCGCGCCCGCCCGCGGCGCCGCCCCCGCGCCCCGCCCCTGCCCGTACACGTCCGCCTGGATGTCGGGCACGGGCGGCGGCGCCGGGCTGGGCGGCCGCTCCTTCAGGCTGTACCCGCGCAGCAGCACCAGGTGCCGCTGATCCTACATCAAATAATAATAAGTCGTCGTAGATATAAATTTTAGTATTATAGAGCACATTAGCACTCGACTGCTCACTTTAGCGTAGTTCCGCTGCTGCGCGGCGAGCAAGTCACCGCCGGCGTGCTCGTAGAGGGCAGCGAGCGCGGGCAGGCGGCGCGCGGCGGCGACGGACAGCTGCGCGCCGCGCTCGCCCAGCAGCCGCGCCGCCTGGTCGGGCGTGGCTGGCGCGCCGGGCGGGGCCAGGCCGCCGGCGTACGCGGCGTACGGCGGTGACACGCCCGCCAGCACCACATGCATCTGAGCGTCGGCGCGCCCGAGCTCCTCCAGGCACGACGCCGCCGTCGCCAGCGCCTCCGTCACGCACGCCCGGTTCTCCGCGTGACCACCCACAAACCTTCAAATAGGTAAAAGTTCAGTTTAATAATGTTAGCCCAATTTACCTCTTTACACTATAGACTGTTTTCATCGTTGTTAAACTCGATCTGACTGGGTATACACTCACTGTAACTTATCAATAGTGTCCACGACATTTTGGGGGCATGTGAATGGTCCGTATGTGGCTACGGGCAGGCCGGGGGCACAGTCGGCTGAGTGGTAGGCCACGACTCCGTACACTGATCCACTCTCGACACCATCTTCTAATGCACCACCATGAAAGTATCTGCAAAAGGAAGTGTATATTAAGCTGTTACATGCCTAGGGCAAAAAAGTATACCTATTGTTTACATACTTAAATTAAAATTTGATTAATAGATTGTGTTTTCTAAATCAGGGGTTCCAGTTCAAGCCTGCGGCGCAGTTACACGTTCAATATTTTGTCACGGCGCCCTTCTTTACCTATAGCTATTACAAAAAGATACATGAATAAACACCTTTAACCCTCCGTGCACCACGTGGATAAAAGTTACACTGCGCACCATGTGGGGTTTATCAAACCCCAAGACTTATCTGGGCAAGGAATGCGTAATTTGTATTTATTTTTTTATTTTATTTCAAATAACAATTTTTTGTCTATTTAATTGTAATATAAAACGATACTAAGTTAAATATCTCCCATTTTCAATCTTTTACAGCCAAAAATGGAAATTTAGTAAACTTATACCAAGTAAAACCTAGACTCTTCTTTGGGTCAGCTTCTACAATTAAAAAGTTATCTTTTATTTCCCATTCCGCTTAAAATTTTAAAACTAACTTAATAAAAAATACAAAAATAATATTAACTTTTAACATTTAAATCATTCTACATGTTATTCAGGCAAGTTGAAATCAGTAGATTTTTTACAATGAAAGCGGGCACGGTATGTGTAAGCAAATAGGTACATTATTGTGCTCACAACCGTATTTGTATTTTCAATTTATATTCCTGATACAATTTGAATACTTCTTTAATGATCTTGATAATCTTTTTGGATGTCCAGGGGCTGTTTTACCAAGAAATTCGTGAAAGCGCTTATGAGAACCTCTCAGTATCCATGGATTATATCTTTGCGATTTTCAAACCTTCTTCTATCAAAGTTATACTTAATTTGTTCTTAAACCTGTCTAGAAATTATTATTTTATTATTATTTGTGTAACCACACTAGCAGCCATTAAGCTGATGCGTGTGTGTCAAATCGTTTGAAGATTTCATCTCCCAATTGGTCCAGTTTGTTTTTAAAGCAGTTCACAGAGGTTGCCATTACAACACTTTCAGGAAGTCTGTTCCAGACCACTTCCACTCTGTTAGGTAAAAAGTGCCTTATGTAAATGGTAATTAAGTCGAAACAAATTCATATATCCCTGAAATATAGATTTTTTCATATTCCACAATACGATGTCTACGCGATTTTTTGACGACGTTCTGAACTACGTGGGGTTTGTGGGACCCCAGCGCACTTTGTGCATGTCTGTTCTTTGCATCGGCGACACAAATGCTAAACCAGTGTCATCAATCGGTAAGGCAACGTCTTAACTCCAACTACATAAAGAGTCAATAAAATCACATGAAGTTGTAAAAAGTTATGAAAGTTTTAGTACGTCTGGTGGTGCACGGAGGGTTTATGATTATTATAGTTAGGTTAAGCAGGTAAATGAAAATAAAACAAAATATATTTAATCATCTGCCTACTTTCTATAATTCATAGTCTAATTTTATTTTTTATTATATGTGGTGTGGTGTGGGTAAAATTGTAATTTAAGTTCAGTGTTCTTGGAGCAGCAAGCCGAGTGGTCGCTTGCGTAATAAACGGTAATCCAGTTTGTAAAAGGATTTTATTTATGAACACTCATTCTAGTTACCCTGACGTAATAACCCAAGGGTGTAACATTGGTGACCCCGAACGCAAATAAAATTATTTTTGGTGGTGCACAGTGCAAATAGTGACTTTTTGTGAACTATTTTCGGGACAAATTAAGTGCACATTTTGTGATGAATCCGATACCGGAACAGTCGTCTCAGCCCGCCGCCCAGCAGGGGCCAGCGCAGGCCACGCCGGAGTTTTGGGACGTGTCGGCAATTAATTAATTAGTGGATAATTAACTGACGGTAATAAGTAGATAACCCAGCTACAGTGGCCGGAAAAATCATGGAGACTTCGCAGCAGCCACAGATCTCCGAATTATCCACATGTCAGCCTGATAGAGGGAAAATTTTGGCTGAAATCGCGAAACTGAGCGCCAGGATAGCCAAAATGGAGAAATCTCGTAGCAGTTCCCGGAGGAGAGACTTCAGTTGTTTCCGGCAACGTTCCCGGTCTCGCAATCCCAGCCAGCCTCGTCGCAGCCCTCAGAGTGAAGATTGGCTCTGTTTCTACCACTTCCGTTTCAAGGAGCGTGCCAACAAGTGCGTGCAGCCCTGTTCCTGGAAGAAGGGAAACTCTTCGGGAAACTAGAATGTGCGCAGGTACGTGAGGCGGATATCTGTGCAGTTTCCCCAACGCATCGCCTTCGTGTTATGGACTACAACAGTGGTTACAATTTTTTAGTGGACAGAGGTGCGAACGTTTCTGTTATTCCGGTAAGAAAACGCTACTGTAATAATTATTCTAAGTTATCCGATTACAAACTATATGCAGCTAATGGTACAGAAATTCAGACCTTCGGTACAATGTCATTTGAGCTAAATTTACATTTACGTCGTCCGTATCGATGGGATTTTATAATAGCTGATGTTAAACAGCCCATTCTCGGTGCTGATTTTCTAAGTGCATATGGTTTGTTGGTGGATTTAAAGTCACGCAAGTTAATAGATAAGGTGACTAATTTAAATATTTCAGCATCTGTTGTGAATTGTAACGTAGCCACTGTGAACACTATTGACAAAAGTCACCCATACTGGGATGTCATTTGTAAATACTCGGATATTACTAAGCCGATTAATTCATGAAGCCCCAAGCGGCCACATCCGGCCGCGATAACAATGAAAAAGCTATTGTGTCTCGTTTTGCCACGATTGATGGGTTAATTATAAGAATAGTCCTAAGCATAATGTGTATCATCACATCGAAACGACAGGTTCTCCAGTTCACGCTCGTTCTCGACAACTTCCACCAGATAAGTACAAACGTGTAAAGGAGGAATTTAAGGTAATGCAGGAGATGGGAATATGTCGACCTTCGAAAAGTCTCTTCTTGGTCTAGCCCGCTCCACGTAGTCCCTAAGAAAAACGGCGAAATAAGGCCGTGCGGAGACTACAGGCGATTAAACGCGATAACAAAGCCGGATCGCTATCCCGTGCCGCGGTTGCACGATTTTACTTATCTATTAGATGGTAAGACAATTTTTTCTAGACTCGATGTAATTAGAGCCTACCATTGTATACCTATTTTTCCGAAGGATATTGAGAAGACCGCGATTACGACACCTTTCGGACTTTTTGAATTCCCGATGATGACTTTTGGTTTACGTAACGCGAGTCAAACTTATCAACGTTTCAATAATTCATGGACCATTCCGTACTTCAAGGCTTTGATTTTTTATTTACTTTTGTTGATGATGTCATTATAGCTTCAGAATCTGTAGAGCAACATAAAAAACATTTGCACAAAGTTTTCGAATTGCCAATTCGGAATATCAATCAATTTAAGTAAATGTTGTTTCGGAAAATCAGAAATTGAATATTTAGGGCATATAGTATCTAAGGATGGCATTCGACCTTTAGACAGTAAAATTGAAATAATTAAAAATTATCCTAAACCTAAAACAATTCATGAGTTACGTCGCTTTCTAGGAATGGTGAATTTTTACCGTTCTCACATTCCCAACGCCGCCGTTAAATACCAAATAGTTTTAAATAATTATTTACGTGGCACGAAGAAATAAGACAAAACTCCCATTTTATGGACACCAGATGCTGACGAAGTTTTTGATCGGTGCAAGGCGTGTTTACAAGACGCTGTCACGTTAGCTGCCCCCCGTTGCGATGTTCCTATTTCATTAATGACTGACGCGTCAAATTCGTGCGTCGGGGCAGTCTTACAGCAGTACGTAGATAATAAGTGGCAACCGTTAGGTTATTTTTCGCAAAAAATTTCAGACGCCCAAACCAAGTATTCCACTTATGATCGCGAGTTACTAGCAATCTATTTAGCGATTCGACATTTTAAAGATTTAATAGAAGGCCGTAAGTTACATATTTACACCGACCACAAGCCCTTAATTTACGCTTTTACAAAAACTAGGTGCGAAAAAGAAACGCCTAGACGGATAAGACAATTAGCATTTATCAGCGAGTATAGTACCGACGTTCGACATATTACAGGTTCCGACAACGTGGTAGCAAATTCCTTATCACGCATAGAGACGATAAACTGTCCCACCTCTATTAATTATGAGGAGCTGGCAGACGCTCAAGCAGCGGATGAGGAGCTCTCGCATCTCGTAAATTACGTAAATAGTCGTACTCAATTTAAAAAAATAGTTATGCCCATGTGTAGCAAACCTATTTTCTGTGAAATATCGACTAATAATATTAGGCCATATTTACCTAAGCATTTTCGTAGATTAGCTTTTGATACGATACATAATTTAGGACATCCAGGCATACGCTCGTCTAGAAAAATGGTGTCTAATAAATTTTTTTGGCCGTGTATGAATCGTGACATTGGGATTTGTTCTAAGAACTGTTTAGCATGTCAACGCACTAAAGTAGTTAGACACACTAATTCAGCCGTGCAAGCTTTCCCATCTTGCGGAAGATTAGAACATGTTCACATTGATCTCATTGGGCCTCTCCCAATGACTTCAGAAGGTTTCAGGTACTGTCTGACTATGATAGACAGACGTACACATTGGCCGGAAGCATTTCCTCTCAAGGATATTACAGCGGAAACGGTAGCCAAGTATGTGTACGACGGTTGGATATCACGTTTCGGTTGTCCTTTAAGGATAACTAGCGATCAGGGACGCCAGTTTGAGAGCGATTTATTTTCTAAGCTTATGGTGTTGCTAGGTATCAATAAAATCCGAACAACACCATACCATCCACAAAGCAATGGCGCCATAGAAAGGTGGCACAGATGTTTAAAAGTTTCATTAACAGCACGTTTAACTCAAAGTTCATCGTCCTGGGTTGACGAATTATTAACCGTATTGTTAGGTCTTAGAGCAGCTATTCGCACGGACAGTAAGTTAAGTGCAGCCGAGATGACGTACGGTCAGACACTTCGCCTGCCGTCCGATATTTTTAATAAAAAAGAAATCACTACAGGTGATTTCACTTACGTTCAAAAGTTGCGAGGCATTTTGAACAGTTTTAGACCTAGTCCTAAGTCTCACAGTAATTCGTCATTTTTTGTTCATTCCGATCTAAAGGATTGTGAATATGTTTTCGTTCGTAACGAGTTACATAAACCACTAAAGCCAAATTACGACGGTCCGTACCGTGTGTTAAGTCGTTCACCTAAAGTGTATAAGGTTGAGTTTCCTAACAGAAATGTGCAAGTTTCTATCGACCGATTGAAACCTGCATATTTCTTACCAACTACAAGTGCAACGGACAAACGCGATAAGGAATTTGACACCGACTCAAGTACTATGACGACACGATCAGGTCGTGTTACGCGGAGACCTGTACGTTTTGTTAATTTTAAGTTTTAAGCGCCAGTCTCACCAACACAGATTTAAGTTAACGGTCGATTAAATCTCGAGCTACATCTTTCATTTTAAGTAGTAGATATTCGTTTTGTAACCGACGATTTACGTTAACATGTGATGGTGAAACTATACTTGAAATGTGCGCCAAGTGGATTCTCGAAAGTCGAAACCATAACAAAAAATTGTTTATGTTAACATTTGAAATATCGGCTCACACCATGCTCAATTGCTCAAACCATGTGTTGGCGACATTTTTTTTTGGATCTCTATTTTATTGTTTACACTTAACGTTCTAAGAAATGTAACAAAACTCAAGAGAGAAACAAAGCTGGTTTATATTATTGTTTATTTAGGTCGGGTTATTTTTTACGTTTTGACAGACGAGAGGTAATTTTACAACTTTTAACTTATTAGTTATTTACAACTTATTTTTAGGTACTTATTATTTAAAGTTTCCATTGTTTTTTCGATTTCATTCACGTAACGTATTCATTACGAAGTATGTACCTACTTAGTCCTATAATAATCGTGTTTTGAATCTTTTTATGCTTGTTTAGTAAGTATATATTATACATATTTTGTAGTTATGTATAATGTTTGTGTTTATGCTGATAGTCACTATGGTGAAAAATAATAATAAGTAAGCGTGTATCTAAATTGTAAACTGTCAAAATTATTATTCTTTTTTGTCAATTATTATTTGGTCTATTGTTATTTTTTTTGAAAATTTGTCTACACTTTTATTTTTTTTGTGTCTTGTAATGTTGTTTTGTTTTTCCTTTTTTAAAGGGGGGGAATACTGTGGGGACACATTATAATTTATATTATATCGATGTCACATTATATGGATGTAACGTTATATTATATCGATGTTCGATGCACATGTTGTAACTTGTAAGTTGTAAAATTGTAATTTAAGTTCAGTGTTCTTGGAGCAGCAAGCCGAGTGGTCGCTTGCGTAATAAACGGTAATCCAGTTTGTAAAAGGATTTTATTTATGAACACTCATTCTAGTTACCCTGACGTAATAACCCAAGGGTGTAACAGTGGTTTCGGATTGTGATGGAGGATCGATTCACGGCCTCCTCTTGCCTTTCCACGGCGCACCAGGGCGCCGCGGCATACAGTTTGGGAACCCCTGTTCTAAATGCAAGTTTTAAAGCAACAAAAATTATACTAACTACAAAAAAATATATAATCATTTGCTTCCTTATTAATAAAGCAAGATCAATTAAATTAGGAAATTTAAAAAAACCCCGCCAAAAATCTTTAAAAAGTAATGAAATAATATTTACAAAACTCGGCTTATATCATATTATAATAAATAATAACTCCCACACCGGTTTCTGTGACGGTGGCCGATTTCATTGAAACCGAGGCCAGTTACGCAGGAGTAATCTTATAGTGCCCAAGTGTGTGCGCAGTACACAAGAGCACTCTCTATTCATTTTACTCTCATAACCCAGTAGGACGGAAGACCGACGCGACTGGCGAGAGATTAGGCGCCGGACCGACTTTTTACATGCCCATCCAACGCATGGATCGTCTTACTTGTCAGACAATCAGGTGATCAGCCTGCACCCGCTTCTGACAAACTTGGAAATAACATGTTTCCAACGCGGGAATCAAACCCACGACCTCCGAGTCAAGAGCTGAGCTCTAAGCCACTGGACCATAGAGGCGTTTATCTATATCTATTATCGCTAAAATCATATCAAAAAATGCAAGACATAAGGAATATTCTAAAATTTCTTTCCTCCCATCCTTCGTCAGTTTTACTTGACATTACCACATGTTACAAGAAGAAGCGGCAATCAGGAAGCACAAGATGATGATGATGTATTGCCTTCTTTGTTTGTAGATGATTAAGACATGGTTTTTCTTATGATATGAAAGTTAACAATTACCTTTTTAACACACTATTAAAATTTGTGAAATGCCATACTGATCTAAGTGACTTTTTTTTTGTAAAACTAAAAATATCCGCTTTATTAAATAAACAAATTTAAGAAAACTTGTTCCACTTTTATTTAAAACTCATAAGAAGTAAATTAAACGAAAAAATTATAACATAAAGCTCATAATATATTTCCTATGACAACACTTAACGCGTTTCCTTAATTTTCTCAGAAACATACTTTTGTGCCCTAGATCACTCTGGTTTTAGCCTCGTAATTTATGGACTAAAATAATACTTTACTCTTAGGAATTATTTAAACTTAAAGTCAGTAAATATTATTTCATTACTTTTTAAAGATTTTTGGCGGGGTTTTTTTTTTAATTTCTTAATTTAATTTTATGCTTTTTAATACTTTTGCAGAATACTCCTATCAACAGGATCATATCCCAATGAATACTATGAGTCCTCTTGGATGAGGCCGTCAATAAGAGTCCAAAGTCCAAACATATTGTATCCTCCACTTTGGGCTCATATGGAGCTCGACTCCTATAGAATCCAGGTGATGCTGCAGCAGCAGCAGCATGCAAATATTTACTGTTTATCTTCGTCTTACTGGTTGTCGCAATTAAAATGAGCCCAAACACAAAACCTCTGCTCTAAGTTGGTGAGGAGTTGGGTATAATATTGATTACCAGGTGATGCTGCAGCACCAGGTCAACTTTCCAATAATGGTATATACCTATTCATAAGTGTCACGAACCAGAATGCAAAATATAAAACCCATCAAACGACTGCAAGTTGCTAATCGTCCTATCACGAACCAGATAAACCGTGATATTTCAGCAATGAGCAGGCTGATGATGATGAACTATAGCTAAGAACACTCTTGGTCATGTCAGCTTTCAAACAAAAAAAACTAGATCAAAATTGGTCCAGCCGTTTGGACGCTACGATGCCACAGACAGACACACAGACAGACAGACACGTCAAACTTATAACACCCCTCTTTTTGGTTGGGGGTTAAAAACAGACAAACTAATCCTATGTGGCAGTAATTGTCGCTCTAACGGCTTTTTATCACCATATCAATTCTCTTTTTGTTGTCTAGTGACTTGTTTAATTTTGAATATAAAACAGAATACCTCCTCCACCTCCAGAGCCTAGACATTAGGATATAGATATTATACTTACTCTAACGTCGGTATGATGTAGTTGGTCTTAAGTTCGGTGATATAGGCGCTGTTGGCGGCCGTGTCCTCCACGACAAACACGACTGCTGCTTGCACCGGCGAGTCCGGGGCGTTAACTACCATTTTCTTACACACACAGCCTGTGTGACACAGGTAACAGGTTCAACTTGCTATAAAATTAAAGTCTCCTGCTCTGCTCACTGACTTCAATGATAATAAATAACGTTTTTATAATGCCATGTTAAAAATTTGATTATCATGTTTTTGTCACTTAATTGTATACCTAATAATATTTTTATCTAAAACTATTAATTAAAAGTGAGATGTTTTTCTGTTCTGTTTTTTCGACATCAATGTTTGATAAAAACGTAGTGATTATATTCTCTTTCTTTCTTTCTTTTTCTTCTTTTTTGGCAACTTGACACAAAGGATGTGTATGTTGTGCCACAGACAAGGTAAAAAGGTAAGGAATATGGCGGGAAAACCATATTCCTCCTATTATAATTTTCATCATCGTTTTCATGTATCGTCAGGTCTAAAGTCTAGTCAAAGTCTAAGTAAAAGTCAATACAGTCACAGGAGTCAAGTCGGTCGATTCAGTAAAGTGGTAGACGCTTTACTGAAACTTTCGATGGAGTTTTGGAGGGAACACAAAATAGCACGTTTCTGGATATTACATCACTTTCCTACACTTGTGCATGAACACGAATATCTAATGGTTAATATTCTACCAATATTACACATTAAAAACCCAGCTAACACAATTTTAGGAAAATAATAAAAAAACACAACAGCACTCTTTCACATGCCCGCCAAAACTCTCGATTATATTCTCTTTGTGCTTTCTTTCTTTCTTTTTCTTCTTTTTTGGCAACTTGACACAAAGGATGTGTATGTTGTGCCACAGACAAGGTAAAAAGGTAAGGAATATGGCGGAAAAACCATATTCCTCCTATTATAATTTTCATCATCGTTTTCATGTATCGTCAGGTCTAAAGTCTAGTCAAAGTCTAAGTAAAAGTCAATACAGTCACAGGAGTCAAGTCGGTCGATTCAGTAAAGTGGTAGACGCTTTACTGAAACTTTCGATGGAGTTTTGGAGGGAACACAAAATAGCACGTTTCTGGATATTACATCACTTTCCCACACTTGTGCATGAACACGAATATCTAATGGTTAATAATCTACCAATATTACACATTAAAAACGCAGCAAACACAATTTTAGGAAAATAATACAAAAACACAACAGCACTCTTTCACATGCCCTCTTTTCTTTCTTTCTTTTTCTTCTTTTTTGGCAACTTGACACAAAGGATGTGTATGTTGTGCCACAGACAAGGTAAAAAGGTAAGGAATATGGCGGGAAAACCATATTCCTCCTATTATAATTTTCATCATCGTTTTCATGTATCGTCAGGTCTAAAGTCTAGTCAAAGTCTAAGTAAAAGTCAATACAGTCACAGGAGTCAAGTCGGTCGATTCAGTAAAGTGGGAGACGCTTTACTGAAACTTTCGATGGAGTTTTGGAGGGAACACAAAATAACACGTTTCTGGATATTACATCACTTTCCTACACTTGTGCATGAACGCGAATATCTAATGGTTAATATTCTACCAATATTACACATTAAAAACCCAGCTAACACAATTATAGGAAAATAATATAAAAACACAACAGCACTCTTTCACATGCCCGCCAAAACTCCACATGCCCTCCAAAACTCCCCTCTTTCTTTCTTTTCTTTCTTTTTCTTCTTTTTTGGCAACTTGACAAAAAGGATGTGTATGTTGTGCCACAGACAAGGTAAAAAGGTAAGGAATATGGCGGGAAAACCATATTCCTCCTATTATAATTTTCATCATCGTTTTCATGTATCGTCAGGTCTAAAGTCTAGTCAAAGTCTAAGTAAATGTCAATACAGTCACAGGAGTCAAGTCGGTCGATTCAGTAAAGTGGTAGACGCTTTACTGAAACTTTCGATGGAGTTTTGGAGGGAACACAAAATAGCACGTTTCTGGATATTACATCACTTTCCTACACTTGTGCATGAACACGAATATCTAATGGTTAATATTCTACCAATATTACACACTAAAAACCCAGCTAACACAATTTTAGGAAAATAATACAAAAACACAACAGCACTCTTTCACATGCCCGCCAAAACTCCACTCCCCTCTTTGTGCTTGAATTTCTTCTTCTTCTTCACTGTTCTTCTTCTTCTTCTTTGGCGTAAGCCGATAAGTTGCTTTCAAGTTTGACGTAAACAAACGACACTGACAACAATGGTATTTTTTTCACTCAAGCAAGGCTGTCACAGACAGAGCAGGTAATGTAAAGATGTATATTAAAGCACGATACATCTTTCTATAGAAATCGTACACAATAGCTATAATGTAAAAATATATACATATATTTTAGCTATTGTGTGTGGTCTCCCGACGATTTCTATAGAAAGATGTATCGAGATGTATCGAGCTATAATATACATCTTTACATTACCTGCTCTGTCTGTGACAGGCGACAGCCTTCATATTCATGAGTCGTGTTCGTTTCGTTTTTTAATGCACATTGCGCATGCGCAAAGATATAAGTTGTTGTCAGTGTGAGTGTCAGGATCTAAAATACCTGTCAGATTTTCTAAAATCTGACAGAAATTGATGGTATTTTAGAAAATGACACTCACACTGACACGCAAAAAAGCCGCGCATGCGTAGTTGAAAAACGAAACGAACACGGCAACCATGGATCCTGTGGGCTGTGAGTGTGACGGCAACCGCTTATCAGGCATCTGTCAAGTGTCAACTACAGCTGATTGTCAAAAATCAAATTGTACTGACAGTTGTGTCATGGTGGTGTCGTGTGTGTGCACTGTGCGCTCAAATTTTTACCAAAAAAATAAAGAAAAATTGCGGAAAAGTTGTATAAAAATTTTTTATTGCTGAAATCAACTTGCGCATTTTGAGTTTATTTCTTTACGTAACTTTATAAAATGATTGACAAATCCTTACGGCATTTAAATCTTTTAGCGCGGTTTTTTCGGAAACCAGTGTATATTTCTAACATTAGATGGTTTTCGGCAGCAGCAGTAAAAGAAGACTTAAACTTGGACTTGTTGAAAACGTATAATGAAGACATAAGGGCAGGCGAGTTATTTTAACAATATTATAATTTTAGGAATTAAGGTTTTATGTGTAGGCAACACATATTCAGTTGTTCTATTCAATAGGATTATTATTTTAGGATGACTATTCTACTCAGTTTACCATAATGTTTACCCGCAGGAGGCGTGGTCCCGGTGTTTAAGAAAGCTCTACTGTTTCCGTCCAGAACAGCGTTACAAGATAACTTTGGTACTTACACATACAAAGAGGTGTATGATGCTGCATCTGCACTCAGTAAGAGTATTGCTAAACAGTTGTGTAAGTATTGTTATTGTATAGTACATTGTTATGTTAGATAGTGTTATAAATATTTAAGTTAATAATTAGAGTTACATAATATCATAAAATCTTATATATATATATATATATATATATATATATATATTTGGCTGAAAATTGGTGGAGAGATACTTTGAGTCCCGGAAAAGGACATAGGAAGGAGGCAGTTTGTCCTGGAAAAATGTATGGTTACTGCACAATATACTTTTATGATTTGCGCGTAAACTACTCAATCGTTTTAGATGAATTTTGGTATGGAGATACTTTGAGTCTCGGGAAAGGACAAGATACACTTTTTATCCCGGAAAATGTATGGATCCCGCACAATAAACTTTTATGATTTTCGCCTAAACTATTCAATCTATTTTGATGAAACTTGGTATGGGGATACTTTGAGTCTCGGGAAAGGACAAGGGATACTTTTTGTCCCGGAAAATGTACGGTTCCCGCACAATAAACTTTTATGATTTTTGCCTAAACTATTCAATCTATTTTGATGAAATTTGGTATGGAGATACTTTGAGTCTCGGGAAAGGACAAGGGATTTTAATCCCGGAAAATGTACGGTTCCCGCACAATAAACTTTTATGATTTTCGCCTAAACTATTCAATCTATTTTGATGAAATTTGGTATGGAGATACTTTGAGTCTCGGGAAAGGACAAGGGATACTTTTTGTCCCGGAAAATATATGGTTCCCGCACAATAAACTTTTATGATTTTCGCCTAAACTATTCAATCTATTTTGATGAAATTTGGTATGGAGATACTTTGAGTCTCGGGAAAGGCCAAGGGATACTTTTAATCCCGGAAAATTTACGGTTCCCGCACAACAAACTTTTATGATTTTTTCCTAAACTATTTAATCTATTTTGATGAAATTTGGTATGGAGATACTTTGAGTCTCGGGAAAGGACAAGGGATACTTTTTGTCCCGGAAAATGTACGGTTCCCGCACAACAAACTTTTATGATTTTCGCCTAAAGTATTTAATCTATTTTGATGAAATTTGGCATGGAGACACTAATTTTCATCTGCACGATGGCACTCAAAAATAAACACACTTTTTTTTTATTAATTATGCCAATTCGAATTAAATAATCATTGTTATGACAGGACAACGTCTGTCGGGTCAGCTAGTTATTTATAAAAGTCATTTGGTAGGAGGAAAATGTAACAAAAGTATTTGTGAGATAAAATATTTTAGATAACTTTTATCATGGTTTACAAATCATGTATCTACTTTGTTATTGTTATCTAATTCCTAGATAGGGGAGACAACCCTGAAACATAAAAAAATTTGGAAGCAAGATTTAAAGAAAAACTACCCCAGGAGGGTACCGATAACTTCGGAGAATCCCTCCCTGAGCAATCAGGCTGTCCCACATATTCAAAGCAAACCCATGCGTCGTTGTTGTCAAACAAACAAAGTGTTAACACAGCAACTCATCCACCTAGGGTTATTTAATAGGCAAAGATCTTTGTCTACAAGTGACACTTCTAGGACACCACAACAGGACCAATCACCAAATGCCAAATGTGAGCTGGCAAAGACAGCCAGAACCAAAACAAAAAAGACTACGCTCACCAAATGGAAGTGAACAAAAAAGCTCGAAGCTAGCTAAAACTTACACATCTCAGGAACAAGATATGAACAAGGCCAGTGACATCATCTTGGATCAAGAAGTAAATATTCCCACTGCCAATAGTTTCTCCGTATTAAACTTGGACTGTGATGCGGACATAACTGAGAAAAGCAAGAAACAAAAAACATCTAAACCTTGTATAGAAGAAAAATATTGTATAGAAGACCTCAAAATGTTAACAGACTTCATCGCAGAGGTCGTAAAAGCTGAAGATTACTCTTACAGAATCTTGTCAAAGAACCAATTATCAATATCTACAAAATCCATTGAGATATACAAAACTATGATTGAACACATATGGAGTAAAGGACTAATTGGGCACACTTGCATATACAAACAAGAAAGATGCCCAAGATTTGTCATTAAAAACCTGCACCACAGCACTCCAGTGGACGCAATTGTTCAGGCAAACTGGAAACAAGGTAAAAGGTGAAATAGTTACAGCCCACAGAAAAGGTACTAAAGAACCTATGAATGTCTTCTTCGTCAACATATACCCAAACAAAAACAATAAATTAATAAAAACCATAAGATACATCTACAATCAAGTAGTTACAATTTAATATATAGACTTCACCAATAAATACCTAGATGTTTGTTTGGAAACTATACTGTACTAAGACTGTGTAAACTGTAAAGTGTATATTTGGGATTGAGGTCTGGTGTCCTGGAATACAGGCTCACGCCTAGTTTAGGCACCAGTCTCCCACAATAACCAGTGAAAGATTGTTATATAGTCTAGTTAATTATTGTATAATATGATCATTGTGGTGAGAAAATAAAGCATTATTATTATTATTATTATTATTATTATTATTATTATTATTAATATCCACGAAAACCAACTATCACAGTAGTCCAATGCAATAGATGCCAACAAAAAACAATTGCATGAGGCCATACAGATGTGTGAAATGTGCTGGCCCACACAAAACAACATCTTGTATGATTATTGACAAAAATACACCTGCTGTATGTGCGTTATGCTCTGGTGCTCATCCAGCTAGTTATAAAGGATGTCAAGTATATAACGAAATACTGCCGAGAAAAAATATAAAATTACTTAAACAAACACCACACCATAAAACCCGACCTCTAGTAGAAAATGAAAGCAAAATGACACCAAGAACGGAAACGCAAAAAGACATAACAAGGCTGCCAAAAAAAGCAATTGTGTACTTATTTAGCAATGCTAATTAACGCAATATTCAGAATCTAATATTTTCCAGATCTGTGGAAAGTATCACAGATAATTATGATACCCAAACCAGGTAAACCTCCAACAGAACTAAGTTTATATAGACCTATCAGTCTTCTCCGATCCTATCAAAGGTGTTCGAAAAGTTATATCTCAGCAGACTTCAACCTCTTCTTGAAAAAGGCAAACTAGTACCGGACCACCAATTTGGATTTCGATCAGGACATTCTACCATAGAACAAGCGCATCGAGTTGTTCGTAAATTCAGGCAGTCGCTCGAAAAGAAACAGTACTGCTCTGCAGTATTCCTGGATGTCCAGCAAGCCTTCGACAGAGTTTGGCACAAGGGATTGCTGTACAAGCTCAAAACACTGCTACCCAACTTTTATTACATGATTATGAGATCGTACTTGACCAACAGAAAGTTCCAAGTAAAATATGAAGAAGAAACATCCAAGCGTCAGTACCCCAGGGCTCAGTGGTAGGACCAATGCTATACACACTGTACACAGCAGATCTCTCCCAGACTGAAGAAGTGGAAACAGCTACCTTTGCAGACGATACGGCATGCCTCGCTAGTGATAGCGATCCAGAGAAGGCCTCTGAAAAACTCCAAGTTCAACTTAACAAAATAAATAAATGGCTCAACAAATGGAGAATAAAATCCAGTACCACAAAATCGATACACATTACTTTCACCTTGAGACGGAAAGAATGCTCGCCAGTGCACTTAGAAGGTGAAGTGCTGCCAAAAAGCGACTGTGTAAAGTATCTTGGTATGCACCTGGATAAGCGACTCACATGGGCCAAGCACATCAAAGCTAAAAAGAGTGAAGCGAATATAAAATTTAAAGACGTGCTGTGGCTGATAGGTCGTAACTCACAGCTATCTTTGACCAATAAACTACTTGTGTACAAAAGTATTGTTACACCCTTGGGTTATTACGTCAGGGTAACTAGAATGAGTGTTCATAAATAAAATCCTTTTACTAACTGGATTACCATTTATTACGCAAGCGACCACTCGGCTTGCTTCTCCAAGAACACTGAACTTAAACTACAATTTTACAACTTACAAGTTACAACATGTGCATCGAACATCGATATAATATAACGTTACATCCATATAATGTGACATCGATATAATATAAATTATAATGTGTCCCCACAGTATTATAAAGCCGATCTGGACTTATGGCATAGAACTCTGGAGCTCCGCAAGTAACTCAAATATAGAAATACTGCAAAGGTTCCAAAACAATGTACTCAGAACTCTAACAAATGCGCCATGGTTTATTCGGAACTCAGAAATCCATGAACACCTGCAAATAAATACAATAAAGGAAACAAGAAATTCATACACAACTAAATATAAGAGCAGACTTAAAGAACACCAAAACGTACTTGCGCAAAATCTCCTCAATACTGCAGGAGACCCTGTTCGCCTTAAAAGGAAACATATTTTAAACTTGGAATGATGTTCAAGGGAAGAACATCCACCTACTCCTATTTAAAGCGACCTCATCAGATTATAACTTCCATAAAGCTGATTGCTGATAGCAAAAAGGGAAAAAGAAACTTTGTTATTGAGTGCATTACTAAATTATATTTTACATCGTTTTTTAGCATTTGGTGCTATCATTAACTTTTATATTAGAACCGCTTCAACATCTAAACTTTTCATGCAATTTAGAATTATCATCTGCTGTAGATAAACTTTTATTATATATTTGAACAGTATCTGAGTGTATTGCACTTGTAAGGATTGTACTTGTTGTTTAAGGCCGGTATAAATAGTACTCAAGATGCGACCCGGTCTCAAGACGCGGTTCGGCTCTATGATTGGTCCAAATTTTGACAGCCAACCAATCACAGAGCCTGAACCGTGTCTTGAGACCGAGATGCATCTTGAGTACTGACTATTTATACCGGTCTTAGTTTCTTATCAACCAATTAAAAAAAAATGGAGGTTATCAATTCGACCCGTATGTATGTAATATTTTCAGAATTGCCCAGTTTTCGTATATGTCTGAACAAATGTGCCAAATTTCAAAGGAGTATGTATGTATGTATGTTTTTATGTGTGCGTTCGCATATCTCCGAAACTACAAGTCTGACAAGCAATTCTTTTTTGTTTTACTAGGTATTCTTCAACTTAGGGAATACTGCAAGTTTCATCAAAATCGGTTTAGTAGTTTTTGAGATAAAGAATTTTGATACTCAATTAGGTATTACATACAATTTTGAATTAAAATACTATTATTTTGTTTTTAAATTAAAAATTTTATCTTCATGTTTTACAGTAGGTGAAAAAGAGCGGACAATATGCTACATGTGCCCAAACAACGTCAATCATGTTGTAGTGCAGTGGGCCATTTGGATGACTGGGAATATCGGTAAGTGTTCATAAGTACTGTAAGTACTAGTATTAATAATCCATCATCAAATAGATCTGTGTGTGTCGTAAGAAACATTACAGTGCTAACATAGACTAAGGATGTAAAATTTCTCTATGGTGCTAATGTAAGTTCAAATATCTTTCCAGCCGTCCCTCTCACACCTCTCCACCCCGAGGAGATGCTCAAGTACTTCGTAACCGACAGCGACTCCAACTTGATCATCTGCACCGAAGACTTTGAGAAGCGTCTGGAACCCGTAGCACAAGAGTTGAAGAGACCTCTGATCGTATACAACAAGACGGGCCTAGACCGAGCAGCGACGACACGCGACGAGGAGAGCCTCTCCAACTCCTTCTATGCCAAAACGGAAGCCATGCTCATTTACACGAGTGGTACGAAGCAGTTGAGTTACTTAAGATTTCTTTATGAGCCATATTGGTTGCCACAATACAGTTTTTTATTACACAGTTTTTTAGTTTATTGATTTGCAATATTGTTGTGTGACATTTCTATGTCGCCAATGTAGCCTGTAGGTATGTACTAAGTAGGCTAACTCTACAATAATATTATGTATTCAAAGAGAATGGAAAACTTCCTTTTATCGTTATTTGCATAATGTTTACTTCATTTGAAAGTGAATGCATTCATAATATTGTATTTGAACTTTATGTTACGAAAGACAGTTGGGTTATTAATTAACATTATTAATGTCATTAATGTGATAATTTCTATAATATGTAGGTATTTGCTTTTGGCGTTTAAAGTTTAACTAGATAAAACTGCTTAATAAACTTAAAGTCCCAACGAGCGACTGTTTTATCGCTCGCAGCGTAGGTTTATTAATATTCTCTTTTACTGAGTGTTATACGGTATGTGTTTGCAGGCACGACGAGCAAGCCGAAAGGCGTGGTGTGGACACACAGCATGCTGGCGTCGGCGACGGCGGCGCTGCACGCGGCGTGGCGGTACAGCGCGGCGGACGTGGTGCTGCACGCGCTGCCGCTGCACCACATACACGGCCAGCTCAACTCGCTGCACGCCTCGCTCGCCGCCGGCGCACGGTAAGGGCGCGGCGCGGTGTGGACGCACAGCATGCTGGCGTCGGCGACGGCGGCGCTGCACGCGGCGTGGCGGTACAGCGCGGCGGACGTGGTGCTGCACGCGCTGCCGCTGCACCACATACACGGCCAGCTCAACTCGCTGCACGCCTCGCTCGCCGCCGGCGCACGGTAAGGGCGCGGCGCGGTGTGGACGCACAGCATGCTGGCGTCGGCGACGGCGGCGCTGCACGCGGCGTGGCGGTACAGCGCGGCGGACGTGGTGCTGCACGCGCTGCCGCTGCACCACATACACGGCCAGCTCAACTCGCTGCACGCCTCGCTCGCCGCCGGCGCACGGTAACGCGCCTGTATAGGATTAAGGTTGTGCTGGCATATAACGTAGCATGCGATAGTGATAGCGCATAACCCATTCGTTAAAAGATATCTAACAACACTCCCCTGGGAAGACAATTTTTTTGAATTTCGTCATGAGAACCACTTACTCGTCACTATTATTTTTTATTTAATTCCTAAAAAATCTTTATAGAAAAATATGCAAAGAACTAAACTAAGGGAGATCGCAGACGTCACACTTTTTGTGTGATCGAGTCTGCAGCTTACATACAGTCCGCATGGCGCGCGCTATGCGGACTGTATGTAAGCTGCAGACTCGATCACACAAAAAGTGTGACGTCTGCGATCTCCCTTATGATTAGTATTTAGTGTAAGACAGACCAGTGACGTGTCGGTGTTCGCTAGGATCCGCATGCTGCCGTCGTTCGCGTCGCACGCGGTGTGGGCGGAGCTGCTGGGCCGCGCGGTTGGCGCCGCCGCCGGGGATGGGACCGCCACGGAGGGAGCTAAGGTTAGTTCTGAAAAAAATTTAATTCCACCTGTACTAAACAGCTTTTCTATTTAGTTAATGGAATCAGGCGTTACTTTGCGGAAATCCATAGCTTAAAATTTAGTTTGTTATTATTTTTAGCAATATTCCGCGAAATAAACTTCCACCTTTAAGTAAATGAGTGAGTGCACGCATAGGCATGCGTACAGCACCTCCCTCCTCCCACACTGCCTATGCGTACACTCGCATGCAAGAACTTGCAAACACCACCACCACACAAGCAATAATGTTGGCAAATCCGTGCAAGGCCCCTCACCACCATGCAGGTTGAAAACCTCGACGCGCGTTTCGCTCCAACACCGGAGCATCCTCAGGATGTGGACTCTACGAACTCTTGACGGACGTTGTTCGTAGAGTCCACATCCTGAGGATGCTCCGGATGTGGACTCTACGAACTCTTGACGGACGTTGTTCGTAGAGTCCACATCCTGAGGATGCTCCGGTATTGGAGCGAAACGCGCGTCGAGGTTTTCAACCTGCATGGTGGTGAGGGGCCTTGCACGGATTTGCCAACATTATTGCTTGTGTGGTGGTGGTGTTTGCAAGTTCTTGCATGCGAGTGTACGCATAGGCAGTGTGGGAGGAGGGAGGTGCTGTACGCATGCCTATGCGTACACTCACTCATTTACTTAAAGGTGGAAGTTTATTTCGCGGAATATTGCTAAAAATAATAACAAACTAAATTTTAAGCTTTTCTATTTAGTAATAACTAGACGTTCCGCGCGGCTTCGCCCGCGTAAATTAGATAGACACAGACAAATTAGTCCACAAAAATAGCCTACGATCCTTTACGTGGTCTACTTCTTATCTGTGCCAAATAACAGAAAAATTGCTCCAGTAGTTCGTGAGATAAGCCCTTTCAAAAAATTCCCCCCGTTTTTTCCACATTTTCCTCTCTTTATTCGCTCCTATTAGTCGTAGCATGATAAAATATAGCCTATATCTATAGCCTTCCTCGATAAATGAACTATCTAACACTGAAAGATTTTTTCAAATCGGACCAGTAGTTCCTGAGATTAGCGCGTTTAAATAAGCCCTTTCAAATATATTTCCTCCCGTTTTTTCTACATTTTCCTCAATTTCTTCGCTCCTATTAGTCTTAGCGTGATAATATATAGCCTATAGCCTTCCTCGGAAGTGGGCTATCTAACACTGAAAGATTTTTTTTAAATCGGACCAGTAGTTCCTGAGATTAGCGCGTTCAAACAAACAAACAAACTATATTTATAATGTTAGTATAGATGTCGAAAAAAACTAAATTAATTTTGTGGCGTCATGTGCCCGTTGTGTGGTATGCGACGTGTGTGCGACGCTCCGACATTGAGTAATACCACATACCAGTAAATAGTAATGTACTTAGTACCTACCTTCACTAGACAGACAAGAAATATTTAAAGAAGTCTACAAAGAAGTACTTATTTTTAACAAAAAAAAAACTAATCCAATGTAACAGAGTTCTATTATTATGTTATGTGTGCACAGAGCGGCGCGCGCGTGACGGTGTTCCACGGTGTGCCGGCGATGTACTCGCGGCTGGCGGCGGACTGGGAGTCGCTGTTCGCGGACATCCGCACGCGCCGCCACGTGCGCGACACGCTCGCCCGCATGCGCCTCATGTGCGCCGGCTCCGCCCCCCTCCCCGACACGCTCTACGACAAGTGGCTCGAGGTAATACCTTCACTGTTAGAATTAAACTAAAGAGATTAACTTTGGGTCAGAAACACTGTTACCACTTACCACATCCAGGATTTTGCTCAAAAACTTGAAAGAGCCTATCCGGACAATATGTTATAGTTGTATCATTAGAGTTACTCAAGCTGCAAACAGCCAGCAGGTGATCTGAGAAAAAGTGTTTTTTAAATTGCCGTCCACAATTACCTTACATTTGTCTCGATACAGCTTTTTGAATGAAAAAAGATATAATATTTAAAGGATTGTATGTCGGTAGCAGGCATGTAAGTATTCCGTGGTCTCTTCCAGATCTCGGGCCACCGGCTACTGGAGCGGTACGGCATGTCGGAGGTGGGCATGGCGCTGAGCAACCCGTACCGGCCGGCCGAGGCGCGCGCCGTCGGCTGTGTCGGCCTGCCGCTGCCGGGCGTCGCCGCGCGCCTCGCCGCCGCCCCCGCCCCCCCCGCCCCCGGCGCCGAGGACGCGCCCCCCGCCGCCGACCAGCTGCAGCCGCTCGTCACCGTCGAGTGCGACGCGCCCGACACACAGGTTTTTTGAAGTGAAAACTTCTTTAGCGGCGTTGAGCACTTTTGTGGGATGGGTAAAAACTGTGAAACTCGCGCCAGATTTTCGTGTTGATCGAAAAACCATACAAAACGCGGAAGACGGTTGGAGAGTAGTGTTTTGTGTCGAACTCGAACTCGAACGAAATGTACAGTCGGGGAAATGAGTTGTTTAGCAGAAATGTACAGTCGGTGAAATGAGTTGTTTAGCAGAAATGTACAGTCGGGGAAATGAGTTGTTTAGCAGAAATGTACAGTCGTGTGCTAAGCAGAAATGTACAGTCGGGGAAATGAGTTGTTTAGCAGAAATTTACAGCGGGGAAATGAGTTGTTTAGCAGAAATGTACAGTCGGGGAAATGCGTTGCTTAACAGAAATGTACAGTCGGGGAAATGAGTTGGTTAGCAGAAATGTACAGTCGGGAAAATGAGTTGTTTAGCAGAAATGTACAGTCGGTGAAATGAGTTGTTTAGCAGAAATGTACAGTCGGGGAAATGAGTTGTTTAGCAGAAATTTACAGCGGGGAAATGAGTTGTTTAGCAGAAATGTACAGTCGGGGAAATGCGTTGTTTAGCAGAAATGTACAGTCGGGGAAATGAGTTGGTTAGCAGAAATGTACAGTCGGGAAAATGAGTTGTTTAGCAGAAATGTACAGTCGGGGAAATGAGTTGTTTAGCAGAAATGTACAGTCGGGGAAATGAGTTGTTTAGCAGAAATGTACAGTCGGGGAAATGAGTTGTTTAGCAGAAATGTACAGTCGGGGAAAATTGTGCTAAGCAGAAATGTACAGTCGGGGAAATGAGTTGTTTAGCAGAAATGTACAGTCGGGGAAATTAGTTGTTTAGCAGAAATGTACAGTCGGGGAAATGAGTTGTTTAGCTGAAATGTACAGTCGGGGAAAATTGTGCTTAGCAGAAATGTACAGTCGGGGAAATGAGTTGTTTAGCAGAAATGTACAGTCAGGGAAATGAGTTGTTTAGCAGAAATGTACAGTCGGGGAAATGAGTTGTTTAGCAGAAATGTACGGTCGGGGAAAATTGTGCTAAGCAAAAATCTACAGTCGGGGAAATGAGTTGTTTAGCAGAAATGTACAGTCGGGGAAATGAGTTCTTTAGTAGATGCGCTGATTAAGGCCGCGTTTCCACCTGCAAGACAACTGTCGCGAGAAGTGTCTGACAGTCTGTCTGACAGCAGCTTTTTTTTTTCGATTGTCGATATTTTTTAATCGATTGTAAGGGTTTCGATTAATTAATTAAAACGATCGTTTTTTTATTATTTTTTTTAATCGATTTTCATATAAAATGGGTTGAAAAAATAATGCACAACGTTAATAATCAAGTTTTCACTTCTGCCGGCACTCCCGGAGTGCAACCCATCTTTTTATTTATTTATTAATAATAACTAAGGGAAAGGCACTAATGGCAGACACTTTAAGGAAACATGAAACATTTGAATGTTATAAAATATATATTTATGAAAATAAAGGATTGATAACTTCTTCCATGTCTTCGGTAACTCTTACAAAATAAAACTATTATAATAATTATTCTCTGACAAATCAATTAAAAAATATATTGTCAGCGGGACATAATAAAAAGATGAGTTTTACAATAAAAACTGTATTAAAATTTTACATGACTTTTAACAATTAATACAAAGTAATTATGGCGGTCAGCGGTGTGACCCGTGTGCGGTGTGCGCGCGCGCCTGTCGCCTAGGCAAGTGAACGAGCAGAGTGTCGCAGCCCGCGCTGCAAGCGGGAACGCTCCCCCCGCGCCCCGCTGTAGTGATGTAGCCGTGCAGCAGCGCTAGGGATGTACGCGCTCGAACATACTGGGGGCCCTTGAAAGCCCTGCTTTCAAGCCTTGTTGTCTTCATCCAGCAGCAGACAGAGCCGGTTGAGAGCGCGCCGAATGATTCCTCGCGCCGTGGTAAGGTCCGCTACTCGCGGCACCCCGTCAGCTCCAGGATGCAGCTTCATCACCCGTCCTAGCCTCCAGACCAGTGGCGGGATATTGTCTTCCTTGATAATGACTAGATCTCCCTCCTTCAGGTCTCTACATCTGGTTTTCCATTTTGACCTGGACTGCAGCTCAGTGACATACTCCGCCTGCCACCTCCTCCAAAAGACTTGAGGTGTTTGCTCGATCAGCTGGTATCTGTCCAGACGTCTGGGGTTGATGTCTTCTAGCGCTGGAGCCGGAAGCGACGTCAGTGACCTGCCGAGGAGAAAGTGTCCAGGTGTGAGCGCTGCATGGTCAGTAGGACAAGAAGAGAGAGATGTACGCGCTCGAACATAATATATTATTGGTCTTTTTGTAAACTTAGTCATAAGAACTAATAGATGGGGCGTTCCACGCCAAGTGGACAGGAAAAAATAGTCGATGTCTCCGATTTTGATAATATTTGGATATGTTATACCTACACGTGTTATTAATACGTGTGCCAAATATTTTTGTAATATTATAATGGCTAGATTAAAAATGATGGGACTTTGAAACGTGACTTTTCTATTCGATACTCGGAGCTTCAAAGCCGATTATAGATGTAAAAAATATATATTAGAATAATTAAACCACTGAACTTGTTACTTCATTTAATGAGCTCTTTAACTGCATTTCTGAAAACAAAAAAAAATGTTTTTTTCTTTGAAAAAAATGCAAATTTTTTTTCTTGATTTTCTCAAAGATTTGACCCTTTTGATTTTTTTATATTTTTTGTGTAAATAGCTAATATTCTATAGAACATTCCTGCACAACTTCTATAATGGGCCGGCAAGTGGATTAGGAGGTGAACTGAAAATACTTCCGAAGGGTGGCGTCCAGCGCCATACAATACTATGGGCAGAGATCGATACATAGTGGAAATTGGCAAACACAGTCAAAACCGTTTATAGCGACATCGTTTAGAACAACATACCGGTTAAATTGAACAAAATCAAAGGTCCCGGCTGAATGCTATAAGACCACCTTATCAAAAACATTGGTTTTTACGACATTGTTTACTACGACATACCGCATTAATCGACCACATTTGGTTAAGATTTCGGAGAATTATATCTGCAGAACGACCAGCTCAGCTGTATTGTAAAGAATTTTAATAAGTAACAGTATCCACATCTGGCACAGTATGATGGTCAATGGCTATTATCGTAAAAGTAAACAAAATTTAGGGTCTTTTGTAATTCTTAGAAACAAAACACATGCATGCCGTAGCCTCATGGCCCGTTTCGTCATATCTCTAAGTCAGTTTGTTACTTATCTTTACACAAGACGCACCAAAACATATTGTTGAGTTAACTGTGAAAATTGTAACATGTCGCAAACAAAAGGAAAACAACTCAATATCGAAGAAAAATCGCGTATTATTTCAAATCTAGAGAAAGGGATTCCAAACAAAGATCTGGCAAAAGAATATGGTGTATCACACTCGACAATTTCAACCATTTGGAAAGAAAGGGAAAAAATTCAAATCCTTTATGATAAGAATTTTTTGAAAATGAAACGAGCCAGAACAACGCGGCTTACGAAGATCGAGGAAGCTTTGTTAAAATGGTTTAAATATCAAATGACAAATAAAAGGACAAAAAATCTGTTTAATTTCCTACATGAATATTACATCTTATTTTTCCTATTATTACCTGTCACTGGTTATTACAAAGTCTATCGGTTTTTACGACTAAATATGAGTAGTCCCTTCGATGTCGTTATAACAGATTTTGACTGTAACATCAATTTTGATGTAGTGAAAAGTAACATTCAATAGATTTTTGAAAGAGAAACAGACAAAAAAAGGTTTACAAGAGAAAAAAAAATCGTGAAAAAGAAAATAATTCGTCCAAAAAAATTAATTCTTCAATTTTTTTTAATTATGTTACTCTTCCCAAAAAATTAATTTTTCAATTTTTTTTTAATTATGTTACTCTAAAAAAACTTATCTAAGGGTACATTTCTCCACATCAAACTCGAAGTTTTTTGGCAATTTCCACTACTTAGGGATTTTTGCCCATAGTACAGTATGTATGGCGCTGGACGCCACCCTTCGGAAGTATTTTCAGTTCAGCTCCTAATCCACTTCCCGGCCCATTATAGAAGTTGTGCAGGAATGTTCTATAGAATATTAGCTATTTACACAAAAAATATAAAAAAATCAAAAGGGTCAAATCTTTGAGAAAATCAAGAAAAAAAAATCCATTTTTTTTAAAGAAAAAAACATTTTTTTTTTGTTTTCAGAAATGCAGTTAAAGAGCTCATTAAATGAAGTAACAAGTTCAGTGGTTTAATTATTCTAATATATATTTTTTACATCTATAATCGGCTTTGAAGCACCGAGTGTCGAATATAAAAGTCACGTTTCACTGATGACTGATGTTTCACAATGACATCACAAAAAACGAACATCACTAATAGTAGACACCAATATGAACTAATAGTTGACATAGAACATTACATTACATTTTACATTTTTCCTATTATTAGGTCTTTATTTGCCGTTTTTCAAAAGATTTCATTTACTTCACATAGAAACTACATGCATCAGAAATATTATCCACGTTGTCTCCAGATTCTATTCATTCTTCTTCCATGCTGAAACTATCTTTCCTTTTATTTTTATTTTTCATATTTTTTCCTCGCAAATTTATTTTCAGTCTTTAGTCTCCATGCTTCTTTTGCCTCTTCTTTTTTCTTCTTTCTTATCTCAGCTCTCCTTTTTCTTCTTTTTACTGCAAAAAAACTAAAGCAATCGATTTTTAGATCAGTACAAGGTCTAATATTAGACACCATGTCCATTTTTAGGTACAGTAGTTCTAAGTTCTTAGTTTGTTAATAGAATTATATTTTCAGAGAATAGTGATGATTTTTGCAGTAGAATAAAGTACAAAATAACTTTAGTATGTATTGCAAAACTCAAAGATGAGATCCATGTCATCAATTAGGTTTTGTTTACATTTTCAAGAACTATTAGTAGACACCCTTTATATTGTAAGGGAACATGGATAAAAAATCTTAAATAAACATTAATTAGTGTATATGTTACTGTAAAAGCTCGAACTTCGGTAAATCTTAAGATTTAAATGTAAATCTTAGGATTTACCGACATGAGTTGGTAAATGTAAGTAATTCTAATAATACGACGATTTTTTAAAACATTTACCGTTAAACTACCATTAAAATAAATACTACTTTAATAATTTATAATAATATTAAAATGAATTAAAGATTTAACGGGGCCTTCCATACCAAAAACACAATTTCTGGCCTGTTTTTGCGCTATAACGACACGGAACCCTTCGTGCGCGAGTCTGACTCTCATTTGCCGTTTTTTTTCAACATAATATGCCATGCCACTAACGTAAATCCCAAGATTCACCAACTATATGGAGGTAAAATTTCGTATCGCAAACCTTTTCGGACATTTACCATTAGGAATTGGTAGATCTTAGGTTTTACTAGAAAATCTTAGGATTTACTGCAGTTCGAGCTTTTACAGTAACATATATAACATGACCATTAATCCAATGAAATCAATAGAAATTACAAAAAATCTAAATGTATTCAAAACTTACGTGCAAAATTTCGCATTCCTTAACCTATTTGCTAAGAAATTGCCGAGCGCGTGTTGGCGCGGTCATATTATTTACGAAAACTGATCCCATTTTAAAATTTTGTTCCCGAAGGCGTCCCTAATATATTTTTTCAATTCAACAGATAGCTTGAGAAGCTTATAAAATTCACAGTGTTGAGAAATAATTAGAGTAATTCTTATTTTTATGGTATTTTTGTCATAAGTGTCATCTATTAGTTCCGTGTCTAGCATTAGGTCTTTTCCCTTAATTGTTTTTTATCTTAAACCCATAAATTTGATCACTGTTCAGATATCGCTGGAGGCGTTGGGCCTGGTGGCGGCGGACCCGGCGGCGGACGCGTGGGCGGCGCCGCGGGTGACGGAGCACGGGCGGGCGGGGGCGGAGTGCGGGCACCAGGGCGAGCTGCTGCTGCGCGGGCCGGCGGTATTCACGCGGTACTGGAACCGCCTGCCGCAGCTCAGCGCCGCCGACTTCACGCCGGACGGCTGGTTCCGCACCGGCGACACGGCGGCCTGGGCCGGCGGCCGGTTCCGCATCCTCGGGCGCACCGGCGTCGACATCATCAAGAGCGGCGGGTACAAGGTGAGCGCGCTGCAGGTGGAGGCGGCGCTGCTGGCGACGGCGGGCGTGGCGGACGCGGCGGCGCTGGGCGTGGCGCACGCGGTGCTCGGCGAGGCGGTGGCGGCGGTGCTGGTGCTGCGCCCCGGACGCGCGCTCGCCCTGCCCGAGCTGCGCGCCGCCGCCGCCGCCCGCCTGGCGCCCTACCAGCTGCCGCGCGCGCTGCTCGTGGTCGACGCCATGCCGCGCAACGCCATGGGCAAGCTCGACAAGAACGAGATCCGCCGGCTCTACGAGAAGGACTTGATGGCGCAGCTCAAGCGGTAGTCCCCGCGCCCCGCCCCCCGGCCTCCGGCCCCCGGCCCCCGGCCCCCGGCCAAACTGCATTTATTGATTTGTTGTGTTTGTTTACTTATACAAATGTAAATAATATTATCAGTATGACTGTAAAAAGTTATTATGTAGATATGTAGATATGTAAATGTCTATTATTGTTAACGATTTTTTTACAAACAAGCGAACAAAATATATTGACGAAGCCACGAAATGTTAACATGATTAATTAAGCCACAAATAATTGTTGCGGGCTCGAGGCGCCGCTGTCCCGCTGCGCTTGCGCAGGCCAAGCGACACGCGAAGGATCAGCGGACGACGGTCAAACAGATTTCACTGACTAATATCAGGGTATATATTGTATCGTTGTTTATCAGTTATCTTTTTTTTTGTGAATATACATTTTTTAAATATTTGAATAAAAAACTACTCGTATTTCGTATTTATTTAATAATATTTCCGGACATAAAAAAATGCGCGCTCTCAAGACAACTCACTTCAGGTATTTAAAAAAAATAAGATCAGCAGTTGCAACAACGTTACCTATATTTACATAACGTTATAAACTTAACCTAAGATCTAAATGATCGTGATAAAAATTAAACTATACGGCGGACGCGGGGCATCCGCTGAGATATTCTTTCATCTTGACGGCAGCAGTCGAGCACGTATGTGAAGCTAGCATGACAAAGTGAGCAAAATAACTCGGGATTGGGTTATTAATTAGATGCTAATTGAGTGCTATTTTGGTGCAAAAACCGCAAATTTAGTGCTCCTCAAAATTCAGAATAATATAATAATATCTATGGACGCTTCACACCACGTCAGTCTGGCCCCGTGCTAAGTACCTAAAGGACTTGTGTTACAGGTACCAGACAACGGAAATATATTTAACACTTTTATACTATACATATATTTAAGATTTTTATTATATTATACACATATTTAATACACATCCAGACCCGGGAACATTGAAAACTTTTTGTTCCGTCGGCGGGATTCGAACCCGCGACCCCCGGCTTGAGCGTCCAACGCGCTTACCACTGAGCCACAGAGGTCGTCGAGAAAACAAAAGAAAATATGCATATTTTAATTTTTTTTTTCTCCGCCTATCGCTAGCACTTAATGAGCACTTAATTTCTATGTTTCGTTTATGAGTGTGGAATTCGTCAGTACTCAAATCAAGAGGAGCATCTTATTGGTACCGTGAAGTGAGCAGTATACGGCATAAAAAATAAAAAAATGCATATTTACTTTTGTTTCTACCGCCTATCGCTAGCACTTAATGAGCACTTAATTCCTATGTACCATTGATAAGTGTGGAATTTGTCAAAGTACTCAAATCAAGAGGAGCATCTCGCTGGTACCGTGAAGTTAGCAGTATACGGTACATAAAATAAAAAAATGCATATTTTCTTTTGTTTTCGCCGCCTATTGCTAGCACTTAATGAGCACTTAATTCCTATGTATCATTTATGAGTGTGGGATTCGTCAAAGTACTCAAATCGAGAGGAGCATCTCACTGGTACCGTGAAGTTAGCAGTATACGGTACAAAAAAAAATGCATATTTTCTTTTCTTTTCGCCGCCTTTCGCTAGCACTTAATGAGCACTTAATTCCTATGTATCATTTATGAGTGTGGAATTTGTCAAAGTACTCAAATCAAGAGGAGCATCTCACTGGTACCGTGAAGTTAGCAGTATACGGTGCAAAAAATAAAAAAATGTATATTTTCTTTTCTTTTCGCCGCCTATTGCTATTACTTAATGAGCACTTAATTCTTATGTATAATTTACGAGTGTAGAATTCGTCAAAGTACTCAAATCAAGAGGAGCATCTCACTGGTACCGTGAAGTAAGCAGTATATGGTACAAAAAAATAAAAAAATGCATATTTAATTTTTTTTTCTCCGCCTATCGCTAGTACTTAATGAGCACTTAATTCCTATGTATCATTTATGAGTGTGGGATTCGTCAAAGTACTCAAATCAAGAGGAGCATCTCGCTGGTACCGTGAAGTTAGCAGTATACGGTATAAAAAAATAAAAAAATGCATATTAAAAAACGGTTGTCTGTAAAGTCGGTTTACTGACGATAGTTGAACGTGACAACGTGCCTCTTTGTCGCTCGTTCCGCGCTCTCGCTTGCACTTCAAGCCTTCAATGGAACGCCTCAGAGCGAGGTAACGCCGCATGAGTCATGTTTTTTCGTGCGTGCAGCCGGCTCCATCGAATTATAAGACGTTGTCACGTCAAAAAAAAAAATTCTCCGCCTATCGCCTAGCACTTAATGAGCACTTAATTCCTATAATATATCGTTTATGAGTGTGGAATTCGTCAAAGTACTCAAATCAAGAGGAGCATCTTGCTGGTACCGTGAAGTGAGCAGTATATATGGTATAAAAAATAAAAAAATGCATTTTTTAATTTTTTTCCACGTTTATCGCCAGCACTTAATCAAGGAGCCAGATAATCATTATTAAGGTTTTTGGTTTTGTATACTGCTAGCTTCACGTGAAGGTAGCAGTAATTCGCATTTATCGCAAATTTTGAAGAACACTAAATTCGCGGTTTGTGCACTGAAAGAGCACTTAATGAGCACTTATTAGCTAAGTATTTATTACGAAGCTATATCATCATTTTAAAGGTTTTTGGTTATGTACACTGCTAGCTTCACGTGAAGGTAGCAGTATTAGCATTTATTCCGAATTTTGAGGAGCACTAAATTTGCGGTTTTTGCACCAAAATAGCACTCAATTAGCACCTAATTAATTCATGAAGCCGCTTGATGGCCGCTTGGGGGCCACATCCGGCCGCGATAACAATGAAAAAGCTATTGTGTCTCGTTTTGCCACGACTGATGGGTTAATAACCCAATCCCGAGTTATTTTGCTTACTTTGTCATGCTAGCTTCACATACGTCAGTCGAGCGCGCTGCGCGGCTAGCTGTCGGTCATGGACTCGACGAAGGTGCGCGCGGCGACGGTGGCGTTGATGAGGCAGGGCTTGGTGAAGGTGGCGCTGTCGACGAAGTCCCCCCAGCTGGAGTAGACGGCGGCCAGCGTGGCGGCCCCGCCCAGCGTCACCACAAGCGCCGCCAGCGTCACGTCGTACCAGCGCACGCTGTACTCGTCCACGTCGACGGCCTCCGTGGCGAAGGTGTCGTACTCCAGGTGCAGGCGCTCGGCCAGCAGCGGCAGGCGCGCGCGCACCTCCGCCACCTCCCCGCCGCCCGCGCCCGCCGCCGCCCACTGCCCCGTGCGGATCTTGTTGCGCAGCAGCCGGTGCCGCCGCAGCCGCGTCTTCTTGTAGCACAGCCGCACGAAGAACAGCGGCGGGAACACGAACATCAGCGGCCCCGTGAGGCTCGACCCCACCAGCCCCATGATCAGGTCGAACCGCGGCACGGACTCGCCCAGGAAGATGCCCAGCAGCACGATCGTCGACCGGATGATGCACCGCCGGATGCAGAAACCTGCGAACCGAACCGATCGTTAGAAGTCGCTCCCGAAGTTGCGATCTCGACATGAAGAATACTGCGGACATACTTCGGGGCACCTTGAGCAGGTCCTCGATGTGCTGGAAGAGCGCGGAGTTGCCGACGGCGCTGGAGAGGCACAGCTGCAGCGTCACCAGCACTGCCACCAGGTACAGCGGGACCGACGCCTCCATGCCTGAAATTTGAGGATTCGCTGCTAA
Source organism: Polyommatus iphigenia (assembly GCA_963422495.1). Lineage (NCBI taxonomy): Eukaryota > Metazoa > Arthropoda > Insecta > Lepidoptera > Lycaenidae > Polyommatus > Polyommatus iphigenia. The sequence goes on along the minus strand of OY730190.1, from coordinate 17,810,107 downwards.
TACACAGCGGGAGAAAGTAGTACCGTCCGCGTCCCAGAGATTTTTTTGGTTTACGCACACCCATTTAGATCTACCGCTTATCTCATTTTATGAGTGAGAACGCGTCCCTGCTGTTATGCGGTAAGCACGAGGCCTCGGCGCCGCGACTCGAGTACTCACCCTGCAGGATGTTGCTGTGCACCTGGCTGCCGTAGCGCAGGGCGGCCAGCAGCGTGGTGACGGCGGACAGCGTGACGGTGTAGGCGAAGCCGCCCATCAGCGCGGAGTTGACGCGCCGCCCGTCCGCCATGTCCACCTGCAGCGTCAGCAGCATCGGGTGGATGTCGAACTGGAATGGAGAAATTACTTGATCATTTTCATTAGACTATATAAAAAATTGATCTCGTTGAAATATGCTTGGGAACCACAAAAGCAGATCTTCCGACCCGGCGAGAATGAGGATGGGTCCTGAATTCTGATGAGTGATGGGTGAAAGTCCAGGGATGTTGCGGATCCCGATTATTTTCACATCCGCGGATGCGAATGCGGATGCGGATTTTTAGAGGTTCACATCCGCGGATGCAGATGCGGATGCGGATGTTTCGGACCCTATATAAATATAGTTTATAAATGAAGAATTATAACAATACTACAGTAATTTGGTAGTTTTGCCTGGAAAGTTTTCCGGCAGTTTTGAAAATTGGTGATTTTATAGATTTCGACGTGCTCTTTTCGAATTTTCACTTTGCCACAATCTTTGCCGCTCGCGCCGCCATATTGGAAAAATGGCGCTCAAATACAGTTTTTTGAGAATAACTCTGTTCCAACTCATTTTACGATGAAAATAGTTATGTAATACATTAAACTAGAGAAAATTTCCTACACTTTATGTAGAAACCGTTTTTTTGTAAAATCAATAGTTTCAGCGTACGAGAGCCGCAAAGTTCACTCCAACACGCGTTTTGGCCAAATAACTAATTTCCACACCACCATGAGGTAGAGTAAGTGGCGCGGTTCTTAGGGTTCCGTACCCAAAGGGTAAAAACGGGACCCTATTACTGAGACTTTGATGTCTGTCCGTCTGTCCGTCTATCCGTCACGTCTGTCCATCTGTCCGTCTGTCTCCAGGCTGTAACTCAAGAACGGTAATAGCTAGAGAGTTTAAATTTACACAGATTATGTATTTTTGTTGCCGCTATAACAAAAAAATACTAAAAACAAAATAAATTAAATATTTAAGCGGGGCTCCCATACAACAAACGTGATTTTTCAAACAATTTTTGCTCGGTATCAATGATGACAATAGGTAGGCACTTGAAATTTTCACAAAGGCCTTAATTATATGTGTACTTTAATAATTAGTAATAATATTTAAATAAAATAAAAATTTAAGTGGGACTCCCATACAAAAAACACAATTTTTGGCCTATTTTTGCTCTAAAACGGTATGGAACCCTTCGTGCGCGAGTCCGACTCGCACTTGGCCGATTATTTTTTGTGGTATCCCTAGTATCGTCTTCGTTACTGAGCGAAATGTCACAAATGGAAATTTCTTCCTCGTCATCCGCGATGGAATCATCAGCACCGTTGTAGTCCTCTTGTTCCTCGATTTTATCACACGTTTGCTCGAGAATAGAATCTGTTTCTTTCTCCTCATCGCTATCTTGTAGTGGAACGTGCGAATTATCACAGGTACCATTGCAATTGGTGCATAATATAACGGAGCACTTTAATCCAGCCTTTCTGCATCCACAGGCTCCCCGACATCTCTTTGTGCATTTGCAAGAAATGAGTTCCAACAAGGTTTCCGGAGCTGGGGGCTCGAGCGTGGTAACAGGAATTAGCCCATTCTTGCTTTTTTCCATCCCCATTGCTCTGCGTTTTTTTCAACTTTATTTTATTATTTTTGCATGCCTTCAGTGGCTGTGATACAACATCAGCACTCTTTAATCAAGGAAAAATAATATATACTAATGTACTCCGAAAAAAACGAGATTCAAACGAGCTTGTCCAGGTATTCAAAAACCAAAATGCTGATCCGGAGATTATTGCTGAAGCTGGAGAGCGCTTCCTCCTTGCGTTATACGGCGGATGTCGTGGAAGAAATTTCCATTTGTGACATTTCACTCAGTACCGAAGACGATAAACTTTCATCATCATCAAAACTAGCGAAGCGAAGGAGAATGAGCTACATTTTGTAATAGTGCATTATAAGTGGATTAGGCCTACTAGGGATACCACAAAAAATAATCGGCCAAATGCGAGTCGGACTCGCGCACGAAGGGTTTCGTACCGTTATAGAGCAAAAATAGGCCAAAAATTGTGTTTTTTGTATGGGAGCCCCACTTAAATTTTTATTTTATTTAAATATTATTACTAATTATTAAAGTACACATATAATTAAGGCCTTTGTGAAAATTTCAAGTGCCTACCTATTGTCATCATTGACACCGAGCAAAAATTGTTTGAAAAATCACGTTTGTTGTATGGGAGCCCCCCTTAAATATTTAATTTATTTTGTTTTTAGTATTTTTTGTTATAGCGGCAACAAAAATACATAATCTGTGAAAATTTAAACTCTCTAGCTATTACCGTTCTTGAGTTACAGCCTGGAGACAGACGGACAGATGGACAGACGTGACGGACAGACGGACAGACATCAAAGTCTCAGTAATAGGGTCCCGTTTTTACCGTATTTACGTTTGGGTACGGAACCCTAAAAACCGCGCCACTTACTCTACCTCATGGTGGTGTGGAAATTAGTTATTTGGCCAAAACGCGTGTTGGAGTGAACTTTGCGGCTCTCGTATGCTGAAACTATTGATTTTACAAAAAAAACGGTTACTACATAAAGTGTAGGAAATTTTCTCTAGTTTAATGTATTACATAACTATTTTCATCGTAAAATGAGTTGGAACGGAGTTATTCTCAAAAAACTGTATTTGAGCGCCATTTTTCCAATATGGCGGCGCGAGCGGCAAAGATACGTGGTGGCAAAGTGAAAATTCGAAAAGAGCACGTCGAAATCTATAAAATCACCAATTTTCAAAACTCCCGGAAAACTTTCCAGGTAACCCTCTTTTTGAGCGCCAAATGATTGTACTACAATGAAAAAGTATTATTTTAATTTTTATTAATGTGTTACAAAATAATATAATAGTACAGGTTCCCTAGAACAAATTTTTTGATTAATATCAAGCTAATTTTTCGTGAGTAGCTTCATTTTGAAACGCATTTTGAATAGAACAATCCATATTTTAGGACAATCAAATTGAAATATTAAATTATATATTTATCTCTGTTAGCTAGGTACCACTTTCGCAGAGGAAATTGTTATTCTTCTTATCAAAATGAAGCTACTCATAAAAAAAAATCGCCGGATAGTAATATAAAAAAAATGTTCTAGGGCTCCCTGACTATTACACATCAAGCGGGGATAATTCTTTTTTTCGCGTCCACTCCACCGTGTGTGGTGTCGTTGGATAGGGTTTTTAAAAATATTACGAGTATTCCAAGATCATATTCCGATTTAGGGATCCATTTGTGAAATATGAAGTTTACAGTGGAAAAAATCGTTAGAGTCCAGTGTCTTCCCCTTCTGCCAGCTAAACGGTTGATTCCGAATAATATGTGGAAAAATTCACGGGAGTAGGTTTTATGTTAAAAAGAAAATTATCACGGCTAAGAAGACTTCATAAGTTATTGAGAAGTACAAAGGAACTTTTCGTTCAAATTCCTTTGATACATTCAAAGATGATGATGTTGTTGGTAGTGTAAAACATGTTATAATAATTGTACAATCATTGACCATACAAAAGTCATCAAAAACTGGTGGTACTACGAACCCTCTATTGTGCGTGGCCGATACGCACTTGGCCAGCCTTTTCGCTCCCATTGGTCATATTTTGTCACGCGCAAACGGCACGCGCCATTCACAGGCCCCGCCGCTTTTTTTCTTGTCGCAACCTCGTATGACATTCGCATCCGCATAAAAATCCGCATTGATTTATTGCGGATGCGGATGCAGATGCGGATGTGCAAATCTATGCGGATGCTCCGCATTTGCGGATGCGGATATTCGCAACATCCCTGGGTGAAACCAAACACTCGACTGGTTATCAAGACGCAATTTATTGTCATGTAATTCACTTACTACAAGCTGATGCGGTTAGTTCCATTCAAATTAATATTACGAGCCCGATATAACTGCAATAGATTCCTAAAAATAATATGATTTTCACCTGAAAGGCCATGATGCCGTACGCGACGAGGAAGTCCCGGCTGGAGGGCATGTAGGAGAGCAGGCCGGCGGCGGGCGGCGGCGACGTCTGGTCCATGAGGATGCACGCCCACACGCACACCGCCACCGTCGTCACCACGCACACCGACGTCACCGCCACAGACCTGAACGGTTGAGGTATTTACGTTATGGATGACCCTTAAAAAATATGAAGACTCTGATGTCGTTTGAACGAAAAAGTCATGACTATGGGTTTGTAACATTGCTGGAAGTAACGACTCACTTCATCTCCTTGGGCGAGCCGAGCCACATGATGGGGCAGAGCAGGATCCCGATGATCACCATCCACACGCAGTACGTGACGTTCACCGCGCCCGAGCTCACCTTCCACCAGAACAGCTGCATGCTCTGCGACGCTGCGGAGAAAGAAGAAAGGTCGATTATGTGCACTAGGCAATTAGGAGGTGACATTCGTCCCGACTCCCGAGATAGCTACTGACCAAATATAAAATTGGGAATCGCCGCGCCGAAAACTGTCGCATCGATCAGGAAAATAACCAAACTGCCCACGCGACTCCCGAATGCTAGCTCAGCTATGGCGGCGTATGGAAACCTGAAATTATAAATTAAATATCGAACTAAATTGTAATGGAATCTAATCAATCGAAGGTAACGTAGTTACCCACAAAAATATCTCTTTGCGACGTCCAGAGGCGGCGTAAGGCGTAGGCAACGTGAGCAACCGCCCACGGCCACGCGGTCCGAGGGGCCTCGCGCCCCTTGGACCACGAGGAACATTTTTAAAGAATTTACGAGTTTTGATACTCAAATTTTTTATAAATAAAAGTTTAAGTATAAAAAATCTGTCTGTCAACATAATCCGTACCTACTCTTGCGTCATCCATCAGGAGGTGTCGCAAAATATATCTTGCCCACATCAAATTTCGGCCTTGCTACTGGCGACGTCCTACTACGAAATTAGAAAGTAGCTTATATTTTGTGTCTTTAGCGAAAGGCATCGGTACCTGTTCTTGTCTCGGATGTCGGGCTGCAGCTCCTGCGCCAGCAGCCAGCAGCGGCCCAGCAGCACCGCCGTGTACAGCTGCAGCGCCAGCAGCGCCACCACGAGGGGAATCCCGTATATCCCTGCACAGTGCACACGGCAATATTAAACTTCGATATTTTCTACGACAGGGTTTCTCAAACTTTCGGCTCCACGAACCCCTGTTAAAATTTCCAGGTGACAGCGAACCCCTTGCTAACTAATGAAAGCACATAAAGTGTCAAAAGAGTGCCGCGCGTGCTTTCCAGTTATCAAGCCACCATTACGTAAATCTTGTCGCGAACCCCCTGCCCTCGAATGGCGAACCCCACTTTGAGAAACCCTGCTCTACGAAATGAATAAATGTGACACTGTTAGGTAGATTACTTCTATATTTGAATAGATATTTTTGCGCTAATATTTAAAGGCGACTTCAGACCGAAACTTTTGATGTAAGATAGTGGTTACAAAATGATTAAAAAACCAGAAATCAATAACTTAGTGGAAGCTCCGATACAGGGACGGAGCTACTGCCGCATCGATTATATGGGTTCACCCGTGCCACGGTAGGAAAGGGGCCCTCGGAAAGGGTGGGTGGGCGTGCGTTAGTTACTCTTCCACCCCCAAACAATTTTTATACGGGGCCTCATCGAGGCACGCAACTCTTCTGCTCTAATATCAACAAAAAGAAGCATACTCCAGCAGCGTCAGCACACTCACCGCAGGAGATGATGGTCTTGGGCAGCGCGACAACGGGGAAGACGCCGAAGAGGTCGACGATGCAGAGCACGGTGAAGAAGACGGAGAGGCCGCCGGCCGTCTCCCCCGGCGTGTAGAACTGCCGGTTCACCATCACCGTCACCGGCCGCCCCGCGCTCGCCTCCAGGTACCCGTTCGCGTCCGTGGAGAACTTCACGATTTTCATCGCTCGCTACTGCAATTACAGCTCCAGATTACGAGATATATGGAAGGAGCATTAAAGAATTGAGGAACCATAACAAACTTCGAGTATTAATTCCGGTTCCGGTTTAATTGTCAAAAGATGAGCAGGACATTAATAATTAGGCCCCGCCCGCACTGTCTGCCGCATTTCCCCGCGAGATAATTTTTTTCATCGGCAGAGTGGATGCTCTGAAAAGATTCAATGTGTTACAGAATTGCGAAAAAAAATCCGCGCGGTTCAAATTCGCAGTATCACGATTATCATAGATTTATTGTGAAGTGTGCGACCGTTAAATTCGAGAATCGAAAGCACTTAAAGCTACGACTTAAAGTAATAATTGGTTAATCTTCGTAGCGTAGAGCTACAAGCACTGCGTTCATATTATTGTGATGTTGGCACTCAATATGTTTAAAAATTTTTGTGGCTGTAAGTCGGTGGACACCCCACAGACCACGCAATCCACATAACAAATGGAGCGGTTAAAATTCGGTAAGAGAAAATCGATACCCAAACCGGCTTAGCCGGTTATGAAATTAATACACTCCCGACTTTCCGACTCCCAAAGTACTGCTACTTAATTCGTCTATAAGAATATTTTTTACGCTATATAAATGCGAAAGTGCGAAGAAAAAAACGTGTAAATAACCACTTTACCGATCTCAATGAAATATTGGCATGGAGATAGAGAATTCGAGTCAGGAAGAGGACAGTTTCCGAGCGATAAATAAAGGGCGCAACAGAAGTTACAAGCAACATCTAGTATTTTATATGACAACGCTAGAAAGGCCAACTCATTCCTAATCCATGGTCAGGTACAACGGGAAGTACTTAGCAGTAAGATAATACCTACGGCACGGCTCATTAGCGAGGTGCGCGAACTTGCAGCCGGGATGAGCATTAGCAGCCCCACAAGTGGACTCGCGCCCTCGAGGCTCGAAGGGTTACAGGGGACGAGGGCGCAAGAATTACGATTTACGACTTAGCCCCACAAAAAAACTGCGAATTCGCATCGCATCGCAAAATTCATAATAAAAATGACATTACGATGCGATGCAAATTCGCAGTTTAGTGTGGGAGCCATTAGCGCTCGCTAAAATATGTCATGTGGGGCAGAAACACGGCTAGTTTAGAATATAGCGCACATAAACATACTTTGATAGAAACATGAGGCAACCAATCTGGGGTGAACAATTTTTCGTTTTCCTCTATATTATGGTATGTAATAAGTATTAAAGTTTAGGTACCTACTACTTACTATGTAATATGTACAAGTAGCTGAAACTTATTTAAAATATTACCTAAGTTATCTATATATATAAAAATGGATTTTCAAATGTGTTAGTCGCGATAAGACTCGAAAACGGCTGAACAGATTGGGCTGATTTTAGTCTTGTGAAATATTCGTAGAAGTCCAGGGAAGGTTTTAAAGTGACACGAAGTTCACCGGGACAGCTAGTAACTTATAAGTATCGGTACTATGATTGTGTTAGTGGGATAAGGATTTAGGATTTTTCAAAACGGAATCTCAAGTGTTGAATAAAACGTTTAAGTTTAATAAATATTACCAAAAACTGCGTATTTGTAGGTAGCCTTGACTGTTGACATTGTATTTCATTACGTTGTCTAGATCTAGAATGTAGATGCACTGTGAGCTGAGTCTGGCGCCGATGTAGTGCGCCGGCCAATACTGCACGAATGTCCACTGACCCGTCTTAATCGAATTGACACACATTGTACATAGTTACATACCTCCAACATCACTACCTGCCCTTCACAAACTCATCCCTTGTCGCGATCACCGGTGTTCTTATGGGGCTTGATAGGTTAATCATCATTAAAATATGTCTCTGAGTGCAGGGGTTATGTCAAAGTCTTCGTTATAATTATTGCAGTAATTAAAAATAAGTTATATTATATTCGTCTCTGAGCGCGGCCGTTAATATTTAATTTCAGGTGCTGTATCTATCTGTGATCTGCCGTGGTGATCTGTCATTAAGTGACATTTCCAATGCTGTATCTATCTGTGATCTGCCGTGGTGATCTGTCATTAGGTGACATTTCCAATGCTGTATCTATCTGTGATCTGCCGTGGTGATCTGTCATTAAGTGACATTTCCAATGCTGTATCTGTATGTGATCTGCCGTGGTGATCTATCATTAAGTGACATTTCTAATGCTGTATCTATCTGTGATCTGCCGTGGTGATCTGTCATTAAGTGACATTTCCAATGCTGTATCTATCTATGATCTGCCGTGGTGATCTGTCATTAAGTGACATTTCCAAGAGCAAAGTCTTTGCCTTGGACTTGCCGCATTCCTATTCAAAATGTTTTAATATTATGCTCTATCAATACACTTTGTAATAAAACTAAAAAACATTAACATAGTTAATGGAATCAGGCGTTACTTTGCGGAAATCCATAGCTTAAAATTTAGTTTGTTATTATTTTTAGCAATATTCCACGAAATAAACTTCCACCTTTAAGTAAATGAGTGAGTGCACGCATAGGCATGCGTACAGCACCTCCCTCCTCCCACACTGCCTATGCGTACACTCGCATGCAAGAACTTGCAAACACCACCACCACACAAGCAATAATGTTGGCAAATCCGTGCAAGGCCCCTCACCACCATGCAGGTTGAAAACCTCGACGCGCGTTTCGCTCCAACACCGGAGCATCCTCAGGATGTGGACTCTACGAACTCTTGACGGACGTTGTTCGTAATAGGAGCGAAGAAATATAGGAGTGGAATAAACGGGAGAAATTATTTGAAAGGGCTTATCTCAGGAACTACTAGAGCATTTTTTCTGTTATTTGGGTCAGATTCAAGAAGTAGACCACGTGAAGGATCATAGGCTTTTTTTGTAGACTAATTTGTCCGTGAAATAATTTACGCGGGCGAAGCCGCGCGGAACGTCTAGTAAATAATAATATTGCATAGTACCTGCATGGTGATTCGTGGGTATCGCAGACACAATAGATTTTCAATTGTTATGCGGCAGCCGGCTGCCGCTTGGGGATTGATGGGTTAAACATATTGTAAAACATGTTCATGGACAGTATGCATTGTATCAAAGCGCACGGAGTGCGCGGCCAAGTTCCAGCAGGCCGCGCGCATGCCGTGCACTATTTAAGCTCCGTTTAGACCAAACGAGCGAATGCTCATTCTAGTAAAGCTCTTTTGATGTAAACTAACAACGAGCATTCTTTCGTTGTTCTAGTGTGTTCGCCACGTGTTCGGCGGTAAATGCTCTAAAGCTCCGTTTAGACCAAACGAGCGAATGCTCATTCTAGGAAAGCTCTTTTGATGTAAACTAACAACGAGCATTCTTTCGTTGTTCTAGTGTGTTCGCCACGAGTTCGGCGGTAAATAGGTAGAATGCTCTAAGAATCTCGCTCGTTTGGTGTAAACGACGCAAGAGCGCTCGAGCAATTGCCTAGAGCGTTCTTTCGTGTTCGGACGTGCTCGCTCTTCGAGGCGGTCTCTTCAAAGGGATTCTAGTGTTCTTAATATTTTTACTTTTTGGCGGCTGGTTTTAGGTAGTTTATCAAAGGTTATTTCGTAAATATGGATTGGAGTAATGAAAAATGTTTACAAATGATAGAATTATACCATAACAAAAGATGTTTATGGGATCCAACCTTTGATGACTATAAAAATAAATTAACTACTTATCGTTGACGAATGAGCAATGAGCATTCGCTCGTTTGGTCTAAACGGAGCTATATGATTCTCATCTATAGAGCAAAAATTCTTATTCTTGATGTTCTTGTTGATTCGATTGGTGTAAACGATCTAAAGTATGTTGTAACGAATTATAGTTTACACTAAACGAATACGAAATAATGTTCTTGTGCTGTTCTTGCTCTATGTTCTTTTGGTGTAAACCCACCTTAAGAAGAAAATAGAATGCTCTAAGAATCTCGCTCGTTTGGTGTAAACGACGCAAGAGCGCTCGAGCAATTGCCTAGAGCGTTCTTTCGTGTTCGGACGTGCTCGCTCTTCGAGGCGGTCTCTTCAAAGGGAATTCTAGTGTTCTTGATATTTTTACTTTTTGGCGGCTGGTTTTAGGTAGTTTATCAAAGGTTATTTCGAAAATATGGATTGGAGTAATGAAAAATGTTTACAAATGATAGAATTATACCATAATAAAAGATGTTTATGGGATCCAACCTTTGATGACTATAAAAATAAATTAACTACTTATCGTTGACGAATGAGCAATGAGCATTCGCTCGTTTGGTCTAAACGGAGCTATATGATTCTCATCTATAGAGCAAAAATTCTTATTCTTGATGTTCTTGTTGATTCGATTGGTGTAAACGATCTAAAGTATGTTCTAACGAATTATAGTTTACACTAAACGAATACGAAAGAATGTTCTTGTGCTGTTCTTGCTCTATGTTCTTTTGGTGTAAACCCACCTTTACACGAAACGTTTCGACGCACTTTTGAACCCCCCGTTGGTCAGTGCCTATTGCGAGTGCAACCTGATAAAATTATACCTACGTAATTATATACTAGTACTTAAGCAGTATACCAAATTTCATAGATATAGCTTCGGTAGATCCTGAAATATCTCCCTGTGAAAATAGCTAATTTTGGCACTCACTCACTCACTCATTCACTCACTCACTCACTCACTGACCTCTACCTCTAGGCCACTTCCAATTGTCCTAGCGTTATGAAATTTGGCACACAGGTCGTGTGTTGTATGTAGATTAACAAAAAATTGAGAATTTAAGAAATCGGTCAAGCGTGAGTCGGTTCACCTACAAACCTTAGAGGCCACTTCCGATTGCCCTAGCGTTATGAAATTTGGCACGCAGGTCGTGTGTTTATAAGTAGATTAACAAAAAATTGAGAAATTTAAGAAATCGGTCAAGCGTGAGTCGGTTCACCTACTAACCTTAGAGGCCACTTCCGATTGTCCTAGCGTTATGAAATTTGGCACGCAGGTCGTGTGTTATAAGTAGATAAAAAGAATTTGAGAAATTTGAGAAATCGGTCAAGCGTGAGTCGGTTCATCTACGAACTTGAGATACCACTTCCAATTTTCCTAAAGTACGCGTAATGAAATTTGACATTCAGGTCGTGTGTTATAATATGTAGATTAATAAAAAAATTAAAAAGAAATCGGTCAAGCGTGAGTCGGCTCCTCTACGAACTATAAGTAAAAATTCTTATACGCCAGTGATACAATGAGATTGGTTTAAAATATTGTCATCATGTATAATACTTGTGAAGTGCATCTAAACTTGGCATTGGATTGGATTTCAACTCTTTTTTTAGACCAAAAATTTGCCGATAGGAACTTGGCCCCATTTTAACAGGTATGTTTTTGGTGGGATAATATTTAAATTTTAATATAAGTAAATAAAAGTACTACTTTAAGTACCTATTATAAAGAAACTTAGTGCAAACGTGTTATAAAATTTCCCACAGATAAAGTTAATGTTGAGGAAAAAGAAAGAAAAACCTAGGTGCTTTAAAAAAAAAAAACTACACACACTGTATAGCTCATATATAGCTTCACTCACACTAAAATTGAAATTCCAGAATCCAGATGAATATCGACCACATTGCATCAGTGCGACTTCTAGTAATATTTCAAAAGGCAGGATTATGTTAGTTTGGTCAATTCAAACTTTTAAATAATAATAAATGGCCCGAATTAAATTACTCCTTGAAAAACTTTTGAAAAGTTTGAATTTGTCGCAGCAAGTATATTGTATTTTTAAATTTTAGGGTTCCTTATTCTATCCTTCCTTATTTTTGTCACATGTCAAGGCATTAGGCCGGTGTGCACTGCAGTAGTTTTACTCACGTTTACTCCAGGCTACCACATGAACACTACACAGTATTAGTACATATCCCACGTCCTAGGTCACGCGTAGCTCTCGAGCTGGCCGGTGGAGCGAGCGGCGGCGCGCGGCGGGAGACTGTCCGCGGTCCGCGCGGACACTCGCGTCCGAAATCGCCACACGTGACACGATACGTGATATGCAGTGACCTATAAGCGACTTAGACAACTGGTTTCATATTTTATTTTCGGTCAAAATTAGCATACTGTTAATGGTGCATTAAGATTGAATAGGAAACGATTTATATCATTTATTCTTTTTTAGGTGAACATAACAATTAACATTGAACTTGACTACTCAACAAGTTAGGCACAACAAGCAGCCGTACCTATACACTCTACAGCTTAATATTATATTTTAGGCTCAAAACGACTCCCATATACACAAGGAACCCGTCGTTGACGATAGGGTCAGTCAGAACTCAGGCACAAGAGAGAATTCATAGGTAGTGAGTTAGTGACTTGTGACTTGTGTTGTGAGTGACAAGTCGAGCGAGTGCCAGCCTATTGAGAGTTGAGACTAGTCCGGTGACCGGCTACTTAGCACGTGTTCACTTCGATTTTTTTAAAATGTATTGTTTAAAATTATCTGCAGCTGATATTATATTTTGTAAGTGTGACTGTAATATTATAAGATAGGTTGACTAATATACAGGTGTATCATTCTACGTATAGTACGCGATGGTGAGGTTAGGTTAGAAAGAAATAATCGGTCAAGTGCGAGTCGGACTCGCGCACGAAGGGTTCCGTACCGTTATATGTAGAGCGAAAGTAAGGAAAAAATTGTGTTTTTTGTATGGGATCCCCCCTTAAATATTTATTTTATTTTAATTTTATTATTTAATATTAAAGTACACATATAATTGAGGATTTTGTGAAAATTTCAAGTGTCTATATGTTGCCATTATGGATTACGAGCCAAAAAGACCAAAAAAAATAACGTTTGTTGTATGGGAGCCCCCCTTAAATATTAACTTTATTTTGTTTTGAGTATTTGTTGTTATAGCGGCACCAGAAATACATAATCTGTGAAAATTTCAGAAGTCTAGCTATAGCGGTTCTTGAGTTACAGCCTGGAGACAGACAGACAGACGGACAGACAGACGGACAGATAGACGGACAGACATCGAAGTCTCAGTAATAGGGTCCCGTTTTTACCCTTTGGGTACGAAACCCTAAAAAGAGTGAAATTATTATTTTTAATAAAAAATTAAAACCGAGTTCCAACTAAAAAGTATTAAATAATTTTTCCTATCTAATATTATTTTTATTTTATATGCGTTTTATGTTAACATTAAAATGGTGACTAATAAGTAATAACAAATTAAGAAAATCATAATAATTAAACAAATTGTGATAAGTTATTTTTGTTAACGGATTATTGTTTATTGATATGTCTACTTAGTACCCAATTTTTTTTATTCCTCAATATTAATATTTAATCACTTAAAATATATTTTTTTAGTTCACGTAGCAGATTGCGGCAAATCACGCGAAATCCGAATCACGCGGTTTTACCGTTACTTTCGCCGCTCAATTAAAGCTATAAGGATTATTGACAAGGTTACAGGATCTAGGATTTTTTTTAGGAAATTTCCTGTTCTTTAAGGATCTATTTTTAAATTTTGATTATCTCAAATAGTTTTCGAAATATTAAAAAAAACCAAACCCTTCTTTTTATGTTTACTTAATTGTTTATAACTTTTGCATTTTTTTTCAGCCCCTCTTGGAATTTTGATAGAATGTTCTAGATGATATTCCGAATCGAATGAGACCAAAATCATAATTTTCGGTGCATGAGATCAGGTTTTGACGAAAATGGCACTTGTTATCTAGAGTACGTATCTGGCACCGACTTCACAATGATGAAGATTGAGCACAGAAATAGTTGAGTTTTAGCCGAATTCGGAAAAAGGCACTATTAGACTATTATGTATTCTGTGCTATTAGATAGGAAAAATTATATAATACTTTTTAGTTCATATTTTAAGGATGTTATTATTGTTTTTACCTTGGAAGTCGGTTTTAATTTTTTGTTAAAAGTAATAATTTGAAAATTAGTATGTAATTGTTTTTTGTGTGAATTTTAAGAATGGAAGATTTCTGCTCGTCACTCGTGAGTCGTGTGCTAATATATTATTTGTGAGAAGATTGAGATTGTGAATATATTGAATATTGTAGACAATAATTTATTCAATACGTCCTACAAATAATTTACATAAGTACACGCGTGCGGTGTGAATCTTATTATCTGATCTAAAACTACTTCTCAAACTTAATGATAATTAATAACTTTTGCTGATTAAAATGGTTTTATTACTCATTTCGCCAACAATAAATGGCGCGATGTAAATCTTCAAAATCAGCAAAACATTACTACCTATTTACTTGTACTTTGTACCTACCCTTGGTTTTTCAAATAAGATTACTTATTAAATAGGTCGCTATAATATTATTGTGAAATGTGAGCTGTGTGCGCGAGTGTCCGCCGAGCGCCGACACATGATATGCCGCCCGCAGCCTCTACTCACTCTCTTAAATCTACAAAATAATAATATTATGTATCCGAATAATTCAGAGTTAATAAAAAAAATTACTTAGTCTTGAGTTGAACTAGCTCAGATTACTAAGGTCCTAAAAGCGGCTAGAATCGAAAGCCTAGGCCACGTCCAGACCGTTGATGCAACTGCAGTATTTTTTATATTTTACAACCAGTGTACTTGGTATAATAAATCCCACCAAAAACATTTTTTGTAAAATGTTGCCTCGGTCCTCGACGACCACTGACCACGTAAGGTTTACCCTGTGAAAAAGATATGAGATCTCATGTAGAGCCAAGCTTCTGAATCTACACGGCCTAACTCTACTGACCCTAACTTAAACAAATTCTACATACCAGAGTAAATTTATGTATGACTTCGCCGTTTCGCTACCGTCGCGGAGGTGATGTGAATATAATACTTATAAAATATTTAGCTTCTGATCTGAAGTTAGTAACGAAACAGCCGAGCCATACAATAATATATTTACTGATATGAAGAATTTGTTTAAGTTAGGGTCAGTAGATTTAGGCCGTGTAGATTCAGAAGCTTTGCTCTACATGAGATCTCATATCTTTTTCACAGGGTAAACCTTATGTGGTCGTCGAGGCAACATTTTACAAGAAATGTTTTTGGTGGCATTTCAGTTCTTTTTGTAAGTTGGTTCTTGTAAGTACTTATTTAAAGGTTTTTTAGTTACTGTCTACAGTCCCGTGTAAACTCTTTATGTCCTAATTCATTAAATTGGTGAAAGTCTCATATTAAACCTCCACCCCGATTTTATGGGATGGGGGGCCGAAATTTATAAGTTTATCAATATTTTTGTTGGTTGTTTACTACAGAGCAAGGGTCATTTTTGTATGGAACCCGTACCCAAGCTGTAGCACATCCAGACTGCAGACATATATCAAACGAAAGGGCTTGAAAAGCTGAACATTTTATTGTATGACATAAAATCTCTAAACCATGGGAGAAATAACAAAAAATTAAAATCGACTTCCGAGGTAAAAACAATAATAACATCCTTATATTATAATATGAACTAAAAAGTATTAAATAATTATTCCTATCTAATAGTGCCTTTTTCCGAATTCGGCTAAAACTCAACTATTTCTGTACTCAATCTTCATCATTTTGAAGTCGTTACCAGATACAGCTGAATCTTCAGTTCTCTGACAGAATATTTGAAACTTTTGGAACTGGCACCGACTTCAAAATTATGAAGATTGAGTACAGAAATAGTTGAGTTTTAGCCGAATTCGGAAAAAGGCACTATTAGATAGGAATAATAATTATTTAATACTTTTTAGTTCATATTATTATATAAGGATGTTATTATTGTTTTTACCTCGGAAGTCGGTTTTAATTTTTTGTTAAAAATAATAATTTCACTCTTTTTAGTTACCTAGTAAACCCAAAGACTTCTATTTAATTGAGTAAACCATCGCGTACTATACGTAGAATAATACACCTGTAAGTATATTATTCTAAATATTATAATTACAGTCACACTTACAAAATATAATATCAGCTGCAGCCTGCAGATAATTTTAAACAATACATTTTATAAAAAAATTGAAGTGAACACGTGTGACGTGCTAAGTAGCCGGTCACCGGGCTAGTTTCAATAGGCTGGCACTCGCTCGACTTGTCGCACACGCAGCGCACATAGTACCCGGCTCGCGCCGCCGCGCCGCTCGCTTGACAGCCCTGGCAGATTGAAACGAGACGGCAGATAGTTATTGTACTATGAACGCTAAACGCAATGCAAAAGGTTGAAATTAGGTTGTTTTCCAGAATATCTCGGCGAAGTGAGACAGACCTGATGTTACATTATCCAAGCAACTTACTTCTCAGAAGTAATGTCAAATGTGTACCTTATGCTCTGGAGATAAGGTTGAATTTGGTGACATTGGTGACTCTGACGTGGTAATGATGATGACGATGATGATGATGATGATGATGAATGTAATTTGCATAGTAGCATATGCTTTCAGTTCTTAAAACAGCTAAACTACAAAAAAAAATTCTTAGGATGCTTCTCATAAAACCAAAATCACCATATGTTTCCATATAAATTTCGAGGAATTCCCTCGATTACTCATGGATCCCATCATCAGGTCACCACTTTTGTGAACATGGTACCAAATTGGAGTGAAACCTAATACAACAAAATAAAAATTTCGAAAATCGGTTCACAAACGGCGGAGTAATCGTTGAACATACAAAAATAAAAAAATATATCCACAGCCGAACATATAACCTCCTCGTTTTTTGGAAGTCGGTTAAAAAGTTAACGAGGACGTAGAACGGAAGAAAAAATCACAAAAAACACCCTGTATTATTATCAATTTATAGTGTTGCTGGTAAGGAATCATTTCTGGAAAGTAATCGTATATGGCAAACTTGAGGAAAGTGTTGTATTTTAGTACCTATATTGTTTCATATTTTTAAGAAATGTATGAGAAAACAATAAAACCTTGAAAATCAGCATATTATGATTTGATTTGTAACACCTAAAGTTAACACCTTTTATCTCCATGCTCGTGTCTGCTGGTGGTGCGCGGCGCTGGTATCATATTTTGTTAAAACAAGGTAGCTCCAGTACCTAACTACATTATGCCTTCGTGGAGCCCGAGGGCTTTACTGAGCACACTTTGAGAATGACTGTTTCATATTTAGACCATACTGTATAGTCTGATAAAAAAGTGAAGAAATTAAAAAGTGGCAACATCATAGTGTCATCCCTTTTTCTGATTTTAAAGGGATGACACTACGATGTTGCCACTTTTTAATGACAAGTTTTTGACAGGGAGTCAATGACCGCTACCGCCATGTTTCGCCGAGTACAGTAAAATTTTTGTTGCGGCCCGCGACACATGTTTGTGGCCCACATGAAAAAAAGGTTGGGGACCACTGCCGGTTAGAGGTTCCCTCTAACGCTAACCTCTTCCTTGTAGATTAGGTCAAGTCATCGTTTAGTGTGATTGAAACGAGAGGAGACGCGACGCGGCAAAGCTATAGTTGGTTATGTTACATACTTGATACTACATAAGTTATAACTGTAAAATAATTTTATGTGTCAGTGATCGACACGAGACGAGTGACGACACCGCGAATTACCTACTTTTAGGCATCTCCAAGTCCCGCCTCGTTTCGTCTCTCGTCTCTCGTCGTGTCAGACGACTGACCATAAAGTTAGCGATGCAACAATAAAATCCAAGCTGGGATCCGAATGGCCCGAACTTTTTTTCGTGTAAGTACCTTATATAGATAAACTTTAGGGAGTGCCTCCGCTGCCGGCGCCGGTTGCCGAAATGGCTGCCGGCGCCGGTTGCTGAAAAGGCTGCCGGCGCCGTTTTCCGAACTCCGAAGTTTGCCGAAGTCACGCGATGTTTGCCGAATAGGCTGCCGGCGCCTATTCGGCAAACATCGCTTGTCAAATGACAGAATAATGATCAAAAACATTAGTCTTGAGCTAAAGGGCTATGAAAAGTACAAATTAATAAGGTCATAAATAGTCATATTGTAAGGATGCATATTTGAATCCTTCAATCGGGGAATCTTGGAAATGCTATTGCATTGTTGTCGCGATCACCGGTGCTCGTATGGGGCTTCTGAATCTTGATGGGTGGTGATGATGATGCTGATAAAATATTATGTGATCTGCATAGTAGCAGTTTCAGCAGTTGTATAAAGAAGCAATATTACAATATATTTGCTTCTTTATACAACTGCTGAAACTGAGCTGAAACTCTCTAACACAGTATTTCCCAAAGTGTGGGTCGCGACCCACTGGTGGGTCGCGAGTAGATTTTGGATGGGCCCTGAAACTATAGAACGATTGTCGTACTCGTTCGATTGTCATATTTTTACTCGTCGTGGGTGCGTGCGGGACAAGGGCGGGGCAAATTAGAACGCAAACGTAATTGTAAGTAAGGCTGACGATGATGATATGGTGGTGAACTATGATAAAAATTAACAGGTAATTGCTGCGGCAGCAACATATCATTGCTTTTTTGTCTTCGTGACACAAGGTGGGCCGCGAACTTTAAACTTTCTTGTAGATGGGTCGTGGTCCCGAGAAGTTTGGGAAACACTGCTCTAACATGTATAAGGAATCTGAAGTTCTGTTCAATACCTTCGGAAGTATACCACGGGGTTTATGACTGTAGCTGTGGTGCAAAATCTTACTTTTTGGTAGCTGAAAAAAGGTAGCTAAGGTAAAGCTAAGCTAAGAAAATGCATCACAAAAAACTAAAATATCCTCAGCCGAACAAATAGGTACCTAACCTTCACCTTTTGAAGTCGGTAAAGTCGAATATATTTGAGATTATAATTATTTCTTTTTAAAATTTGTGTATCGGCACTGGAACCTAGCGCTTTACGCATTATCACCGGCTCCCATTTTGAGTGCCAGCGCCGGCAGCCGTTGTTTTATGTCTCGGCTGCCGGCACTACTTACCGCCGGTTCCCATTACTGATATTTTTTTAGCCGGCGCCGGCAGCGGAGGCACTCCCTAAACTTTAACCCTTGTATTAAGTATTTACTTAGTTATAACTTATATTACAATATCTATCTCATAACCTATACCTATCTAATAAAATATGCTTCCTCAGTCCTCTACGGCAGCACTTTGGAATTACATATTGTGCAACCTGGGTGTTTTTAGGGTTCCGTACTCAAAGGGTAAAAACGGGACCCTATTACTGGGACTTCGATGTCTGTCCGTCTGTCTGTCTGTCTGTCCGTCTGTCTGTCTGTCTGTCCGTCTGTCTCCAGGCTGTAACTCAAGAACGGTAATAGCTAGAGAGTTGAAATTTTCACAGATTATGTATTTCTGTTGCTGCTATAACAACAAATACTAAAAACAAAATAAATTAAATATTTAAGGGGGGCTCCCATACAACAAACGTGATTTTTCAAACATTTTTTTGCTCGGTATCAATGATGACAACAGGTAGGTACTTGAAATTTTCACAAAGGCCTTAATTATATGTGTTCTTTAATAATTAGTAATAATATTTAAATAAAATAAAAATTTAAGGGGGGCTCCCATACAAAAAACACATTTTTTTCCTATTTTTGCTCTATAACGGCACGGAACCCTTCGTGCGCGAGTCCGACTCGCACTTGGCCGATTATTTGTTTCTATGAGCTGTGGCCGCTTACTATCAGTGGTCCATTGTTAATTTTCAGCTTTTCTATTTTTAATACCATACATTATACTTACAATTTGCAAAACATTTGCTAAGTAATAAAAAATCTATCCAGTATCCATATTCCATAGATGATTGATTATGATCGGTGATCCTTCGAGATTCGAGCCCCAAGCGGTCGCAACTCGCATGCGACTGCGATAATAGAAAGGCTATTATTAAATTCAAATGTAAGTATGGAAAATTTGGCAAAATTAAAGTACAAATTTTATCTATCAGGATATGTAGGTTATAAAGTTAAATTTTATGTACCCCCCCCCCCCCCTCCAGGGTGTGCGTCACCCCCCCCCCCCCTCGCGCCCTCGTATATGTCCCGTTTTATAAAGAAAATATGTATGTATTAAACTATTCTTCACTTTTGTCATACACATCTTTGCGGTAAATTGTGAAATTATTGAAAAAACTAAACGATTAGCAAAAAAATTAATAAATTATTATTAATTTTAGATTGGGGGTTTAGATAAAATTTAACTTTACTCTACAACCGACATAATATCCTGATAGATAAAAGTTGTAAGTACTTTGCCAAATTTTCAGCTAATTTTCTTGAACTAGTGTCTCGTTTTTCCACCATCGAGGGATTAAAGTGGCTCCCTCTCTTGGTAGATTTATTTATTAATTTATAAAGTGGAAATAACAAAGAATTTTATTGATAAACAAAAATAAATAAAACGTCTAAGTAGGTAGGTAGCAATAATTAAAACTTTATTCATAGAAAAATTTCGTAATGCGCATGCGTAGTTTTCGCGATCGAAGCAAGAAATTACCCAAACGAGCTGTGCAGAGGGCGCTGTCGCGGAAATTTTTTCTCTGTCTTCTGTCATGCATGGCATAACCTCCGACCTCTCCTTCGCTCCTTTTGTGTCAATTTTTGAAACGTCCACTACGTTCCTTGTGGAAATCGTCTAAAATAATCACATTAGGGAATGGTCGGTAAAGTTTTTCATCCGAGAAACCGTGAAATTAAATATCTAAACGTTGCTACGTTTTTTCGTGCCAAGTGCAACTAAACTATCAAGATTCCGCCGATAATTCAAAGCCTACCCAGTGGGTGGCTTCATTTGGTAAGTCATCATCCTATTTCTGTCCTTGACGATTTTTCTGCTTTCAATTATGCATACGCTCGAGCCCCCCGCGTGTATCATTATCACGACGAGCAGAATGCCACATAATACAACGTTGCTAAATACAATCTACTATCTATCACTCATTAAACTGGAGCTGTCATCGGCTACATCATCGTCCCTCCTCGGCTCCGGAGGATGCGA
This sequence comes from Polyommatus iphigenia, assembly GCA_963422495.1. Lineage (NCBI taxonomy): Eukaryota > Metazoa > Arthropoda > Insecta > Lepidoptera > Lycaenidae > Polyommatus > Polyommatus iphigenia. The sequence goes on along the minus strand of OY730190.1, from coordinate 17,789,009 downwards.
ATATTGTTTGAGTAGTTCGTAGATGAGGCAGTTGCGTGGCGATGAACGCAAATATATCTTTACTCTTAGTGCTGCGACGAAATTGACGTCATGCTACCTTGTTCCTGTACAAGAAATATTCTAGAACAACTCGTTTCCAAAACATACGGCTCTCACATGACATCAAGGTGGAAGTAATACAATAAAACGTTGTTATTGTATTACATAATTTTAGGATTTCATTTATCAGTGTGTACGTCTATATAATTATACATATTCAGTCTGTCTCAACATTACTGAAAATTGGGATCTTGCATTCTTGGCAAGACTGAGACTATTGATTATTATTATTTAACAATAATAATTATTGTGGACAAACATTTGGAAATTACCATTTATGGTTTAATGCTAAAATGTAGGTTAAGATTTAAGGGATTACAGATTTTCTTCAGTTTGGAGTTCAACACACATGAGCAGCAATCTGCTACAACTGTAACATCAATATGTTACAATTATTTTTGACCTTCAAGTAATATTTACTTTAATAAGCCGCAGAAATGTTCCAACTCATTTTATTATTCTGTAATAAATTAAGAATGAAATCAAACAAGTGTATGACAAATACCTATGTTGAACGAGAAAAGCGTGTATGCTCGATAATTTGAATACTTTAAACTATAAATGTCCGTAAACTGCATGTGTTGTTTATATTTGTCTCATATGCAAACACGCTTTTTCGTTTCATTATAGGTCTGAAGTAAAATAATCATGGACGGCAGAAGAGACTCATTTTTCCAAAAGAAAAAACAGAAGAATTTAAATGGAAAATCAGCTGATGATAGCAACATTAGCAAAAAGAAACAGAGAGAAAAAGATTTTGACAAAAATCGTGACATCAAAGAAAAGAATGAGAACGACAAGAAACCCTTCGACAAGAAAACATACAGACTCAAGAAGTATAGCAAGAAATATAAGCTGGAACAGTGGGAGGAACAGCGTAAGAAGAGATTACTTCACGAGTATCAGAAGACTTTGAAAAATGATCCCATGGCGGGGAAGTATAATCCAAAACCCTTCGATGACGAGGTCGATGCGACCACCCAGCCGGGACAGTTCGTTAGACACCCAGATTTAATCGCCCAGAATGATCGACAGATCAAAAAGAAAGATCCTTTCTCAAAGGCAAAGGAAAAATTTAGCCAAGTTAAACAACAGAAGCAGGAGAAGAAGGAGCAGATGGAGCGAGCCAAAGCGGAGAGACAGCAGAAGTTGCAGGAGTATAAGAAGAAGAAACATGACAGATTTAAGAAGCTGAGCAAGAAGAACAAGAAGGGGCAGCCCGTCATGACGGGCAGGTTGGAGCTGCTGCTCGACAAAATACAAAAAGGCTGACATTTTTGTGATGAAAATGAAATGTAATCTTTACTGCAAATAAAGTACTTAAATACTTTTGTAATTTGACTAAATCATAATGATTTATTTAAACATTATCACTTTGAAGAGCAGACTTTGAAACTTTGTAAAAACAATAGGATATATTAATAATTATTAACCAATATAAGTAAACTATAGAATATCAGCCATTATTTGTCTTCCTTTCGCTTTGAACAAAGAATAAGTTTGCATAATTATGCAAAAATTTCAATTCAAAATAAATATAATTGAAATTTTATGCAAAAATATCAATTATGCAAAAGCAGATTACACACTAATTAGAAAAGAAATTGAGTCGGTTGATTGGGTAACACTTTTTCAACACAAAACATCTGAGGATGCAGTTTCTTTACTGTATGATAATCTATACTCTATTATTAAGAGAAATATTTCTTCTAAAATAATTAAGAATTCTTCCTTTCCTGTATGGTTCACACCAGCACTCATACATGTTTTCAAGAATAAATCAAAGAACTGGATCAAATGGAAAACATATAAAAACATATCAGACTATAGAATATTTTCCATGTATAGGGAAATATTTAAATACTTATCCCATAAAGCTTATAAAGAATATATAAATAAAGTCGAAGCTAATATTCGCAGTAATATAAACTTTTTCTGGAAATATATAAATAACCTAAAACGTAATGCAGATATACCGAATACCATGACCTTTAAGGATGTAACAACTAGTGACCCAAACCAAGTATGCAACTTATTTTCAGACTTTTTTCTATCAGTTTTTGAACCTAGCGATGTTACTGAAGATTTAGATGATAGTTGCAACAATGATTATAATAACGATTCTGATACTATAATCTGCAATATTAAGTTAACACAGGCAGAAATACTTAAGGAATTAAGCTCTCTGGATCCTTATAAGGTGCTGGTGTTGATGGCATCCCTCCATTGTCTTTTAAGGAAACTGCATCAGCTATATTTCTACCCCTTCATATTATATTTAATGTATGCCTACAGGAAGGCATATTTCCCACTATATGGAAAACTGCTAGAATTGTCCCAGTCTTTAAGGGCGGTAATAGGAATAACATAGAAAATTATAGACCTATTTCAATTTTGCCAACTCTGTCAAAGCTTTTCGAAAGACTAGTTCATAATATTTATCCGCTACTACATAGAATCATAATGCAAGAGCAGCACGGTTTTGTATTACGGCGTTCCACAACCACAAATTTATTGGTATATGTATCAGATTTATTTGAAGCTCTGGATCACAATATACAAATAGACAGTGTTTATACAGACTTTCGAAAAGCCTTTGACAGAGTTGATCATAAAATACTATTAGAAAAATTATCCTTTAATGGCATTCGTGGTAATTTATGGCGCTGGTTTAAATCTTACATAACTAACCGCACTCAAAAAATAATAATTAATGGATTTGAATCTGATTATGTATCTATTACATCTGGAGTACCCCAGGGATCTATTTTAGGCCCGTTATTGTTTGTCCTTTTTATTAATGATGCACGTCTCTGTTTTAGGTTTTGTAAATTTCTACTCTATGCTGATGACCTCAAAATATATATGCGTATACAAAATATCGACGATCATACAAGATTCCAAGATGACCTAAATAGATTTTCTGAATATTGCAATAAAAATAAATTATCACTTAGCATTATCAAATGCAAATCCATAACCTTTACGAGAAAACGTAATATAAGCAAATTCATTCATACGTTATGCAATCAAAATTTAGAACGTGTAGATTCCATTAGGAACCTGGGAGTAATTTTAGAGAGTAAATTGCATTTAGATCTGCATATTGATGACATTATAAGCAAGTCATATAAAATGTATGGTTTCGTAATGAGATCATGCAAAGACTTTGTGCACTCCTCAACATACCTTTATATCTATAAGTCGCTCATTCGGTCACAACTTGAGTATGCTGTGGCAATTTGGAACCCGTATTATAAAAAATATAGTAACGCAATTGAAATGGTCCAAAAGAAATATCTGCGCTCAATGCAATATAGATGTTGTCGTTCCCGAAAACCTTATAATACTCTGTTAATGACATACAACCTTCTCCCACTAACATCTAGGCGAATCCAACTTGAGATGATACTTCTATTTGACCTTTGCCATAGTCGTTATGACTGCATTTCCCTAAATAATAAAATATGTTATAGGACACCTCTTACAACTCATTCTCGTAGGCCCCATCAAACATTCTTTACTGCAGTTTGTCGTACCAATATTGGTAAGCGTTCACCACTTTATAGACTTGCTGACACATTTAATAAAAGCTTTGTCTTTGTTGATGTTTTTGGCAATAAGATAGCAAAATATAAAAAAGAGATCTCTAAACTATTGCAAAATACAACCTAATCTCCATCTATTTTTTTTCCTGAATTTCGTTGGCAACACACTACACATAATATGTTATATATATATAAATATATATATATATATATATATATATATATATATATATATATATATATATATATATATATATATATATATATATATATATATATATATATATATATATATATATATATATATATATATATATATATATATATATATATATATATATATATATATATATATATATATATATATATATATATTTCTTCTTTTTTACTAGTCGTGTTCGTTTTGTTTTTCAATGTACGCGTGCAGCTCCCGCGCATAGTTCTATAGAAATTGACATCATAACGTACCGCTGCACATGTGCAAGAGAAGCGAAACGAATACGACTACCTACTACCTACTATTAGCTGTAATATTAGTTCTGTTTTACTTTAATATAACATACTAAGTAATAAGTATAATATGCTCCTCCTAGTACAGTTTAAGACACTATGTAGGTACTTATCGTTAAATTTTTTAAATCTACAAATCAGAAATCTGCATTATGATTTGTCTATGGATATTATCTTCTTAGTCGTTGTATATTTTGTCTACATCTGCTCCTTTACTGAGTGCATTGTTTTAATTATACTATTGTAGTAATTTGTAGTTAACGTTGTTGGTACCATAGTTAATAAGATTGATTTGTATGTACTCTTTTAAGGAATATGTACTTTGGTTACTGTTGGTTGACTCTAATAAATAAAATAAAAATAAAATAATGTGAATTGAAATATCTTAATTATACTAAGTGCAAGTAAATAGTGTAGCACTGTGTAATCAGACGGTGAAGATTTTGTGATAGTGCTGATCCCACTGTCAACACACAGACTGTTTGAACAGATGAGCGGCTCATGCCGTGTTCGCATGGATGAGACATGACTTTTGTACTTTAAACATCGACCATTAATTAGTATAATTTATTTTGTAGTCTAAATTAAATACCACACTTTCTTATATTAGGGAACTTTGTGTAAAACTTTAAAGTCCTGCATAGACCATTTCCAGACCTTAAATTCTTAGTAGCTTTTTAAGGCCCAAATTTGAAATTTAGAGGAGGTTCAAATTGAGATTCTTGAGATTTAATATTATATTATATTGCTTGAATTGTATATTGCTACAATCCTGGTCATTTATGTTACCAATCAAAACTGATTAAGAAAACGATATTTGACCTACTTTTAAATGAAGATGTTTAGTTGGTTTCCAATGTATTTAACTGAGAGGCTGAAAGTAGATTCTTTGTCAAATAAGTTGAAAGCATAACATAACATACACTAATTAATTATGTAATTGGAAACATGTTGAGCATGAAGCAGTGTCTTTAACTGATTAGTTTGAATCGGAGGAAACAAGCAGTAGTCAGTTCGCAGCAGCTGCACTCGGCTCGTGTTTAGCTTGTCTAGACTAGTATAAACATTATATCACTAGCGATTACTTGCATTGTGTACGGTAATATATGGTACCTAGTTTATAGCCCTATCAAAGCAGAAGACACGTGAATGCTGATAGTCCTCCAACATTGTCAAATATTAATGTATTTTATGTTGATATTACACCTATCAATAGCTGTCCAGTGTCCATTGTGCAGTCAAAGTCATCTTTTTTGTATGTATGGGAAGGTATGGGACATACTTTGACTGTTTTTTAACCGACTTCAAAAAAAGGAGGTTATCAACTCGACGAGTATGTATGTAATATTTCCAGAATGTAATATGTTAATTGTTAGTCTATTTCAGTGTCTGAACAAATGTGCCAAATTTCAAAAGTGTAATTATGTAAACTGTATATTTATTATAATGTATGTTTTGATGTTTGTGTTCGCATATCTCCGGAACTACATGTCCGATTCAAGTAATTCTTTTTTGTTGTGCTTGGTATTGTTCAACTTAGGGAACACTACAAGTTTCATCAAAATCGGTCCAGTAGTTTTTGAGATAAGGCAATTTTAATTCTCAGTTACATACAATTTTGAAGTCGGTTTTATCTTTTTAAAATACTATTTTTTTTAATTATCTTGTAACAATTCTATTTTCTTATCATATTATGTAACGTTTAATTCCTGGAAGCTACTATCTGGCGTTCTCAATTGTAGGGAGTAGGGGGACTCGTGACAGCGCAGGGGGGACGCGCGTGCGCACTATTTGTCCACCGCTAATGAGTCGATAGCGCCGATACACGAGACTTCCTTTATTGTGTCACTAATCACAAGACTGTTTGTACAAGGGAGTCGATGCTTCTCTTAAAAGTATCGGGTCCAAAGTACAAACGTGACCCCACATACCACCCACTACATTCAAATAATGAGTTAAATTGTCCCGCGACTCGGGAGTCGGGACTAGTTAAACCCAACCGGCGCGAGCCCCAACAATTACGTGCGATGTAGGTACTATGAGTCAATATTTAAATTTTATTAAGGGAAATCGCACACGTCACACTTTTTGTGTGATCGAGTCTGCGGCGCACAAATGTCGTTCGCGGATTTTTCACAGACTAACGCACACGACGCACATCTTCGATCATTCTGTCCGCTGAACTGTAGGGACGTAGACGCTATGGAAATCGTGCAAAGATCGCGAAGTATTATTTTGTACTTGAAGTACAGAAAAAGAAGAAAAAATAGAAAATTTTGGGTACATCCTATAATTTCGGACAGATTATTGAAGGGACAGTTTCATATTAAACATTCAATTCTGCATTATTCTGCCGTAGAGGACAGAGGTATCATAAATTACTGGTCTGTTTTGTGTTTCATGAGTTAGCATCGTTACATCGATATCTGGCGCCATGTTAATTATATAGATCGCGTACGTTACGTCACTACAAATGCAGATTGTAGACTAAAAGTATGCGCCGTCTGCGTTAGCGCGTGTTGAAGCAAACGTTCTATTTTTTTCGCACACTTTTTGTACGACGCAGCGCGAAGCGGCGCGATGCGGTCTGCCAGAATTATACGATTTTTTTGTGCGTCGGACTTATTGCGCGTCATGTGCGTTACTGCATATAATTGCATAGGTTCTATTTCCACAGAATAAAAAGTGCGTCACGGATAGTCTGTCGTCTGCGATCTCCCTTAGATTGCGGTGGATAGAGCTCGAAGTAGGATAATATGGGATTTACATCATCTCGTAAATAAAAATTTGCCTCCAAGCTTAGGAGATAACACGGCCAAAACGCCTCGCGCTAATTTTTATGTACGAGCAAACATGAATTAGCGGCGGCAGGCGGTTCGCGGCGGCGCAGGAGTGATCGTGATAACGGCGTCGTTCCGTGATAAGCGGGCACATATATACCGCGCGCGCCGCCGGTCCCGGCAGTCCGCAGCCGTCCGCCGCCGCGCACCACCACCGCCCGCCTCCCGCCTCGCCGCCCCGCCACCCCGCCCCCGAGCGCCCGCACCCCGCGTCGCCGACTACCCGCATAGTTAGCAGCAACCGGCCGGTTGTTGCTTAGGAGTACCTAAAAGCTTTGAGAATTACGTTCATAAAGGTGAGTCGAACTACACGAGAGCGGCTAAAGCTCGGTCGTTTCTGCGTTCACGCAGATTCGGTTACATAAATAGTGCCGGCGTTCGCGCGTCACCGCTGACGGCCCGCGCTAGCTGCGCGCTGCGCCGACCTTGGCCGCCAATTCTCATCTCGCGCAGATCCATCTAACGATAGCGTTATCGGTTATCACTTACCTCACATCGATGTAACACGCCATACACACGTATATTTTGTTACTATGTAATAATTATACTGTACATCCTACTTCCTAGATTCGATGGTTTCTCAACGTAGCGCGACAAAAATGATGCCGGCAGATAGAAGACGCCAATCTGATTAGCGGTTACAAAGTCCGAGCGTCTTTGGCGCCAAGGTCGAGTAAATTTCAGTAAACAAACGACTGTTTGCTTTAGTAATAAATGATTGCTAATGCCCGTGTTTTGAATTTTGACATTGTAAACTGTTTAAATATTGTATGCAGTAATGAGTCGCTCTCGCTGCGCGTAATTGCCTCCTCGGCGAACCCGCAATCACGGGGCTTGAAATATTTAGAAGTTGTCTTTGTTAGCTAATGGTATAAAGCAGCTGCATTATCCGTACAAAATTATTTGTACTCATATTATCTTGAGTTACACAATACATGGCAACAGTGAACCGGTAAAACAACAGGCGCGGGATCATTATTATCGATAGGGAAGGGCTATACTCCTTTTCACTTGGATCCTAATAAAAATATCATCGAGTCTCGACCACCGAATACCCACTAGGGTGGTCGGTGGTCTATAGACTACTAATGTTAGCTAAACTTCTGCGACCTCGTGAGAGTGCTGAGGGTGTGACATAATAATTATTGAAGACACGAGTTTAAGAACACGATAACTAACATTTTGTAACATACGGACATTAACTCATTTTTTTCCTAATAATTTGAACAAAACTTTGTAACTTATATCTACTTCATCACCTGGCTAAAGTATCTGGCTACACATAAAATGCACAATTTATTTCAAATAATTTTTCCGGCCCTAAAGCCTTTATTTATGCTAAAAACGGCATTTTTTTAACTGTTACTTATTGTGTTTTTCCACTCGTCTTCAATTATTCGGCCGCCGCTTATCGGCGCGAGGCGATGGCCAGCTGTCGGCAGCACACGTGATAGTATAGGAATCGGGCCGAACGCGCGTCCTAAACTTTATCGCGTGTGTCTAATAGAATGTCGTCGACATTGCAGGGAGCACCGGGTGAGTCCGGCGCGTCTGGCAGTGCCGGGCGCCGCGCCACGAGCCCCTCGGCCGCGCCCCGCGCCCGCCCGCGCCCCGCGCCGCGCTGCTGGCGCCGCGCGCTCAACGTCGACCCGCCCTGGCTGCGCGCCGCGCCGCCGCGCTGACACCCCCCCGCCCCCCGACCGCCGCCTAGCCCCGCCGCCCCGCCATGAGGATCGTCGAGGAGCAGCGCCGGCTGAGCGTCGTGGAGGGCCCGTGGGAGCCGAACGCCGCCGTGCGCGAGGCGGTGGCCGCCGGCGCCCAGGAGGACCCCTTCTACATCATGGACCTCGGCGAGGTCGTGGCGCGCTACCGCCGCTGGACCGACCTCATGCCGCGCATAGAGCCCTTCTACGGTGAGTTGCTTTTACTTTGCGAATCGTCTCGTACTGTCGTAAATACATATCGTGTAAGATGATAACGTTCGTCCGTATTAATTAGGGAGCTGGCGAGCAAAATGTCTACATGATCACTGATCAGCACACATGGCAGACGTTATATTAATAGTGATCATTATACTCTAAGAAACATCAAGAACCTCGTCTGCCACCATGGTGGCGCTGCGTTGTCAATTTACAGCGTTTCAAAAATGTTGAAAAAAAAGGTGGGTGATATTATATGCACATGTCTGCCTCTGGGGCTGATGATCATAGTCATCCTGTAAACACAAAAATTCGTAGAGGCAGACATCCAGGGCTCTGAGTTTTGTAGTTTTCAATTTTTTATGATTAAAAAAACTATATGAAGTGCACAATTGGCAGATTGAAATTGTTCGATTAATAACAATGAGAAGGACTACGGAAAAATAGTCTGCCAGCATGTTGCCTCTGCGTTCGCTATTGACAGCGTTTCAAAAATGTAAAAAATATAAAAGTGCTATATTATGCGCACATGTCTGCCTCTTGGATTGATGTTTGAATTTATCATGAAAACCAAGAAACTCGATGAGGCAGACGTTCAGGCCTCTGATATCTCAAAGGCAGGCCATTTGAATTGTGACTGACAAATTTGATTCCATAGATTTCAGCTTCAGAAGAAGTTGAATCGTTACCGCGACTTCAGCGAATAATATCAAACTAAATAATAACAGTAGACTATAAAGAATGACAATAATCCCATGCAATACCCGCTTCCCCTTGATTCCGTGAATTTCAAACAGTTATACACCTAAAAATCAGTAAGCAAAATGTCTGGCAAATGTTTTTTCATATCCACGGAGTCATAATGAATCGAATGGGCGCAATGAAAACCGTGTGCAAATTACTTAGTAGAGCTTTTTTTTTAAACATTTTTACAACTCCGCCCCATAATAATGCAGAGCCCTGAATGTCTGCCTCTTCGATTTTCTTCGTTTCCAAGCTGTTTGTGACCATGAACCCCAGAGGCATACATGTGCAAATGATTTAATATCCCCTTTTTTTTAAGCAACTTCAATCGGCTGTAACGCGAAAACGCAGCGACGTAGGACCTTAACCCATCAGTCGTGGCAAAACGAGACACAATAGCTTTTTCATTGTTATCGCGGCCGGATGTGGCCGCTTGGGGCTTCATGAATTAATTGACTGGACCAAATCAATTCGTAATGACGTAAACTGCAATCTACCTCGATGTGAAACTTGTGCAAATCATATACCTAAATGCTCACCAGCTCCCTAATTATATGTTGCAGCGGTGAAGTGCAACGATGATCCCGTGCTCGTGGCGGCGTTGGCCGCGCTCGGCGCCGGCTTCGACTGCGCCTCGCGCGCCGAGATACAGCTCGTCACCGACCTCGGCGTCGCCCCCGAGTGAGTGCCCGCGATTTGCCCGCTCTGTGCGTCGCTATACCGCTACGTCCGACCGAGCGGAGTTTAATCTGTGCTCTATTCCCAGGCGCATCATATTCGCCAACCCGGCCAAGATGGCGTCGCACATGCGGCACGCGGCTGCGGTCGGCGTGCGCGCCGTGACGTTCGACTCGGAGAGCGAGCTGCTGAAGATCAAGCAGTACATGCCGGCGGCGCGGCTCGTGCTGCGCATCCGCTGCGACGCCGCCGCCGCGCAGTGCCCGCTCGGCATCAAGTTCGGCTGCGACCCGGCGGAGGAGGCGCCGCGCCTGCTCAAGCTGGCCGCCGTGCTCGACCTGGACGTGGCCGGCGTGGCGTTCCACGTGGGCTCGGGCGCCGGCGAGACCGCGGCGTACGCGCGCGGCGTGCGGCTGGCGCGCGCGCTGTTCGAGCTGGGCGACACGCTGGGGCTGCGCCTGCGGCTGCTGGACGTGGGCGGCGGCTTCCCCGGCCACGCCTCCTCGTCCATCGCCGACGTGGCGGGCGTGCTGAACGCGGCACTCGAGCGGCACTTCCCCGGGCGCGACGTGCGCGTCATCGCCGAGCCGGGCCGCTACTTTGCCGCCGCCGCGTACACGCTGGCGGCCGCCGTGCACGCCACGCGCGAGGTGCGCGGGCCGGACGGCGAGCCGCACACCATGTACTTCATCAACGACGGCGTGTACGGCTCCTTCAACTGCGTGCTGTACGACCACGCGGCGGTGCGCTGTGAGCCGCTGACGGCCGGCGGGGAGGCGCGCGCCTGCTCCGTGTGGGGGCCGTCGTGCGACGGGCTGGACTGCGTGCTGCCGGCCGCCACGCTGCCGCCGCTGGCCGCCGGCGACTGGCTCGTGTTCCCGGACATGGGCGCATACACTATCCCCATCGCGTCGCCCTTCAACGGCTTCCCCGTGCCGACCGTGCGCCACTTCATCGACGCCGGGCTCTGGTCAGTTTCACCGCAAACATAATACACAATGCATAATTTCATTCCAAAAATCTTATATATAAAATTCTCGTGTCACAATGTTAGTCCACGAACTCCTCCGAAACGGCTTTACTGATTTTTACCAAATTTTATATGCAAATTCAGTAGGTCTGAGAATCGGCTACTGGGTACTTTATATTTATGTGCGACGGGATAGCGATAGACGTTGCTATGGTAACGTACTTATTTAGTCACTTCAAAAAAAATAATATGGGCGAAATAGGTACTTTATATTATGGCAAAGCAACGTTTGCCGGGACAGCTAGTATATATATAAAGAAATAAAAAAAATTGTATGACAGCAAGAAACCTCTAAGAAAAAGAGTAAACTGTTTAATATGCAACAAAAATAATGTGACGTTACAGGGAGGAGCTGCGCGAGCGCATGCCGCTGTCGGCGGCGCAGCTGGCGGTGGTGCGGCGCGCGCCCCCCGCGTCCCCCGCGCCGTCGCCCCCCGCGTCCCCGCCCCCCGCGCCGCCGTCGCCGCCGCCCGTGCGCCGCGTGTTCGTGGAGTGCGCGCTCAAGTGACCGCGCGCCGCCCGGGGCTGACCGCACACACCGCTTCTCGATACTGTTATGTCCAGCGATAGTTTTCAACGAGATTTTTTGTATCTCTGTTCCGTAACAGTTGGCCTCTATAAATTTTCGTCGCGGGTTTGCTGACAATAATTTTCTTAGTCGCTTCTCGTAGGAGCTTCACTTCGCAGTATTGTATTTCCGCACTTTGTTTAATCCACGAGGACTCATAATAATATGTAATCGTCTAAAGCTGTGACCTAGTAATGTTTGACTCAATTGCACAAAGTGTCTCGCCTCTGCTCGTTATTGACGTGATGATCGTGTGACCGTAGTGTTAGGTCTCGCCGGCGGCCGGCATCACCCCCTACACCTGGATCAGCCCCAGTAATAAAAAAAATATAAAAATCACATTTTATGCAATTTAATAAAATATGTATGTTTTTTTTTTTATTTTGAATTGACCTACGAATAATAAAACCAGGAAACGTAACTCCCATACTAATACAGTTTTAAATTTGGTTCCATTCGAACTGTCATGTAACGTGAGCCTTTGTACCGCTCAAGGTCACCTAAATATTGCAAATGTATGAAAAGTGAACCTAAGGTACACTTTTTTGACAAGTATTTTGGAGCATGTTTTTTTGACGGAGTTACTCTTCCTTAGTTTTTTTATTATTCGTAGGAATTGACTAACCGTTACTGCTTTGACGAATATATTTTGTTGCTTTTATTATGACATATTTGGTAACCATTTTTTCATATTTTTTATTATTTTACATTCCTATGTTATAATGTACTTTTATGTGATTGTATGTTGTTTTCACGTTTTTTTTGTTGTATTTTAAATTGATTGGTCAAAACTGTTTACATATTAATTATGAAGTACTTATTATATTGCTTAAAATGTACTTTACTGTATTTTATTTGAACCTGCACCCGACTCTTTACCGATTTATTGTTACTGTGACCACAAAAGAGTTTTCTTATTTAGTATGTTACGTTCTATTTATAAAATGTCTGCTTTAGAATCTCTGAGAGATAAATTTAAAGAAATTGTTATTCTAAGGGTCTATACAGACGGACCGCATTTCAACTGCAATCCAACCGCAAATTGCAGTTCAAGTGCAGTTTGAATGCAGTTGACACGACTGCACACTGCAAACCAAACAGGTTCACACGGTTGCACGCCAACTGCAACTGAACTGCAATCCGACTGCGCGTTTGGTTTGTAGTTCTATTGCAGTCGTGTCAACTGCATTCAAACTGCACTTGAACTGCAATTTGCGGTTGGATTGCAGTTGAAATGCGGTCCGTCTGTATAGACCCTAAGGGCCGCGCAACACCGGAATGGCAGCTGCGCGGCGCGGCGAGCACTTTCAGTGGCATACTACCGCCGGCGGCCACGGGCGGCAGCGATTTCTCAAGCGATACTATGTATTACAATAATGAAGATAAAGTTTAAAATCATATGACACTGAAAGTGCTCGCCGCGCTGATTACTGTAGGAACACTAGAAATAATCACAAGCTAGTTTTGCCGGTGATCAAACTCAGTAAAATATACGCCTTTACAATAAATTTAAAAAGTAGTCAAAGAACGTTTTAAATGTGCCAAAGTCTACTATAAGGTCAACGGCTAGGTACTTCTACATTATTTAATTCTAATTTTTGACTTGCAATAATTATGTATTACCTTTTTTAACATTGTATAAGATTAAGGCCGCGTTCCACTGACGCGGAGCGGAGCGGAGAGGAGCTTAGCGGTGCCCAAATTGACCAATCGTGCTATTCCAGCGGAATAGCACGATTGGTCGAATCGAACAGCGAAGCGGAGCGAAGATTTCGAGCATGGTGACTGGTCAATTCAGCACCGCTAAGCTCCTCTCCGCTCCGCTCCGCTTCAGTGGAAATCCGGCCTAAGTTAGATGAAATTGTAATTTTCATATTTTAAAAGATAATTTTTAACACTTTTTTCGTAAAAAGTAGGGCCCCGTGCGAGTTTCTTACGCCGGTTCTTCTCGCCGGGTTAGTTCCCGAACCCGTGGTAGGTCATCAGTCACCACGTAAACTTTCTGAAAAGATTTGATTAAAATTTACTCAGCAATAAAACAATTTTTTAAAGTAAATTCGTTAACAAACTCGGTTAATAAAACGCCATTGAGCCTGTCCATTTTAAGTGTGAGTCATATGTTATCTTATATCTTTAAAGGAGCAAATTCTTGTATATATATGTCGCATCCGGTCAAAAACGGAAACGGAACTTAAGTGCGCCATCTTTATGAAACTAGTGGCGCGCTTTGACAGAGTCGGGGCGTGTCGGAGTGGGAGAGTTGGAGAGGGAAATTTCCCCTCCTGTGCCAGTCGCCAGAAGATGCGATCAGTCTCGTCTGGGCTTCCAACTAGCCAACACGTTCCGGAACTGTCCCTAGTTTCGTTTACTTGTGCTGAGTGAAGTGATTAAAGTGTGTTAGGAAGTGATAATTATTGTGAAGCGTTTAGTAAAGTGTAAAAGTGTTCCTGAGAAGTTTAATTGTGAAAGTGTTTGGTGAATGAGTGTGATTCTGTGAATAATTGTAATAAAAACTATTTCTGATTATTATTTTGTTCTTGTTCTTTGCGTGATTCCCACACAAGGCCCACAAAATGTCTGATCGTAGTCCTATTTTACCGAGAGACTCGTTATCAGAAGTGGGATCTAATCGCGCAAATGAACAAAATAACGGCAACAACGGTGGAGACCAATGGCGTATTTTGCTAGAAATGCAAAATCAACAAATACAAGCGTTGATTCAAACTTTGAAGACTCCAGTGACCGATAATGCTGTGGTGTTGCCAGATTTTAATCCAGATGTACAGGAATCTGATGCTGCCTCTTGGTGTACTACTGCAGACCTATGCTTTGGTGAACACGTGATGGAAGGTAGTCAACTAGTTATGACACTTAGCAAATCGGTTAAGGGTTCTGCTTCCACGTGGTTGTCTCAGATAGCCTATCCTGGGATGACATGGGCACAATTTAAAGAGTTGTTTAAAGCCAGATTTTTGAGTACTGAAACGCCTGCGGCAACTCTCATCAAAATAAATTCCGAAAGACCAAAGGAAGATGAAAATTATGCTGCGTATTCAAGTCGGCTGGTTACTTCATTATTGAATCAGTGGAAAGATTTAAATTTAGAAGAAATTGCAGTATCTACGGTGCTTGCTCATTTAGCTCAAATGGATACTCGTCTGCAACGCCTGGCGTTTACAGCCCCAATTAAAACGCACCATCATCTACAGCAAGAACTGCAAGCGTTTTCTTATCTGAAACAAAAGATACCTGTGGATGATTCAAATGTAATTGGGAACAAAAACGACAAAGGATCTCGACATCAACAAACATAAGGTGCCATTCTTGTGGAAAATTGGGACACAAGCAATCGGACTGTCGTTCTAAAAAGACTGAAGCCAGAAAGCCGTCTGCGATGTCAGCTTCTACTCCCAATCAACGTCGCCAAATCAGCCCAGTCGTTTGCTACAAGTGTGGCACTGCTGGTCACGTCGCAAGTCGCTGTACTGACTCCACGCCTGGACCATCAACCCCTGTGGAGAAACGGATAGACGTATG
Organism: Polyommatus iphigenia; assembly: GCA_963422495.1. Classification (NCBI taxonomy): domain Eukaryota; kingdom Metazoa; phylum Arthropoda; class Insecta; order Lepidoptera; family Lycaenidae; genus Polyommatus; species Polyommatus iphigenia. The sequence goes on along the minus strand of OY730190.1, from coordinate 17,773,536 downwards.
TACTGTCCAGCCTCCATCCGGCACATTAGAACATTTCGGTGAGCGTTTTAACTTTCAATTTGATTCTGGTGCCGAGTGTACATTAATTAAAGAAAATATTGCAAGTAAATTTAGAGGTAAACGATTAAATAATGTGATTTCTTTAGTTGGTATTGGCAATAGTAACATTTATAGTACCATTCAGTTATAGTGTCCAGTTCAAATCAACGATTTGGGAAATAGGAATATTATTCCATGCTGTGCCTGAAAAATTTATACGCAGTGATATTTTGTTAGGACGAGAAATATTAAACAATGGTTTTCGAGTAAACATGACTGAAACATACTTTGTTTTGACGCGAGACAAAATTGTTAACACATATTCCTTGACTGACCTATTGAGTGTGAATGATTTAAACTGTATTGATACAGACATTCTTTCTAATAGAAAAATCGATCTTTTAAATGTTTTGCAAAATTATTCCTGCTATTTTATTACCGGTTTTCCAACTACTCGAGTTAACACTGGTGAATTAAAAAATACGATTGATAGACCCAAACCGTACCGTCCAAAGACGCCCTTATCGATTGTCTCCAAGTGAGCGTCAAGTTATGCGAGATAGGGTTAGTGAATTACTTCAGGCAAACATAATAAGATCTAGTAAATCCCCATTGCTAGTCCTGCGATCTTGGTAAATAAACAAGATGGTTCACAGCGCATGTGTTATATTATAGGGAGTTGAATTCTAATACAGTTCCGGATCGTTTTTCCTTGCCGTTAATTACTGACCAAATTTCAAGGTTATACGGTACCAATTATTTTACGAAATTGGACTGCGCCAGTGGATTCCATTTAACACCTGTACAGGCAGACCCAATTGAGCGTATCGCATTTATTACACCAGAAGGACAGTATGAATTTTTAAAAATGCCGTTTGGTCTCAAAAATGCTATTTCAGTATTCCAAAGAGCCATAGTTAAAAGCAGTATAGGATTCACATTCACATAAGTGTGTGTGTGGAGACTGTACCAGGATGCTGTAGCCGTAGTCCGGTAGAAATCGGCATCTGCCCTATGGGTAGTCCGTGGATAGGCGGTAAGCAGTAGTCCTGGGTGGTACAGTCGGATCAGGCCGTGTAGCATTGATCATAGAGTCGTAGTGTGACTCGGGCTCTCTTTATGAGTAGCTATGTGTTTACGCAGGTTTGCAAACCTATGAATTGAGAATGTGGATCCTAAGACTGTCATTGATTTGTCATTGATTTTATTTTGATAAAAACCGACTTGATCGATCAAAGGCCAACGTTAATAAGTTTTCCGTGGGTGATTTCGTTTTGATAGAAAATTAAGAAAGTAACTAAACCAAATTGGATGCCAAATTTAGAGGTCCGTTTCAAATTGTAGAACTTCTAGATGGTGACCGTTATCTTTTAAAGTCGTTAACTAATAAACGCACTCGCTCATGATCGTCTTAGAAAAATGCCTGAGGGCCAAGTACCTATTGATGTTGTTGAAGATGTTTAGTGCATTTTTTTGTTGTGTTGTTCGGATACTCGAATCGCTGGGTCGGAGACCATACCAGTGTACTGTAGCCGTAGCCTAGTAGAAATCGGTATCGACCCCTGTGCAGCGGTCGTCCGTGGGTTCGCGGTCAGCAGTAGCTCTGGATGCTGTCTGTGGTCGGGTCTAGCCTCGAAGCCAAGACCATAGTCAGTATGTGACTCACTTTCTGTGTTTTGTGTTTTTCTGAGTGTATTTTGACCACGAATGAGTAACCGAAGTTAAAAATGTGATTTTTGAGAATACATCTCATCAATGGTACTTGACCCGTTTTCAATTTTGAGGTTTAACCTTAAGTTTTAGTATTAGAAACTTAACTAGTTAAGAATCAAATGATGTCTTAGATGAATGCTGTCAATTTTTGTTTAAGATTTAAATATTTTGCTAATAGACTATAAAGTCGGTTTATAATAATCCAGTTTGATTGATAAACAATGAATTTCTTTCAACATACATTGACAAAATTACGAAATGTCAGGAATGGTCTAGCGCATACTGTGCTTGTTTTAATATTGTTTCAGATTAACGTGCGAGGACGCACGTCGTCGCAGGATGGCCGTGTCGCATCCGGTCAAAAACGGAAACGGAACTTAAGTGTGCCATCTTTATGAAACTAGTGGCGCGCTTTGACAGAGTCGGGGCGTGTCGGAGTGGGAGAGTTAGAGAGGGAAATTTCCCCTCCTGTGCCAGTCGCCAGAAGATGCGATCAGTCTCGTCTGGGCTTCCAACTAGCCAACACGTTCCGGAACTGTCCCTAGTTTCGTTTACTTGTGCTGAGTGAAGTGATTAAAGTGTGTTTAGGAAGTGATAATTATTGTGAAGCGTTTAGTAAAGTGTAAAAGTGTTACTGAGAAGTTTAATTGTGAAAGTGTTTGGTGAATGAGTGTGATTCTGTGAATAATTGTAATAAAAACTATTTCTGATTATTATTTTGTTCTTGTTCTTTGCGTGATACCCACACAAGGCCCACAAAATGTCTGATCGTAGTCCTATTTTACCGAGAGACTCGTTATATATAATTGGAATCTCGGAATCGGCTCCAACGATTTTCATGAAATTTAGTATATAGGGGGTTTCGGGGGCGATAAATCGATCTATAGTCTGTGCGCTCTTGGCCGCTCTGCCGGTATGTGAGTATATGGGCAGAGCGGCCAACTAGTTGCGAACAGACTATAGCTAGGAATCATTTTCATAAAATGTCATTTTATGTGTTTTTTTAATTTTTTTAATACCGAGCGAAGCTCGGTCATATAGCTAGTAATATTAAATTATAATGCCTTCAATAGACGCAAGTCGTTATAACCATAATAAAGTGGCGATCTGGCAGTAGGAAGCAACTGTCAAAAATATCGGCAGTAGAAAACGAGATAACTAGTTATGCAGAGTAAAATAGGATAGAAAATTGAGCTTAACTCTTTATTGAAGGTCAGGTAGACCTTCAAAACTGAATATCTCCTAAAGTAACCGCGACCTATCACCTCTGCCGCGACCGAAACTATAGGTGCTGGTCGTTCTCACCTCTTAATGGGTTATATACAGGCAAACTTTCAGATTTTGTAAAATGACGAAAGTCTGGCTGTCGCTGGCTCTTTTTATAAGTGTTTAACTTACAAACTCCGAATTACATTTCACAGACATCTAGAAAGTGCCAATATCTGGGTGAACATCTAATTATTATTATTGGCATTCAAATAATTCTTTGTATATCTAATTATTTTGTTTTTTAATTCAAAATAAATATTTACGGCTTGTGAACTGTTGTAAAAGTCACCATTATTTTTTATGGAGAATATTGAATCTTTTAATAGGCAAATGAGACATTAGAAAAAAGTTAAAAAACTAGTGTAAAATAAGAGTTTATTAGCATTTTACAAATGACCAGCTACTCATATCATACAAGTCATACAACAATTCATTCAAATTACAAACATGTCTTAGTTCAATCACTTCCATTAGGTATCACAAGTTCTGAAAAATTTTATTAACATTGAACGTTACAATTACTTCAAAATACAAGTCCATTGTCATTACATTACACATCTTCTGCACATTTTTACTTACACTAGACGCACATACACAGTCACAAGCGGGCGTCGGCCCGAGCCACGACACGCTACATCACAAACTTAACATCCCGGGGAACTGACGCTCAGCGTCGACGAATTCGTAACAATCACTTTAACAACGAGAATAACGTTCAACGTATAGGCTGCCCTCGGCCCGGCGCGACGCACGTCACACGGCAACTTCGCCTCCGGGATCGATCGTTCTCTATCAAAATCGGCGCGGGCACTTTGAAGTCGGCGAGACGGGCGCGGCATCAGCACAGCTGCACGCCGGCGGCGGCGAGGTAGCTCTGCAGCGCGGCGCGGTGCGGCTCGTCGAGCGCGGCCACGCGCGCCGGCAGCACGCCCGGCGCCGCGCGGCCAAGCGCGGCCAGGCTCTCAGCCAGGTAGCGGCGCGGGTCGGGCGCGGCCGCCAGCGGGTCGGCGGTGGCGCCGCGCGCGCACGCCAGCGCCGCGTACTGCGCCTGGTAGCCGGGCGCGTCGTCCACCTCCACGAAGTGGTCGTCGGGCAGCGTGCTCTCGTCCGGCGGCAGCTCGAACAGCGCGATGAGCGCGCGCAGCAGCGGCGTCCACAGCTCGGCGAGGCGGCCGGAGCGCGCGGCGTCGCAGCACAGCAGCCGCACGCAGCCCACGGCCGCCGCCTTGCGCTCCAGCGCGCCGCTCACCTTCTGCAGCTCGGGCAGCAGCACGCGCTCCACGTACATGGCGAACATGCCGGCCTGCACAGAGTCCACGAGCTGCACCAGCCGGTCCGCCCCCGCCGTCGCCGCGTAGAACCCCAGGAAGGCGATGAGGCCGCGCACGTACTTGGTGGTCTTGGACGACGACAGCCGCTGGAACAGCAGCGTCATGATCTGCTTCTCGTACGGCTGCATCACCGACCTGCGAACGACGCAGTAGTAAAGCGAATCATGATATTATCTATGATCGATTATAAAGCGTTAGAGTATACTCACTCTCCGAACTTGAAGAGCATGGTTTGGATGAGATAGAAGCCCTCGTGGTCGTTCGTTTTGGACGCGATCAGCTTTTGGAATACGCCCAGGAATGCGTTCTGAAAACACAGAAATCCTTTGTCACAACATTTTTTCCCTACAAAGTAAAGTATTATGTCATTTATAAATCATTTATAAGATATTATTTAAACTGACCAATTTGCCGTCGAGTACGAGCTGCGGGCGCGCGGCGACGAAGGCGCACAGCAGGCGCACGAGCGCCCGCACGTTGGCGGCGCGCTCCCACAGCGCCGGCGCGACGACGCACGGTAACAGCGCCGCGTACGCGTCCGCCCCGCCCGCCGCCTCCGCCCCGCCCCCACCCCCGCCCCCGCCGCTCCCCCGCAGCTCCAGCAGCAGCGAGAGCATCTGGAACACGTACGGCATGAACTCTGCCGCACCGTGCACAACGATTAAATAATATAAATAAAACAAAATAAGATAAAAAATAATAGTGAGGGGAGCCGTAGAACAATTTTTTTGTGATTACTAACAAGCTAATTTTGTTGTGAGTAGCTACATTTTGATAAGACGAACAACATTTTTATTTTCGAAAAATCTCGAAAGTCGTATCTAACCGAGATAGAAAGGATTTCATACTTTGACTTGATGGTCCTAAAATACGGATTGTTTTATTTGTAGGACAAGGTTACTCTTAAATTAAATAACTATTAACCTACCGATATACGAAAAATCAGCTAGTTAGGGTTCCATTTTAGGGTACAGTAGTTGTTCGAAAATGCAGCTACTCACAAAAAATTAGCTTGTTAGTAATCACAAAAAAAATTGTTCTAGCCTCTAGGGCTCCCGTACTATACACTGGCTCTCCCGTACTATAAACTATATTTGAACTTTAAAACTTTCGCGTTGCATTATATTTGACACTTATTATTCGGGACTTAACGCGACTTATATTCTAGGAGTAATGCTACTACATACTTTTCTCGACCTTTCGGCCGTGTTGCAACGGCCGTGGTTACGAGGGGACTGCAGGAGCGCGGCGTCTTCGTTTGCACTGGGCGGTCTGATCTACGCACTACCCTCGAATTGTCCAACATTTGTGTTCCAATGTATTTATAGTCAGTAGGCTCAGTGCGACACACAACACTCACTGTATTATCTTACGAGTATTATCACTGGATTCCAGGTTGGAGATAATTTAAATCTGTCCTACGATTGAAATTCTTGTGCTTTTTAATTTCAATGGCTTCACGTATTACTCTTGAGTGGTAATGACGATCTGTAGAGAGGATTTTGGGGTCGTGTAGCTCCATCCAATGATTAGTCCCCATATCAAGCAGATGTTCTGCTACCGCGGATTTATTTGTCTGCCGATTTTTCACTGCGGCTATGTGTTCTTTCACTCTTTCGCCAATAGTCCGTTTCGTTTGGCCAATGTAAGAACTACCACAGCTACAATCAATTTTATAAACCCCAGGTGTTTGGAAAGGTAAGGAATCCTTTGGTGACCGTAGTACTTGTGATATTTTACGTAACGGAGTATACACAGTTTTAATGGAGTATTTCCTGAGCTCTGTTCCAATTTTGTCCGTTACGCCTTTTACGTATGGTAAAAATGCTGCTTGACGGCTTACCTCCGGATACCTCGTTTTCTCCTTCCGTCCTCTCAATCCCCTCGACACGTTATATCCGTTCCGTGTAAGTACCTCCTGAACATGTGTTAGCTCCTTGGGTAAATGTTCAGGGTCACAAAGGTTATGAGCTCTGTTAGTTAACGACGAGATAACAGATTGAAGATGCCGAGGATGATGGTGAGAAGATGCGTGTAGATATCTGTCAGTGTGTGTAGGTTTTCTGTACACAGTGTGGGATAATGTACCATCCTCCTTAACCTTGATCTCCAAATCCAAAAATGCGAGGCATCTGTTCTTGTCCATCTCGTAGGTGAATTTTATTTTTGGATGGATTGAGTTAAGGTGATTGATATACTGTTCTATTTCCTGTTGACTTCCATTAATGATGCAGAAAACATCATCAATGTACCTCTTCCAAAGCTTCACAGTACATGGTCCAGTAGCTAAAGCTAGGTCTTCAAAGTGCTCCATCCAGATATTTGCAATTATCGGTGCCAGAAGGCTGCCCATTGCAACGCCATCAATTCGAGGGTAGTCGTAGATCAGACCGCCCAGTGCAAACGAAGACGCCGCGCTCCTGCAGTCCCCTCGTGACCACGGCCGTTGCAACACGGCCGAAAGGTCGAGAAAAGTATGTAGTAGCATTACTACTAGAATATAAGTCGCGTTAAGTCCCGAATAATAAGTGTCAAATATAAACTATATTGTACGAAAAAGTAAATACATTATTTTAACAGAGCACGCAAACGTATTGACGTTTTAGTTTTTTAAATAATATGATAAGCGGCGAACCGTCTATAGTCTATACCTTGCACGTCGTTCTGGAGAATCTCCTGGAAGATGGGGAACAGCGCGTCCTCGAACGCCGTCACCGCCGCGGGGTTCGACTTCACCACCAACCTATAAAAACAAAGTAAACTACCCGATAACCAAATTCATATTTACGACAATATACAAGTTTAAACAGGAAAATAAAATATGTATTGGCCAGAAAATTGCCAATATTGGTCATTTTAGCAAAAGATAGATACGCTTGGTAAGGTTAAGATCCTAGGTTTAACAGAAACTGGTGACACACCTAGCTTATATCAAATAAACTATTACACAAGATCCGTCATACTATTAGAAAGAGCTAGTTTGTCGTATGATATATTATATGAGTGTCAAGTATACACTCACGATATAGACAGCGAGAGGGTCTCGAACAGGTAGTGGTTGAAGTGGGGCTTGCAGGGGTTCTTGGCGACGGCGGCCAGCAGCGACGCCAGCTGCGGCAGCGCGGCGCCCAGGTACGGCAGCGCCGCGTCGCGCAGCGTCGACAGCGTGCGCAGGATCGCTGCGAATGCGTCACATTCGGTTATACCACATTTTCCAGCTGTATTTTTATACCTTGCAATGCCAATTGGATGACACGTAAGCCATGGGCTTGCAGTTTTTTGAGTGGCTCAAATTTCATGTAATGATAATTATTAACATAGCATTTATTCAGCAGGGCATTTTATTTTATACCACACTACATTACAAAAGATACAGTGCTGCAGTTGGAAAGAAAATACTTAAAAATACATAAATAGTCCAACTAAGAATAAACAGATGTAACATAAACGTATATATATAGCGTTTATACAATGTGTCCCGACACCGGTGTCCGATCATTTAATGTCATGATCTATGGCATATTTTATCGACAAATTGGGTCTCAAATTTTTTCTCTCTCTCACGGTTGTAAAATGGCAGCCATTTAAGTTTTTCTTGGGCTTTTACACTAATCTGACCATTACTTCTCATTTAAATATCCTTTGAAGATAAAAAAGGTGTAATTTGATAGCTAAACTTGTGGACTACGCTTACACAGGCAATATGTTATACATTTTGTGGAATTAAACACAGAAAAACCAAAGTTTCAGAAAAAAATATTGTGTATTTTTTAATTAATGGCTTTTTGTGAAAAATCTAGCGCATTAAACTGGTTCTTTTTTGTTTTAAAAAGATAGAGTAGGTTTTCATATTAAATAAATTCTTTATTTCAATGCTCTAAGTCAGATAGTTTAGAAGTTATAACGATTTTCCTATGAAGGTCAGATTAGTATGAAGTCAGAGAACATTTTTTTTTCAAAAGTTGGAGAAAAAAAAGTTTGAACTCATGATTTATGGCATATTTTAGTGACAAATTGGCTTTCAAATATTTTTTTTCTCCAACTTTTGAAAAAAAAAATTCTCTGGCTCCATACTAATCTGACCTATACTTCATAAGAAAATCGTTATAACTTCTAAACTATCTGACTTAGAGAGAGCATTGAAATAAAGAAGTTATTTAAGATGTAAGCCTCCTCTATCTTTTTAAAACAAAAAAGAACCAGTTTAATGCGCTACATTTTTCACAAAAAGCCATTAATTAAAAAATACACAATCTTTTTTCTTAAACTTTTGTTTTTCTATGTTTAATTCCACGAAATTTATAACATATTGCCTATGTAAACGTAGTCCACAAGTTTAGCTATCAAATGGGACCTTTTATATCTTCATAGGGTATTTACATGAGAAGTACTGGTCAGATTTGTGTGAAAGCCCGAGAAAAACTAAAATGGCTGCCATTTTACAACCGTGAGAGAGAGAAAAAATTTGAGAGCCAATTTGTCGATAAAATATGCCATAGATCATGATATTAAAGGATCGGACACCGGTGACGGGACACATTGTATAATGACTAATAATGAGTAATGACTAATGAGTCTCTTTTTTAACACGCTTTTATTAACTTCACTTGTAACTAATAATTGTGTATGTAAGAAAATCTTGGAATGTTAATTTGACCCACTTCCCGGTCTTCGATTAGATTGAAATTTTGCACACGCGCTGACTTCTGAAGACAGGGCTAGTCGTGTATGATGCTAAGAAACGTCATTACAAATCCAATATGGCGGCCTCCCCAAGATGTCGGACAGCCTGTTTAAAATGCACCCCCTTGATATGGGTATCAAATCAAAGGGTTTGCTGTCAGGAATACGAAAAAAGTATAGTCACGTGACTTAAATCCAACATGGCGGATATCCAAGACAGCGGATTGCCTTAGTGCGTGCTAAAAGAGTGTTTTAGTTTTTTAAAACTACTAATTATTTACCTAAACAACTTGAACGTCTCGGAATTTTTATTTTACGGAACTTTTTATTAATATCTCGCCTACATTATGATAGGTACCTTTCATGATATACTCGTTGTGTTCGCTGGGGTCGTGCGTGTCGGCGAGCGCGGCGAACAGCGCGGTGAGGAGGGGCGCGGCGTGCTCGCGCACCGCCCCGCCCGCGTGCCCGCCCGCTATCAGCTTCTCCAGCGTGCACGCCGCGTACGTCCGCACCACGCCGCGCCCGCCCACGTGCGTTATCTGACAAACAAATGTTTTTTTTGACGTGAGAACGTCTTATAATTCGATGGGGCCTGCGCGCACGAAAAAACATGACGCAATATGCGGCGTTACCTCGCTCTGAGGCGTTCCATTTAAGGCTTGAAGTGCAAGCGAGAGCGCGGAACGAGCGACAAAGAGGCACGTTGTCACGTTCAACTATCGTCAGTAAACCGACTTTACAGACAACCGGTTTTTTTTAATAAAAAATGTGTACACACGCACACACACATAAAACTATTTTTGTCTCTAAGTAGAAATATAAAGTAGAGTAGATATGGAGTTGATTTCATTAAGAAAATTAAAAACGTTACGATACTTTAGGCTTTTTGAATGTTAACTTTGTATTGAGAATATTTATATAAAAGCTGTTTGTAACCTACATACAAATTACAATATAATAAAATAATGATCATCAAGATCTCACCAGCAGCGGGAAGGCGGGGTCGAGCACGTCGGCGGCGAGCAGCGAGCGGAACGTCATGAGGTACTTCATCGCGTCCGCCTTCAGCACCGGCAGCTCGTTCACTGAAATGTCATTCAACTCATCTCATTCTCAAGAGCATTAGAAAAACTCCTAAATGTGAGTCAGTATACACCCAACTCTAGCAAACGCTTGTAATAAAAGTATACATAATGCACTACCGGTACGTTCATTTACATCGCTAGTTTGTCGAGTACGGGCAAACTCTAGCAAGAGATAGAAAAACGCCCGCCTTGCGCCCCGCCCAGCTGTATACGTCGTCGTCGCGCGTCACGCCGGCCGCCTGCGTGCTGCCGCGCGCCGCCAGCGACGTGACCAGGCACAGCGCCGTTTCCTCGCCCGCCCCCGCCCCCCTGTATACATACACGCACACTACGCACCGTCGGGGCGGCGCAGCTCGGGCAGCACGTGCGCGGCGGCGATGGCGGCGAGGTCGACCAGCGGGGAGGCGCGCGTCACGCCGGCCGCCTGCGTGCCGCCGCGCGCCGCCAGCGACGTCACCAGGTATAGCGCCGTGTCCTTGCCCACCCACGCGCTGCCGCCGCTCTCGGAGTACTTGCTCAGCATAGCCTGCGGACATGATTTAGAGGGTTAAATAAACATACTACATAGTTGCGTTACGCTTCAAAGTTCAAACAAAGGGAATATAAGATGATTTGTCGCTTATCTAAAGATGTTAAGATGTCAAGGTCTACAGCTTTCGTAGATCAAACCGTAAGGTTCTCCATGTTGCTAGTGTTTTATATGACGGCCGCATTATATTGTAAATCTAAGAGTTAAATATACATACCTCGACGTACTGTCCGAAGATGCTCATGATCTTGTCCTCGTAGTGCACGGCGAGCGTGCGCACGAGGTCGCAGGCGGCGCGGCGGCGCGTGTCCACGTCCGAGCCCTCGATGTCGCGCCGCACCCACTCCTCCGGGTTGTCCGTGAACACCTCCATGTCGGACTCTACAATATTATATTAGAAAAATAAAAAATTGTGTCTGAAATTGTTGGCAGTCTAGGTATGTATGTTTTACTGGTAGTGCCTACTATTTCGATGTCTATGAATGAAATGTCAATAATTCATTTGAATCTTTATATTAGAATTGGCATAGGCGCGTCACAATGAACGTTTTACCTCTGAACTGCAGGTTGGGTATGACGACCTTCTCGCAAATGCCGCTGAGCGTGGCGGGGTCCTCGAACAGTCCCTTGTACGAGTTCTTCTCCGCCACTTTCGCGAGGAACGTCAGCGCGTTCGACACCAGCTGCGAACCGTATATCGTTACTCGTTAAGCGTATTCTCTACAGAGATCTTTTGCCACTTCGATAACATCGATAAGAGGGCGAGAATGTCAAGGTCCGAGTCATTGTAAGTATCTCTACTCTGACGCTGGCAACTCCTAAAACAGGGAGGCATACGCCAAAGGATAGAGACGGTAAAAGTCATAATCTCGATGTCTTTTAGCGTATGTTTTAATATTATATCGTCATTACAACAGAATAACGAAGATCGCTAGGGCCTTTTGTAACTCACCGCGTCGTTAGATAAAGATGTAAACTATCAACTTTCGCACGCGAGCAAAATAACAAAAGCGTCCAGAAAGAGGATGCGGGCGAACAGGCCGTAGACGACTCAAACTATTGAAAAAAAAAAACTCACCGCGTCGTACTTGGTCTGGATGCCGGTGCTGAGCAGCAGCTGCCACACGGCGGTGACGAAGGGCGGCGCGTAGGGCGCGAACTCCTCCTCGTACTTGAGCGCGTACAGCGACGCGCACTCGCACACCTCCGTGCGCAGCTGCTCCAGCACGCCCGCCGTATCCTCGTCCTGAAAACGTCATCTTATCTTATATATAAAATTCTCGTGTCACAATGTTAGTCCACGAACTCCTCCGAAACGGCTTTACTGATTTTTACCAAATTTTATATGCATATTCAGTAGGTCTGAGAATCGGCTACTGGGTACTTTTTATATTGATAAGTGCATTTGTTGAATAAATAATAGTAAATTATTACAACCTGAGACTGCCGGCAACCATTGTTTGTGCGACGGGATAGCGATCGACGTTGCCATGGCGACATACTTATTTCCGGCCGTTCCCAATATTCAATCTATCTCTGGTTTGACATACAACCGATCGCAGTTAACATTGAATTGACATAAAATATATGTCTCTAATGTCTAATGTGAGCTATTCATATCTCTAGTAGGGCAAAACCAGAGATAGATCAAATGTTGGGAACGGCCGTTAGTCACTTCAATAAAATAATATGGACGAAATACTTTATGTAAGGCAAAGCAACGTTTGCCGGGACAGCTAGTGATGTTATAAAATTATCTATATCATCACAAGAATGTTATATTTTTTAGGAACGTTTTTGTCTAGCAGCAGCCTTAAGAACATAGTATGTATAAAAATTAAAAATTAATATAAGTCTTCATCTGATGTATAAACTGTCTATTATTAAATGTATTGTCTTTCAATTGTATTTTTAAGGGACATTTGTGTCGCATACGACTCATTGAATTGTTATGGTTGCATAGAACACACTTCTTTATAGACAAAGTAAGTTGTTCTATACTGTATAAAATAAAAATAAAATAAATAAATCAAATGTGTTAGTCGCGCTAAATTAACTCGAAAACAGCTGAACGGATTGGGCTGATTGTAGTCTAAAAATATTCGTAGAAGTCCAGTGAAGGTTTTATAGTGACACGAAGTTCACCGGGACAGCTAAAATATTTCGAAAATACAGCAAAAATATGAAAAACGATACGAACATCAGTCTCTAGACTAGGCACATTGACTTGTAGCAGGTTCAGCAGGTTGGGCATCCACGTCTGCATGTTGTCCTCGAAGAACTCCGGCAGGTCCTGGTAGTTGAGGGAGTAGAACACCTTGCATATCAGCACTAGGCTGCCGTAGATCACTTTGAGGGCTTGGGGATTGTCCGCGTGTTTTGTTGTTAGATCCAGTGTCGCCTGAAATGTTACAATAATTAATGCAACTTTTAAAAGGTTCTGCGTACTATCGTAATAACACATTTTATGGCATTTTAACACACTGAAGTTTGCTAACAAATAATATTCCCTATGGAATATTTATGCAGAGAGATGCGTAAGGATTTTTTTTAGTGAGGCTTTTAATACTAGGGAAATATTTGTACACAATTAGTACAGGCTAATTGATAGAATAATGTACGTATTTTATATTTAAAATCTATTATACATTAAAATTTATTAACTAAACAAAAACATACCACAAAGAGGTCAGTGAGAGGTTTGGCGAAGTTTTCCAGCACATGCTTGATCTCCTCCCACAGCTTCTGAGACTTGAACTCGTAACGGTACCGCTTGAACAGCGAGTGAGCCGTGCGGAGAATACCGTTTATCACATGGAAATCACCTGAAACAAGGAAATTTTCTTTTATGTACAAAATTTAATTTAAAAGCCCTTGCCCTTTAGCAGCTGTTGTTTTGTGAATAAGTTATATGTACCAAAACGTCGCTTAGCTAACAATACCGCGCAAGTTAAATTTGACAAGTTTTCAGGAGAGACAAAAAACTGATTATTTTCTTTAAAATACTTCAGACATGTGTACTGAAGACATAAATGGTATAAAATAGGTACAATTATGATGTCACATATTAAAATATGTGTATTTAATACTGTATCAGTATTAAAATTGACTTAGGCGGTATTAGTTCAACAAAAGAAAGACTTATATATATTATTTAAACTTCTTTTTATTACATTTTTTTTTAATTTTCATTAAATTATATACATTTTTTTACATCAACAAGCTTGACTACAAACGACACAAATCACTAAGCACCCCCATCACTCAGTTTCTTAATTTTGTTTTGTCCTGTGGATAAAATTGGTCAAATTTTATTGATCCTGTTTTGTCTTGATTTTTATTGATTTATTGTTCGTTCAACTTCATTTTGGACGTAATTTCTTTGTGATAATATGGATAGTACTTCAAATAAAGCCTCTCATTTGTGGTGTGTGATTTGTGGCTAGAAGTCTTAAATTTAAGTCGATCTTCGGTTAGAAGAGTATACCGAAGTTTTTTAGAGACTCTAAACTTTACCAGGCGACCAGGTTCAGGATGACATCGGGCTACATCTAACAGGATGAGTTACAGTAAGTGAGTGGATTGTACGACGAAGAATTGCAGACAGTTGTTTGACGTCACAAAAAATCGCTAACGGCCCAAAATTAGCCCCAGCACACCGTCAAGCGCAACTTAATTTCGCCCGTTCTTGCGTTGATTGCTTGTTGGAGTAATGGCGGGTCGTACTCTTCTCTGATGAGTACAAAATCAATCTTTATGGTAGCAATGGTCGCAGGAAAGTATGCCTTAGAAAATGAGAACGATTTGCGGGGGTGTGCATTGACGAAATGGTTCCATTTGGCGGGGGTTCCGGGACCGTTTGGGGCGGTATTTCTTTTGGTGCAAAAACCAATCTTGAGTTCGAAACCGAGCCGTGCCTTGGCACTTTGAATGCCCATCGCTACATCCAGGGCGTGCTGGGATATCATGCGGTGCCATACGACGTTAGTTGGTAAAGGTTTCATATTGATGCAGGACAATGCTCGACCGCACGTTGCTGCGATAGTTCGTCAATATCTCTCCAAGGTCGGAATTTCGGTTGCGCATTGGCCAGCAAGAAGCCCAGACCATAATCCTATAGAGCAGCCATGGGGCGAACTCCAACGGATGGTCAGGGCCAGGACTCCTGCCGCAGATACACTTCAAAACCTCCAGGTGGCTATACAAGAAGAGTGGGGCGGTATCCCTCAGGAGTTAACAATACCGCCTAAGTCAATGAACATTACATTGAAAAACCGCCGATCTATAATTGAAGTTTAAAATACATCTAAAATAGCAGTAATTACACTCTATTAAACTACAAAATAATAAATAATGGAGTTGTCATTCCTTTTTGGTCCATCAGAAGTGTCTGTTTCTCTGATAAAACCGTAATAGACAAAAATATACAATAAATTTGCTGCGTGGTCACACATCAACACAAGATAGTATGGCGAACTGACGACTTACGCGGTTGTGACACAACAAACGACTTGCGCGGTGCCAGAACTACTTGAATAACGCGCTGCGATTGGACAATTTAAACAAAATTCTAACATCTATCCAATGAAGTATAAAAGTCAAAATGACCAATTTTCGACTTACGCGGTATCGTTAGCTAAGCGACCACAGATTAAGGATATATATATATATATATATATATATGTAATCTTAGCCCGTCATCGCGTGGCCATTTTGTGCTTATTTTCATACAAGTAGTGTGCGTTTATTTTCTTGAATATTTCTATTTGTCGATCATTTCGAAGCACATTAATATACAGAAAAGAAAGTCATTTAGTTCATGATATCGATAAACTATAGTTCAAGTAATGAGAATCCATAAACACACGTAAAAAGCTATGCAATTTTTGTAGACAAATTATTAATTGATGTGACATTTTTAGCACTAATGCCTTATATAGCACGAATAAGGGATTATTAAACCTATAAATTATCTTTTTAGCTTACAAAAATACCGATTAAAAAGCCCAAAAAACGTTGTTCAAAACTTACGTATCTAATGTTAAATCCACGTGTTTGAGGCATTCTTTGGCCATTCTTATGGTTTATTATTTAGCGGAACCACAAAACTCAACAATATCTTATAAAACTCAACAATATCTAACATAAAATGTTCACTAAAAACCTTTATTAACACTTTTATTACATGAAATATGCAGAACGACTCCTTTGTTATGTCCGAGTAAGTAGGACATAACATTACACGCTTTTGACGCTTATACACCGATATAAAGCTCTCTCCTAGTGTATATTATCTCAATGTAAGCGACGAAAAACAATGTTTTCTAATAGTGCCAGTAGTTATCACCACTTCATATTATCACCACACATAAAAACTTATTTCCCCTCACTATGTTGAGCTTCTAGGGTTAATAGGAATATGAGGTCTGTGGCCCGCTTTTAGTTAATTTTGCCACCTTGCTTGCCATAAGGTTGCCGACCACTGCCCTATAGTATAAATTTGTACAGACGATATTAGGTTGAATTTACACTTTATAATAATATTTATTACAGTAAAATACTACTGTATAAATATTATAATGACTGGGCAACTTTTATTAATCGATTGAGAGATGAGATGGGTGAGGCCGCCAATTTTTGCTGATATGACGCAGAAGAATAGAATATTCGCGTAGAGGAATTGGCGAATATCTAAGCTGCTTGTGACGTTGGAGCACCAAAATGGTAGCGAATTTATTCCTCTACGCTATCATAGCGTTGAGAAAATCAAACTTATCTCTGTAAATAATAAACAATGCGGTTTTTATTATAGCCCCAAACATGGCCCTTTTGACTACTCACATGATGCATTGATAGTTTTATGTGAAACAGTAACACTTACATTTGTGTCACAAAAAAACTTGCTTTGAATAAACTGTGTCAGCCCGGCTGAGGTTCAAATGTGGACTGTCGAGTAATGGCGGAAATTACGAGATTTTCCATAGAATACGTAAAAACTCAGCGTTGCCACCTCCCGATTTTAGAGCGCTTACAGACGAACGGCACATGTCGGCGGCACGCGTCGGCGACAGTCGACGGCAGACGAAGGCACGTGTCGGCGGCAGTCGACGGCAGTCGGCGGCACGTGTCGGCGGCAGTTGACGGCAGCCGTCGACAGTTTATCACGCTTGCAGTTGTGACGTAGCGCGTAAAGGTAAGCGTCCACAGGTCGGTATCGTACGCAACGGACGTCTCGCACCTAATGGATATTTTTTTTACAGTACGTCCACTGTATCGGCAGCGTACGGATTACCGACTGGCCAGTATGTTTATCTTCAAATTAGTCCATGACACATTACATGACACATAGACCATCACACATTTTGAGCATGAATTTACTAGGCCAATCGGTAATCCGTACGCTGCTGATTCAGCTGACGTACTGTGAAAAATTTATCCGTTTGATGCGAGACGTCCGTTGCGTACGATACCGAACTGTGGACGCTTACCTTTAGGCGGTACGTCACAACTGGGGGCCTACCACCAATTCTACTAAGCGACACCGTTTGACGGATAAGAATTTATTACTTTAACGTCAAGCTAGCGATCTTAAATTATTGGCAACAGTCAAACACAATAAACTCCAATACTATCTAGCTTTAGCTTAGGAGTCACAATTATTAACCTTATTTCCGTGGTGCTCCCCCTTAAGTTCTTTGACTTTCGGTCATTGCAACTTTGTGCTGTCTCCCGCTTTTATGGGGAGGGAAATTGGAATCTTCCTACTCCTCTTATTTTCTTCTGATTAATTTCGTTGCGGGTCCCAAGACAGTTTTAGCATATCCCTCGGGCTCCCTGAGATCATATCAAGGGTTTTCGTGGTTGGATACCTCTGTCGATCCTGGCGACACAGAAGATACAGTGGTGAGAATGTGTGGTGGGCCAAAGCCCGTTTAAAAAAACTAGCGATCTTAAAAAGTTGATATTTCACAACGGATTTAACATTGTTTTGCATATTTTACTGTTTTTTACTAAAATTATATTTAAAAAGTGAGTACGGTAATGTTATTGTAATCTTACAACAAAGTGTTCTGAAAACATGATAGTTTTAGGAAAGGTCGTGGTAGGCCCCCTGCAAGCGTCATAAACTGTCAACGGCTGCCGTCGACTGCCGCCGACACGTGCCGCCGACACGTGCCGTTCGTCTGTAAGAAGGCTTACCTTTCCTAACACCCAACGATAATTATTTTAAATCGGTATTATTGGTGACGTTTAAAATGTGGGGTAGAATCAGCGTTGCCAGATTTTTTTTGTGCCAAGTTGGGACTTTGGAACTTTTTGAGTGAAAATAGCGGGATTCTTACGTCAAAAGCAGGACATAGTAATAAAACTTGTGAAATCAGAAGTTTTTCGATTTTTTTTCTTTTTATTTGACTTAAAATTACGTTTACGTGACAAAAGATAGCAAAAGTAGCCATAGAAAGTCCACCCCTCTATCTCCTACATTTTAATCTTCATTACGCACCTTTCTTTTTCAGCACGCTGCACGTATGTTCTAGTTGTCCCCTAAAAGCGGGACTGAGCCTGTCCCGCGCGGGACATTTAATTTTGATTAAAAAATCGGGACGTCCCGCCAAAATCGGGACGTCTGGCAACGCTGGGTAGAATTGATGTTTCTAACGATTCATTTGATTTTAAAAAGTTTACAAAGAAAGCTATCTTAAAATACTATAATAATTAGATGAGGTAATAGCCATTTATATAAGTATTCATAACATATCCAATTTATCTTCAAATCTGTCACACTTACTGCTACAGCGACAGTTAAAGTGCACCTCTTCCACGGCATTAGAACTCAAATAATTCTAATGCATGCTTGAGTACTTTGCTTTCTTCGTTAGAATCAGTTTTCGAGCATAAGATAAACACAATACTTTTTAAAATACAAAGGGCGGAAAAAAAATTTTGCAAAATCAGCAAAAATTGGCAGCCTCGCCCAGATATTGACTGTGAAATAAAAATATAACAAACCAGTAGCAAACTTCTCCACCATCTCAGATATTAGTCCAGGCCATTTCTCGGGGAAATCAGTCTTCCCAATGATAGATACTGCGTCACTGAATTGTCTCTGAATGGATTCCGGAGACTTCAGCATCAGTGTGACTATCAGAGACTTGATGGTGGCTCGGTCTGATGGATGTATACGGTCCTCGTTGTCTTCCTCCTGATTTATAATTAATATAACAAATCTAATTATTGTGTAATATTTTATAACTTTCTATTTTCAGACTGTGTTATTCCTATTTGTCAAAATATCATGCCTTCTCTTTCATAAAAACAATAAACAGGAGAGATAACATGATATTAATCCTTCGATCGTGGATTTTTGGAAATATATTGTTATTCTATTGATGTCGCAACCACCGGTGCTCTATGGGGCTTGATAGGTAAAATGAACATTTACCATAATCTAAGTGCAAGAGAGCCCCGGTGTATGTAATAAGTAGATAGACAAACAATACAAAATAACAAAGTTCTTACGACTGGCCAGTTTCTTTTGATATAGTTTTTGAATGTGATGGCCGCTGCCACTCTGATTGTCATCTCCGCATTGTCCTTGTCGATGAGGTGCAGGAGCAGTATTGCATAATTTTGATTCACTTCCACACCCTCGAGAAATTTTTCAGCTGAAAATTGGTTAGAAAAGTCATTTAATTCATGAAGCCCCAAGCGGCCACATCCGGCCGCGATAACAATGAAAAAGCTATTGTGTCTCGTTTTGCCACGACTGATGGGTTAAGATATAATTTGTATGCTTGCTAATTATGTGACTTCTAGGTCCTTAGAATTTGGTACAATTTGCAGTTTGTGTAACATGAAATGTTTGTAGATTTTAGAGGTTACCATAATGGAGCCGACCGCCTGTTACTTTCTACCAACAATATTGGCTGTTTTGGGTTAGGCTAAGTCGCCGGTTAGTAGGAGTCTGTACTCTGTAGCAAATTTGCATGTACTTTAGCTATAAATACTTACCGGGCCTTCGGACATTGGGATCGGGGTTTAATGTCTGCTGTAAATAATTGGCGAGCGTTGCGAGATTTTCGTCCGTCACTTCCATGTTAGTTTCTTTTCGAGACAATCAACTGAAATGGCAAAGTCACGGACCCAAGCTTAAAAAAAACAAAAATTCAACGCTTGTTTTATCTTATTTGAAACACAAAAGCCGAACGCACTAATAAATTACTACTCAAATCACAATTCAAATAATTACTGATTATTAGTGATTACTCAGCCAGCCCCGCTAAACGGAGTCTTTTGACAGTTGACACCTGTCGGCTGTCAGCACTCGGCCTAAGACCAAGCATCAACTCGGCACTCGCTGGCACTCGGCCGTTTCAGGTAGTGTAGCCAGTGGCAAATAAACGTCAAAATTTAAACCGGCCAAGTGCATGCCCGACATATAGAGTTCTGTAGTACCGTTAGGTTTTGATAATTTTTGTATGGTCAATGAATGTACTTAAATAACGTGTTTTCAAAGATCTCTAAACTTATGCGTGTTTTACACTACTTAACAACATAATTTCAGTTATAATAGCGTGTTTACACACGCGCCGCAGCGCGGTGGCAGCTCGGCGCGTGCGTCTCTACACGAGCGTCGTAGATTTTTGCGATGCGAAGCCGTGTTGAGGCCTAGTCGCCAAGCCAAACGAGCGTAATTTGTGAGTTGTTCGTCGCAGATTTCCTGCCGGGCAGAATTATTCTGCCCAGCAGATAAATTCTGTTGGACTGCCACACGAGCGTAGTTTTGCGAGATGTGAGTCGGGGAATTTCAGTCGCAGAAATTTGTTGGGCTGCCAGACGAGTGCATTTTATTCAGTTGCTGAATGCTGTTCAACGTTTATACCAAGTGTTTGTGTCGTGCAATGGAACCATGGAAAATTTTGTGCATTTACACAGAAGATAATGTCAGAAAAAGAAGCTGGGTAAATCCACCATAAATCCACTTAATAAGGATATAACTAGTGGTTCATTTCAATTTGAAAAATTATAGTAAAATATGATTATATAATAATAAAAATGGTAATGAAGTACTTGAATTATAAAGTAAGTATAAAAGATATAAAAATGATAATAATAGTAATGAAAACGAAATAAATACATATACTTACATACAACTGTCATTTACGCTGCAAAAATTTTATACCCAAAAATATTCCCAAATTATCCCCTAAAAACCCACTGTTTTTATTTTTTCCAACTAAATTTATAATATGCGTGTGAGCCGGCAGACTACTCATTTTGAGTCGCCGTGTGAATCAAACAGGATATTGTATGAAACTGAATGCAGCAGAATTCTGCCCGGCAGAAATTCTACGACTCACAACTCACAAATTACGCTCGTTTGTATCAAGTAGTCGTATCCGTATCAGGCGTATCGTATCGAGTATGCGTATCCGTGTGGACGCCTATTTTGACCATTGCGCGGTGCGCCTATTTTGACAGCGAGATGGCGAGACAGTACTTCAGTCCGAACCAACGCCTACAACTCTACAAGGTGCAGGTTCGGCCTCATATGGAATACCTATTCTTCTCATCTTTGGGCAGGGGCGCCAAAATACCAACAGCTGCTCCCTCTGGATCGTATCCAACGAAGGGCCGCTCGAATTGTTGACTGCCATAGTGTTTCAAACAGCTTGGACCCCTTGGAATTACGTCGAGATGTAGCATCACTCTGCATCCTCTATCGGTTGTATCACGGGGAGTGCTCTGAGGAATTGTTCGGAATCATACCACCGGAAACTTTTCACCATCGTCCCACGCGAAAAACATACCATCCTCATCACCTTGATGAGTGGCAGTCTTCCACAGTGCGTTTTTCGCGTAACTTTCTGCCGCGCACTGTAAAACTCTGGAACGAACTGTCACCAGCAGTATTTCCGGACCTATACGACCTTCAAACCTTTAAGAAAAGAGCGTATTCCCTCTTAAAAGGCCGGCAACGCACCTGCAGCTCTTCTAATGTTGCGAGTGTCCATGGGCGACGGTAGTTGCTTACCATCAGCCATCAGGTGACCCGTTTGCTCGTTTGCCCCCTTATTTAATAAAAAAAAATTGCGTATCTTTTATCGCGTGAGCCACAGTTTGGCCAAAAAACGTTAAACGAAGTCAACACGTCTTATAGATACTGTATCTTGAATCTTGATTGCATATCGTATCGCGGCTCGCCATTCATTCAATCAAGAACTCCCAGAGTGCAGACATCAAAATCCGTCCACATTAGATCATTCTACCGATCATGATACGCGTATCCCATATCCGATACGACACGTATAGATAGATACGTGGTTTATAGCGATCGAGGTGTATCATGATCGCGATCATTTTGCGTCCACACTAGCGAACAAGATACGCTTCGATGCTACGCGACGGAGATATGCGAAAATGATACAAATGTGGACAAACCCTTACGTAGGTACTGCCGTCTTATAAGTGCAATGGTCAACGAGTATAAATGACCAATCTAAATGGTCATGATTACGTCTCAATTCATGTTGAAAATTATGCTGAAATTACTACTTTATACTTTAGTTTTCATATTTTTTAAGACTACTTACGCTGAAGGGTTAAACGCAAGTAAAAGCATAGAAGATGAACCTACAAGTTTGCCCGATGATGATGGGAGACCATCGCTGGCCTACCCCACTATTCTGTCATGCTTGTTCATATTCTCGACTATCCTCACGGGCGTCGTGGTGCGGACTGTCATGCTGCGGACGAGCATGTGTGTGCCGTATAGGGTCATCATGTTCGCGATAGGCGGCGTGGCGGGCCTCTGTGCCGGCAAGTACCCGGGGTTCAAGCCCCTGGTCAAGGTGTGCTACACGGACGTCGACGTTCTGCTGCTAATGTTTCTACCGATTTACGTATTTTACACTTCCTACGCCGTCGACGCGCACTCTTTCTGGAAGAGCTTCCCTCAGTTCGTGCTGGTGGGCGTGCTGGGGATGTTGATGACGACAGGCATGACCGCCTTCATGGCGTACTACCTGTTCGAGTCCTCCTGGGAGCTGGGCACGTGCTGCCTGTTCGGGGTGGTGTGCTCGCCGATATATCCCCTGGAGGTGGTGAAGCAGCTACGGGAGCTGGCGAAGGGCAAGTACATAAGCGTGCTGCTCCTGGGCGAGGGCCTCGTCGGGGACGCCACCGTCATGATCGAATTCATCTCGGTCTACGGCTTCATAGCGATGGCCCTGGACACGGCCTCGCAGATATCGCTGCTGACCCTCCGCTACGCCGGGGGAGGAGCCCTCCTGGGAGTGGTGATGGGAAAAATCATCGCGACGCTAGTGTCGTTGACGTACTACGACCTGCTGTGTTGCGTGACTGTGACGCTGGCCGGGGCGTACCTCACGTACTACGTCGGCGAGAGGTACCTCTACGTGTCCGGGGTGCTCGCGACGATCGTGGCCGGCGTGATCGTCGGCAAGCGCAAGTCCACCGTGGCCGGCGAGGTGGAGCAGACCGTGTCGCAGTTTTGGGGTATCCTGGCTCACTTGGCCAACACGCTGCTCTTCACCATGGTGGGCGTGGTGATATTCGAGCGAGTCAGCTCCGTCATCACCGTCCGCCAGGTGGCCCTGATCTTCGTGACGTACACGACGGTTTACTGCTCGCGGCTGATGATCTACCTGGCGATGACGCCGGCGCTGCGGCGCTTGGGTTACGGCATGGGTTGGCCACACTCGCTGGCGTGCGTGTGGGGCGGCCTGCGCGGCCCGCTCTCCCTCTGCCTGGCTCTGATCGTGCTCTACACCCCGACGCTGTCGCGTGCTGGGGAGGTTAGGTTAACGTTTTGGCTGTGTGTAATTTTAATAAAACGACGACGTGCATTTTATTGGCTGAGTAAATATTATTTTAGGTGTTCATAATACAGACGACGGGACTGGTGATGTTATCCCTAATAATCAACGCGACGACGATGCAGAGGCTTCTGAAGATGCTGGGCCTGGCGGAAATCTCGCTGGCCAAGAAGGCCAACATGACCAATTGCGTCCGGCGCATCATTTCTACGAGAGACCGCTGCATATCCATGTTGAAAATGGACAAATTTCTTGCCGATGCCAACTGGGATCTCGTACAATCAGGTATTATGTTTATAAAAAATTAAAATAATAAATAAGATTGCAATTATTATCGATTTTCGTGGTACTTATTTGAAGAAAAATATTAATTTTTATTCGAACGTCTCGGGCTGGTTTACACGTATTAAGTAGATAAGTAGTTAACTAAATTTTAACTTAATTTTAAGTTACTTATTGCAGGTAAACACAAAATTTAGTAGTAAGTAGCAAGTTAAAATTTAGTTAAGTAAGTACTAAACAAGGAAATTAGAATTTTGACTATTTTCTGCTAAGTTGGCAGGCGGGGCTTGTCACTTGACACATTTCGGGCCGGCACTTCAAATTAAGTTAAAATTTAGTTACTACTTATCTACATAATACGTGTAAACCAGCCAGAGAATACCTATAATCACTATACTGTACTCGACGAAACATGGTGGTAGCGGTCTTTGACTCCCTGTCAAAAACTTATCATTTTCTATACAAAGCCGCGATTGACAACATCTGACACTTCTTTGTCAATCGCCGTTTATATAGAAAATGACAAGTTTTTGACAGGGAGCCAATGATCGCTACCGCCATGTTTCGCTTAGTACAGTAGACCTATACTTTTTTTACCCGACTGCCAGGAGGGTTATGTGTTTAGCGCGTATCTTCTATGTATTTAATATTCTTTATTACCTCGTATCTTCAGAATGGCTAAACGGATTTTCACATTTGAGGTATCGTTAGATTTGTCTTAATAGCCCGAGTGTTCTTAGATAGGTGACATTAAGAAAAAACCAAAATGGCGGATGTTTGACGCCATATCGTGAGGTAAACAAAAATAAAAATTTACCAAGCATATCGAATGGGGTATCAAAATAAAGAATTTTAAACACTGATTCTAAATATGTACCTATATAACTTGCAGTTTTAATATTAAATCGAACGATAAATGTACACTAATAGTACAAAGAGGAAAGATTTGATTTTTGTTTGTTGGGCTCGGAAACTACTGGACCGATTTGAAAAATTCTTTCACCATTGGAATTCTACAATATTTTTGCTGAACATAGGCTGAATTTTATTTTGGAAAAAATAAGGTTCCGTAGGATATTTGGGTTCTTCGGACGCAAGGTGTAAAAAATCAACCAGAAATGTTACTTATTTTACGTACGCTGCCTAAACTATAAGAGATAGAACGATAAAATTCTAAGTAGGTAATGGGCATTGTCCAAAAAAAATCACATGTACTTTTTATATTTTTTTTCGTTAAAATAGGGTATTTTAAGAATATAAATTAAATAATTTTGAAATTCATTGACTAGTTTTTTCTGAATAAATTTTTAAAGTTTCGCTCTGACGTCATCATCGGCGGCCAATTGACCTCTGCAGTAAGTATGTTTTTTTTCCTTTCAATCTTATTTATAATGGCTGGTTCGTCAAATGCAAGTTCTCATTATGTGAAAGCTGATACGAGAAGCTTACCAAAAGTTCGAAACGTAATGTTGGTCGAATTTATTGCTAATTTAACGCCATTGAAGGTCAAACTAAGGTTAAACATATTTGTTCAAAAATATAAGTAACTAATGGGTATTTTTTTTCGTTCATATACAGAAAAACGATCACTGACCTTATTCCTCAAAATGTTTTTGTAATGAGCAAAATTAAAAAAAATGGACAATCCCCATTGTAGAACTTACAAATATCTACAAAAAAGTCCGCGACACACTATACCTATCTATGTCGAGTGAGGCACAATAACCATTTTTTTATTTAAAAATCTTGAATTTTTTTGGGACTACATTTAAACGCGTTTATTTTACTCATTCTTTTAATCCTTATCAAAATAAATTATTCCATTACTAAGTACAGTTTATGTAGATAATATTTGGTCTTTGAATTAATAAAATTGGACATTTGGTTTTGAAATTATGGCGAAATTAAAATATTACGATAGTTGGCGTCACCAAGGCGGGTGCGCGTGCGGGAGGAAGACAATCTGTGCAGGGTGCAGCCTGCGTAGTGCGTATTATGACTGCGTCGTCGATGTTAGTGTCGGAGTCTGTGAATTGACCTGGGAATCATTTTGCTGACCGAGTATTTTCTGGATATGCTTTTTGCAGAGCTCACCGGCATCCACGCGGGTGAAGCCGCGGCCGACCGCTAGTAATAAAATAAGAAAAAACCAAAATCCGCCTGCATGGATAAATCCAATACCGTATTAATTAAAAATTAACTGACATTACTGAAACAAGATGAAAATTTAATGACAAAGTATTCAAAAAAACAATGATTTGGTACTTAAAACTAGAAACATACATTGAAACAGCACCAAACCTATGTAGGTACCTATTATAACGTATTGTAGGTACACTTTTCTAAGTGTACCTACGATATATGGTTATATCAGCACGGTAGTTTTTCAATTTTTTATTAGATTAATTGTCGAAATGGTTAGATGAATACAATTACTAAAAAGTCGCAAATAAAATAAATTAATTAAAAATCAAAAAACCCGACTGCCAAAAATGTTAAGTTGTTAACTAAAAAGAACGAAACAAGACCTAATTCTGCCGGAGGCATCGAACCCATGTTTTAATTGATACGACTCTTGCTTACGAATTTCATGCCAGGATAAATAGAAGGTTACATAGAAAAATGTAGAAGAAGAAAGTGGATAATAAAATGCAGTCGGAGGCATAATATTTTATGATTTATGAATTAATGTTAAACTTGGTGCGACATGCCTCCAACTGCATTTTATTATCCACTTTCTTCTTCTACATTTTTCTATGTAATTCTATTTATCCTGGCATGAAATTCGTAAGCAAGAGTCGTATCAATTAAAACATGGATTCGATGCCTCCGGCAGAATTAGGTCTTGTTTCGTTCTTTTTAGTTAACAACTTAACATTTTTTGCACTCGGGTTTTTTGATTTTTAATTAATTTATTTTATTAGTCATATGAGACAATATTTTGTAAACGAATGGAGCGTGTACGTTTGAATTTTGAGGGACGACGATCAAGCACCCGTACCAGCTGCAGCTGTCCCGGCGGGAGGAGGAGGAGGAGGACGACACGTACATGGGCTACCGCTACACCGTCTGCCCAGACTGCGAGCGCGAAATACCCAACGAGCCCACTAAGAAGGAGTTCGCCGAAATGATGAGGTGAGAGCAAATGCATAGGCAGATCAGAAATATCAACAATAATCAAGATCATTTTGATGCCATTTTTAATATAACTACCGCCAATTTTAGGGAGGCCAACCAAAGAGTCTTGAAAGCCTTAAAAATCTCTTATTGGCGCCAGTACGAGCACGGGAAAATCAGCAAAGACGGCGTTAGGTTGCTCGTCCAGGCCGTCGAGATAGCTTCCGACATGGACGACGGCAGGATTAAAATAGAGCAGCTCGGCCACTTGTGGAAGCCCAAGGTCATTTTAATTTCATGTATTGTAATGTAGGAGAACTTCGATATACTTTACGAGTTCGATTCCCGCGTTGGAACAAAGTAGTAAATGTTTCAAAAATTTTAAGAACCTTCAGAATGTTTCTGGTTGTGCTATATCTATAGGCGTACGCGGTGTGGATTCGGCGAAAGCTGGTCGACATGATGACGCCCGAGGCGGCGAACGCGCAGGTGCCGCGGCAGCACTGGCGCCAGCGCTGCTACCGGCTCGTCGCCAACCGCTGGTTCGACCTCGCCATCTACGCGGCCATCCTGTGCAACACGCCCGTCGTGCTGTGCGAGGTGTTCATGGCCGTTCCCGTTACCCTCACTGCCCTCATCACTATAAAGTCACTCAACTTGTTAGTGTAATATGGTATAATTTAAATTACAGAACTCTACCCTTGAAGTTCCTTATTAATTATTTTTTATTTCTCTCTTTTTGTCCTTCGTGTGCTGCAGAGTCTTCTACATAATTTACGTGATCGAGATGATACTGAAGATGGTGGCGTACACGATACGCGGCTACTTCAAGTCCCACTGGAACAAATTGGACTTCTGCATCATAATAATGGCCACCGGGGGTGAGACATTCTTCCTCTACGAATGAATAATTAATATTTATTGTAAACACGTAAGTAGGACAGGTAAGGGTGGGGTACACATTATAACTTTTTTAAACCATGTCGGTATCAGCTTGATATTAAGCTAACGTGACTTGTGAATTGTGATGCAGACCTGGCGTTGGACGTGGTGGACTCGTGCACGCCTTGGGACAAGTGGACCAACCTCAACTCCAGCGTGCTGACCGCCACCAAGCTGCTACGGATGCTGCGCTTTCTCCGCCTCTGCAAGCTCGCTAGGTCTCTCGGGAACTCGCCACTCGGAACTCGTGGTATGCTGTATGTTGCTTACTTCATGACGTTACAGAAACTTAAATGATTATTTTCAGGGTATCGGTGCCGAAAATAATGTCGTACATAGACAGAGTCATTGACATACAACTGGCGTTCGGATATGACGTCGCTAAGGTAAGACAATGTTTAATTGGTGATCTAAAAATTGAAAAAAATAAAATAAAACTTAATACATTGGTTATAAAGGGTTTCGTGACTGGAGAGCAGGAGGTGTGCTCCCTGCTGCCGCAGCTGGTGGATAATGTCGTCATACAGGAGATGCTCTACAACAGGCTGGAGGCTGACAGGTTCCACTATTTGTCATTGTATCAACGTCCATTAACGTCTCAGGCAGCAGCAATGCAAGTCTCCAACTGGCTAATTGAATGTAAAATAACCATGTTAGGTATATCTCGCACAGTTATAATATTGACACAGAAACAGAAAACTAAATAATTAATACGCGTAAATGTACGGTCTATATCCTGCAAGATAGTTGAGATGCTTTCGTGGTTTTCCTGTCGTCTATTGAGCATTCCTTTCTATGCGTGCAGACTGGCAGTGACGCGACAACTGGGGCTGCTGCAGCGCGACCGACCCTGGACCGCCATCACGGTAAAGACGCGCCAGGCCACCACCTCCACCCTTAACATCATGCTGCTCGACGCTGCTCAGCTTAAAGAGGAAGGTAAGTTAAATAATACTAGTACTCTATTAATATATTATGTTCTTCAACTCTTCTGTCATTTGTTCAGCGAATATAACCAATCGAATTATGTTTTACAAAAAATTAGCCTATGAAACTACTCTGCCCAAAGAACTGCTTGGTTTATTTAAATATGGGTACGGCAATCAGAAAAACCGTGTTAAATGGGCTGGAGTGTTTTCTGACGTGTACGGGTTGGAGTGTGGGGTGAGACATGGGGGGTTAAGCTCGCCCCGCCTCTTCAATCTGTACATGAATCGGCTGATAGGTGAGCTCAACAGCACCTTTGTAGGATGTCATGTAGACGGCGTTTGTATTAATAATATCAGTTAAGCAGATGATATGGTGCTGTTGAGCCCATCGATCAGTGCGTTAAGCAGGCTTCTTCGTATCTGTGAGGAGTATGCGGTGGACCATGGGCTCAGATACAACGCTAACAAGAGCGAATTTATGGTCTTCAGTGCTGGCGCTGACAAGAGTCGCAGAAGTGTACCTCCTGTGACTCTTGGCGGCGTGCAGTTGAAAAGAGTCGACCGATTTAAATATCTGGGTCACTGGGTCACCGCCTCTCTATCAGATTCGGAAGACATAGAGAGGGAGCGTAGAGCGCTATGTGTGCGCGGTAATATGTTGGCACGTAGGTTCGCACGATGTAGCAAGGAAGCCAAAATGACACTGTTCAGAGCATATTTTCAGTCATTCTACACGTGTGGCCTATGGGTCAGATATACGCAGCGCTCATAAGCACTCTCAAAGTCCAGTACAACAACATATTCAGGATGCTGTTTGGTCTGTCGCGTTATTGCAGCGCCTCATCTATGTTTGCTGAGGCACATACAGACTGTTTTCAGACAATTGTTAGAAAGAGATGTGCCTCGCTCTGGTCGCGTGTGCAGAACAGTCCAAACAGAATCCTGAATGTGTTGGGTAGCAGGTGGGATTCCGTGTTGCTGAAGCATTGGATGCAGCAGCAGCCAGTAGCACGGTTGACATATATTTAATTGTTGATAATGTTATGTAATGTAATTCCAATTTATTTTATATTTTTTACTAACACTAGGATAAGGACCTATTGTTGAAACTAACACTACGGATGAAAATCTATACATATAATAAAACTGTAGAAATGACGATTCTGTACATTAAAGATATTCAAAAAATAATAAGCGGAGGGTGTCACTACATCGCTATGCAAGCCAAAAATGTGGTCAGTTTTTTTGTCTGTCTGTCTGTCTGTATGTTTGTTCCACTATCACACGAAAACTACTGATCCGATTTGAATGCGGTTTTCGCAAATATATTTGTCTTCTTCCAACTTAACATCTGGTGTATAAATTTTTTTCCCCCCACCCCTCTAAAGGGACAAAAGAGGGGTCAGATTTTGTATAAGACTTTTGCTTTAACACGAAAACTACTGATCCGATTTGAATGCGGTTTTCGCAGATATATTTGTCTTCTTCCAACTTAACATCTGGTTTATAAAAAAATTCCCCCCACCCTTCTAAAGGGACGAAAGAGGGGGTCAGATTTTGTATAAGACTTTTGCTTTAACACGAAAACTACTGATCTGATTTGCATACGGTTTTCGCAGATATATTTGCCTTCTTCCAACTCAACTTCTGGTGTATTTTAACCCCCCCCCCCCCCCACCAAAGAG
This sequence comes from Polyommatus iphigenia, assembly GCA_963422495.1. Lineage (NCBI taxonomy): Eukaryota > Metazoa > Arthropoda > Insecta > Lepidoptera > Lycaenidae > Polyommatus > Polyommatus iphigenia. The sequence goes on along the minus strand of OY730190.1, from coordinate 17,743,090 downwards.
AGGGTTAGATTTTGTATTAAGTAAACTTTTTTCTTTAATGGACTTACTTTATATTATTAACTGTTTTTCCAACTTAACATCTGGTGCTACATAACATTTTTCCCCCCATCCCTCTTAGGGGACAAAAGAGGGGGTAAGATTTTGTATGCTGATGAAGTAGAAATACTTTAAATGGCAAAACAACATTTGCCGGGACAGCTAGTCTGAAATAAATTAATTGAATTGAATTAATTGAATGCGACAGTTGAAACATTGTGTTCCTTACATCTTTCAGGATTTCTGGATGAGATGGAGTATCGTTCTCTCGTCAATGCCATTCAAAGCAAAATCCAAACGTGCCGACACAAAGGAAGCTTGGTGGCGCCGTCGTCGCCCGAGGCGAGCAATCTGTTTTCAATATATATAGATTCTTTAATTTAGCATTTTCCACGTGGACTCTAAATATCTCTTCTTTTTCCAGACGCAGCTGCGTGCGGTGTCGTGGCTGCAGGGGAACCCGAGGATAGCGGACTTCTTCATCGAGAACTCTGAGATACACAACTACAACATCAACGATATCCTCATATCTAAGGGTGAGCAATTCTGATAAGACTAGCGTTATGGACTGGCTGAACGAATACAGATAGACAGCGCTGCTGAGCGACTTTTCCGGAGATCAAAGTTCACCACCTACCACCTGACTGAGGCGCTGGTAGAAGAGGTCCCACAAGCTTATCCGGTTACATAACGGCACAGTTGTGTAGGGGAGAAGCCGCGCGGGCTGTACATCCTGGTGTCGGGGCTGTGCGAGGCGACGTACGTGCCGCCGGACGAGCCGCTGGACGACGCGCTGCCCAACTACGAGTTCCTCACCGACCTCAAGTTCGGCGAGCCCCGCCAGGACTACATCGTCTCCGGGAACGCCATTGGGATTATAGGAGTAAGTAAGCGGCCTAATATAAGTGGTGTGGCGGTATACACAATAATTAGCGCTACAATCCCGCATCGCGCTATCGAAGTTTTCGTGCGTCGGTATATATACGACAGCTGAAATCAATCACGTAGGCTCCGGCCTGACCGAGCATACCACCTCGCTCGGTCGGAAAATCTTCCTTTGCGGCCTCCACGCATTATTCCTACCGTGGTATCTTAAAATTATAGTTAGTCTACTACTAGTACGGTGTTTGTCATATTGCTTGTCAATTACCCGGTGTCGCAGGTGCTGACTAGCCGGCCGTACAACTACACGGTGCGGTGTGACACCGCCGTGCAGGCCTACTTCATCACGCTGCAGGTCATCAAGGAAGCCTTCAACTTGGCCCCGCATCCCATTTCAGGGTGACGCTAACAAAATTTGGATACAACTTAAACTCAATGTCATTATATATACCTTATATAGTCATTTATTCCGTTCTTTGTATTTCTAAAAAAAGGCGGAACTATTTAACAGACGCTTAGCATAAACCTAGACTGATCTAAGAAGGACCTAGCGTATTTTAGTATAAAGTATAAACATTGACTTCAGTCTGGAGGCGGCGATGTGGCGAGAGATCGGCATCAAGCTGGCGATGATCATCCTGCCCACGGTACCCGCCTTCCACGGCTGGTCCACCGAGAAGCTCAGCATGCGCCTCGAGCACGCCTTCGTGCCCTGCCTCAAGGCCTTCAAGGTTTTATACTCCTCATAATTAATGAAAATTCATGTTAGACTTCAATGGAAACGGGCGAAACACAGTTTGTGCAGAATCTTGTAACTTTGATGCGAGCAGTAAATTATGTGCCCTATATTCTTACAGTTAACGGTTTAAAATTTAATATTTGGAGGTGGAGGTGTGAACTTCCAGACGTTCGTGGTGAACGAGCTGATGGAGGACCTGGTGCTGCTGGACGGCGTGTGCCAGGATGCGGCGACGCGCGAGGTGTTCCAGCCGCCCGGCTACCTGCCGCGCACGGCGCACCGCCTGCTGTTCCCGCGCTCCTCGCAGCTGGCCGTCGGGGCCGCCTGCCCCGACACGCGCCTGCTGGTGGTCGGCGCGCGCGACGCTGATGAGATCGACATCATGGAGGACGAGGTCGACGACCTGCAGTGCGAGCTGGTGCGCGCTTCACACAAATAAGTTTCATGGCTCATACGTAAGCAGCAATCCTCAAACTTGATGAAATGTTCGTAATGAGCGTGATAAACAAGAATAATGTCTGAATACCTTAGACTTTAGAGGTACAGTCCATTTCAAATCGCCGAGATTCTAAATAGTGGGTGACTATTGTTTCGGTGTCCTTGTGCAGTCTTAATTTTCATCAGCTGGTGCTGTAGGTATCGAACGCGTCGTCCCGCTGCCTGTACCACCGCGCGGCGCACAACCTGTCCGCCGACCTGCGCACCATCAAGAGCTCGGTGCGCGCGCGCAGGCGGCGGCGCGGCGTGCGGCGCGTCAACTACCGCGAGTCAGTGTGGGGGAAGAGCAGCTGTGAGTAGCTTAATGTAGTTTTATCAAAGTCAAAAATATGTTATCTATATCATCGATGATTTACATCGATGTTATCTGTTACATTGGAATTTTTCGCTTGTTGTTTGCGAATAATTCTGTTGCTAAAATGAAATGCAGCTGCCAGCTAATAGGGTACCGTTTGTGCAGCGATGATCACGTCTCTGGCGTCGCACGACAAGGAGTCAGCCAAATACTTCAAACCGAGTTTCCACATCGTGGTATGTATTTTCAATTAGCTTTTTAGTTTTAATTAAAATATTTTTATCTTCTTGTATAGCTCCTAGGACCTACACTCTAGAGGCTAGAGTCCTAGACCTAGACGAAGCTGTAGACGTCGTTTTAAAATGTTACCGTTCCATGTTACTAACATATGTCGCTTTTATTGCAGACCGAGAAACTGGAAGCCGCAGGTAAGTAACGTCCGTCAAGTCAAGTCCTCTTGACTATGACTTGACGGACGTTGTTCGTAGAGTCCACATCCTGAGGATGCTCCGGTGTTGGAGCGAAACGCGCGTCGAGGTTTTCAACCTGCATGGTGGTGAGGGGCCTTGCACGGATTTGCCAACATTATTGCTTGTGTGGTGGTGGTGTTTGCAAGTTCTTGCATGCGAGTGTACGCATAGGCAGTGTGGGAGGAGGGAGGTGCTGTACGCATGCCTATGCGTACACTCACTCATTTACTTAAAGGTGGAAGTTTATTTCGCGGAATATTGCTAAAAATAATAACAAACTAAATTTTAAGCTATGGATTTCCGCAAAGTAACGCCTGATTCCATTAACTAAGTAAAAATAATCGGCCAAGTGCGAGTCGGACTCGCGCACGAAGGGTTCCGTACCAAAACAGAGCAAAAATAAGCTAAAAATTGTATTTTTTGTATCGGAGCCCCCCTTAAATTTTTATTTTTTTATAATATCATTATAAAATATTAAAGTACACATATAACAAAAGAATATGTGAAAAATTCAAGTGGCTACCTCTTGCCATTATTGATATAGAGCGAAAAAGGCCGAAAAAATCATGTTTGTTGTATGGGAGCCCCCCTTAAATATTAATTTTATTTTGTTTTCAGTATTTGTTGTTATAGCGGGAACAGATATACACAATTTGTGAAAATTTCAGAAGTCTAGCTGTAGCGGTTCTTGAGATACAGCCTGGAGACAGACAGACGGACAGACAACGAAGTCTTAGTAATAGGGTCCCGTTTTTACCCTTTGGGTACGGAACCCTAAAAATAGGGTTTTGGTGCGATCTCGGCAACGCGGCAAATGTATGGCCAAGGTCGTTTGCTCGGGGGACGGCCTTAATTTCTTTATCTAGCATCTTGACGTGTCTAGAGGCATAGTTAAGCAATTAATCACAGTATTCAATTAAAAATTAAATACTTTGCTAAACTTTTTTCAGATGATGTTGTTTCTCGAAGGCACATCCCCATACCGACCACATCCACTCCGGCGCAAAACTCTGAACACGAGGTGAGGATGTTTAACAAGGTACTCCAACACAGGATGAACCCCGTAGGAAACCGGCAGCAATGAATCAAGTCAAAAATTACGACCTTAAACTAGATTCATGGTGCTATTAATAGAACATTAGTGATAAGCATCAGTAATCACTGACAAGGTATTGCTTTTCCCCAGATATACAACACAATGTTGAACAAAGGGAAGCGCGGATAGGGGGCAGACCAACCCTCTGCATAGCTGGTATTGTTCTGGATGCAATAAACAATAACTGTAAATATTTTGTATACAGCTTACATTTTTTTTATAAATATTTATTGAATTAATAAACGAACTCATAATAATTATTGTTTTCCATTACATTTCGCACACTGCAAGTATTTTTTTTTTGTTCTTCGATATTGACGGCACAGTTACAGAGATACCGTTTTAAATAAATAAAAGAAGCACCATGTTTTTAACATTTTTAATAACTTATTTCACTATACAAGCAATACAACTTATGGTCCCAAATGTTAAATCATTCGACCAATTAAATTATAAAATTTTTATTTACATTTTTAAAACATTTTTTTCCATAACCACACCAAAGAATTTCCAAAGAATACTTTATTAAATGACTAACATTTGGACTTTTATAACATAATAATATAACACATTTCTTATAGTAGGTCGAAACCTTATTCACTAATGAGAAATGAATTAAGTTTTAAAAAAGTAAAAAAAAAATGCCAAAGGAATGTTAAGTAAAATACAAACTTTTTATGATAACTCAACTAATTACTAACCATAAGTATTATTACCACAAAAATAAAAAACAAGCTGATATTATAATATCATATCATAGTGAGTGCAATACAACATTATATAACATAGTATTAATGACACACTTCTGGGCATTATCATTAGTTGCCAAAACAAACACAATGGGAGCAACTTAGTATGATGGGCCATGGGACATGGCCCATGGGCCTATATTGTAAGTCATAGGGTCTAGGGTTGGGTTGCACCAACTAACTTTAACTATAATTACTGTAACTTTAACTACAATGCAAAATGTCAAATCTTTGGTTAAAGTTAAAAATGGACGCCATCGAGACGCCATATTTAACCATAACCGTAGAGCTCGACAAGGTTTTAAATGCACGTGGCGAAAAAAGGAACTAACGCTGTCATCATACAAAAACGCCATTTTTGACAGTTCTCCTTTACCAGCAGCGCCCCCCGCCCACATTCATTTATAACCTTGTTAGACCAGCTGTGACTGTCATCTGTCAATTTTTCCGGTCAAAGTTAAGGTTAAAGTTAAAGCTAAATTTAGCCTACTATAACCATAACTTTAACCACGCCTCTGGTGCAACCCACCCTTAGTGTACCAAACTTTTTATGACATCTTGCTCTTCTATAAAGTATTAATCATAATATTATTAAATAACACTTTGAAATACATAATATTTTAATATAAATTCAGAATAAATAGATAACAATTTTACTCAGTAATATTTAAAACCACAAAATTTTATATAAGTAATTTGTATAAAGAAAACTATTAAAAAAATAATCAAAAATATATAAAGTATTGCCCATGTTTTTAAGTATTATATAATATAATTTTACAATATTTCCAATTTTGTTAGAAACAACATGAAAGTAAACACCAAAATAATATGACCACATACTTTCATTCTTTCTGTGAACATCAAAATTTGGTAGTACACTTGAAGTTCTACATAATTATAATGACACAGTTTTTATGTTAGGTGTAGGTGTACAATATTATTAATTTACTCTATTTACACAGGTTTCATACAGTCTCGTTATAAGCAGTTATAAAACTAAATAGTCTCACGATAGCAAACAAGTTATGCATTGTTATTTAAACTGGTTTCAAATAAAAATATCCATCCATACCTGTAAAGTTATGGAACTGCATATTAATGCACATGAAATTAGAACACCTTTTGAAAGATTAAATGTTTGGATGTTAGGGAATCTTTTATTTCTATTTTATAGAGATGTTACGCACCTAACACAATAGTGATATGTTTTGGATGATATCATCTACTTCCTGGGTTGCTGGATGTTGGGGCAGGGCTTAACGTTGATGTGCGCCGGAGGCTTGGGACTGTGGGCCACCTGGGCTGCTTGCGGAGTGAAGTCGGCGTTACCTTTGTTGGGTGCACCGGCGATCGTGATGGGGTTGGTGGGCACGGGCGACGGGCCGGAGAGGCCTGTCAAGTCCTCGTTGGGGAGCTCCTTGCTGTCCTTGGTATGAGGCACCTTGTGCTGAGTGATCCTCATGCCTCCCGCTTTGACTGGAAAACGGGCACATTTAGTTATAAACTAAATAAAAGTTACATATATGACATTGACTATTTGTGTACTTGCATCAGCCATTATGAGTAGAGCAAAGCATGAAAAGTGCTAAGTAATTCACATGGTCTATTCCTGTATAAGGTGTTCTTTGTGTATGAAAATGCTTTTTTTTGTTCAAACAAGATTGAGAATTGATGCGAAGTGACCTTGATGTTAATCTGTCTTTGTTTAATAACATTCGCTTCGCCACAGCCGGCTCCGCAGGTAAAGGATACGTTATTTCAAGGTCATGTTCAGCCGTACCGAATCAACGATAATATACGCGTTAAAAAAACTAATATCCTCAAACATAATCACGATTTTTGATAAGGAAATGTGGTAGAAACAAACAATAACAGGAGCATTATCAAGGCAGATGAGACTCACCCGCAGGAGGGTGTCCTGCCTTCAGCTGAGAAGTTTCTTCGGTTGAAGACATTTTAACACGGGTATATGAAAAATATTAAAATATTTTAGTGAAAAAAACAGATAAGATCAAGGTAAATACGCTTTGTAATTGACAACGTGTCCAATACGAACCACAAACCAAAAATGACAAGATTGGCAACTGTCAAGTGTCAGGTCGGCGGTCAGCCATACTGTCAGCTGTCAAGTGTCAGAAATTTTCAGTGTTGCCAAGGGAAAAAACATACAACGGTCTTTGCCATTTTGCGGACTCCGGAGTCCAGCAAGAGGCAAGAGCCGTCAGCCGAGAGGCGAGAAACTGCCCCAGGGCAGAGCAGGCAGGCAGGGCGGGCCGAACGGATACGAAAGTTGCCGAAGTTTAAAACTACGTATTGCTCTAGGTCTACGTGTTTCGTGGATCATCGGTTTTGCTTGGCTATTTCCGTAACCATTCGGCCTCCCCTCCCTGCCCTGGCCCCTGCCCCGGGGCAGTTCCAATTGCCGAAAACGCCTTCACATTACGTAGTGCGGCAGCCGCGCGATTTCTATACTAAAGAGAGTCTATAATATCTAGTCCGCACTACTGGCGACGTAATGTGAAGGCGTCCTTAGTTTCGCTAATCGCTTTAACTCGGGAAAGGCTGAACTGATTTTGCTAATGTTGGTCTTGAAATATTTGTGGAAGTCTAAAGAAGGTTTATAAGTGACACGAAGTCATATAGTAAGATAAGGCTATAAAAATCAATGACTTCTATTTTAAAAAGAATTCTTTGATAAAAATAGAATTTTAATCAGGGTTAGTTGAAACTATACAATAGAGGCACATAACTAAATTTAGGTCATATTTTATTAAAAAACCACATTATTGTAAAGCTTTTATTTTGGATCTATGAGGAAGAATAACGTCTCTATCATCGGCTCCGAGCTTGATAATCTCTTTTTGTATTTCTAAGATCATCCGCAGCATGAAGTTGATGACCTGCGCGCAAGTTCCCTCCCGCAGACGCGTGAAGCTCTTGTTGGGAAGTGGTTCTCCCTGGATGACGACAGTTTGTTGGGTGAGGGAGGCGATTAGGCGTTTTATTATATCTATCTTCTTATTGGCGGCCAGCGGTCGTAATCGAATTACAAATCGGAGTAAGTATTCGATTAGTATCACATCTTCCTGTGAAAGAGAAGAAAAAACATTAAGTAGCTACTTCGAGTAGCTACTAATAAAATAATTAATCACAGCTCGAGATGGATAGATTAAAAATATAGTACTTAAATAAGTAGCAGGTTTTGCTAGTGCCAGTCTGAATGTTTACCATTTTCATGGCGTGCACACAGGAGTCGACGCGGTGCGAGCGACTGATGATGGTGGCGAGGTCCTCCGTGTCCAGCACCGGCGCCTTCAGCCCCTCCAGCCACTCGAACAGCAGACCGGTCAGTATCTCAGGGTTGTCCTACAAAAGACAAAAAAATATTGTCTTTCCGTCGATCAAGGGCCAACAATGTAAAATACATTTTTTACCTCCTCCTACAGGCTGAACGCCACCGTATTGTCATTTAAGATGTGGTTTAATATTATGTCGCGTCGACTTCAAAAACTTGGAAACGCGCCGATTCAGTATTATGAGGTGTTTGGTCCGCTACAAGTCATAATCCTGCATGCTCTGGAATTACCTCTTCGTCTATCCTGGCCATCGCCTCCCGCCTGTGGTCGATGTCGCCGCGCAGCTGCTTGAGGTGCCGCTGCTGTTCGCTTGGAAGACTTTGGTGATCACAGACGAACGCCTGAAACATTTTTACAACTACATATGTAATACACAACAGATTTACAATAATGTTGGGACTATCTTCAAAAAATCCATCGCATTCGTTACAAACAACTGTTATTTTTTTAAATCATTTTTTATTGCGAGTAAATTACCTCGTAAACTCGCACCGCGGGGATGGCGCCGCCGCAGCCGCCGGTGATCCGGCTGACGGACTCCAGGTTCCGCTCCACGTCCTCTTCGAGTGGATCCCGCCACTCGATCATGGGAAGAGCTGCTGCCGTCACCTCTGCTGTGAGGAGAGGTTGGTAATAAATGGACGTTGAATATATTGACCAGGTATTTGCCTATTGGGGGTTCTAGATTACTGTCTTGTAATCTGTTTATTAGTAAAGCGCCATTTACGTGTCAGTTCCAATCAACGACCAAATACCAATAACTCTTAAAATATGTCTTATGATTGAAAAGTAGAATAGACGTTTTTTTAGATTACGTGCTATCTCCTCAGGAGTGTCGGGATCGGGCGGGCGCGCCTGTTTGAGGTAGTACACCAGGAAAGACTTGTAGAAGGGCCTGTTTCGGAGCCCCGTGTCCAGCCCCGCGCTCCGCTGGCAGCCGCACAGCTGCAGCAGCCGCTCTACTATCACGTACACTATCTGACAAGCGATAATAATAATTATTGTTTATTTTTATAATTTAGAGTAGTCATTTTGACTTCGTGATATACTTTTTTAAAATATAAAGTGCTAACTGCTAAGGTTCACTATGGGTTCACTTAATAGGTTAATGCGGGTTGATAGTTCGTCTAAAATTCCAAATATTACCCATCAGTCATCATACGTTTCTTTCACAACTACGAAAAACGAGAGAGATAACGAGATATTTTTGTTTAAAACACAGATCCCAGAGGCCAGATGTGATGTTTATGTTTACTATACTTTTGGCAACTCTTTGAAGTTCCTCTCCTCCAGGCCGTGCAGGCAGATCCTTTGCCTGTGCAGAAACTGGGGCAGCGTGAACGCCGCGGTCCGGCGGTCCCGGCGAACTGATGTGTGGTCTCTGGAATAGGATAATCATTCCATTTCAGGACATTAATTAAATTCAGAATATTTAGGCGTTTTACAAAACTAAGGCCCTGTCCTCACCTGGTGCTGAAGACGACGGTCTGGGGCAGCACGTAGCACTCGAACTGCTGCACACAGCGGATCTGGCCCCGGGTCTGCACGGCGCGCGGCCGCCGCCTGCGCACCAGCCTGATGGCGTCGTTAGCGCGCAGTCGCATCGAGTACACGAGGTAGCACGCTATTAGCACGCCCGTTCTGCCGAGACCTAAACAGACAAGGCTTGAAAGAATGTCGAAAACTGAGACACTATAATTCTGTCAGCATAACGCTTTGATCATAATGTAGCGATTGTTACCCGCGTGACAGTGTATGGCGACTCTTCCCTGCTGCACGGCGAACGACAGCACCTTGGCCATGTCCAGCAGGCTGCTCAGCGTCGCCTCGCCGTAGTCCGGCCACGCGAAATTGTAGTAGTAAACTGCACACATTTAAGCCTTAACATCACTATCTTTCATGCTAAAATAATATAGAATAATAATGTATAGCTTTTTAATCGACTCTACAAAATTAAGTTTATTCAAGAGTTTGGCAGATCAACATCCCATAAACGTAATTAAGATCGTATGTGACGCATATCATATCTCATAATGTGGGGGGTTCCTACGGGAGTTCTATAAATAATTTCACCCCCTTCAAACACTTTCGTAGTATTTAATCTGGAATCTTCGGATTATCTTTTCCATCCACCAAACTGTAATAGAAGCGGGACAAGGCCATATACATACTATCGTCGGCCATGAAGACGCGCGGGTCGTAGGTGAATCCGGAGGCGGTGAGCGGCGGGCCGCAGCTGGCGTGCTCACCCGCCGTCTGCAGGTTCACTACCGACCTGATGCCCCAGCTGGACACAGAAACAAAGCCATGAAAACGACATCGCTAACGTCCTCCTCCTCCTCCTTTTTGGAAGTCGGTTAAAAACAGAGTTGTATTTGATGGATCTATTGCTGAGACAAAGCATCGCTATTCGCTACATCGAATTTCGAATTTTCTTTAGCTTAAAGGTTCCACTTTGGGCCATGATAGACTTAACCTGCATGATTGCCAACATGCGTCTGTCTATATTATATTAATATAATAATATATACAGTAGCAGCATTGGCTGTAGACGTTTACGTTTACGTTCGTAATCGCTGCAGTATGAATTGATCTACGACGGTGTAGCTGTGCATTGAAATCAATCAAAATATCATCGTATCACGCCTCGGGGTTGGACCCATGCGTGATAGGTCGTTCAGCAGGGTTACGGTGTCATAACCTGTCGTCGGACACAGTACTCAATAATGTAGCTCGCGCGTCATGGGGTACAGTGTTTGTCGCAAGGTCGATTATAAGTCGATAGGCATGTTCGTGCATTATGGGTGAGGATAATCACCAGTGGAACTGCTGCAGCAGGTTGCGGGCGGCGAGCGCGGCGGTGCTGGGCCGCGCCATCGCCACGATGTCCTCCGTCACCCTGCACACACACACAACACACTGCACTCGGCATACATACTGCATCGTCGTTTCACCTTTGTTGCTAATTATACGCTCAAGTACAATTGGAAGAAAAACAATGAATTCTAGAAAGTATTCTCCAGAAAAGTGATCCGGTGATCAATAGATATAACGTATACAAATCAACGTTGCCCAAGTGTGCCTTTATTGTGACAACCGCGTAGTTGTTACACAGCTTACACTGGATAATGGATATCAATCCAAATTACAATCTCTCGTTAGGGTTTTGCCACTTTTTGCTTGTTGCGAATGTTTTTAATTTTATTTCTGCATTCGTTAATCACAATTTCACCTACAACTTTAATTACGACACGACGCTAATGTAGAATAACATAGAAAAACATTTGTACGTCGCACTGTAAATTGCATGCTATTAAAATATTCTAATTTATTAGACGGCTGGAGTACAGTCACGCAAATCATTGCTATATTTTTACGACACGAAAATTATTATTTGACCCATATTAAAGTGGGCTGGCACCGCGTCCGCGCCGCAAAAACACCGCCGTCGCACGAAACTCCTGATGTGAAGCTTACACGAATGTTTTAAACCGCTTAATTGGGCTACTGTTACGAGTTAGTGCCACAAAATGCTAATAAGTTAACATTCTAATGTTGCAAGTAAATAGCCGGACAGGAGGAGCGAATAAAGTTAATTAATGTGCTTTACTGACTACTCTACCTGTCTGCTCTACGACAGTTTTCCAAGTTTTACGCCTAGTTTGTGTTCACATATTTTGTGTTTTATTCTTATTTTAGCAAGGTTTTTAAAAATGCATTATTACACTCCGAATTCCGATGACACGAGCTATTAAAATTTTCAGAACTCTAAATTTTATTGCATTCACTTGCAAAATTTCTGCAGGATTTTCGTCTACGTCGCAAAGAGTTTTAGTGCGAGAACGTGTACGAGAATAATCATTCTCTGAATTTGGTGCAGTCGCTAAGGTGGTACTTGAAGTGGGATAGTGAACTTTGCCTGGCAGTTTCCTACCAGTCGGAGTAGAGTCCCTGGAGGGCGGCGGCGCTGGGATGCGGGCGCTCGTAGGGGCAGCGAGCACCGCCGCAGAACAGCGCGCACTGCAGCGCCGCCGGCGTCGCCAGACGCAGCTTCTCGCCCAGCGCGCTGTACTGAGCTGACGGCGGACCGGCCAGCCGCCGTCGCCGCCGCCTAACACAGGAAGAGCACGACTACAGGTAGGCAGGCAGCTGTTAGCCAGCGAGGAAAGAACCGCTTTAGAACGGACAGATAGACAAAAATTTTACCCTGCTCTTAAAATCTACAACCGAGCCCCGACCCTTAAATAAAGCAACATAATATCGTGATACACACTCCCTATAATAGTCTCTATACCGCATAATATTTTTAGCTGGAATCGTGTTTCGGCGAACGGCTGGTGATTATTTTATAGGTCCAAGGCTCAGGTATTTTTCCATTAACTCTTTCAATGAGTTGACCCCTGCAGTATGTTTACCCCGAGTCGTACGCACGAGGTAGGTAAATGTCACGCGTTGCGTGTTCCCCCCCGCCTCCCCCTGCCCCACCGGGGGCGAAGCGCGGGGCTCCGTGCCCTCGTCGTGATTGTCGCGATTTATTATAATGACCCAATGTCCACTCACAATTTCCCCCGTAAACACTGATTGAAACTTCAAAATAACGCGGTTGTTTGTCGTGAAAAATTCCATTTGTGATAATATGGAAAATGTCCGTAGGTACTAGCGTATATTATATACATGATAATATTATAATAATAGTCTATAAATAATTAGCATAATATTATACTGTTAGTTTTAACAGTATGTAGCTACATAGGCTACTTATCAGTCGACAAAAAAGAGACCAAATGGATTTGGCAAGGGACTGAATGATCAATCTTTTATGAATTTTAAGCAGTAGGTACTAATTGTCTACGTTGATCAAAAGAGGGTCAGTTGGCAACATATTAGAAGTTACCTGGCAGTCTTTTCAGCAGGCGGGTCGGGGGCCACCTTCCGGCGCGCGCGTGCTCGGCACAATCGGGCCAGCCGCCAGCAGCTCAGCCTCTCCCACACGCTGCTCCGCTCCGACACTCCCTCGGTCATGGTGTTGACTTTACACTGGTATTTACTTTACACTATTGTGATATACACTGTGCACACTATCAAGTGTTTTTAACTTTACTATGTTTTATGTAATGTTTTTATACTTTAAACATGCTAAAAGGACTCACAATAGGTTATTACTAGGGTGAGACATTGTTTGTTTTGTTTTCCTATAAATGATTATTATTTGAATGGAATGAAAGGATAAAAGGCTCTTAAAATAGAAGCTATTTAGAGGTTATTATTTTGAGAGCTTTCTGTGGAGTTCTTTTTATTTTTATGTCATTAAATATAAGTTATTGTTATCGTTATGTAAATATTATGTACTTGCTTCATTACTATTTACTACCAATGACACCATAATGATACTTCACAATGATAATAATAATTATTATGTCCCAGGTGACAGGCCTCGCAGGCTATCATTAACGGGCTTTAACGCCATCACGTATCTACCGACTGAGTTTTTTATATAATATAATCATTGTCTACCGATAAACATCACGTTATTATTAAAATACAATTATTAATAATGACTTGATAGCATTCTAATATAAGTTAACCTTGTTAAAAACTAAATAGGATTATAAGTTTTTAGGATCAAATATTCTAGAAACTTATGATGAAACTAAGTATAATATGGAAATAGTTTTTGTCCTTAAAGAAAATCTTACGAGAAAACCTTATAAGTCTTTACTCTACAATCTACATGTACCAAAGAATGCTGTATCAAAATATTCAGTATATTGCTATCCTAAATAACTGATGAGTTGGTAGATATGGTGGTAGTCAGTGGTCACAGTGCAAGTCATTAATGTCAGCTGTTAGTTCAGCGTGTCGAGCTATTACCGTGATCATTTAAAACTCATTATTGCATCGAGTGTGCTTAGCCAGTAGCCCCTAGCCAGGCCGCTAGTTGAATGCGTGGTAGCACGAGACCGTATTTTAACATGTCATTTAAAACACACAAAAGAAAATATACAACAAAACAAATGAAATTAAAAAATATATTTACTTGAGTTTGGCCGATACCGTTACGAGATGTTTAAAATTTTACTACAAAGGCAATAGCCTTCTAATCTATTCCTATGTGGATTGAGGCTCCAATACATTCGATATGTTAGGATTTAAGTACGTACATCAAAAAACAATAATCTAAGATCGAAGTACTCGGCCTAGTTAATAGCTATTTACATAAAGTAGATGCAAATTATCAAAGTGCAGTGTAGAGTTCAGGGCGCGGTATCGTTATTATTGAATAAGGGGCTCTTATCGATTGACCCCTCTACATAGTGCATATAACTGTCGCCTGCAATTATTGAGAGGACCCGACAACAGTGATACATGTGACACATCACCATCATCAGCCACTCTGCACATTTACTCTAGTAAGCGGATTGACTCGACTCTCTTTTAACGCTTGACGAACACGGCACAATCTTAAATATACAGAGTGTAACAATACAAAGTGATAATACCCTGTATACAAAACTACAGATTATCTAATATTACAATTATTATGAAAATTAAAAGCGAAAAAAGTACTAGTCTTAATAAAGTAATTATATATTATTTTTAATAGAGAATTGTTGAGATTGAAATAAATTCATCCAAATTGTTGATTGATTGATGAACTTATTCCTTTACGAACTACTACACTGTTCGACTTCATTGGTTAAAAGATATTTTAAAATAATAATTTTAAACCCTGTCGGCAAACAAAAACCTGAAATAAAAACAAGAAAACAAAATCGTAAAAGCTTAACCTTCGCAGAACTGAATCTGTCAAGTTCAACAAATAAAAACTTTTTTTAAACTTTGTGAACCTGCTACTGATTTCTTGATTTTACTTCTTAATTCTTATAACTTATTATCTCGAACACACTTCGCGACTGTTACTTTTTCAACTTTTACTTAGTGTTTATCACGTTCCGCTCGTTGGGGTGTTAGGTGGGCGGGCGTTGGGCGGGCGCCGGCACTCCGGGCGGCGGTTTGGCGGTAACTGGGCAGGTATCGACTACACGCCACCGTTACTGCTTACTTTATTTCGGCACTACTATAAATGCTGATTAGCAACATTTTATTACAACTTGTTTGATAATGCTAACGATTTCAGTAGTTACTTTGATTCGGAAAGTGCGATAAATCGAAAAAAAAAATTATAGATTGTAGTTACACTTACTTTGTACATATACATGCACAAAAAAGTGTATGAAGTATTGACAATACTAATGGGAACGTGTAGGATTTGTGGAGAGTATT
Source organism: Polyommatus iphigenia (assembly GCA_963422495.1). Taxonomy (NCBI): domain Eukaryota; kingdom Metazoa; phylum Arthropoda; class Insecta; order Lepidoptera; family Lycaenidae; genus Polyommatus; species Polyommatus iphigenia. The sequence goes on along the minus strand of OY730190.1, from coordinate 17,727,682 downwards.
TCACGCTGTAAAGTGTAAAGTGTTAAAGTTTCAGTCGTAGCAGCTCCGTAGCCGGCCGTAGCCGCGCGTAGCGGGCCGTAGCGGAGCGCTACGAATTTACACTTTCTCTTTTCTCTTCGCTAAACTTTTCTTTTGGTTGTTTTCTTTTCATAAATACAATTAGCTTTAATTCATGGGCAACAATTTGCATTATTGTATTTTGTGTTTTGAAATATTTTGTTATTTATTTAATACGATTTCAAACTGATAATAAAAATTAAAATACAATAGAAAACGGTGTATCAATTTTCTTTTCGATGAAATAAGAAAAACCAATTATACAAAATACATGTATTACGTGAATTACGAGATAAGATGAATAAATACTAGTCGTGTGACAATATAGACCTATGTTAAGCGCGCATGCACTTCATTCTCTTGGTGCTGGGGTCGAGCTTGCAGACCTCGAAGCTGTTGCACTTGACGTTGTTGCAGTACGTGCCCGCGCCGCCAGCTGGAACATACACCACAGTTACTTGCTTTGACTCTTAAGTTGGCTAAAGACCTTTCTCTTGCGCTTCTTTGAAGAATCGCCGATCGATTACTTGAACATTAACTAGCAAACGCGCTCTCTACTATACTGTAGGCTATATTCTAGACAACTTGAGTACAACTCACACTGCGAGTACTTGTCCTGCCCGCCGGCGCCGGAGAGGCCGTTGACGTCGACGCAGGACTTGGCGTTGCAGGCGTTGGCGCAGCACACCTTGCCGTTGCTGCACTCGTAGTTCTGCAGGCACTTGGGCGAGCACCCGTACACCTTCGACGGCAGCGGGCAGCCCGCGCCGGCTGCGGGGGTCGAAGCCATTATGGGCAAGGGGGAACAAGGAGGGAGATGGTACGCGAGTTACTTTGCGCCATTATGCGAGAATACCCCAAAGGGGTAGGTATTTCGAACAGAGCGAGGTTATGTGCTTGCTCTCTCGGTTGGCAGATGAGGTTGTAAGATAAGATAAGATATAATCTATCGGTTGACAGAGACTTTATATTCAGTTGGTTGGCGCTGAATAATCATCTTTGTAACAGAGTTAAAACCAATGTGGCTAGGACAGAAATGGTATACAGTCAATTCTTTCTCTTATCTGACAAACTTAGGTAAAGCATCAAGAGCTTAACGCCTATATTAGTCAGTTAACGCTGACACGAGTGAGTGTCGAAGACTTACCGGCGTCCGTCTGGCTGGCGATGAGCACCACCGCGACCGACAGCAGGATTGTCAGGGAATCTGGAATTTTATGTCACAGTTTTAATAGGTACTATGTAATTATACCGAGTAAGTACCTACTAATTGCTTAGTACCTACCATTATTTTCGGTGTTTGAGGTTTATTTGCCACGAGTTCATCTATTCAATAACGATAACCCAAAGATTACCTAAATTAATATTTTTAGGACAACAATAATAATAATAATAATATGTCAATAGCGTTATTAAGTGTGAGGAGAGAAAACCAATGGAACTGGACCGTGATGCGCACTATAACAATAATTACATTGTTTAATAATTAATCTAAGCCTTATGGGGTAAGATGTTTATTATTTGTATATTAAATGTTTGTGTACTAGATTTGACGATGTTTTGCAAACCATTGAGTGATAACAAATGGCAAAGTTGCCTGTGATAATAAAACTATTATCCATTTGTGCCTACTACGGTTGCGGTAGGTACATACTACACAGTACACTGTAGAGTGTAGATGTAGAATTGTAGACTGTACATTGTACAGTGACAATAATTAAATAATATTATTCTTGATCTTTGTACATTCTGCATACTTTACACACTAGCACGGGGAGCGACTAGCGAGGGAAGAACCGAGCATCTACAAGGAAAACTTTCGAACAAATTCCGGCACGATGCTATTTTATGCAAGTCGCAACTCAAGGTTAATTGCACTTTGGTTATTCCTAGCGTAGTCAACGAAACGATCAAGCTCTGGTAGGTTGTGGCACGGTCGCCGTTGCCTAGTAGAATATATGTCCATAATATATAAAAGTCTGGATCACCAGCTCGAAAACGGCATTAGGTAGGAATGGGTTTAGGAGGCAAAACCGCAACCGAAGCTTCCGCAGTCCCGCCGGTGTTTGGAGTATGAACTATTGAACATTTAAAAACATTGCTCGTAGTAACTACTTATAATGTTGCGTTCTTGAATCAAAAAGTAAAGAAATTCGAGGTAGGTTAACTAAAGGTACTGCAGACTACTGACTGACTGACAGTACCTACCTATTGTTATTTGTTAAGGTCAAAGTGTATCTCGTAAGTCGTACGTTTAACCAATTTACAATCTCGGAATTGGTTAAGTGGTACATTACCACAGGTAATTTGTGGTAATACCTACTTGCACTAGACTCAGTGCAAACTGAGTAGAGATTATACGTGTGTAAAGAAACGGCGCGGGGTGATTGAGGCAAACAGCAATATATTTATTAAATATACTTACTAAATAGTGAGAAAATTTAATAACAATAACACCTATTGTGACGCCGTGAAAACAGTAATTTTGGTTTCAGCCTAAAATCTAAATCCTTATAGATGCGAACGTCTGTCTGTCTGTTGTCTCTTCACGCTTAAACCGCTGAACCAATTTTGATAAAATTTGATGTTGAAAAATGCACGACAAACTAATTTTGATATACTAATAAATTGTTGTGTAAACCCAATAAAATCAGAAATAGGAAAAAAAACTGGAAGATCTTAAATTATAAAATGATTGGGTACCTTAATATTAAATTACTTACTACCTAGGACCTAGCTAGGTAGTAGGTAATTTAATTTCGCTGAGCGGAACAGAGAGGATGATACATCCTCCGTTCCCCTCCACTGGCGTAGGACGGGAGTGCGGAGGCGTCGCTATGCGAACCTCCAAACTTCTGTCTAATCGGGGCTCCAGGCAAGGATGGGAACATGCCCTGTTTAGCTAGTCCCGGCGCCGAGGGGAACGCTTCAGTTTGCCGAAGCGTTCCCTAACTTGGTGGAAGTCCGGTCCCTGAGGTAGACCGGCCGGTCGTGGAGGGATTTCTGTGTTAGACAGATCCAGGACATCCCTCCGTATACGGCTGAAGGCAAACCGCAGGTGGTTTTAGTGGGCAAGCCCGGCGCTTCTCGCTGGGAGTCGCACATACTTCAGGTAGTAGGTAATTTATATACATCTATTATACTTAGTAGGTACCTAATTATCATTTCTTTATGTCTCTACGACCAGACGAATCAAATATTTTGATAAAACTGGCTTCAATAAATAGGTTTTCAATGTAGTAGGTACTCTCCAATATTTTAAATTTGGCAATTTATATTATTGTGTTGTATATTACATCAATATAATAAACACAGCCCAGCCATGGTCAGGCCATGTCAGGCGAAGTGTTTCGAAATTTTGCGAATGCAAAATTAGAAGTCGAAGAGTCGAGTCTTAAACAAGTTTGTGTCGACATCGATTGAAAAAAAAAGTCCTCCGCTGTCTCACCTGCTGATCATTAATACATACTAATATTATAAATGCGAAAGTGTGTCTGTCTCTCTGTCACCGCTTCACGCTTTGGTAAACCGCTGAACCGATATTGATGAAATGTGGTATGCATATTAGAAATACGTTGAGTCCCGGGAAAGGACATTGGATAGTTTTTGTTGCGGAAAAATTCCGAGCGATATACGGCGTCCGGCGCAATGGAGTTGCGGGCGTCATTAACTCATTGTCTCTACCATGAGTCGCTATCGAAAAACTAGTGGCCAATAAAAACCAATTATAGTGAGCCGTTTTTGCTAAACCAACCGATAGTACGTTTTGTTGTGTTAATGTAAGTATTACTAGCTATATGACCGAGCTTCGCTCGGTATTCAAAAAATTAAAAAAACACACATAAAATGACATTTTATGAAAATGATTCCTAGCTAGATCGATTTATCGCCCCCGAAAACCCCTATATACTAAATTTCATGAAAATCGTTGGAGCCGATTCCGAGATCCCAATTATATATAGGTATACAAGAATTGCTCGTTTAAAGATATAAGATATGCTTAGTGGGATACCTACCTAGAGTATAGAGTGCTCTACCATACTCGGCAATATACAGCTGTGGTATACATGTGGTATAGTGTATACCATCAACCATTACAGCTATATATAACCGAGTATGATAGCCGCCGGTAGGCTGTATACAGCCTATTAGCCATTAACTTTTTTAACAATGAATTTTAGGAACCTATTGTGACTATAATATGCCATAGCCCTGTGTCATTGTGAAGACCATGTCATTTTGAAGTAGGTAGAGAGGACAGAAGCTGTCTTATCATTTTTGACCGACTTCCAGAAAGGAGGAGGTAATATGTTCGGCTGTATGTATCTTTTTTTTTTCTTTTTTTGTATGTTCCACGATTACTCAGCCGGTTGTGGTACGATTTTCAAAATTCTTTTTGTGTTGTATAGGGTTTAGCTCGAATTTGGTACCATGTTCACAAAAATGGTAATCTAATGATGGGATCATTGAGGAATCGAGGGGACTCCTTGAAATTTCTATGGAAATATATAGTGATTTTGATTTTTTCTGAAGCATTCGAGGTAAATGCTACCAAAAAGTAAGATTTTGCACCAGGTTATACCCTGGATCCGAAGGTACCGAACAGAACTTTTGAATGCTTATAGGTAGAGGTTCAGGGATTTCGGCGTTGTTTGAACAACTGAAAGCATAAGCCAACACATCAATTTGATTGATTATCATCATCACAACCATAATTATACCATGGGTCATCACACTATGACCCAATTATTGGTACTTTTCGTGATATTTTGCATCGAAGCAGATGTTTTTGATGATGATTTCGGTGTTTGTGGACCGATTTACAAAATTCTCATGTTATTGTATAGATCATAGGATATAATCTTAATTTTGTATAACAATTATGAAAGTGTTAAGCTGATGATGGGATCTATGAGCAATCGAGGGAAATCCTTTAAATTTATCAAAACACTCATAGTGGTTAAAATGATGTTTCTAGTAAGTTGTTATATGTTAAGAATAAGAGAAATTTCATACGAGGGTGTCTCTTGGTCCAAAGGCACTGAACAGAACTTCTAAACCTTTAAAGATAAAAGTTTGGAAATTGCAGCATCACTTAGATACCACAATTTCGCTTACAGTAACATAATGTGAATAGTTAACATTCGTATTGGTTATTTACGCATAAAGCCTTATTTTGTAGATAACTAAAAAGAGTGAAATTATTATTTTTAAGAAAAAAATTAAAACCGACTTCCAAGGTAAAAGCAATAGTAATATGAACTAAAAAGTATTAAATAACTCTTACTCTTTAATAGTGCCTTTTTCAGAATTCGTCTAAATCTCAACTATTTCTGTACATACTACAGTCTTCATTGCTTTGAAGTCGGTACCAGTCCCAAAAGTTTCAGGTATTTAGACTTTACTGAACTCACGATTAAATTAGCTGGTACCGACTTCAAAATAATGAAAACTGTAGTATGTACAGAAATAGTTGAGATTTAGACGAATTCTGAAAAAGGCACTATTAAAGAGTAAGAGTTATTTAATACTTTTTAGTCCATATTACTATTGTTTTTTCCTTGGAAGTCGGTTTTAATTTTTTTCTTAAAAATAATTTGAAAAAAGATTTATTTATTTATTTAGGTGATTAATTAGGTCGAGCAACGATAACACAACGTTACCTACATACAGACATAATATATTCGAAGATTAATAATATAACACCTCTCACGTTAGATGGGGGTTAAAAAAATTAGAACCGGACTGAACTCACGCCCCATAATTATAATCATTTCCAGTTGTTTCCAGGGATTTTACCGGGTGTAACTCCTTAGTGTATAATAATATCTTATTTAATCCAATAGAAAATGGGTAGTTAGGCACAAAACATGTTTACCTTTACTATGCAAACTACAATATGTAAGTACTTACCTAATTTTATATGCATCAATCAAATTAATAGTTAGGTAGAGCATAGAAATCGATAGAATTATGACAAACCATAGCCAATTATTCCTCGTAAACCTACAGCTACTTTATTTTTAATTACCTAGATTGTAATTAGGTTTCTAATAATCAACTAATGACTGAAGACGGAGTAAACACGAAAAGTAAATACTCACTCATTGTTTTGTAAAGTTGATTTCTGGATGTACGTTGATAACACTATCGCGCCTCCAGTGCGACTGCCGAACTGGTTTCGACTGAGCTCCGAGATGTCACAGCTTCCAGCGACCGCTATGTTAATTATGTGTACGGTCTACGTCCTACTGCTGCATACGTAAATAGTCAATAGTCTAAGGCCGTGTTCAGACCAAACTGTCGACTATACGCCGCTGAATGTGAGCGAGCGTAACGCAGTTTTATTGTATTTCCATACATATTCACTTTTTCGTTCACATCAAACGGACAATACGCCATTACGCTAGGCGTAGGCGCGGACATTCGATACCGTATATTTTTTATATGATTTTCACGTTCACACTCATGGGGCTCACAGTGAGCCTGCTTACATTCAGCGGCGTATAGTCAGTTTGGTCTGAACACGGCCTAATAGATGTAGAGTCTCAACTCTCATGTAGAGTAGGTAAACAAACTTTAACAAGGAGCCTATAAAGGATAGTAAATAAGTTAGTACTTTGTAAAAGATACTTTATCTGCAAAGTTAGGTACCCCCTCGACCAAAGATACGAAAGAAGGTGCTTTACCTACGGTACCTTTGAATCGAAGTTTCAAGTTAATTAGTGGACGTACTAGAACTTACAAATAATAAGCAGTCGTTACAAGCCAGCTTCTTCTTACTGGTCTTCGGACATAATGGATCCGGCTCATATAATATCTAACAAGGCTCACCTCCAAGGTCCAAGAGCTGGACTCATTGAAGCTAAGTATACCAGGGTCAATAGAGAATTACTATAACTATTTTTGAATATTTGTAACTTGTAATACGTTCCAAACGCTATTTTGAAGTGAAAACTTCTTTAGCGGCGTTGAGCACTTTTGTGGGATGGGTAAAAACTGTGAAACTCGCGTCAGATTCTCGTGCTGATCGAAAAACCTTGGAAAAACCGTAAGACGGAACTTGAACTCAAACTCGAACTCGAACTCGGTTTCGATTAATTAAAAAAATCGATTTTTTTAAAATCAATTTTCATAAAAAATGGGTTAAAAATTTAATCGATTGTAAGGGTTTCGATTAAAAAAAAAACGATTTTTTAATAATCGATTTTCATAAAAAATGGGTTAAAAAAATGCACAACGTTAATAATCAAGTTTTCACTTCTGCCAGCACTCCCGGAGTGCAACCCGTCTTTTTTTTTTAGTAACATTAAAGAAATTAATACACTAACATCCCACTTTTATTTCATTTTATTTTTATAATAGGAATAACATCGTATTCGTAATCCTCTGCCACTTTTTTTTTTACGTAAAGCGCCCTCAACACGTTAGCAGAGGAACTAAATTACAAATTCAAAAATTTCGTTTTGTTGATAAATGTCAAACTTCAACGCGTATCAAAACTTCGTGAAATACAATAATTTCATTGAAAATTACATGTTTTGTAGCTTTTTACGTGTGAAAATATCAAAACAGTGAACGTAATGGTGCATAGTGTATAGTTGGACTCGAATATTGTGTACTATATTTTGATAACATGGATCCCTTCACTCAGGTAGGCTTGCTTCAAATTAATTCATAAGTTCGAGGTTTTCAAATACATAGTTTTAGGAAAGTAAATGTAAATTACGCTCATAATATCTTTCAGCGTATGTTGGAAAGAGCGCGGGCCCGCCAGGAGAAGATAGATCAGAAGTTGGCGAACTCCGGACAAGCGGTTCCCAAACGGAAGCCGTTAACAGAAAACGCCGTAAACAAAACTCAGTCGCCCGTGAAATCGCCGCTCAAGAGCTCGCACGAATGTAAAGTGACAAAGGAGATCATCAAGGGCGATAAGTCCAGCCCGAAGAGTCCGCGGAGCGACGTGGTGGTGACAAAGCGGGAGTTCCGGAGCCCGCGGCGCGCGAGCGGGGCGCGGCGCAACTCTGACGTGTCGGTGGAGATCAACATCTCGCACCGTAACGACATCCAGATCGAGGTACAGGTGGAGGAGCGCGACGCGCCCATCGCCGTGCTATACAACCCCGCGCAGACTGACTCACACAGCAATGTCATCATCAAGGAGATTGAAGGTATGTGTCTGTTATCCTCTGCGCTGTGAACCATTACAAGTGTATCCAAGTCTATTCTAATGGGTTGGCCTCCGAGATAGCCTGTGAAAAGCTCAGTAGTACCGATGTAGGCCTGAGCTATACTAGTCCCTCACCAGTTCACATGGAACGAGAGCTTTGATAAGAAACTCATATCAAAAAATACATGCTTTAACTATATTGCCCTTCTTCTTTGTGAACCACAAAATTATTTAAAGGAAATAATTCAATATTTTGTTAAGTTCACTAATGGCTATATTTGAGCAAAATCTTTTGAGACATAGGATGTTTCACCTAAGGGTTCCGTACCCAAAAGGTAAAAACTGAACCCTATTACTATATAGACTTTGTTGTCTGTCTGTCCGTCCATCCATCTGTCTTGTCTCCAGGCTGTATCTCAATAACCACTATAGCTAGACTTCTGAAATTTTCACAGATTGTGTATTTCTGTTCTATTCTGTAAAAGTAAATACTAGAAATAAAATTAATATTTAATTGATAACTTCCATACAACAAACACAATTTTTTGGCCTTTTTGCTCAATATCAATAATGGCAACAGGTAGGCACTTGAAATTTTCACAAAGTTCTTATATTATGTGTACTTTAATAATTAATATTAATATTTAAATAAAATAAAAAATTGAAGGGGGCTTCCATACAAAAACAAAATTTTTGACCTATTTTTGCTCTATAACGGTACAGAACCCTTCGTCACGAAATCCTTTGAACTTGGCTGATTATATATCTCGCATTGTAAACATTACTTGAGGATAAGTTTAATATTATTATTGTGCTATAAGGAAATAAGGCAGTGATTTCACAATGAATCATTTCTTAACCTTCTACTTGATTGATACAAAATGTAAGTCTTATTAATAGTTCCACATTCTGTTTGGGTGTTTAGTGCAACTGTGAGTTACTTAATTCTAGAATATTTTTAAAACTAGGTGTCCCAGTGAACTTAGTATCACTCCTCTTAATTTAAACATTTCCTGGTCTTTCACAAAAATTAATTTAATTTTAAAATTAGCCAAATTGATTCCAGTTGAACCAACCAGTTCTCGAGTTTTAGCAAAACTAACAAAATTGAAAATCTTTATTTATATCTAAGGTAGCCGTAACATTCTTATTGAATAGATATTCTTCAAATATAAGAAAATCCTAATGTAGTTATGGGAATAGGGATGCTAACATGCTTTTAAGTTGAGCTTTATAGACTACAGGCCCACGTCGAAAATGGATGGGTCAAATGAACCACCTGGGGACGTATATAGGACGATATTAGAGCATAAAATAATAAGATTTAGCACTATGCCGTCACTTGTAAGCTGTCCAACTGAGTGCTGGTGAGAATTCAAAAGTGCATGTAGGGTGAGTACATTTTGTTCATATGATCCTGTACGGCATTTTTACCATTGATAGACACATGAAAAATAAAAAGAAAGCCCGCAGTGCCGTACAAAAAGAATGCGCCAACAAGTCGGTATTTTTATTTTATTTTCAGCCAATTTCCATGGTAAATTTGGTCATTTGATTCAATACGGCATACGTTTCATATTGTTTGGATACAGCTTGGAATCAATTATTCCGCAACGCCGTACAAAAATAATGCGACAATAGAAAAAAATCGAGGGTTACAAACCCCTGTTTTTCAGGGGTCCGGGGGGTCATTTGAACCAACATAAAATTAATTCATTTTGAAAGTATGCTATGCATAGATCATATTTTTTTGTACGCCGTACATTTTTGTTGGTCCAAAGGTTTGTAGGAGAAAAAAAAACTCAAGCAAAATATCCATAGAACGAAATGTAAGAAAAGTCCATACAACGAAATATATCGATTTTTCTCTAAAAAATAGTTGTTTTATTAGGGTTCCATACCCAAAGGGTTTAAACGGATACCTTTACCTAAGACTTCGATGTTTGTCTGTCTTCAGGCTGTAACTCAAGAACAGTTATAGCTAGAGATTTGAAATTTTCAGAGATTATGTATTTCTGTTGCCGCTATAACAACAAATACTAAAAACAAAATAAAATAATTATTTAAGGCGGGCTCCCATACAACAAGTGACGTGTGACGGCATAGTGCTAAATCTTATTATTTTATGCTCTAATATCGTCCTATATACGTCCCCATTTGACCCATCCATTTTCGACGTGGGCCTGTAGTCTATATAATAATTTCCACAACTCATTACCAAGTGTTATCAAACATCATTTACAAATTGTTATCATTTGTTGTTTATACTCAGTTGATCATCAGTCACCACTAGTATCTACAGAGGAAACTAAGTGCTTGTTTTTTGTGGCTGCTGTTAAAATGTTTATTCAGTTATTATATTGTGTACTTCATATTTTTGTGTGAAGGTGTGCTTTTAGTCTTCAAACCCAAATATTTAAATTCCATTTGAGATAAATATCAAACAAAGGTAAAATAGTAAAGTTTCTTAGTTAATGTGCTTGTTTATTTTAAATATTGTTTATAGTGTGGACCACGGACTGTTATAGCTAAAAAGTGTTAATGGTGTCTTAGTGAATAGAATTAAAAAAATAAAACACTTTGTTTTTTAACTTTCAGACGACACATCTACTTCAGTAGACAAGAACACTGACATGGCTGACACAAAAGCTGATAAAGCTGGGCTCCGACACAATGTCAGGTCCAGGCTAGACAAACTGGCAAACCTATATTCAGGTATGTAAATAAAGAAATATATTATACTTTAAAACTAAACAGTGGATACAACAAAATGTAGCAGACATCAATTAAAATAAAATTAAAATAGTATCCATTTAGTGTTATTAACAACAATGTCCACTGATTTCAGACAAACCGCTGTCTTCTCCTATTCAACGGACAGAGCAGGACTTTGCCCTGGAGCCCCAACAACCTGTGACCGACCCCGCCAAACCCAAAACTGACAACAAGAAGAAATTCGGTAGGCTAGCAGCTCTCGCAGACCAAATAAACAACTGGGAAGATGACTTGACTCACCATACTTTTGTGAGTATATTTATTACATTTGATATTTTCATAAACAAATTATTTACCATCGAAAAGGAAATTCTCAGTTTTAAAAAATCGGCCAAGTGCTAGTCGGACTGGCACACGAAGGGTTCCGTACTGTTATTTATAGCTATAGCGGTTCTTGAGATACAGATAGGCAGAAAGACAGCCATTGAAGTCTTAGTAATAGGGTCCCGCCTTAACCCTTTGGGTACGGAACTAAAAATATATAGGTAAAAAGATACACCTATTAAGACGTATCAGGCCACCAAGTATGTAAAAACATAGCAATTTAACAACAATATATTTTATGGTTACAGCAACCAGAGAGCAAGTCTGCCCCAAGCAAGAAAACCAAAGAGGAGAAGTTGGAAGCCTCCACACTGGACGTGTCCATACACTCCATCAATGACATCAATAGGGTGCTACGGACTACCCCGGCCAAATCTACCAAGGTAACTTCTTAACTGTAACTTTAGAACCAGCATTGACTCAAGACTGAAAAGCTTCTTGACATATTTGATAATGTCAATTACAATTAAAAATGTATGGTATGTGATATTATAATATTGTCAAATCCCATACACTTTTTGATTTCTTTTTTTTAGTGACCGACCGAACTTTCGGTTTCGGTTTCGGCCAGTTTCGGCCAAAAAATCTAGTTTCGGCCTTAGTTTCGGTTTCGGCCAAAATATAGCCGAAACTTTCGGCCCCGCCGAAACTCATGCGTCGTTCGGTAAACTTCCCAGTTAACTCGTGCTTGCTTGCCAGCGAGGCCCCGGCTCAGTTCGCCACCATGTATTTAATCGTGTTTTGAGATTATGTGTTCCAGATTAGTCCCAAATCAAAAGTTAGCACTTCGTTTTATTTTCATTAAAATGTCTAAACTTATTTTTATCGAAATTATTTCTACGACAAACGCAGGCTTATTTAATATGCTATTGGCAAATTAAGTGCTATTTTAACAGTGTTTCCCAAACAAACGATTTATTAAATGCTTATGATAAATTGATTATATTGTGTGTGAAAAGTTCACTTTCATTTCATTTACTTAAGAATTTTGTTTGATTCTTTGTTGATCTCACGATTATAGGATATATTAGGATATATCTTGCGAGATTTATCTAGTAAATCATCTCGCCTCTCTCCCTTTTACCACGCGTTTTATTTAAATATTTAAAATTAACTTTTAACTATGGACACGTCTCCCGTATGCACCCGGACAGGTGGGCGCGTCTAGTTTCGGAGTGGCTACCGACTGGTCGGCGTAACAGAGGCCGACCCAAGAAAAGGTGGCGCGACGAACTAGATGCGTTCGATAAAGAGTGGCCAGCAACATCACAGGATCGTGAACTTTGGAAGGAAAGAGGGGAGGCCTTTGCCCAGCAGTGGGACACTGTAGGCTGATAATAATAATAATATGGACACGTAATTACTTAGACCGTTCCTACCCTGCTAGAATCTTATCTAGCCCACTTCCCCGTAAGCTTCACTCTTGCGGCCCTCAGTATATTTTTCAGGTTGTAGTGGCAAAACTAACGTGACCATTTATTTTTTTTGTCAGAGCGGGACAAATACAGAATCTCCCTCACCCCCCCCCCATTTGAAATACATGAATAATTATGTATTTCAAAGTACCTATCTTACATTATTATTATTAACTTTACTAATAATATTATAAAGCGGAAGCGCGCTAATCATCAGGAACTACTGGTCTGATTTCAATAATTCTGTCAGTTCTAAGATAGCTCATTTATCGAGGAATGCGGCTATATTTTATCAAGCCAAGTCTAATAGGAGCGAAGAAACTGAGGAAAATGTGGAAAAAACGGGAAAATTTATTTGAAAGGGCTTTTCTCACGAACTACTGGAGCAATTTTTATGTTATTTGGCACAATATGGCAGAATAATTACGATAGTTGTAGGTATGTATGCGTTACTTCCAGGCATTGCACAGGCATTTTGAACATAAAAAAACTTTTGAATTATTGTCGTTTGGTCTGCTTGCAAAAGCGGGACAATTTCGGCCTCGCGGGGGACAGCGGGACAGACTGCCTGAAAGCGGGACTGTCCCGCCCAAAGCGGGACGTATGGTCACGTTAGGCAAAACGCCTTCTGGAGCAAAAAAAATGTGACGTCAACTGCAAGTTTGCTTAGTAATTTCGTTTTGAACTTCGACCGCGGCCATTCATGTTTCCCATAAAAATAATATACTGCAATTGATTGTGTTTTCAGTAGTACGTCGTTAATGTCTAAGGGAGGATTTCACCAATCACACAACTTCGTTTTATAAAACTTAGTTCTCATTAAACGCGTTCCTACGGGGATGTAAATCTCGCTTTGTTTCAAATGGATTTTCTAATCTTCTCTTAATCACGATTAATAAAACTAAGTTTATGTGACGTCAGGCGATGATTTTACATTTATCATTTGGATTTTTTTGATCTGGAGTCTAGGTACGTTATTTTATCAACAAAAAAGTAAGAAACGATACATAAACTACCCAAACGCATCAGTTTTTTCGTCTATGATTTTCGATTCGCCATGACACTACACTGACAGGACTTTAACGGCTTTTATGAAGTTTAACCGCACAACATTGGACGTTCTGAAGATAAAACTCGGATTTGCTGTGAACGTTATGTTATTGAAATGCAATTTGGTGCTATAAACGCGTTTATACGTTTAGAACCTATTATTGTACACTAAGCGCATTCTATTTCTTAGGTGAAATCGCACCTAAATTCTTCTTAAAAAACTTCTGCTCTTGTTTCTTAGGGTAATCGTAAAAATTCGTTATAATACATTAAGGGGAATTTCACCAATCACACTTAAATTTCGTTTTATTAAATAAGTTCCCATTGAACAATGAACGCGTTTATATGGCGACGTAAATCTCGTTTTGTTTTCAAATAGATTTTACATTCTTCTTTTAATCGCGATTAATGAATCTAAGTTTACGTTACGTCATGCGATGATTTTTATACGTTTTTATCATCTTGGAGCCTTGTCACGTTGTTTTAGTAACAAAATAGCAAGAAACGATAAATAAGCGAACCAAACGCATCTGTGAAAACTGTCATCTTAACAATTTTTTCGTCTATGTTTTTCGATCTGTCATGACACTACACTGACAGGACTTAAATGTGTTTTATGAAGTTAAAACTCGAATATTAGGCGTTCAAAATATAAAAATCGGATTTGCTGTGAATGAGTTTAATTTATGTTGGTGAAATGCAATTGAGTGTTATAAACGTGTTTATACGTTTATAACCGGTTTATTGTGCACTAAGCGCGTTAAATTTCTTTGGTGAAATCGCACCTACTTGGAATCGTATAAAAAAACGGAATACAAAAAAGTTTCTAAAGAATATTCGAGTCTAAAATTAATAATATTTATTTTAAGAAATGTTGCAAAAAGTAAAAAATTCAATATGGTACTTTTTCTTTAGTTTAAAAAGTTGTAATTTATGTTAAAAAATCAATAATTATTGATTTTTTAATTTTTTACTTTTTCTTTAGTTTAAAAATTGTAATTTATGTTAAAAAATCAATAAATTTGAGTAAATAATCGTAATTTTGAATGTTTTACTAAGTTTCGGTTTCGGTTTCGGCCGAAACTGTGAGTAAGGCCGAAAGTTCGGTTTCGGTTTCGGCTGAAAAATCAGTTTCGTTCGGACACTACTTTTTTTGCTATTATTTGCTGAATGCTTTGTAACATATTTTTGTTTTACTGTCCATAAAAATAATAAAGAGTTTGTGTATGTGAGCATCTCCCAAAGAATGATCCAATCTAGTTTTCTTGTTAAAATCTGCTGTGACAAGCAGTATTTTCGGTTTTTAAATATTATGAGATCACTAAATGCTTGATAATTATTATAGAGTGTTATCTTTTTCATGTTATTCATTAGATAAATATAATATTCAACCACTAATTTGAAGGAACGTTTTCAGCCGAAGCCCAAAGACGCGCACACGTTCGTGCGGCCCGCGGTCAACGAGTGCCAGCGCCTGGAGAAGAAGATTGTTGCTGAGCTGGTGAGTCATAGATGTAGTTTACACTGGCCGCCTCTATGTGCACTTCGATCAACGGACAGCATAGGGCTGTAGGCTGTAGGGTTTACAGGGTAGGTGGACTATTAGTAGGCTTTTCTTTGATAAAGAAGATCAAGATATTTGCTAGAAGGTAGTTTTCGTGAAGTAAAGATTATAATTTTGTTTTTGATCACAATTTTTAACAGAAAAGCATTTCCTTAAGTGTTCAATAGATGGCGTTGATGTACAGAATCCTTTTTTCTTTAGTTTTAATTGTAAAGTTTTATTTGGTTTTTATTTTAAATTTTATTTAAAAAATGATGTTTAATTTCAAATTTCAATTTGTATTTTCCAATTGATTCTAGATTTTCTTATCGATCAATTATGTTTTCTGTCCGTTGATCTTTTTGTTTAATTATATTTTTTAAAAGGATGCGCAATTATTTTGTTTTATATTAGTATTTGGACTTGTTCCAACTGAATTATCGTTAAAAATTTATTTACTGGGTTTAAAAAGTGAAAATATTACCAGCCAGGTAAGCTATTCTGCTTATATTATAATTTTTATTTATTTAAAAATTAAACATTGAAACTAACTAATAAATTTTCATATTAAAATGTATTCATAATTATTTTATAATTTTAGATTGCTTACGAATCAGTGTGAGCAGCGCCATCTAGCGCGCGTTGCTAGAATCTTATCTTTGCCTACTTACAATTTTATTTACAAGAGAATTTTGTAAATTATTTAACTACATACATGTATAATGTGTATGGCGTATATTGTCGCGTACTAACTCCTACAATTGGTGAGGGTGGCGGTGGTAACTGGTGTCGGGTATGAACGGAGTTGCATCGCTCGCCGCGTTATTTTATATCGGGTACAAACGTGATATGTCCGTTTCCGGTGCAAGCCCTAAGTTTGTTTTTATGGGCAGCTGCTACGGATAATGCTAAACAAAGAACTCGCGTCATTCAAAACCCTAAAGACGTCCAATATGAGGGGGCAACCCCAAAAAACTGCACTTCGAACCCTAGAATCGGTCAACAGTAACTATTAAAAATCTTAAAGTCGTGGAGCAACCCCAAGAAAAGTGTAGAACTGTAGACACTTTGCATCCTAGAAAACTGCGTGGCGTGTTGAAATACAGTGTAAGAGCAGAGCGGCGATGATGATGATGAAACCTGTTTGTCGTCTCGGCGCGGCGTCCTCGCGTTTTGCGTATGAATTTTACGCCCGAATACAGACAAAGAGTTGCGACCTTAGCCTTACAAGCGCCTTACGAACAAAAAAACTATGGAGTCGAAAAAAATTCTTGGACAAAAACGTTTGTACTGTATGGGTTATATGTAAAAGAGATAAAAATATTAATTCGGTAGCTACGAATAATCATCATTCGTAGTTCGGTAGGATTTTAATGAATGAATTATGAACATACACTATGAATATAACCAATATCTTTGCTCTACTATAAAATTATAAATAAAAAATAATACAATAATTATGTATATTGTGTTGATATAACTATAAGTAACTCCATCGCGGTGCTGTGCTGATTGCGCATGCGCACCACGCGCGCGCTAACAATTTAACGAGCGCGTGCGGCGCCTGCTAACGCGCACAGCTCGCACTGCTAATCGCGTTGCGTATATACTATTAGCATACAACCGTCTTGTACGACAATCGACATTGACAAAACCGGCTGCTAGACCATCAATGAGAAGATGTTTGCATTCTATTTCGTTGGAGCTTTATCAAATCGGATTTTGCAGAACCGATTTCGGTTAGATTAAGAAGGCACTAGGCAGGGTGTAGTGGGGCGAGATGGGGTGGGGATAACTGGCAGACAAAAAGCCTAAAGTAATGTCTTAACCTTAGCTTACCTTGGGTGCCAAATGTAACATCGTAATACTAATTACATTACATAATACATATTAGGTACATGTGGTAACTGTTATCTTAAGTTAACTCTGTAGTCTGTTAAGGTGGAAAGTGAAAATTAAAGGCAAACAACTCAATAAAAATTGTTATAATACATTTATCATGTAGACGCGTGAGAAAGGGCTTGGGCGTACACAAACTTATATTGTGATGTGAAGTCGTAAACCTGTACAACACGAGTGTCCGGCGCTGACCGCGGCCTGTGGGACAGCCGCGGCCGGCCGACACAATCCCGATAACACTGGTTAAACTATTGACAACGTCGTGACGGGATGCTGGCGCGTCATGCTCGCTGCGGGGCACGCTGCGATTACTTGGACGCACAAGTCGCGGGCTAGGAATTAGGATGGGCTTAAGCAGCCAGCTAAGGCCTAGGTTCTAAAGTCACCTACACAACACCTACACGGTGGCTCTTATTCTAGGTATTGCATAACACAGTGAGATTTTCTCTACTCATACTTACAATGCCCTTTCTATACGAATGTTTAAAATCCTGCTAACGCAATATAAATTTCAAGCACTCCCTCAATGTTGACTTTTTGGTCTGACTGCTGACATCGGAGGTGTTGGAAAGGTCAATAGACATCCCAAAGATAGGCGTAAGTATGAAGTAAATATTTTTTAAAATAAGACACATTAAGAATCTTACGATATTTACTATCTACTTGCAATAGGTAGTAATTTCGGAAACATCAAAACCTTTTCAGATTTCTCACACCGCAGTGAGTGTGAAGCTCCAGACCTCACCTTGTTAATGTCTTGTGTCCCTGTGACTCGGAGGATTTATACCTTGTTTGAGCCATTATGTCCGCGGCTCGGGTTTCGTGAGCGGATTTGTGGACATCACCGGTTTAATGTCAAATCTGACGTGATCGCCTCCCAGCTTGTAGCGATATCGTGTCGATAGTAAAAGTTGAACTGTGTGAGCATGACTTTCCCTGTAGAGTGTAGAGTGTAGACATCTATCATATCATAACTATCATAATCATAACTTTATGGGATGAGGGGCCGATAAAATGTTTCCAATTCTTCATTTTCTTGACTGCAGAAACCCACGCTAAAATCAATCCAAATTATCATCGGCATCTCTAAGGAAAAATACAAAATAACTTTATTTGGGTCAAATAAAAAATAATAAAAGTTATTTGATTTTGGCAAGTTCTGGATTTTTGTGTCATGCTAAATTTTTATAACTTTCCTCATTGCCGTGTTCCCCGAATTCGTGACCCCAGGCCAGGACTCAGGCAGAGTAGTAAAATTTCCAAGTTCGCATTGTTTGAACTTTACGACCTCTCACGTGATATTATACCTCTCCGAAAACCTTTTGTTTGGTCCACGCGACACGCTTCTCCGAAAAAATATAAAGAATCGAATTAGTGGTGCCCTCAACACTAAGGACCTCCCGCCGTAAGCTCCTCTTGCTGGCTGCTGCGGAACTTCAACGTTAAATTTTCATCGATATTTTTAAAAATATTTTAAAAGAAGAAGTCATATAATGCAAGGAACTTAAAGATTTACAATAATAGTTAGAAGTATAAATAGAATTAAATACGTAAAGAAAATAATGAGGCTTAATTTTATAATGTCCTCTAAAAGCCTATTTTCGCCAACCGTTTCCTAAAGTTAAGTGGTCCCCAGTGGCCTGTAAGGGGACATGTTTCTAAAGATTAATGACTAAAGTTTTTGTATAATTTCTTATTGCTAAAGACTATAGTGACACGTTCTTTGAATTGGTAGCAACGTTTTTGTCCTAAAAGTCCTCTAGGGAGCACCCGAGACAAGTCCTAACTACATGGCCTAGGTTATTAATCCTGCTTCAAGCCGTGTAATCTCTGTAGATATCTGCCAGATAGACGATAGTCGTAGTCAGACTCCCGGCGAACAATGGGTAACGGCCCGCGGTAACGGAGGACAGCCCGACTTGCTGCAAATACCAACGACATTATTACAAGTGTTTGCTTGTTCTTTTCATAATAAATAATAATATGTTTTTCATAAATACCTTGCGAGTTCAGCATAATATATTTTATGGTCAATTATGCTTTTCGCCGAATACTTACTACATTTCCCAATATCCATACTTCCACACTAATATTTAAAATGTGATAGTTGGGCTGTCTGATACCTCTTCACGCTTAACCCACTGAACCGATTATGGTGGAATTTTGTACGCAGATACTTTCTGTTCTGAGAAAGGACAGACGATACTTTTCATCCCGGAAAAGTGTGCGGTTACCGCGCGATAAACGAAATTTGGCGCGATGGAGTTGCGGGCGTCATCTAGTTTATTATAATTTGGCCGAATGAAGCTGGTCGACGTCAGACGTGTGAATACATTAACCTATCGGTAAACTTTCACATATTAGTCTGGTCTGGTCGCGGCTTATGCAACTATTACGAGTAGGTCTGGAGTAGTTCCGAGATAGATCGTTTCGCTAACAAGCTTTAAGGCCAGATTTTAATGTCTTGACTACAAGTCGGGACACAAAACTAATTTTGTGAGTAAAGAGAGTAGAGATGTATTTCAGCTAATGTATGCTTGAATGCATAGAGTTCGAAAATCCATTCAAAATTATCCGAAACGGCTTGCAGAACTGTGATATATATTTTTCTTGTAAACCATATTTTGTGCGGTCTGCGTGTCTAATTGTTGCCTGTTTCACCACTCCCTGATAAGGCTATCCACCACATAACTTGACAGATAGAGTATGGAGGCACTTTATCAGGAAGTGGCGTAACAGGCCCTAAGACGTCTAAGTCCGAACTAGCCTCATACAAGACACCAATCAGAGCCTGTATGGATATATTTTAGTTCCTGTAACGAAGTAGAGTCTAAATTTTAGCTCTAAAGTTCACTTATGTCTTCATCATCATCAGCTGATCATCAATATGGCTACATCTGTGTTTTCAATATTTTCCTGTAATTAGCTATGCAGGCCGCTGCCAGAGGCAATCGCTCCGTGCTGCTGCGTTCTTCGCTCGCATCACAATTACCGTGGCGCGATCATCTGATGCCATCCTGCTCCGACTAAATATTGACTCAGCCAGAGAACCCCAGACCGAGATAAAAACTGCAGTCTGCATGACAAGACGAGGGTTTACAAAACAAAGTGATAATTAATACTTTTGTATTTGCAAGCGTCCCAACCGGACCTCATGAATTTGCCTATACTTTTTTAAAATTAAGTAACCTATTAGCGCTGCTACTTTAACAGTGAACTTTATATAAGGAACTCATACATACCTAAACTCAGAATACAGAATTGTTCTGTATTCTGAGACTCTAAAGTATTGTAACTTTGTTTTGTTACATTACAATCTACAGGGTGTAACAAAAAATGATAATTAAGGGGCGTGTGTGAGTCCCCCTGTATAGATTTTTGAACTGTGAAAGTAACAGCGCTGAAAGAGTCACTTTTTTTAAACTTTTGTATGAACAAATTCTAGGGGGCCCACACCAATCACAAAATAAAATTTGCAGCTCGCTGCTACTTTTGAAGTGAACTCAATTTATGGGACATACACATTTGACATTACACACCCAAAGTGTTATGACTCTGTTTTGTTACATCCTGTATACATTTTGTTTTAGTCTATGTCTATGACTAGTTCTTCCGAAATGGCTATAACTTCTGGCCAATTATTTCAAAGACGGTTCTACGCGAGTAGTTAACACCTAACGAAGGTTGTAAAAAGCTCTCAACGCATAAACATAGTAGTCTATGCGCAGTGAGCGTAAGTTCGTTCACAGTTATTTTACCCCGCAAGTTCGAGAGTGATCCTTAAGTCGTCGGCATAAGGGTGCTGTTGCATGTAAAAGTAACTCCTCGTAGCAGTTTGTTGAACTAAGTTTTTGCCCGCGCGCCGCAGTGGTCGTCTCTCGTCACGACTTCGGCAAAAAAACGCCTAACGGGCCACTTACGACGCTATTATGTGTCTTGTATCACAATACTCGTTAGCTGGTAGAAGATACAAATGTTTTCATCGCTTTCGTGGCTCTGTAATGTCTTATTGGAGTTACAAGTAATTTTATTGACTGAACCTTAAGCTGACTTAACTAAGAATTACACTAAGGGCCTGTTTCACCACTTTCTGATAAAGTGCCGAATAGGCTATTCACAGCTTTTATGACAGATTCTCCATACTTCATCTGTCAAGTTAAGTGGTGGATAGCCAATCCAGCACTTATCAGGAAGATAGAAGTGGTGAAACAAACCCTAAATAATTTATACAATATCTTTAGCATGTTTCTGAACCACCACCACAGATCTTACAATTATTGCATGCTGCATTCTGTACCAAAAAAAGAAAATCTTTGTTCGGACCCTAAACAACTGGGCAGGTAAACAAGTCGGACCATTAACTAAAGAGCCCTTTTTACGGGCCGGAGATAAGGACGAGTTTGAGTTGAGGGACACCCTCGACGTCGTCGTGTCGTTGACTCTCGCACGTCCGTCATCGTTTTCGGCAGGGCGGTAGGGCCAGCGTAGGGCCCACAATTATAACTCAATAAACACGTTAATTTCGTCCTATTAAACATGTATTGTGTTTCGTGTTTAAACTTGAAGATATTCCAGTTGATGGTTAATAAAGATTACCGTTTGTATAAAAGTTTTAATGACAGATTGTAATATTTTTTCCAGAGCTGCTTCTGGAAATTTGTAAAGATACATGTACTGTTATGATTTATGAATCATCAGTCATCAGTCAGGCGTCAGCCTATTTAATTTATCGTAAGATAGGCTTCATGCGGTTAAGGAATAGTAAGGAGTAAGGAGGACTAGGCTACTCAAAACTTAAGCGACGTTGCTGATAATTATGATGGCGTGATGATCAGAGTTATGAGCACAAGGCTGTACTCAAGTCGGTAGTATTCAAATTAGTTGCGTCAATAATTAGCACCGATAGGTGAGTTCGGTTTCATCATCATCACCCGCTACACTCATTGAGGCCACATGACGTACTAACTACCAAACATCTAAGTCCCGGTAATACAACCCTGTGCGACGGTAGTGCACGTGTCCTCGCACCTGGCTAGGGATGGCTGTTGATAGTTATTTAAAGATATACAGTGTTTCTTGAGCTGCAGAGTCTTATATCATAATTCAGACCCTAAACTTAATCTAGAAGGACCATAGGTTGGATAGGACTGCGCTATTTGGTAGCACTTGTGATAGACGTAAAATGAAAATTATATTTTGCTGCTGAAACAAAACAGGAAGTGTAATAAATATATTATCGACAGCCCTCGCAAAGGCCGTGGTAGCAAATCTCGATTACCTGTTATATGATACATCCGATTACCAAGAATCTATACGCGTTAGATTATTCTCGTTCATCATGATCAACTGCCTATTATTGAATATACCTAGTACCCACGTCCTCAAGCTAAAACTCGTGTATGTAAGGACTGAGGAGTGTTAGGCTGTTATAGGCGCTTCTTCGCGATGGGGTCTCCTTGTTATGCCCTCACAGCTGTTGGAATAGTCGCCTATAACGGCTGAGGGGCCCTCAATAGTAAAGGTTTCTGGTGTAACAGATATTGTGTCAAATCGTAATCGAACAATGATCTTCCTCTCATTGTTTCGTAGGAAGTGCCAACGACCGAATCTAGGGTGAGAGTGTCGCCACTCGCCACGCGCCCCACTTGTTACATTACACTACTGATTGCCAACTAGGTACAGCGCTTACTGAACCATTGTTATTTGTTAGCTAAACTTTGGCCTCTTAAACACATCTATTAAAAAAAATAGATCATGTAGAAATAGAGACGATATTGTCTCCATAGTAGGTAAAGTATTAATGATTGTCTAAATTTAAAACAATAGTCGATTGTGATGCAAATAGCTTTGTTTACATCGACCTATGCGTCGGGCGATCAATAGCCGGTGCCGGTAACTCCCGCTACGTGTCCCCCTCGCGTCATCGGCGCGAACGATCCTGAATCCCGATTATAAATAAACGGCAGACGAAGCTCCCCAATTCGAAGTAAAACGCATCGTCGGCGTCCCAGCACGGTGCCGGCAAACGTGCGGCGGCGCGCGGCAGACGGCGCTCCGCCGGCCGTCAGTCGAGCGCCCGGAGCCGGCGGGGACTGTCGCCCCGCGCGCCGCACGCCGCACATCACGCGCCACGCGCCGCACGATAATATTTACGTCCGCGAGCGATGCGACTCCCCCACTGACGGTGGCGGCTCCGTCGATATGAACACGTGCTCACCCCGCGCATTCCGCTGCCCTTCCCCGATCATAGGAGGGTGAGGGGTTCCGCCGCTCGGCCGGCCGATCGCGCCTCGTGTACGAATTCGCTCCGACACCCGACCCCGACCGACAGGACGCGAGTGCATCCGCGCCCCCCGGTGCAGTTTCGGCTCCCGATATGGCGGCGATGGCGGTGTCCAACCCCGCCGTGGCGAAAAAACCCTCGATAAAAAAATACAAGGCTCCCACGCCGCCCGGCTGCGACGAGATATGCGACAGCGAGAGGGACAAGGAGAACAAGGAGGAGGCGGAGCGGGCGGCCGGCGAGGGCGCCCCGGCCCCGGAGCCGCCGGCCGGCTCGCCCCGGAGGTTCCCGCCGCGGCTCAACGGCGCCGACCGCTCCTCCGTACTGTCGAAGGCGGCGATGTTCGAGGCGGGCAGCCCGCGCGGCCGCGACCCCGCCGAGATGTCGCTGCGGGAGCGCAAGGCCCTGTTCGAGAAGAACAAGGGCGC
Source organism: Polyommatus iphigenia (assembly GCA_963422495.1). Lineage (NCBI taxonomy): Eukaryota > Metazoa > Arthropoda > Insecta > Lepidoptera > Lycaenidae > Polyommatus > Polyommatus iphigenia. The sequence goes on along the minus strand of OY730190.1, from coordinate 17,703,738 downwards.
CGCCATCGTCCCCAAGGCGCCCTTCGGCCTCGCGCCCTCCGCCAAGGCCCTGCACCCCGACAACAAAGGTGAGTAACCGCTCGTTCTTGTTTACTCCTGTGCCACGGTTTACAATAGTCATTGTGTTGTTGTCCCCCGTTTTTGTGCAGGTCTGCCGTTTCTGACCTTTTTTCGCGTGCGAATTCTAATAATGTGTATTGAAGTGAGCATCGTCAGCAGGTAGCAGGTAGATAAGACGAGTAGCTATGTTTATTCAGGGGGAGGTTCGTTCATTAATTAGTGCAGCGAGTCGGCGCTGGCGACCTGCCAACCGAGTTTGTTTATTTGCCGGCGGCGCGGCCGGTGTTCGCTCCACTCCGACATTATTTTGATATTAAACTATTTATTTATCTACGCTAAGTTGCAACATCGCGCCGTATTTTTCCGCTATTAATATCCTACTGTTATTCGTAGCGGTGACTCCATTATCGATCTGGAGCCATTCTAACACGGAAGTTCCGAAGCCGTCTAATTAAGACACTATTCATTCAGCCGTTAACGTGTCAGCTGGTGGGCCCAATTAGAGCATTAGAGACCCCTCACACGAGCGGCGGGCCGGCGGCTAGGACGATAATTTCGGGAGGTCCGTAACCCCGGAGATTGCGCCACCATCGCTGGAGCCGTGCGTCACCAGCGCTGGGCGCTGATGGCTTTAAAATTGCCCGCGACACAATACCAAATTGAAGGAAAACTATCGGTTATGAATTATGATTTTATGTTTAATGATGTGTCAGCACTCAGCACCATTGTGCCCTGCTAATGCGTTATCCGGCGAATATAACTCGCTATAAAACTGATGATTGTGCAAAATAGTGTTGCGTCGTAGAACAAACTCACTCGTTTTTGAGACGATTCATATTTATTTCGAATATGACCTTAATGACCCCAAGTACATACAGCAGCTTATCAGTATTTTTATAATAAATATTTGGACCGCCATAGACAGAGGTCTACTTGTTACGAATGGGGTCAGCGGCTCGCATCTGCGTCAGTGGACGTGTGAGTTGTGACGCAATGCGGGCTTCCCTTGGATCACACACCACGCCTAACCCCCATGCTGGTTAATCTAGTGCCCGGCGAGTCTAAAGATCATGAAAACTCCACTTAAAAGTCATTTCGTGAATTTTTGTGATCGATGAAGTCAGCTAGGAACGTAGTCACAATAGATCCTTAAGGGTCGCAGTGACGTCAGGGCTACAATGACATGCATTCAGGAAAAAAAAAAATGTCATAGAGCCAGTCATTCTTGTGCTAGTGTAGCGCCGTCTTCTCGTATTCGCGATGTCTTCTCGGACATTCTCGTCGTGAACGTCAAACAACAATACACAATTAGCGACGTTTGCGACACGTTGTTAACATCAGCTGAGATCACTAATTGCCGCTTGTAATTACCAACAACAATTAGCCTTCTTTTAGCCTTCTATTTAATATACTCATTATATTTTCCTCTGACAGTGTTGCATCAGACTCATGAATCCTTCGACTTCTCAGAAGTCAGAAGTCCCCACAAAACACTGAATGTAAATAATTCTGTTTTTATTCATCAGAATTGTTCATGTTTACTCTGACGAGCCAGGAATTTATTGAAAGCGTTTTCTTTGCCATCCTTCTTGATCATCTATCAAGTCCTTTCACGCTAAGAGCAGGTCCTACCTTATTCGGAAATTTTAAGGCAGGAACGAGACCGGGTGCTAGTTTCGCTAGGAATGCAGGTCTTTATAAAGCTCTAAGATTGTTTTTAGATATTTCCTATTCTTATTGAAAGCAAGGAAATCATTTAATCCTTATCCTTGCGATTTGCCAAGTGTTCGTCATCAATTGTAAACAAGACGTAGAATCGCGTGGCCAAGTTCTTTGTGCTTAATATAACAGTAGTACTAATTATGTACTGCTTTTAATGACTCACAGCCAGGCCAATGATTGCAAGCGTCTACCTTCGGAGTTCTTTGACGCATTGTCAAGTGTCAACCCTTGTTCCCTGAAAGAATGTTTAAATGTTAACAATTAAATAAATGGGATATATGAATATCGTAAATTTTTGATAAGATAAATAGTGGAGTTCCCAGAGCGTAAAAATCGTGCAAACCTCCGATTTTTGCAATAGTGGATGAAAATTGAAAAGAAAAAAAGGAATGTGTAGCTGATAACATAAATAATAAAGTTTACCTATTGAAAAGTTGTGCTTTTGATTTTTAAATTATTCTCTTCCACTTCAAGTAAACTCATAAACTGTAAAATTTTTAAGAAAATTTGCATATTTCTTTAATAATAAAATATATCATTATTTTTTTTATTTGTATCGTTGCTTATATCCCAAAGAAAGAAAATAAGTTGAAAAAAATATATAATTTATATTTAAAATTAATATTTTTGTATGTAGATGAGCATACCTCCAAATGTGTTTGTTGTGTGCCTTGCCAGGTAAATGGCGTTCCAATTTTTCTTTGGTTTTAAATAGGAAGTTTAAAATTATTTTTTAGGCTTAACAAAGCCTTTTATTTCTTAATGTGTATAACTTTTTAGCTCTTACTTTATACAATTTTCTGGAAATGTAGCACAAACTTTTCACGGATATTTCGAAGAAAATCTGTATTTTATTTCTTTTGGTTAGGTTTTTACAGAATAAAATTGATTTTTTATTTATTTTTTTCATTAATTATATTTGCTGAAACATACTTAAAGGAAAAAAATACAAATTAGGTTAAGAACTGATATTTTTTGCATTCAGGTAAGCATTTTCCAAACATAGGTCGCAGCATGCGTCTTTAGTATGTACGTGAGATTTGTAGCACCCAATTTTTTTCTGGCTTTAAGTATGAAGCTTAAATATATTTCAAAGACTAGAAAAAGTCTTTAATTTGTCGATGCATTTAATGTTTTAGCTCTCACTTAAATAAATTCTCAACAAATATAAAAAAAATATTTTCGGTCTATTTTACACATTTTTGGAGATATTTAAACGTTTTTAAGTACTAAAAAGTTATCATTTCTCTAAAAATTAAATACGCACCACAAGTAAGTTTAACACACTTTTCGTTACAACCCTTAAATCTACCCAAACCCTTTTATCTTGGTTACGACGAGCGTTAATCTCTAAAAACTTTGTAAAAACCTTATAGTTCTATTTAGCTTAGCAAAGCAAACTTTCTTTTTTAAAAATTGTGTATTTGGTTAATTTTCAACGTAAACAATCGGATAAGAGTCATAAAATAACTGGAACAAGAAAAAGTTTTTTTCGGGACCGGTTTTATATGGTGAAATATTAATTTTTAATTAAGTAACTAAAAAATTAAAAGCACAAAAATTTTTTTGGTAAACTTTGCAAGTTATAGTGTAAAAAAGAAAATGACACCTCAAAAACAAAAATCCATTCACTATTACAATTTTCGGAGGTTAAAACCTCTGGCGACTGCAGTAAAAATAGACTAGCAAAACTAGATCGTATTTTATTCTCATTATCGTAGTCCTATTTTTTGATACTATATAATTTAAACTGGGCGGATTTCAGTACCTCAATATTTGTCTGTTTAGAATTATTTGTCCGCGGAGTTTCTGTGATCTTAATGTTCTTCTTTTCTTTAAAAATGTGTTGTGTTCTTATCAGAATTCAGAGGTATTACACTGTGAACAGGCTGCAGTGTGCGTTAGTTTTTGGCCAGTCTCTTATGTGCGTGTAGTGTCTGTGTGTATCTTTTCCATATCAATGAACTCATTAGCATTAGCGAGTGCTCGAGTTATGTTAATTTCTGTTCTGATGACTTAATGTCGGTTTTTAATTAAAAATTTGCCGTACCCGGCTGTCAACACTTCCTGTTTAAATGCGGTTTTGTGGTAGTTTTTTTTTTCGTGTTTAATTGAACTAAGTGTTGGAATTTTTGTATTTTCTATAGAAAATTCTTTACTCAAACCTTTAACCTCAAAAATTGTTTCTAATGAAGTGCTAGAAGTTGGCAATTAAGGACTTCCTGGCGTTGTGTTATTGTAAACATGGTTTAGGTAACCCCAATAACCGCTGTGTGTGTGGCTGTGTTCTACCGCTGGTGCGAAATCTATCACGTTTCATGAACACAATAACAACAACAGACATAAAGTTATTATGAGTGGCTACGACCTAAGTCTAATATCGAGCCTTTACCCAAATTCAATTAAAATTACGATACGCAAAGTTAGAAATCATATTAAGGATTTAATTAAAGGCATCACGAGCGCTGTCATAATGTCAATATCTAGACACGCGGTAGTGTGTCAAGCCAAGTTCCAGCATAACAGAATGGCGAGCAGCACCGTGTGTAATATTACACGAACCATTTGCAGGTGCTTTTGACCCTCTCATAATTCAGAAACTATTTCACATAAACGTTTCAAATTTGGCTCATATAATGAGACTTGCGAGATAACTACATGCTCTAAATTTCATAAGCTCAGCTCAAACGGTTATTAAGATATTAACGTCCGAAAATCTACATTTTTATCACTGACTGACTGACTGACCTATAGATCAAAATTCTAACCCACTTCTAGATGACCTAGAAGGCTGAAATTTGGAATCCAGCTCAGTAATTGTGTGAAAGCGTAGGGAAAAATCAACAAAAAAAATCGGTCAAGTGCGAGTCGGACAGAGCGAAACTAGGCAAAAATTGTGTTTTTTGTATGGAGACCCCCCTTAAATATTTATTTTATTTTACTTTTATTATAAATTATGAAAATAAAAATATAATTGAAGATTTTGTGAAATTTTCAAGTATCTACCGGCTGCCATTATTGATTTTGAACAAAAAAGGCCAAAAAATCACATTTATTGTATGGGAGCTCCCCGTAAATATTTATCCCATCAAAAACATACCTGTAAAAATGGGGCCAAGTTCCTATCGGCTAATTTTTGGCCTAAAAAAGAGTTGAAATCTAATCCAATGCCAAGTTCAGATGCACTTCATCGATCGTAATCATCTTCATCAACAGCCTGATCCATAATACTTCTAAATTTGAACTTGGCAGGTTTTCGTGCTATACGTAACACTTGTTAATTTAATTAAGTACCTATATAAAATTTATATACTTAATTAAATTAACCTGCCAAATCGATTCAGGCTAACCATCGATAATGATTTAAAATTATACAAGCGTGAAAATTATACAGGATAATTCAATTATATAATTAAATTATTTAATTATAAAATTAATCAAGTTTTACGTATAGCACGAAAACCTGCCCAGTTCAAATTTAGAAGTATTATGGACCAGGCTGTTGATGAAGATGATTACGATCGATGAAGTGCATCTGAACTTGGCATTGGATTTGATTTCAACTCTTTTTTAGGCCAAAAATTAGCCGATAGGAACTTGGCCCCATTTTTACAGGTATGTTTTTGATGGGATTTCAATACTTTTTTTCAATAAATCTTATATGTTTTTTGTGTCACACCCGAAATAAGCAATACTTTCGATGGATTGCACTAGTGGTATTTGTTAAACTATCAATAGAAGTTAAATTATTAAGTTAACAGTATTTATTTAATAAGCTATACAGTGCAGTGCATTATACATGACAATATTATGTTATACCCCCCTCTCCTCCTCCCACCCTCCCATACATCGTATTCTCATTGTATCACTGGTACATAAGAATTTTTATCTATAGTTCGTAGATGAGCCGACTCACGCTTGGCCGATTTCTTAAATTTCTTTATTGTTTTTTAATCTACATATTTTATACCACACGACCTGTGTGCCAAATTTCATAACGCTAGGACAATTTGAAGTGGCATCTTAAGTTCGAAGATGAGCCGACTCACGCTTGACCGATTTCTTACATTTCTTAATTTTTATTAATCTACTTATAACACTTATAACACACGACCTGTGTGCCAAATTTCATAACGCTAGGGCAATTGGAAGTGGGCTCTTAATTTCGTAGATGAACCGACTCATGCTTGACCAATTTCTTAAATTTCTAAAATTTCTGAATTTTTTGTTAATCCACACATAACACTCGACCTGCGTGCCAAATTTCATAACGCTAGGACAATTGGAAGTGGCCTCTATAGTTCGTAGATGAGCCGACTAACGCTTGACCGATTTCTTACATTTCTTAATTTTTGTTAATCTACTCATAACACACGACCTGTGTGCCAAATTTCATAAGCTAGGGCAATTGGAAGTGGCTTCTTAATTTCGTAGATGAACCGACTCACGCTTGACCAATTTCTTAAATTTCTAAAATTTCTGAATTTTTTGATAATCTACATATAACACCCGACCTGTGTGCCAAATTTCATAACGCTAGGACAATTGGAAGTGGCCTAGAAGTTTTGATTACCGGTCAGTGAGTGAGTGAGTGAGTGAGTAAGTGAGTCAGTGCCAAAATTAGCTATTTTTACAGGGAGATATCTCAGGATCTACCGAAGCTATATCTATGAAATTTGGTATACTGCTTAAATACTAGTATATAATTACGTAGGTATAATTTTATCTTTGTACTCGCAATAGGCATTGAGCTACAGGGGGGTCAAAAGTGCGTCGAAACGGTTCGTGTAAATAGTGCACGGCAAGCGCGCGGCCTGCTGGAACTTGGCCGCGCACGGCCGTGCGCTTTGATTTGTGAAGTGAAAAACTTTTGGAAATTAATAGAAGGTGACTTTATGAAGTATGTCTGTCTGTCTGTTACTAGGGGTCGCAAACCGGGATCCTGAATTTCGAAAATACCGGGATACCGGGCCAAATTTAGGTCTTCTTAATACCGGTATTCATTTTACGAAAACCGGGATATTCGGTATTTTCGGTTTTAGTAAAATAAATGAAAAACAAATACAAATAGAAAAAGTTACGCCCTTTTTAATGATAGGTACTTAACTATAATTATTAAATAAGTACTTACCTACTTTATACTGAAGTACGTTTCAAAAATATTCACATTAAGTGGATCTTTTATCAGCCACAGCTTTATACTACTTCAAACACCATATTTTACGTCCCCAAATGCCGAAATTTTCTCGTGTCTATCTCGAAAAAGACTCAAGAGTTATGTTCATAACTTCAGATTCATTACCAATTCTTGATCTCATAAAATTCAAATGCTTGCTATTATTATACATATAAGGAGTGCCAAAATTTTTATCTTATCTTAAAAGATTCAATTTTTCAAAACGCCTATCGAAAAAGTAATGATATTGTACCAAAAACATAAATGATCCAGTTCCTGAAAACTGATCATGCGGGGATATCTGTCTGCGACTTTGCCTTTGCGAACGACTTAACACAACTGGTTGCTACACCTACACGAATCCCAGATGTAGACGGTCAGAATCCTTCCCTATTTGACCTTCAGCTGCTGACTTCAAATCCTGATGGCTACTAAGTATCCTTGACCACACCACTTGGTACATCGGATCATTGCCTTATTAGGAGTTCTGTGCCACTTACGGAATACGGCGGCATTGTGACAGTGTACTGTTAATTACCGTCGTGTGTGGAACTGTAAGTTAGCAGACTGGGATGGGATGGGACCCGACAACACTGC